>CM057454.1:219835000-220437500 GCA_016271365.2 Neoceratodus forsteri | reverse complement strand
GTTTAATGGAGGAAAGCTATATCCACTTTTAACTTAGGTAGATATAATAAAATTTTGGATCATTTTGTTGGGGATTGAGCTCCTTTAATTTTCCAAGAGCAATAACGATAGTGATAGGCCATGATCACATTCCTTATGAAAGCCATAGCTATAAACAAATCTAACACCCCTGTCTAAGCTACTATTCTCATGTATCATGTTAATTATTCTCTGTTAAACACATACCTCCCACCCCATCATAGACCAAAAACCCACTCACTATAAAACTAATTCCTGTTTACTGTACTATCCCAAACCTCCTCTTCACCAAACACATCTACTGATCCATTGTGAATCCCCCTACCCCCCACCCTCCTCGAATTTGATGCATGAGTAACCTCAGGCAAACTGCTCTAGCATCCCCCCAGCTCCTGCCCCTACCCACAAAGGTATCACTACTAAATGCTGACACTCAGAATCCCAACATTCAGGATCCCAAGTCTGGCAGCCCAACACACATCCACCTGACAAAAGAAAGCTGGTGCCGACAGGGGTAAGGTAGCGGATGTGATGAACCACTACCTACCCTGAGTCAGGGTCTACAAGTAAGGGGAAAATTCAGAGGCTGGCTGAGCTGCTGCTGTGGCATGGAGGACTTAGCCACTAGCTGGTCAGTCAGCATAGCACTCTAGACCCGGGTTCTGTTCCTGGAATGGACATTTTTGCACTGTGTTGTTCTGCTCCCTGTATTTATTATAACCGTCTCCAAGTTCTGCTCCCCCTCGGAGTTGGTTATTTTAGTTATGGGGGGTTTGGGGGTGGAGAACCCACATGGAGAAGGTGGGGGGTTTACCCTCCCACATTGCACTAAGACCTTGTCAGTCTTCTGACAGTTGGTCTCCTAAACTCAAGCTTATGGAGTTTGGGACACTGACTGTTAGGATTTCATAGATGACCCCCCCCCCACAAACACCATAAGAACAACAATGAAAGCTATTGAAATTCCAACTAATTTGAGATACAAACTGTTTTACACCTCAAATATCCAGATAGAAAATATAGCCTTAACAAAGCAAAAGTCCAAACGTTAACAGCCAATAAACCAGGAAGGACATATATACATGTGCATAATACAGTCATCCCGATGATGATAAAAGTTGGTATTTCACACTCCAGCCTGGTAACCTCAGCTGGCATTGAATCTTCTGCCTGTAGACATCACCACAGGGGTGAATAAGTGGAATAGGCAAGTTCAGCTGTGTCTGATAATATCCTCCCAATTTACATAGACGACAGAGAATCCTTGTGGGATATCAGCCCAATCACTCCACTGTAAGACAAGCATCTTAAAAACATTAAAACACAGCCTGGAAAAAGTAAAACGGCAACTTAGTGTAACTCTGTTATTTAAGCAAATCCACAGCAGGACCCAAAGCTGCATATCAGGTTTATACTTCCCAGCTAGATTAGTAACTGAAGGAAGTTTGCTATCTTTGATCAAACTGAGAAGGAGCCTCAACACCATAATTAACAAAACAGTGGCTGATTACTATTTAAATATTTGCCCCATAGGGTCAGATGTCTTTGGTAATCAAGGATGATGAAGTTTGAAAAAAAGGGAACATTATTTTCTTACAGTACATGCACTGATCCCAGTGCGAGGTAGAAAATCCAGGTGCAAGGGGGGAATCCTTGATTTATGAGGAAATTCTGCTGCCAAAAGTCCCAGCACCGGATCTCAGCTTTGAAGTTCTGAACCCTCCACAAAACCTATCTAGCACAGTACAGCAGGACAGCACAAACTCTGAACAGGTGGGAGGTGAAGAAAAGTGAAGGGGCTGCTAGCCAGTCTACAACCTCCAGCACTAAGTGAGAGTTACCAAATAGATTCACGCAAGTCAGGCTTTTTACACATCTGGATCCCAATGAGGAGCAGGATTGTATGCCCACCCTGGAGGATATTATTACACTTAGAAAATTGGCTTTCTGTGGCATTTATGTATGGTATTTAATAAAATAAAAAATAAATTAAAAAAATACTGTAGAAATTAAGTTAAAGTCTTTGTGTTGTAAAGTAGACCTGTTTCTGTGGTGTTCCATCTGCTGTTGCACCTCACCCAATAGCCATTCTCCTCTACTGCTTTCCCTCCACTAGGTCTAGGACACCCCCTTCCCCATCACTGTAATTCTTTAAACAAAAAAAATCAGTGTTCTGTGTTTACAGTTTCAATGACATGGAGAAGCTGCTGCATTACTTGTGCTTTTTTTTATTTACTCAGCTGGTGGACAGCAGAAATGATTTACGAGCAGTCAGGCATGTGACCTAGTGTGACCCTGTTATTCAACCAAGAAGTGAAGACTCATGACTGCGAGGAGAGACAGCAGTGCTTCAAAGTATTATTTTTTGTTTATCTCAGCAGTGGAGTTTTTCTTTTTTATTTGGGGCAACAACTGCATATGTCAGGAGACGTCTTGATTGCCTGTAGCTTGTTTACCGATTCGGCGTGTTTGGAGTAAAAGCGGCAGACTGGAATGTGTGTGACAGATCAGGGGGTTCTGTTCCAGTGCAGCAGCAAGAAAAATGTAAGCAGTTGCTTTCAATATCTGGGAATGTTTTCTGTACTCTGGGGTGACTGATCTGTTTACATTTAGTAAAAAAAACTGAGAGAGACTCGTGGGGGGCATTGATCTTGACAGGGAGCTGGCACTGAACGAGCATTCGGGGGCAGTGTCTCTTGCTAAGCGAGAGAAAAAAAATGATGGCAATTTTAAATTGAAAGAAGATGTTTTAGCCAATTACAGAGCAGGGTAGGCACCAAGATACTTCACTGGGTTGGCATGCCAGGGACTTGCTATTTAGTGGTCTCTCATTGTAAGTTAATGTACCCCTTGCAGCCAATTGGATTACTTAGATTTTTAAGCCCATTTTCTAATACATGAAAAAATTGAGTTGATTGTCCAGCCAGACCCCTAAGTGCTTGAAGGAAGTGACATCCTCAATCACAGCTACATCAAGTGTATGGAAGGGGGGGTGAGCTGAGCAATCCTCTGCCTAGTGACAAAAGTCATAGGAAATGTTTTTTATTTTGGTACTGAGGGACAGCCAACTGGCAATACACCAGTTGCGGATGTTGCTAAAGGAGAACAGTCAGCACCAAGGGCTCCACACTCAGTTGTGAGGCTGGTCCCAATGTGCTCTCTGTATGCAAAACATTGTGGGCCTACATATTGTTTACCATAGTACAGTAAATTGTATCAGACTAATTTTGATTAGTTCTAGGCTAACATCTTCTTATCTATAAATCCCTGAATTCCCTACAGCTGGCATTGCAGCATTAGGCAGCAGTGGGAGATTCAATAGCCTTCAGTGCATATAAAAGCTTACACAAGCTCTGATCTTTTGTCCACTGGGCCCACAGGACTCCCTGGGATAAGTATAGTCACAGAGGACTGTACGTAGCCCCTGAGGAAAAGCAGAACTGTAAAACATCTGATCGGAGATTACAAAAGTTCTAACATGCACTGAGGCTATTGAATTTCTCACTGCTGCCTACAGCTCTTGTCAACTGCAGGTGATTCTGGGATTTGTGGTACAGAAGATGGCAGCCTGGAACTAAACAAATTTAGTCTGATACAATCTACTATACTGCAGTTAACAGTAAGTAAACAACATATTTTTTCACATGACCACCTCACACTTTAATATGGGGTCCTTTATGCTGACTGATCCCCTTTAAAGTCCACGTGGAGCCAGGCTGTGAGGTCAGGGGCAGAGAAGCCAGCAGTAAAGATTATTGTGTTATCTGCAGACATATGACTAGAAACAGATGAACAGGCAGTGGGGAGGTCATTCAGAAAAATTGAGAAAAGAACTGGGCAGAGCATGGATCCTTGGGGCACTCTTGAACATACTCGGAGGGGGATCTCCAATCTGGACAGTATGAGACCTGTCTTCAAGACATAAGTGAAACCACAAAACTGAGGAGGCAGATAACACTGCTGTGTAGAGCTGGGCAAAATTAGCAAATTTCAAATTTGCAGAATTTTTGTGAAATTCAGTGACATTTTGGGGAATTTTTCAAAACTATTTCATTGGCCATACTTTAGTATGTATTGCAGCATCTAGAGGTCTGCAATTTGGCATGCATATGTTCTTATATGCGCCATAAATGCATGCCAAGTTTCAAAACATTTGAATGAAGAGTGGTGTAGTTATAGGGGCTCAAATTCTGACAATTTAATATTCATGTGAACATTTCTGAAAATATTTCTATGCCTACAACTTAGCCACCTTTGGAGATAGATAACTGTCCAATGAAAGGTATCAAACCTTCTATCTTCTGAGATAGATAACTGAAAACTTAGATGAATAATTTTTGGAAGAGTCATAGAAAATGCTAAATAGACAAGTAATGGTTATGTAAATTATAATTTGTAAGTTTTAGCCATGGCCTGCCTCCTGACAGAAATTCCCCAGTTCGTTTCTGAACTTGGGTCGTCAGCATAGTAGCACGACACTCTAATGCTGGACCACGGGGGTTGCCTTAATGCCTAATATTTAGGGTCAATAAACCCAACAACATTGGTAATATTCCATTCTCTAGCTTTAAACTTATAGGGGCTTAAAATTTAGCAGTGTACGTAATTGCAAAATGTAATTTTAAAATTTCTGAAAGTTTGGAGGCATATACCTCAGTTACCTTTAAAGCTAGAGATCTGAAACAAGGAAAACATACAGTATGTATGGGTATTGGTAAAGTCACCATACCAAAGGTGGTGCAATTGGAACAAACACTTTTAGTTTACATAGTTGTTAAATGTAATTTTAACATTTCTGAATGTTTGGAGACTTATAACTAAGTTATCTTTAAAAACAGAGATCTGAAGTTTGGTACATGTCTGTCCAAGTCCAAGAGAGTAGCATATTTCAGAAAAAGAGATGTTCAAGAACAAGGGGGAATAATTTGAACATGCAGGGGTGGCTCAGGGGCAACATGAGGAAGTATTTTTTCGTGGAGATGGTGGTGGATGCATGGAAAGGCCTTCCTGAGGGGGTTGTGGAGCCAAAAACAGTGGGGAAATTCAAGAATGCATGGGACAGACATACAGTAAGACAGTTCTAGAGGGGGGTAGGAGGATACAGGCTGTTAGTTAACTAGGATGTTCAGCATATCCAATAGGTAGAGAAATGGGTAGACTAGGTGGGCCAAGCAGTCCTAATCTGTCATCAAAGTCTATGTTTCTACTGTATGTGTAGGCATTGTTAAAGTCAACATACAAAAGTTTGTCCAATGTTGAGAAAGACTTTTTAAGCAAGATTGAAATAACCAAAATCACAATCTTGGTGAAATGTTTATGGAAATTGTGCAAACATTTGGGCAAGTGAAATCAGCATTTCATCAGAATTCCACTGGCAGAAGATACATTTCTCCCAGCCCTACTGCTAACTTAAGCTTGACCAAGAGAATAGGGTGGTCACAGTGTTGAAGGCTTTGGCTGAGTCAACAGAGATGGCAGAGTTGACCATTCCCTGCTGTATAACAGATAGGATGGTGTCAGGGAGCCAGAGAAGGGAGACAGAGGTGGAATAGGACTTCCTAAAGCCAGACATGAATGGTGTGAAGAAGGAGGATTAATCGAGGAAGGGATAGACTTGGAAGAGAATAAGGTGTTCTTGGAGTTTAGCCATGGTAGGTAGGGGGGAGCTAGGGTAGTAGTATCCAGGATAGGAGGGGTAATCCCTTTTGGGAAGGGAGATGACTGTAAGCCTGTTTCCATGAATCAGGGATGATGCTAAGGAGACAGAGAGGCTGAGAAGGTGGTTGATAAGGTAAGCAATGAAGTGATTGGAGGGATACAGGAGTTTTGGGTGAAGACCACCAGGAGGCCTTAAGTAATGCAGCTAAAGCAGTAGGAGAGAAGGAGAAAGAAGGGGAGGATGGTGAGGAATGAGGAGTAGGGAAGGGGAGGGGAGGTGGAGGAAGGGAGGAGGGAAATGGCACAGGAGGTAAAAAAGAAGTTGAAAGAGGAGGTGATTGCAGTGGGGTCTGAGATAGGAGTGCCACCAACATTAACAACAGTGGGTGGGGACTGGGTCAATGGGAAGAAGGCATGGATTAGCTTCAAGAACATAGAGAGATGGTTAAGGTTGCTGTGGAGTATGGATATAAAGTACCTGGACTTTGCAGAACTAAGAGCTCTGGTACAAGCATTATGAAGGGTTTTATACTTAGTAATACTTACATACTGTATAGAGAATAATGCATAGGAGACTGTGTGTTATGAAGTTATATTACACACCTGAGGTGTGTAATGACCCATAAACCTAGAGAGCTCGAGAGGTTTGTTAGGTCATCACAAACCAAGGGTATGTGGAAAAACTTCATAGACACACAGTTGCATACATTTTACTGTTTTTAATTACTGGTGTAAGAAGTAAATGCCAAAGAAAGCCCTGAAGACAGTTCTGCTTTTAGTGTGGTTTTGTATTGTAGTCTTCAAGTTGCTATTATTCCTGCTGCCCCATGCTCATTCCTGCTTCTAAACACACACACGCACGGCACACACACACACACACACACACACACACACACACACACACACACACACACACACACACTGTCCCTTAGCAATGCCACTGGAGTTTGTAGTGTAACAAGGCTTCATCGCTGTCACAGGTTCAGTTTTTCTCCTCCACTCTCCCTCTCTCAACACCAGGATCCGACCCTCCAGGATGGAGCGAGACTACAAGTGCAGGAACTGGTGACTCAAGATGAAGAAGTAAGTTTTAATTTCATTGTTACTTGATTCCCTGCTGTTTCATCCACTGTCATTGCGGACTCATGCTGCTACCATGTGTCTCGAGAGTGTTCTTTCCCACATAAAGATGTTGCAAAATGTTATTTCACTGATGAAATGCAGTCGAAATCATGAATTTCGCCCCTGCAAAATATTTCACATAATTATGCACTTATGGCAAAATCTTGCTGATCAATTTCACCTTGTGTTACTACTATTAGGCAAAACTAGGGGAAAAAAACCTGTGTCACATTATTTACTCTCTGCAGGTCACATGGGTGTCTGCTATCTGGCTGGAAGTGATTGATTCTGCTTCAATTTTTTTTTTTTATTACAACTAGGATTACAAGTAACTTTGAGCCATGCTCTTTTACAAAGGTTCCGCATCAGAGAATAAACACAAGTTATAGAAATAGGCACAAAACAACAAATAGGTCGGCATATTAGGTTACAATGGTAGATCAATACAATAGCTAGAATAAGTAGAATGTATACATGGGAACACAGAGTAACAGAGGAATAAGTAGGAGGGAGGGAGGGTGGAAGATGAAGATACACATGATGAGCAAAATTGGAGAGGGCAGGAATTGCAGTCAAAGGGCATGGTCATCAACTGGGAGCAGGCTGAAACTAGTCAACAAAAAGGGAAAGATCACTGAGGGCTCAGAAGAGATGGGGGGTGAAGGGGGGAAGAATCAGGAGTGGTGAAAAGAAAGAAGAAATAAAGAAGTAACAGAGAGGAAAAGGAGGGGATGGAGATGTTGTAGGTGATGGTTGGAGGGAACAAAAACGAGAGGGCTGAGGAGATTATAGGTAGCATTCACAGGAGCTAGAGTTAGTAGGGTGGAGGAGTAGTTTATGTTTGAATGAGCCAAAGGTGGTAGTGGAGGAGATGTCAGAAAGTTAACCAGCTAGGCACTTTGAAGGCAAAGGATCTTTGGCCCTGAGAGATGCGACAGCGGGGAACCTGAAGCAGCTGGTATTCAGAGCCCCTGGTGTTATGTGGCTTTAGTCTAGAACTAAGCAGTGCTTAGACTCCCAGTGGAGTGAGGCCCATGGTTACTTTCTTTGCCACAATGCACGTTTGGTATTTTATGCAATTTGAAAGTTGAAGCCAGACAGATCGGGCATACAGGTCACATGTATGAGTGAGACGATGAGCACCAGAGATAAGTCTGCAGGCCTTAAGTGATACTGAAATTCGTCTCAGGGCAGTGGCACAGGCAGAGCCATAGATTATAAGACCATAATCAATGATGGAGACCACCGAGCTTTGGATGGCAATCTTCAGTGCTTCTGCAGTAAAGTGTTGTCTATGTCGGTAAAGTAGCCCTTGGCCCATATTTGCTGATTTGGCAACATTGTCTATGTGTGCCCCATAGGAAAGATTTGAGTCCAGGGATAACCCTAGGTATCTGAACAACTGCACTTGCTCAAGGGTGTTGCCATTGCTGGTAGAGATAGCCAGGGGGTGAGATCTATGCCGCTTTTGAGAGCTGTTAAAGAGCATTACTTTGTTTTTTTTTTATGATTGAGGACAAGTTTATGATGAATGAACCAGTTTTCCACTGCGGCAAAGCCTTGCTGAAGATTGCTCTTTTGCTCGTGTTTCTGGCAAAGATAGAGAGCTAGGCAACAGGAGAACCACTGATTTTAGACTGTGTTTTTATACATTCTGTTGTTTAAAAATAGTTAATTTCTCAATCTTTTTTTGTTAGGACTTCCTGTGTTTGTTTATATTTTTCTTTCTGTAAGGTTATAGTGTGTGTGTGTGTGTGTGTGTGTGTGTGTGTGTGTGTGTGTGTGTGTGTGTCTGTGTCTGTGTCTGTGCGTGTGCATGTGTGTGTGACTCCCTCACTTTCTCTTTTAGATCTTTTTTTTTAGTTTTCTGTTAAGAAAACTTTTCTTTCCATTAAAATGGAAGAGAAAGATAGGGCAAGTGTCATTGGTGACCAGAAGGCTGGTTGAAGTGTTCGCCTTAACAGGAGAGGATTTAGAGTAGGGAAAAGTCAGGCTCCCACTCCCCAGTAGCAGCAGCAGCTGGAGTCAATAACCCCCCCTCCCCCAGCAGCAGGAGCCTGTTCATGCTGCACCCCAGCAGAGAGAGCTCTGCCCCCCCACTGCAGCAGGATCCTGTGCCCCTCACCCCCCAACAGCAGCTGGATGTTGTGGACCCTGGGACTTCAGCTGGCACCCCTACCACTAACAACCAAGGGCATCCATAGTGTGGTCCTTTTTCATCAAAATGCTGCAGATGAGAGTGATCTCATCTGCAACATTTGTGGAAGGAATATTTGGTGGGGGAAAAAAGGGGCACACCTTGGCACTGGCAGCCAAAGGAGCCATCTGAAGAACTACCCCCTCTGTGTCCCCCCTCACATGCTCCTTCTAGCCAAGCTCTCCCTCCTCTCTGCCTTTCTAATCATCTTTAGTATTTTCTGTGCCTCCCTTAAAATCTTTTCTTCCTCTCTAGTTGACTCCCTCTCTGCTCTTGCCTCCAATGCTTCCTCTGGTGGACTTCTCTTGTCTGGGAACTTCAACAATAATTAGCTCTCCCCAGCCACCAGGCCCAACTCCCACAGGACTGAGTACCTAAAACTTACTCAACTAATTATCAAACCCACTCAGCTCGATTTTCAGTCCTTCAATCACTCTGATCTGGACTGGGTGCTCTCCTCATACCCCCACTGTATCATTCCAACAGGTATTCTGCAGGACACATTCAATGACCATCACATGACCTTCTGTGTCAGGGATTCAGGCCTCCTCCATACACCACAAGTACATTTGGTCTAGGTCTCTCTGGTTGCTTAACATTAGTGCCCTCCAAAATTACCCTGCTGCAATTGATTGATCCCCTAGCTACTCTGCCACTGACATTGATGTGGCCATCTCCTTATTCTACACCAAATTTAGTCCTATTTGGGACAAACACATCCTCTTTGAAAATCCTGGGTAAAAAGTTCACACCACCCCTGGATTACACCAGACCATATCAACTAGTGTAAGTCCCAAGACCAAACATGGGCCTGATTCAAATCCTCCTGCTTCCTGCTTGATCTCTTGACCTATAAGTTACTCAGAAACTCTTGTTTCAAGGGTGCCTGTGCCACAAAGACTCACTAATTCAAATCAAACCTCAAGAATAATCTTAACTCCTCAGCTAAATTCTGGAAGGTTATCCACTCATAGAAACATAGAAACATAGACTTTGATTCAGATAAGGGCCACTTGGCCCACCCAGTCTACCCATTTCCCTACCTACTGTATTGGATAAGCTGCAGATTCTAGTTAACCAACAGCCTACTTACTGCAACCCCCACTATAATTGCCTTATGTCTGTCCCATGCATGTTTGAATTCTCCCACTGTTTTAGACCCCACAACCTCTCTAGGAAGGCAGTTCCACGCATTCACCACTCTCTCCGTGAAAAATAATTTCCTCACATTACCCCTGAGCTGTCCCCCCTCCAACTTTAAATTGTGCCCCCTTATTCTTACACATCTCTTTTTCTGAAAGATGCTACCCGCCTGGACTTTTTTGATTCCCTTGAGGTACTTAAAACTTTCTATCATGTCCCCCCATCCCTCCTTTCATCAAGGGTATACATATTAAGCTCTCTCATTCTCTCTTCATATGAAAACACTCCCTCTTTGACCCCCATTCACAGAAGACACTCCCTCTTTGACCCCCATTCCCAGTCCTCCCTTCCAGTCCTCCTCATGGATGGTTCACTGGTCTCTGATGCTCCCTCTTTTGCTGCTAACATCAATGAGATTTTTTTACCACTTGTGCCTCACACTCATCTCCTAGTCTACCTTCCTTCCTTCCTTCCCTTCCTTCCTTCCCTTCCTTCCCTTCCCCTCCCATCTCATCTCTACTCCAATCAGCCAATGGCTTTTACTTTTCTCTCATCACTTCTCAGAAAACCATGCATGCCCTTTCCTCATTTAGGCCTGCTAAGTCCAGCTCTGGCAGACTGGATCCTAAACTTCTCTGCCTCTCAGCACCTGCCATCGTCTCTCCCCTCACTCACCTTCTAAACCTCTCCTTCTCACTCTGTGCTGTCCCTCAGTTGTGGAAGGTTGTTAAAGTTCTACCTCTGCACAAAGGGGTAGCACCTTCTCCCATGGTAACTTCCAGCCTATTTTCTTTGCCTGCTCTCTTGTAAATCTTCAGTAGAAACTTGAGTACTCCAGGTTTGTTGACTCCCTCTACTCATCCAGTTATCTCTCACCCTTCCAGTCTATTTTTTGAAGAACCACTCCATGTTTCCTCATTGCTGCATGTCACTGTCCTCATCCTTAATTGGATGGGTCAGGGATACATCACTATGCTAGTCTTCATTGATCTGGCCAAAACCTTTGATTCAGTGTCCCACCTTTTCCTCCTGGACAAGCTGAGATCTGCTGGCCTCTCATCTCCCACTGTTGCCTAGTTTATTTGTACTTCTCCAGCTACCAACAGCTAATATAACTTGGATGTGTCCTGTCCCGTCCCCTCCCTATCAATGGTGGAGTCCCACAGGGCTCGATCCTGTGTCTCAAACTCTTCTTAAGTTTCCTTAATGACCTGCCTTCTGCCTGTGTCAACTTGCATATTCATATTAATTCAGATGACACAATGATTTAAACACGTGGCCCCACGCTTTTCACTGTGGGTTGTCTGATCCAGCAGGTTCTTCTTTTACAGTCCTGCAGATGGATAATTTTCTGTACCACGTCAAGACATTCCAGCATCAGAGAGGGTCCCTTCCCTTGGGCTCCCAACAGAATTAGAATATATTAGAGTTCTGGACTGATATATCAGTCTGAGGTACAGCAAATTTAACAGTTACTGAAGAAAACTACATTAATTCAGAATCTTTTCCTCTAAAGCTTCATCTCTTCAGGTTGCCACCTGCCACTTTATCAAGAAGCAGGGTCATTCTTGACTCCCATAACAGGGATTCTCTCAGGCAGCTAGTCTTAGAACCCACTATGGCTGAAGTGGTGCTGGATCTGGTGCTTACAAATAGGGACAGCATTAAAGATGTCACATTTGGCAGTGCCCTAGGTACTACTGATCACCATACATTATGGTTTAACATAAATACAGGCACACATGCAAACTAAATAAGCTTGAGGGTCCTGGATGTTAGGAAGGTAGATTTAAAAGAAAAGGAAAACTGCTTCCAAAATTGCTTAAAAAGGGATGACTGCCTGGGAGGGTTAGGGGCTATGTTCCCCCTAAGATGCACGCTTGTGCAGCCATGCAGATAAAACAAACAGCCACTCAGATCAAAGAAATAGATGTGCACTACAGTAGCAGTGACATACAGATGAAAACCACACTGTGCTTAACCCTTGCTTTTCCATGGACTGATATATCAGTCCAGAATTCTATTAAATCCCTGCTTCTGTCTGCAGCAGTAGGGGTTAAATTAAGTGTGCTTGTGTTCCTCACTGCTCTGTCTCCTCTTGTGTTAGGTTGTAAATTTTCACATGGGCCAGCTTTGATGTTAGGGATACCTGTCACAGTTGAACAAATGTTATGAGTAAGGCTGCTCTACAAATGGTAGGGGGAGGATAACTAGCAGAGTTTTTTTTTAAGACTGTCCATAGAAAATGTTGTTTGTTTATTTTTTTTAATTCCCATCCATGCCAAAAAACTACAGACAAGCAAGTAATTATTTGTGTTTGTGTCAGGTTTTAAATGGGTGCATCTCACTGCATTTCTGAACATGGTTTTAAAGACCTTTAAAAAAGCTTAGGGAATTGCCTGAATGTCTGATGAATAAAAGAGCTCCTGACAGTTGACGGTCGAAACAACTTTGAAAAAAAAGATATCATTCAGGCATAAATGTAGCTTATATTTCATATTTTATTCTGAAATTCTCACCCTTATTTCCCTATTCCTAAGAGTATTGCATTATTACAGTATATCTGCTCTTTTAGCTCTGGCTGCTTGCATACACCTGATATCCTAATTCTGTTCATGACATCAAAATATGTTGTTGTGGAGATACTTATGATGCCACAAACTAGGGATCGTGATGTCATGTGTAGAGAAGCAGCCAGAGTAGACACATTCTAGGGCATAGGGATCTTGTTTTCATTTAGCTTTCTTCAATAATAAAGAAAATGTGATATCAATTATTGAAAACATATGAAGCAATAAAAAAATGAGATGGAGCTGAATATAAATCTTGCTTTCTTCAACGTTTTCCTAATGCTGTCAGGGGCTCTTTAAGGCCTAAGTCAAATAACTGAGCAAAATGGAACTGGACTACAAATACGCTTGAGTGTAGAACTGATAAAAGTTAAAGCAGCAGTACATATTATTGTAAAAAATTTAAGCTACAGTTTTAATGGAAATAAATGGTATCCCTATTATAGACTCAATTTGATTTTGCACACATGAATCTCTTTCTTGGTGCCCAGTGCTGCACACACACATGAGACTTCCACCCACAGAGTCAAACAATTAGAGGGAACATTGGTTAGGGGCACAGTGAGGAAAAACAAAGGATGGCATGGCTAAAGCATTCTATACGTAAAGGAAGTGTGCAAAAGCAGAGTGAAAAAGAGACCATTGAGCTCCATGGAAGTAGCAGTGGCAGTAAAAGAAAAAGGGTTGCATTCAAGAGGTACAATGAAATGGAGGAGAATAGGATGTATATGCTGTATATATATATATATATATATATATATACATATATATATATATATATTTATATATATATATATATACACCTAGGAAAGCAGAAGAAAGCAGGCAAGGCAGCAGTGAGAACAAGACACAGATAAATGAAAGGATTACCAATGAGGTCACCAAATGCGCACCAAAGAGGACGTATTTTTCAGTTACATAAGTGAGAAAAAGAAGGCAAAGATAGAGGTAATAAGGATTAGAAGGGTGGAAGGGAGATACTGTGCTAAAGAGTACCACGAAAATGCTGACATCCAGAAAAGTTACTACTGCTCAGTCTTCCCAGTGGAGGCAGGCAGGGATGAACCTCCAGGAAGAAGCAGGAATGGGAGAAGAGGCATTGGCAGGTCCATTTTTAGAGGAAAGAGTCCTGAATGGACTTTCAGCTCTGAAGGTGGACAGGCCTATGGGACTGGATGGGAATTATCACAGTGTACTGAATAACTCAGGGAAGTGCTAGCTGCCCCATTGACAGCCTTGTTCAACAACTCACTGGAAATGGGTATCATTTCACAGCACTTGAGAAACACTGATGTGGTCCTTCTACATAAGAGCAGCAGCTGGGAGGAGGCTAGAAAACGTAGCTCAGTCAGTGTCACTTTAGTGCTTTGTAAATTACTGGAAATGGAAACCCTACAAAAAGAAAGACTAGTAGAGTATCCTCATTAATGGGCTGCAATACCACAGACAATGCAGATGTGGTGGGTGGGGTGTTGGTCATATCAGATGTATCTAATAGATTTCTTTGACTAGATAACCAGGGGAATTGGTCAGGGTCGGGCAGTAGACATGGCCTATCGATTTTAGGAATGCCTTTGACATAGTGCCACAAAAGATGCTGATTAGGAAGTTGACCAGTTTAGGAGTGGGGTTTAAGCTAGGAAATTGGATTGAAAACTAGCTAACATATAGGAGACAGAGGGTAGTGGTTAACCGCACTCATTCTAAAGATGAGAGAGTGAACAGTGGAGTACTACACAGCTCAGTACTGTTATCAGTCCTCTTTAATATCTTCATTGGGGACATTGCAAAATAACTAGTAGGGAAGTTGTGCCATTTTGCAAATGACACTAAATGTCTTCAGTAGGGTGGACACTCAGGGGAGGGTGGAAAAATATTCAGGGATCATGGGAAAATAGAAGAATAGTAAAAACATGGCAGTTTGGGACTCTATGCCAACAAGTTCAAAATCTTGCACCTAGGCCATAGGAACCCCTGTGCTGAGTATAGGAATGGGGGGAGGTACTAACAGTCATGAGACAGGAATGGGACTTCAGAGTTATCATATCTGAGGTACTCAAGGTATCAGGACAGTGTGACAAGACAGTGTGTAGTGCAAGTGGAATGCTGAGGTGCATAGGGAGGGGTATCTGCAGCAGAAAGAGGGAGGTGGTGTTGCTGTTATGTAATTCACTGGTGTGGACTCACCTGGAGCACTGTATTTAGTTCAGAACACTGTGCCTCAGAAAGGACATAGACAGGGTGGAGGTGGTCCAGAGTAGGGCAACTAAAAGGTACATTGTCTGCACGAGAAGCCCTACTAAGAGAGACAGAGGGATCTCAAATTGTACACCATGTCACCTCCCCCGTGCTTTGATACAAGTTTTCCTTTATAACTATCCCATGCATGCTTGAAGCCTGTCACAGTGTTTGCCCCACTACACCTGCCTGAAGATTAATCCATGCATCTACCACCCTCTTCGTGAAGAAATACTTCCTCACATCCCTCCTAAACTTTCCCCTCCAGCTTTGTGTCATGCCACTTAGTTCTTGCCCTCCTTTTCTGGAAATTGCTCACTTTCTGTACCCTGTTAAGCCATGTGAGGAAATTAAAGGTCTCTATCTTGTCCCCACCCCCTCCTTTCTTCCAGGCTGTACATAATCAGATCCCAGTGTCTCATCATAGGACATTTAGTGCAGCCCCTGCACCATTTTTGTTGCCTTTCATTGTACAGTCTCTACCATGTCTATGTTCTTTCTAAGGTGTAGTCTCCAGAACTGGATACAGTAGTCCAGGTGTGATCTCACAAATGACCAGAAAAAGGGCAACACAACCTCCCTTTGTTCTGCTGATGATCCCCTCCTGATGCACCACATCATCCCACTTGATTTTGCTACTTCTTTGTCGCACTGTCTTGTCATTTTGAGGTCACCCATCGCAATCACCGCAAGTCCTTTTCCTGTTTGGCAACCTCCAATACCCCCCACATTCTATAGTCTGCCTCTGGGTTCCTGGGCCCAAGATGAATGACTGCACTTTTTCACACTGAAACCCAGCTGCTATACCCCTGACCATTCCTCTACCTTTCTCAAGTCTTTCTTCATTTTCTCTCCACCCACTCAGGAGTGTCTACCCTATTACAGATCTTGTTGTCATATGCAAAGAGGCATACATTACTTTCCAGTTCTTCTGCAACATCACTTATAAAAACATTAAATAGGTCTGTACACAGTGCTGATCCCTGAGGAACACACTGGTTACTCTCTCTTCCCTTGAGTGAGTGCCATTTACCACCACCCTCTGCTGCCTATCAATTAGTCAATTATTTACCCAATGTACCACCTTGGTTACCATCCCCAAGTTGCCCAACTTTTATATGTGCTTCCTGTGTGGCATGGTGTAAAAGGGCTTGTTGAAGTCTAAGTAGTCATGTCCACAGCTCCCTCCAATCTACTTCTTTGGTTATCCAAAGAAATCTATCCAGTTTGCCTAACGTGATCTCTGTGCTATGAACCCATGCTGCCTTGGGTACTGTAATCAATTGAAAGCAAGGTATTCTATGAGTCTTTACTTTAGAACTGACTCTGTTATTTTCCCCACTACTGATGTCAGAATAACTGGCCTGCAGTTGTCAGCATCTTCCCTACTGCCACTCTTATGGAGCAGGACTATGTCTGCCCTTCTCCAGTCCTCTGTTACCACCCCTGTATTTAATTATTGAATAAGTCTGCCACAGGGGCAGTCTGTATCTCCCTGAGCTCCTTCAAAACCCTTGGGTGTATCCCATTCAGCCCAATTGCATTGTCTACTCTCAGATTCACAAGTCCTTTCAGGACTCTTTCCTCCATAAATGGACTACTGTCTGCTTCTGTCCCTCCCATGGTTCGGTACCATATATGAGGCCCATCCGCTTCCACCCACCATAAAGACTGTACGAAAGTATATGTTCAGGATATCTGCTTTTTCCTGATTTTCCTCTGCACAGTCTCCCTCTGCACACCTCAGCCTCACATACCTCCCTCATTGTCTTTGTTTTTTCGCTTATATACCTAAAACAGGTTTTGACTCCTTTTGTTAGCCATCTGGATATTCTTTCCTCTGTTTGTGCCTCAGTATCCCTTACCAGCTTCCCCAGTTCCCACTGTACTTGCATATACATCTCTCTATCCCCTTCCCTCTGGGTCTCCTTTTATTTCCTGAATGCTGCCCTTTTTACTTACCTTAATTGTTGCCTCCCTTGAGAACCATAATGGTCTCTTTTCCTCCTGCTTTTGCTCACCTCTTTTGTGCAGAGATTTGTTGCCTTCTCTATTCTTTCCTTTAATCGGGCCCACTATCCATCCACCCCACAAGGGTAATCCCCCCTACCAGTATATCCCTGATGCATTCTCCCATTTATTTAAAATCTGCCCTCTTGAAATCCAGGACCCTCGTCCTTTTGTGGTTCATTTCTTCCACCATCCTAATGTTAAACCATACTGTCTGGTATTCACTGGTCCCCAGGTGGCATCCCACCCTGATGTCTGCAATACTGTCCCTGTTTGTAGCACCAGGTCCAGTATTGCACCATCACAAATGGGTTCCTTGACTATTTGTTTCAGGAAGCCCCCTGCAGGGAGACCAAGATGACTGTTTCTAGCTAAGACTGTGGCTGGGAGGCTCCAATCAACATCAGGTATTCTGAAGTCTCTCACCAGCAGTATCTCCCTTTTCCTGCAATTCTGATAATTGCTTTCCCTATCTCCTCGTCTAGTTTCTCTCCCTGTGCTGGAGGTCTGTAAATCACCCCAGTGCAAATGGCGGCTCTAGTTACTGTCTCCAGGGTGACCCAAAATATCTCCAGTCCCTCCTTACCCCCTTGCATTTCTGTTGCCTTGTTATTTACCCTGATGTATAATACAACACAACCCCTGTCCACCCTTCCCTATCCTTCCTGAACTGTGTGTATCATGGTATAGCCATGCCCCAATCATGGTTTCCTGTGCACCATGACTCAGTGATGGCCGTTATGTCCAGGTCTGCATCTGCCATGATAGCCTCAAGGTCAGGAATTTTATTTCCAAGACTTCTTGAATTTGCACACACATGACTTTTTACATATTTACCCCCCCCCCCACCTATAACCCTACCTGCCTTCCTTTTACCTTGCTCCATTCTCACCTATTGTACTACTATGCTTTTTCTTTTCCCTTTGGTCTTCAGATCTCATTTTTCCACCTTAACAAATCTTAACTATCTCCAGCACACCTTTAACCACTGCCCAATATTGAGTATTAAGTAAGGACTTGAACTTCATATCCTCTCCTTCTGTCACTGAACTCGAAATATATATTGATAGTGATTTTTTTAGCAAATTAAATTGGAAAAAGTTCTCTTCAAACAAGACCAACATGGGATATCTGGAAGACACCATAACATCTATAGAAGATGCCACAGAGCTGATAAACACAGAAACGCATAACAGAGTGCTGAACCAGTTCAAAAAACATCAGTGGACAATGACTTATGAGCACTACTGATTCTTATTAATGAGAACAAACTGCAACAGCTGAGTGATGAAACAAATACCAACACTGAAGAAGTAGTGGGCTGGGGCAAGAGTACAGCTTAGTTTAGTGGAAAACCACATACACAGAATGAAAACATAAAAACTAACTTTAGATCTCTGTCCAACCTTTTTCCTTCACCTACTGTATGGGATCTACACCTTTGCAAACATATCAGATGCTTGTGATCCAGGATTTCAGCTGATTAATTAATTCCAGGAGGACAAGACAACATCCAAATTTAATAGAAAAAGCACAGAAGGCTTTAAAAGAATTAGAGGAAAACAAACTAGTTAAAATAAAATCTGCAGACAAAGGTGTTCTTATTGTAGTACTGGATAAAATGGAATACTATGCAGAAACCTCCGTGCAGATTTTTAGTGAAAATAATTATTGAAAGCAGCTTGGCAGCCCCACTGAGTCTTTCAAAAGAAAGGGATTTTATATTATTTGATTCATGTAGTCTGAACTGGATAACAAATTATCCATCATCTTAAAATACCAGTCTTACAGTATATGTCCTGCCAAAGGTTCACAAGGATTGAAATAACTCACTCAGATGCCCTATTTTCTACATCTAGAGATCTTTAAATGAAAACATTTCAATCTTTGTGGACTCCTTTCTTCAAAATATAGTCATCACTGTCCCCTCATATGTCAGGGATACAATGGATCCACTGTCTAAATTGTAGGCCTTTAAATGGCAACAGGGTTCATTTGACTTACTGTAGATGTAAATTCTTTGTACACATCTATCTGGCATCATCTGGGAGTTAGGGCACTAGAAGATTGCTTATGGGCTAATGCACCACTTGCTGCTTCTTTTCCAGCAGAATTCTTTGTTTAATCTGTATGGGTCATCCTCACCTCCAACTACTTTTATAGGGAATTTTTTTCTACAGATTTTCAGTACACTGATGTCCACTACCATGGCCTCCACCTATGCCAACCTATTTTGGGGTTGTCGGGAGGAAACTGTGGTGTTTGCCCATGGCTGCACTCAATCAATCAATCAATCACATTTTTTTTTTGCCAGGCGGAACATCATTGAGACAAGCTCATTTACAAGATGGACCTGGGGCAAAACAATTGCCAACAGGGTTAAGACATAACAGGTTGAGAGAATGTACATAACAATTACATAGTAATAATAACAATATAATAACATATAACCATCACATGTAACAAGATACTTCCACCAGAGCATAGCAATAGGTTCAACAGGAGGTAGTGCCATTTAAATGCAATTGCAAAGATACAGATATATGGACATAAGGTAATGAGCTAAAGAAGAAGAAGAATCAGCATTTATATAGCGCTTTTTCATACATCCAAAGCGCTTTACAAGCAAGTAGTGAAGACTGGTAGTGAAGTGACTGAATGTGTGGTGGCGGCCATATCGCACATCATCACCCACACACAGCCTCGATAATTGCATGAACCGGTTTATGGGAAGGGGAATGTAGGCCAGGACACCAGGAATGTTCCCTACTCTTTATGAAGAGTGCCCTGGGTTCTTTTACTTCCACCTGGAAACCCACCAGGATGGGCAGAAGGGACCTCAATTTCACATCTCATCTGAAGGACAGCACACCCCAGCAGTACAGCACCCCCCAATACTGCACTCAGATGCCAGCGATTTTTAGGTGCAAGTCCAATCCCGGTGTGGGACGAGAACCCATGACCTTCTGGTCTAGAGGCGGATGTGCTACCAACTGAGCCACGCTGACACCTAAAGTTTATATAGTAAACATCATTGAAGGAGTCATAGTGAGCAGGAGTGGCAATTCCTCTAGCATCAAAGTGCAAAGAATATTGAGATGAGCTGCCCATACCTGCCCCCAGATTGAGATGATCAGCCCATACCTGCACCAGATAACTTTCTGGGGCAGGTATATTGACAATATTATTGTGTTATGGAATGGGGACATTGACTGTTTTCAGGATTTTGTAAACCACTTAAATGCAAATAACCTAAAATTGCAGTTTACAGCAAATATATATGAAACATATGCTACTTTCCTGGACCTATTTATTAGAAAACCTATCTGAAAAGGTTGGAGGGCACAGCTGGTTGAATATTTTTTTCCTTCACTTTACATGGGATCAGCTGGTTTACTGAAGGAGTTCTTTTAGGTAACAGAGACTCAGCAGTTAATTAAGAAGCTGAGAAGGCATTCTGACTTGCTGATTGAAGAAGAAAGCATGGGTAGAAAAGGCAGAACAGCAAACTGTGCTTTGGGCCACTTGCATACTGTGTGACCCTGAGCAAGTCACTTAACTTCCCTATGCTCTCAGGTTGCACCTGTAAACAATCTTTCAGCTTAGTGTGTCTCTCCTGGTTAAACAATTAAAAAAAAAAAAGATACAGGAGCAGGGGACATTAACATTTGTAAGCTTAGTTTTGTTTCTTGTTTTTTTTCCACACAGCTGAGTTTGGGAGTGGGTGGGGTCAGGATTGCAGGATAGCAGCAGAGAAGCAACACCAGACCCAATTTGAGGCATCCAGTAGGAGCAGAGGAATCTGAAGGCACCAAAATTTAAAAGAGAGCTAGGAACTTTAAAAGGTACCACAGCCTAGTTTTCCGGCAGACAGTCTTCCTAACTGAAAGAGTTGGAGGGCACGATTATTTGAATATTTTTTCCCTTCACTTTACATGGGATCAGTGGGTTTACTAAAGGGAGTTCTTTTAGGTAACAGAAATGCAGCAGTTAACTTAGAGGCTGAGAGGGCATTCTGAGTAGCCAACCAAAGCAGCAAATGCAGAAGGAAAAAGCAGGGCAGCAAATTGCTTTGGGTTTCAGATACAGGCGCAGATGACACTAACATTTGCAAGCTTAGTTTTGTTTTTTGTTTTCTTTCCACACAGCTGAGTCAGGCAGAGAGTGGGGCCAGGATCAGAAGGCAAAAGCAGATTACCTACCCACCTTGGTTAAACCAAATTTATAGGATTGTAATGCTAAGAGAAGCCTCAACTTCCTGATTCAGTCAGGAAGGGAGGGAACTAGCAGGCCACATAGGTAGGAAGCTTTGCATCTAGGGAGGGGAAGAGGGTTATATTGCTACAGGTGAAGGGAAAGGAAAGAGTGGCTAGGTGTATTAGCCTTAGGTCCAAAAGCGATGTAATTATATTGCATTGGGGAGGCTGTAAACTGGAGTTGGGTGTTGAAATTGTGCAATAAGGGGTAATTTTCTACAGGTAAGGTAATTTAATATAGAATCTGGAGATCGCTGTCCTGAGGTGAGCGGTACTTACAAGGGCAATAAATACAGCTAGGGGGTAGGATCCTGAAGTTGTGAGAGGGAGCAGGGAAGTGTGAGAAGGGAAGAAGGAAAAAGAAAACAAAAATTAAGGGGTAAAAGAGTTAAGCCTAGAAAAGGCTGTAGATATACTGGGAGTGGTGCAGTGCAGTGGCTGCAGGGTGGTAATCTTCAGGCAGATCTTCTCGAGTCTGAGGTTCTGCCCCATCTGAAGTTCTGCATGGGGTGCACCTCTCTGGGCTTAGGGAGCAGGTTGTCAGACTCAAGACTGAGCTAGCTTGGGTTAGGAGGACCTGCACCCCCACCCAGAGACCACCTAGTCCACCTCCTCTGTCTCAAAGGATGTCTGGAAGGAGAAGTAGCTGGACAACAGTGGGCTCAGGGAGGGTTAGAGTGGTGGAGCATTGGTACATCTCCCACCCCACACCACTATGTACTGTAACTCCTATGCTGCATTGGCAAAGCAGGATTGTCCCACAGAGGCACACAAGGTGGTGACCAGAACAGATGTAGAAGTCCTTGATGGTGGAGACCCAAAGGGTGGAAGTAGAGGACCTCAGGGGATGAGGAGAGGTAAGCAAATTCAGGTGGGAGACTCAATTGTGAGGGGGATTCAGTTGGTGAAAGAGAGGGATTAAGTGAGGGTGGTAAGGTACCTACCAGGTGCCACTGCTCAAAGGGAAGGAAGGAGGATCCTCAGAATTACTGGGTAAGCAGGGAAGGAGGGAGAGCCGGATGTCATTGTTCATTTGGGGACAAATGATCTGGCTAGGGAGGAACCAGAAACAGCTCAAGAGGAATTCAGGAGACTGGGGAGGGATCTAAGACAATTAGCACTGTTAAGGAGGATGACAGGAGTCACTGCAGCAGGAACTTCAAGTCATGGATGAGGAAATGGTGTGATGAGGAGGGTTTCAGATTCATTGGGGAGTGGGGCTCCACATGGAGGGATAGAGACCTGTACATAGGTGACAGCCTGCATCCATCCAGGAGGGGAATTGGAATAATCAGTGAAAGATTAAATGCCACATTAGTAAGCATTGAAAATAGCCGGCCCGCTGGTGCAGCAGTTGGATGTTCTTTTGTGACACTGGTGACCTGGGTTCTGGAACGGACTCGGGGAGCTGTAGGGCCAGCTGGGGAAGAAGGATTGACCACCTCCAGGCTGCTCTCCTTCTTTGGGGGAAGGGTCAGGGAGAATGTCTGCTGCACAAGGACTCCTAGCAGAGGCTGGAAGAAATTGCTAGCACCAGCATACAACAGAAAGAGGGGCGGGACAGACGCAGGTTGTCATGGCACGTCTCCACCCCTTGGGGGAAAAAAACTACAGTTTACACCCTCCTCGATGAGGCCTGCCTCTGCCCTAATCAGCTTTCGGGGCTGGCTTCACAATTCTAGTCCCATGATTCGTGGCACTGATGCCCTAGGTGTTATGAATCCACCATAAGGGGGCAAGCCGGGGGTGTCTGAAGTCTGAAAATGGGGGTATAAGGGGTCCATGACCAGGCAGTTCCTTGATGGGACAGCAGCAGTAAAAACATAGAATAAAAAAAAAAGTAAGCATTTTAATTAGCCGGGGGAGGCAGACTAAGGCAGATGGACATGGAGTGTCAACCCCAACAAGCTAACAGGGTCGGCAGCACAGATCCCCAGGGTGAGGAATCACAAAAAGATCAAATAAAAGTGAGTAACACAGAAGGAGAGAGAGGGGGAGCAAGGAAAGAAACAGTGGAGTAAATAGGGAAGGGAAAATGGGTAGTGAGAGGAGAGGTGGAAGTAAAATCTGGAGGACCATGTGTGCAAATGTATGAAGTCTGGGCAACAAGGTTGCAGACATAGAGGCTACCGTGGCAGTAGCAGTCCTGGACATAGTTGCAGTTACAGAGACCTGGTACAATGATAACCAGGAATGGGATACAGCCATATCAGGATATACTTTATTCTGGAGGGACAGGGTAGATAAAGGGAGAAGGGGTGGCTGTCTATGTGAAGGAGATCAGAAAGGCCACAGAAAATTAAAAGAATCAGGAACAAGCAGAGGTACTGTTGGTTACCATAGAGAAAAGAAAGGGGGCTGTTATTTGAACTTGGGGTGATATAGACCTCCAGTACAAGGAGAGGAGGTAGATAAGGAAATGATAGAGGAAATCTGATGGATGGCTAACAAGGGGGAGGTATCACTGGTGGGGGACTTCAGTATCCCAGATGTGGAGTGGATCACCCCAACTGAAGAAATAGGTGTAAGTAGGGAAATTCTAGACTCTCTGCAGGGGGCATTAATCAGCAACTAGTCAGTGAACCCACACATGGTGGGGGCATACTGGACCAAGTACTGTCAAACAGGGACAGTGTCACTGATGTCTCAGTGGGGACAAGCAATCATCACACAGTGTGGTTTGGCATAAGAACTGGGACAGAAACAACCACACTGAAATGAGGGTCATGGATTTCAGGAAAGCTGATTTAAAGAAAATGGGAGAGTGCCTCGGGGAAGCACTAGCAGAGACAGGGAAAAATGGAGGGGGTAAAGGATCAGTGCGCACAAATGATGAAGGTCATTAAGAAGGCAACAAATCTCTGTGTCAAGCACTTTACCAAGAGCAGACGAAAAAAGCGACCACTGTGGTTCTCCAAGGAAGTAGCAGAGAAAGTGAAGACAAAGAAGCAAGTATTCAAAAGGTACCAGGAATCACAGAAGGAAGAGTACTGGGAGGGTTACCAGGAGAGACTAAATTAGGCAGCCAAAGCAGTTTGGAGAGCTAAGGCACAAACAGAGGAGAGCATTGCCAAGTCAGTAAAAAAGGGGGATAGCACTTTCTTTAGGTATGTAAGCGAGAAGAGAAAGAACAGGGTGGGGATAGTAAGACTAACAGGAGAAGGAGGGGAGGGTGTGGAAGAGGAGCAGAAAAAAGCAAGCATATTGAACAAGTACTTTTTTTCAGTATTTACAAAGGAGGGGGTAGGTAATGGGCCACAGACAGGAGAAAAGGGCATTAATGAAGGGGAGGTAGACAATAACCCTTTTATGGAGGAGAGAATCCTCGAGGAACTAGAATGACTGTAAGTGGATAAGACAATGAGGCAGGATGGGATTCACCCCAGGATACCAAGAGAACGTAGAAGGAGCTCACTGCACCTCTGACATCCCTGTTCAGCCTATCACTAGCTATAGGGGTAGTATCAAGGGACTGGAGGAAGGTGGATGTAGACCCACTTCACAAAAGTGGAAATAGGTAGAGGCAGGAAACTATATACCTGTAAGCCTGACATCAGTGGTGGCAAACGTATGGAAACACTACTAAAAGAAAGGATTGTAGAATACCTTGAGGACAATAAATTGCAGGATCAGAGGCAGCATGGATTCATAGGGGGGAGATCTTGCCAGACAAACCTGATTGACTTCTTTGACTGGGTGACCAGAGAAATGGATCAGGGAGGGGTGGTGGTCACGGCCTACCCAGATTTCAGGAAAACCATTGACACTGTTCCACTCAGAAGACTGGTAAACAAGCTGGATAGCCTGTGAGTGGGTCCAAAGATAGTAAAATGGGTACAAAATTGGCTGAGTAACAGAAACCAATGTGTGCTAGTAAATGGGGTATGCTCAGAGGAAGGCAAGGTGACATGCAGGGTACCTCAGGGGTCAGTTCTGGGACTGGTCCTGTTCAACGTCTTCATTAGTGACATCTCAGAAGGGCTGGAAAGGAAAGTACTGTATGCCTGTTTGCAGATGACACAAAAATCTGCAACAGAGTGGACACTCCGGGGAAGGGGGGTTAGACAGTATGAGGAATGACCTGAAAAAACTTGAAGAATGGTCAAGGGTATGGCAACTAGGCTTCAACGCCAGTAAGTGCAAAATCATGCCCATAGCTGGAACCAAAGGGCAATGTACCAGCTGGGGGTGGGAGATGGTAACAACAAAACAGGAAAGGGACCTGGGATCATCACATTTGATGACCTGACAGTGGCAAGACAGTGTGATAAGGCAGTATGAAAGGCTAGTAGAATGTTGGGTGCATTGGGAGGGGTATCACAAGCAGAAGGAGGGACATGGTGTTGCCCTGTAGAGATTGATGGTGAGGCTCCATCTGGAATACTGTGTCCAGTTCTGGAGGCCCCATCTCAGAAAGGACATAGATCGGGAGGAGGTAGTACAGAGGAGGGCAACCAAAATGGCGCATGACCTGGATCAGAAGCCTCATGAAGAAAGACTAAAGGATTTAAATCTGTACTCTCTGAAGGAAAGAAGGGAAAGGGGAGTCATGATAGAAACATTCAAATATCTCAAGGGTATCAATAAGGTACAGGAGGGTAGCATTTTACAGTGAAGGCAATGCTGAAGTACAAAATGGCATGACGTGAAGATGGAAGGGGGAGAATTAGAGAGGATGCAATGAAGTGCTTCTTCACGGAAAGGAGAACTCCCTCAGTCTCTCCTCATAGGGCTTCTTGTGCATCCCCTGCATCTTTTTTGTTCACCTTCTCTGGACTGCCTCCACCTTGCCTATGTCCTTTTGGAGGTGCAGCCTCTAAAACAGGCCCCATTACTCAAGGTGTTGCCTCACCGGTGAGTGATAAAGTGGCAACATCACCTCCCTCTTCCTTCTGAAGAAACCCTTCCTTATGCACCCCACTGCTCACTCTTCTAGCATTAGAGTTAGTGCCTTTAACCCCTACTCTCTGCTATTCATTAACCAGTTTTTTACCTAGTTTTCAGTTTGGATCCCACTCCTAGGCTGCTCAATTTCTTTATCAGCTTCCTGTGTGGCATGTTTCAAAGGCCTTGCTAAAGTCTAGATAGGTAACATCCACTGCTCTCCTCTGATGTAGTTCCCTGATCACCCAGTCAAAGAAAGTCATCAAATACATCTAACATAGTCCCCATGAATCCATGCTGCTTGTGGTCTTGCAGCCCACTGGATTCAAGATATTCTACCAGCCTTCCCTTAATTAGGGTTTCCATTGCTATCACCACCACTAAAGTGAGACTGACTAGACTATATAGTTTTTTATTCAATATAATTAATTCAAAATTATTTGAACATTATGAAACATAGAGGAAGCAGTCAAGTTTACACTGACAGATTACAATTCATTATAATGAGACTGCACTCATCAGTCAAACCATTTAATCCCCACGTAAATGGTAACCTCCAACTCTTCCCTCCACCCCACCCTATCCTTGTGCCAAACACAGTGTCCATTATCCAAAAAAAAAAGAGGGACCAAAACAGAAGAATCACATCATTTTTAAGTGGGCGGACTAAGTCTCTAGGATTTCCAGGCAGTAAGCAAAGCATCCAGGGAACCCCACTTGCTTTAATAAGCATGAAGTCTATTGTTCATTGACACAATGTGTCGTTCCAGCTGGAGAGCCAATAGAGCTTCCCTATGCCACTCCAACACAGGTGGCAAGGACTCCTCCTTCCAATGCCTCATAATTATTAACTTAGCCACAGTTGATATCAAGGCCATATGCGCCTTCAGCACTCCAAAGGTTCCATGAGGATAACTATTAAGCAGGCACATCTCAGGTAGGAACAATGAGTCAGGTCCCATCATTGGATCTAAGGATCCTCTAATGGAATGCCAGAAGGCACGAGCCTTTGGGCATGTCCATAGCATGTGGTAGAGGTCCCCCTCTGGATCTAGGCACCACTGACACGGAGGGGAGCCTGTCTGTTTTATGTAACCTCTCTGGAGTGAAATACAAAGTATGCATAATATTATATTGTACTAAATGAAGTCTGTCCTGCTTAATAAATCTATAAGTATTACACCAGATCTGCTTCCAAATGGAAGCATCACCTGTCATGGATAACCTTTGGGTCCAGTAGTAGCATACCGCTTGGAGCAAATGAGGATCCGGGGATTGTAGCACTTTGTATACACTGGACACAGAATGTGGCTGCTCTGCCACCTAAAAAAGGGAAGAGAGCTCCAATTTTGGAGGACTAGACCTAAACAGATTCCCCGTAAAGGGGACCAGAGTCTGCTTAATTTGCCAATACTTATAAAAGTGTCTTTCTTGAATGTTGACTCTGTGCTGAAATTGTGGGAAAGGAAGCATTTCCCCATTAGGGGCTATATCCAGAAATTTGGCTTTACTTAGAGGAACCCAGTATGAAGAAGAAATAGACCTATTCCCAATTTTGAAATGAGGGTTACCCACTATCAGTTGTTCAAGGGACTTATACCAATCAAGAGCCAGATGCCTCTGCACCTGATGCAAAGCCTTAAGAGATCATCCCATTGGGTTATCCTTTAGGGATTTGGGGAGAAACTTCAGAGAGGAGTAGACCAAAGATGCTAGAGCACAATAATTCTGAGAGGCCAAGTATTCCTCTATATCCAAGCAGAGAGGTGAGTATGATCCTGAGCCTCCTGGGTCAGGTGTGCAGACACAATAACTTAACTTACTAAAGTGACATGCACTATAGCAAGAAAAGAATGAGGGAAGGGAGAGGCCACCCTGTAATTTTGGCACCGTAAGCTTAAAATATGCTTGTCTAACTCCTTTTCCTTTCCATAAGTATCAATTTAACAACTTTTGTAAGTTAACAAACCAGGACATGGGAAGAAAGAGCCCTAGCATATCCATAGGATAGAGGATTCTAGGGAGTACATTCATCTTAACAGTGATAATCTTCCCCCAGAGTAAGATAGGGAGGGTTCCCCACCTGTCAAGATCTGCCTTGAGTGTAACCATCAATTTTATGAAATTCTCCTTTACCATTGTAGACACCTCTCTAGCTACTGTGATGCCCAAATGTGTCAAGGATTTTGTCTCCCACACCAGACCAAATTCCTCTATTTCAGCTTGTGTGATCCTACCATTCTTTGGGAAGACTCAGGTTTTCGAGAGGTTGAGTTTTTAAAATGAAACTTTGGAAAAGAGGTTGATTTCCTCCAATAAAGCTGGGATGCCTCTCACAGGCTCTTCTAGGTGTAATAGTAAATCATTGGCATCAGCTGATAAAAGATGTCATTGTGCCCCCACCTCGACACCTCTAAGGCGTGGAGAAGAAACCAACCTTCGAATAAGGGGCTCTAAATATAAATTAAAGAGGAGTGGGGATAGTGGGCAGCCCTGCCTGGTGCCACAGTGTAATGGGAAATAATCTGAGAGGACACCATTGCACCAGACACAGGCCATTGGGGAAGTCTATAACACCAGGACCCACTTAATAAACTCCTTTGGCAGGCCAAAATGCTCTAGGACAGCAAAAGGAAAATCCCAGGAGACCCGGTCAAAGGCCTTCTTGGCATCTAAAGATATTAAGACAGTTGGGGTATCTGAGTTCCTGGCCAGTGAAAGGAGATGTAACAACCTGCGCATATGATCACTCAAAGATCTACCTGTCATAAAACCTACCTGCTCACAACCAATGAATATAACCATAATAGGCCCCAACCTATTAGCTAACACGTTAGCTAATATTTTAACACTGAAACTGAGTAGAGAAATGGGATGATAGCTCTCTGGGTACTGTAAGTCCTTACCCTGCTTAGGGATAACTGTGATAAGGGCCTCTAGAAAGCTGTGCTCCAATAGCCCATTCTCGTACCAGGAATTATACACATCTGTCAGTAGAAAAGCAAACTCTGATGCACAATATTTATACAAATTTCTCAGAAAACCTTCTGGCCCCAGAGACTTATCTGAAGGGAGCTGCCTAATAGCTTGTTTGACCTCCCAAAGTTGAATACGGGAACCCAAGGAGACAGCCTCAGAGGGGGACAAACAAGGGAGCCCAGAGAGGTTAACATAGTTCTGAATTTCTTCCTCTGAGGGTGCCTCTTTTCATGTGCTCATAGAGTTTTAGAAAATATTTTCCCAATCCCTCAGCAATCCCCCTGGAGTCTGTGATAACAGGACTATTTTTGTAAAACATAAACCAGGGATAAACTGGGCAGCCTCCACTTGTTAAATCAGATAGAAAATAAATTTCCAGCACTTTCTCCAGACTCAAGATATTTGAGCTTAATTATTTTAAGAGAAAGTTCAGCTTTCTGAGACATAAGGTCTGAGAATTGGGCTTGTAAAATATGTAACTTAACCCAGTCCTGCTCCAATGAGTAGCAACTAATGTCCTGCTCAACAGTCTTGATTGAGCTAAGCAAGCCCTCCAATTGGGTTTGGAATTGATAAGTTCTGATGGTACACAGATGTATACACTCATCCCTTAATGCATACTTTAAGGTTGCCCAAACCACATCTATTTTAGGTATGAACCCTTTATTGCTTTCTAGGAAGTGTGAGACAAAATCCTTGATGAGTTTCAAAGTGGCCGGGGTTTGAAGTAGCTGATTATTCAAACTCCATAAAGAATATCTTCTGACTCTTGGGCCCAGTAGATAGGTAGTGGAGACAGGTGAGTGATCCGATATGACATGTGCATGAATAATTGCATCTAAAACTTCCGGTATAGCAAAAGCACTCACCAAAAAATAACCAATTCTAGAGCAGGTTTGGTGTGGAAAAGAGAAAAAAGTATATTGCCTCTCAGCAGGATTAAATACCCATTAGATATCAAGTAGGCTTGCCCCAGACATGAGGTCTTTAAAGGCTGTCTGAGCTGGGGACAAGCCACATCTCCTGGATTCTGACCTATCGAGTTGTAACTGAGGAGTAATATTCCAGTCCCCTCCCAGTAGTGTGACCTTGGGTGGACTAGTAACCAAAAGGCCCAAGGGATGGATGAAGAAGTGGAGTGAGTCTACATTTGGACCATATATTGAACCCAGTAGGACTTGCTGTGAGGCCAATACTCCATGGATCAATATATAATGTCCATTGACATCCCATATCTCCTGTTCCAAATTAAAGGGAACAGTCTTGCCAATCAATATGCCCCCCTCCCCCGTTCATGGAGATACCCGCACTGGAGGCCTACCCAAAGCAGCCTTTACATAACAAAGAGGTATCATCCCTCTGAAGGTGTGTTTCTTGAAAAGCAATCCCTGCTTTAAGATGCAAAAGATGCTTCAGGATCACTTGCCGCTTGCATCTATCACGTGCCCCTCTAACATTCCAGCTCAAAATGTTATACGGTCTACTCATTTACAGACTGCAAGTGGTAGCCTGGGGTCAAAGTATAGGCATATAAGGACACCTCCCCAGTTTTAGTCCACCCCAACTGGAGACTTGAGAACACAAACATTTGGCATCACCCCCCAGATCCAAAAACAACCACAGCATGCAATAATAATCTCATCCCATTGATCCCATACCCCACAAATAACAAAACATAAAACTCGCCCATTACCCTCAATAACCACCCCCAGTTCAACCAACTGCACTGGCACAAATATACTGCCAGGTGATGTTATAATGCAAGTCTGATTTCAAACTATCTGCCATCCCTCCCCTTCCCGCTTACAATCATTAACCTTCTAGTAACCAATGTAATTAAGCAGTAAACCCTAATAGAGATTGCATTAAGGTCCAAGACACAAGAATGAACTCTCAGTGTTGTCTTCCTTCCTTAGTGGAGAATTACAATTCTGATATGATTTAATGTCTTTATTTAATGGCATCAAGCAAGGTGAATCCTTAAACATGTCCCGTGGCAAGAAACATCTGGGGGCTAATAAAAGATGAGGACTAGTCCCTCTGTTTAAGTCACAGCAGTGTCCCCAGCATAAAGGTCAGGAGGGATCTAATATAAATATAATACTAATCTGTTACAGGCATTCTTTGAAAGGAAAGTCACCCCAGTGCATGGGGCACAATAATAATTCGCCCCCCTGCTGTAGCCAGTAAAAACTTGCCAGTATTCAGTCCCCCTCTGAGGTTCTCATTCAGTCACCCTACTCGGGTAACTCACGCATGTTTCTATGCAATCTGAAGGAGGCAGGAAGCCAAGCAAGTCTCAGGAAGGTTCACAGGAACCAAAACAATCTCTGGTCTCCTTCTGTTCCTGAACACCAGGCTCCAACTCAAAACTGAGAGGTGATCACTTAGACAAGTTCGGAATAGTCTTATTCACAGCTAATCCGTATTCAGCACCATCTTACCACCCAATCGGACTCACTTAAACAGGTTGGGAAACAACTCCTTGAGCTCTAGGGAAGCCTGCTCTTGTGTTTCAAAAGTTATCCATTTGTCCCCATGCTTAACCTGAAGCACTGCTGGATACTTCACCCTGAACTGCTTCCTGGCAGCAATCAGCTTTGAGATGAGTGGATGCAGCTCTTCCCTTTTCATTCGAATGGACTGGGACAAATCTTGTGTTATATGTACTTTTTGGCCTTCCCAGTGCATATTCTGCAAGGCTTTAATTTTTGCTAAAATATGTTGCTTGCCAAGAAAGTTAAGCAGTTTGAATATGATAGGCCGAGGTGGGGAGCCAGGTGGTGGTGGTAGGCAAAGCGCCTTGTGTGCTCTTTCTATCACATTAGTGGTGCCAATTGAGGAGGGCCCCGCTATTTTTTCACAAAACTTCTGCAGAAAAGTTATGGGGTATGGGGGGTTGCCTTCCTCTTTCTCAGGGATCCCAATGATGAGAAGGTTGTTCTGTCTACTTCTCCCCTCTAAATCTTCTTATTTTTCTTCCAGCTTTGTTATCCTCCATGATGCAAAAAAATGCTGTAGGTGCTGTATTGGTTCTTTTAAGAACAGATCCAGAAACAAATGATTTGATGCCTTTTATTGGACCAACATGGATGTTACAGAAAAGAACAAAGTGCTTTAGCTTTCGAACCAACCAGGTCCTTCTTCAGAAGCTTTGTTGCACTTTTTTTGAATTCTAATGTAAGTTGTAAGCTCATCTTACATGTATTAGAGAGAATGTCACTCCAAGGTTTTTTTTTTATCACTAGAATGCTTTCTTGGCATACTCAGACATTTTAAAATTTATGTGACAAGAACTGTCTGGTTGTAGAGAATTCTTGATAACCTTTGCCCTTCTGAGGCTCCTCAGTTAAAGGCATACTGGTGTTAATTAGCTTCTCTGACGTAATTTTCTATTATGTTTTAAATGTATATGTTAAACCAATGAGAATTATTTCTGCTTTTTCTATATAATCTGGTGTTAATAGTATGGGATATTTGAAAAAACTGCCACAAAGCTTCTGAAGAAGGACCTGGTTGGTTCGAAAGCTAATGCACTTTGTTCTTTTCTGTAACATCCATGTTGGTCCAATAAAAGGTATCAAATCATTTGTTTCTGGATCTTATCCTCCATGAAGCACTTTAATTCTCCAACTCAGCTTTACTGTGCTTTTTTTCCAGGGAGATCAGTCTTGCTTCTGAATCCCCCATTCTAATTGTTAGGCTGTCCACAGAGGACCTGATCTGACACAGTTCATCAGAGAGACTGGCAATCGAGTCCTGCATCAACTGCATGAGTTCTATAAATCTCTCTTCTGAGAGAGCCATGGTCCTGGGCGAGGTCTTGGCACTGCCAGCAGCCTGCCGCTTAGGTCACTTTGGGGCCTTGTCCTTTTCGGGTGTTGGGGGATGAGAGTGCCACAGAGGTGCTTTCCGCAGGTAAATCTCCATTTCTCAAATAACTGTGATAGCTAGAAGGTCTTCCTACACTCACTTGCCAATCATTTCTTTAAATGATCCTCCAATTTAGTGGATTAGCTGCAGGAATAAGCGGGAGAGGCACGGAGCACTGGGGGCTTGTTTTCACTCGTCAGACCAGCATCACATGATCCGACTGGCCTATATAGTCCTTCTACCTCTTGATGCTGCTGTTTTATAGAGGGACCATATCAGCTCTTTTCCAGTCCACCAGAACCATGCTTGTTTCCCGTGAACTCTTGAATAAGTCCATCAGTGGTGCAGCTAGCACCTCGCTGAGTACCTTTGGCACCCTTGCATGTATTTCATCAGGTCCCATAGCCTTGTCCACCTTTACAGCTGCAAGTCCCTCATGACCTTTTCCTCTGAAAATGGACTTGTGTCAGTCTCACCCCGCCCCTTATTCTTGCTCCTCTGTGGTGATCGATCCCCCATCTCTACACTGTGAAGACTGAGCAGAACTACTTGTTTAGGATGGCAGATTTTCTTGGTCCTCTTCTGCACAGTCTCTATCTGCCACAACTTAATCCTCATTATTCCTTTCCATGCTTTCCTCTTCTCAGTTATATATTCACTTATAAATCTGAGAAAAGTGTTATCCCCATTAGCCACCCCTTTAGCTATTATTTCCCTGTCTGTGCCTTTGCTACCCTCACCGCCTTACTTACTTCCCTATTTCACTTGTTATACCCCCTGTCCTCCTCCCTTTGTCTTTCTTTTTACCACCTGAATGTCATCATTTTTTCCTTCACCACCTTGTCCACTTTCCAAGATAATCATAACAATCTCTTTTTTCCCCTGCTTCAACTCACTTACTTCAAGCAGAGACTGTTAGTCTTAAAGGGGAACTGTTATCTACAGGATTTCCTTAATGTCTGAAAGCCCATAAAAAGCTAATTTAATTGAGCCATTGTGTTTAACTGTGAGTCTTTGTAGTCCAGAGTTATTCATATGTAAATCAGCCTCTAATTAAGGGCTGGTGGCAGCCATATGTTTTGGGCTCCTGACAGGAAATGATGTCACTGAGGGTTTAGGTCCTCCTTAGACTGTATTTAATCCAACAGGTTAAATAGGAAATCAACTGTTTTATTATAGTAAGTTTGTTTTCAAGTGTTATTACAACCTTAGAGAGGGGATGGCTCAGAAGTAATGTGAGGAAGTATTTTTTTACAGAGAGGGTTGTGGATGCATGGAACAGCCTCCCTGAGGAGGTCGTGGAGTCAAGAACAGTGGGTGAATTCAAGATTGCATGGGACAGACATAAGGCAGTCCTAGTGGGGGGTAGGAGGAAGTAAGCTGTTGGTTAATTAGGATCTGCAGCTTATCTGTTAGGTAGGAAAATGGGCAGACTAGGTGGGCCAAGTGATCCTTATCTGCCGTCAAATTCTATGTTTCTATATGTAAATCAGGCTGCAATTAAGGGCTGGTAGCAGTCATATGTTCTGGGCTCCTGACAGGAAATGATGTCACCAAGGATCTAGGTCCTCCTTTGATTATGTTTAACCCAACAGATTAAAGAGGAGATTGTCTGTTTTATTATGTGTGTTTTTAGGTATTATTGCAACATTTTCTACATTTAAAATTTTTTTGCATGTGCATTGAAACTAGTGAGTTATCACCTTTACATTTCAAATTGTTAGTAAAAATAATCCATCTTCAGGATTGCTTTAACTTCTAGGCTATACTGCCAGCTGATCATCAAAAACTACACATTTCAAGGCTGTCGCTGTGTTGCCAACAGGTATTGGGGACCCACATCAGGATTCTAAACCCTGGCTGTGTTCATGTAAGTACAGATTTCTGGGACTGCCACAGCACCAACTTCTGTCTTTTTTCTGTTCCCTCTCTTGCAGCCTTTTTTCTTACAATTTCAGGTTTGAACTCAGATCTACAATATACAAATGTGGCTACATATCTACTGGCCTGGCATCATGTGGCCAGCCTTGAAATGTGTAGCTTTTGATTATCAACTGGCAGTAATGCCTAGAGGTTAAAGCAATGAGTTGTGAACAACTTTTTTCATACAGCAGAATGGGTTTTGAGTATGTGTTAAGATTCTAAAAATATTATATTCTTTCTATCCAGATTGGACTTAAAAAGAAATAAAAAATAGGACGCAATTACTTGTTTATTAATTGTGAAAACAAACAAAAAAAATAGACAGACAATGTTTTTAAAACATGTATAACCTAAAATGCATTATTAAAATAAAGAGAAATATATGAGTGGGTGTGTGTAACCAGAATTTTACACACACCTGAGAAGTAGGATGCTACATAAACCCTTGGGGGGTTTATAAAAGCATCCCGCACAGAGTGCGTGTGTGTGTCAATTCTGTTATTTACACACACACACACACATCCACCCATATATTATTTTATTTAATTAATAGTGATAATTTTTTCCCCTTTCAGCACAGTTCAGTTAGTGTAGCACTCCTCTCAGAGACACACACACACACACACACATGCACGCATGCACACACACACACACACATATGCATACACTGCCTGTCTTTCCCTTTTTTTTCTCTTCTTTAGTGTATTTTTCTTTTTTTCTACATTACAGTGATAACGGCATTCTGGAAAGTTGTGATCTGTCGGCATAGCTGCAACATGTAAGATGCGCTAGAGGAGTATAAGCAGCAGAATCCAACCAGATTGATTTTTTTTTCATTCTCAAGGCAGGATCAAGGAGATACATATTCAAAAATATTTAAAATCTTACTTGTCTTAACAGCGTGTTGCAAAGCTTGAGAGCCGGCATCGGTGTTTGGTAATGGAGCTGCCATGTCAAGCAAGATGTTCAGCTGGCCCACTGTGAAACTATGCACCAGTTAACTTTCTGTGGTGATGCTTGATTGACAGGTGCTGATTACAACCTCCTGGCTGTAACCAAAAATATCAACTGGGAGGTTGTAACCGGAGATAAAAGTATCTTTATCTCTATGTAAAAAATGATCACCATAATTAAAGAGTATTTCTTTTGATGGAGTTAAAAGTATAATAGTTTCTTACTGAGATACTTTGGAAGGGATGGAACTTTCTACCATAACAATGCCAGAATTCTATTGGATTATTTTTACTAAAAGTTTGAAATGTAAAGGTGGTAGCTCACTAATTTCAATGCACATACGAAACAATTATTATAAATGTAGAAAGTGCTGTAATTACAAAATCCCATTCCATCCAAAGTATTTCAGCAAGAAACTGTTATACTTTTATCTTCATCAAAAGAAGTAAAATACTCTTTTAATAATGCATTTCAGATTATGCATGTTTTAGAATGTTATCCATCTATGTGTTTGCAATTAATAATCAAGTAATTGTGTCATTTTTTTTTTCTTTTCAAGTCAAATCTGCATAGAAAAAGGAAAATATTTTTAGAATCATAACACATGCTCAGATTGTTTTACTGTCTTTGTCCAGGAAAGGCACACTGAGCAACAGCTTGTTCCTGATAAAGCAGATCCCAAGAGTCTCAGGTCTGGAGAAGCCTGCTGTCCTTGTTCCTCTGCATTAGTTAAACTGATACTTTTTCAATTTTGCTGTAGAATAAAACTCCTTGGGCCTGATTTTAGTAAGAGATGCAGTGGCACAGCAGACTTGTGGCAAAGGTGTTTGACGCAAGTTGTGATCTGTGGCACAATGAGTGTCAAATGTGGTTTTACAACACAGCTTTTGTCTGTGCCAGACACAGCTATGTCCAAGCCCCCTTGTGACAGGGTTGCACCCAACAGACCTGGGAGCCAGGTCACAAGTGGGCTTGCACCATGGCAGGGCTCCACATCCTCTTTTCTGGGATTTTGGAAGCCCCACCATAGACTCAGGAGGGGCCGCCAGTTAAACTAGCCAGGAGGTGGTCTAACTGACTTGTGTAAATAGGGTGAGGAGGGACAGGGGGCAATAGGGGCACAGGAAATGGTGTTGGGAGGGTTGGAGCACAGGTGGACAGCCACTGCAAGCTGTGGCACCCGGCGGGGTGGTGCCTTGGTGTACTGTAAAACTGGCATGACACACTCGAGCCCATACAGTACCCAACCCTCCCCAGTTAGTCTAATGGCCTTCCCCATTCCTGAAGTTGCCAGTGCTCTCTGGTGGTGTAGTGACTCCCTCCCCTGCTCCCCCCACCAATCTCTGATCTCCTTCCATTACAGTGTTAAAAGCACTCTGGTCCCATAGCATCCCCAATGCCCAATTGCACCCACACTCATAGCACGTCAAGTACCTGGTGGTCTAGTAGCCCCCCACCCTCCCCACACCATTAGGCATTGCCCATCCACCCCATTCCCTCCATCCCCATCCTGGCATGGTCTGGCTACTGACACAGCCCTCAACACACCACCACGGCCAACCACAGAATGTCTTGTGTGCGTACTGTATACTGTACAGAACGTGCATAACTATTCTGCAGTTAGCTGAGGTGATGTGTGGAGGGTGTTCTGGTCACAGGATCATGCCAGAAGGGGGTGGATGGGCAATGCCTTATGGGGTGCGGAGGTTGGGGGGCCACTAGACCACCGGCTACTTATGTGATAGCTACCATAACAGATATCAAAAACATTTTCATCCTGTATAGCAAGTTGTATTTGCTGTCATTTTGTTTTTACTATCTTCATGGGAGCTCCTGACCTGCAACAATATGTTTGTGATTATTACCACTGGTGGATGCCAATACCAGGTGACCCCACCCAACACTTTACTCTGAAGTTAGACTTGTGCAGTACTGTGTGCCTAGGCTGTAATGACTCACATTAGACCTGGAAATGGAAGAGCAGTACATGAATGTGGAGTTGACTGCTGGACGATGAATCCACAGGGCACCTACCAACCTCCTCCATCTCCACCACCACCATACTGCTCCAAAGTACAGCTGCAGTATACTGCATTTGAGTCACTCTGTAAACTTGTATGAGTTCCAGGATTGCTGCACATTTGTGTTTCATCTGTACAGTCCTTCCTCTGTTTTCTGACCAGCAGCATGATGACCGCTGTGTGTAATGTGAGTGTGATTGGGCATTTGTACAGTGCAACGGGATGAGGGTACTTTCGGCACCATACTGGGGGAGGTCAGGGTTTGGTTTGGAGACGAGGGTGTCACTATAACACCAGAGAGCATTGGCAACTTCAGGAATGGGGAGAGCCACTACGCTTCCCAGGCAGGGATGTGTACAGTATGGGAACATGGCAACTTTGCACCACACAATGGCTACTCAATGCCCGGTGCCACATCTGAGTGGCAGATGCCCACTTTCTGCCCTGGGCCATGGTTGCTGCTCCTTTGGGCATCTGGACTGCTCCCTGCCATTCTCTGAAGGTGCGTGGGGCACTTGCAACAATCTTGCCCACTGCGCCTATATTACTGTTCACATGATGTAGCTTGCGGCATTTCCGGATTGTTTGCGTCAAGTGGCACACTTTCTAAAACCACACTACTTGCATTTGCTGCACCTGCATCCAGCACATTCCCCCACTTTGGTGCAAGTTTCATTTGCACAGGAGGCTTGTAAAATCAGGTCCTCTCTTTTTATGACTGCAGGGCAGAGCTCTGCAGACGTTTTGCTAGAAAAATAGAAATAAGTTACTCACTGGATGTCTAACGGACTTCATTTAATTGGAGTTTTATAGCAATACCTTGGCTCATCAGTCTGTTTACTACACTATTTTTTCCTCTATTAGTCAGTGTTTTCCAGTGATGATCAATGTTCAGATTTCTCAGATCAATACAGAAACATAGCTTTAGGCAATAATTGCTCTGAAGCATTTTGGGGGCATATAGGATAAATAGTTTTATGGATAGTGCTGACTCCACTGATTTTCACAATGTAAGTGTTTTCTAGAAATCATGCTGTTTTGTAAAGAAATCTGCTCTTTAAAAAGTGTAGTGTGAAACAGAATGTGCCCACTACAGAGCTGATTGCATTCCTGGCAGCTGTAATTGTAGCTGTCTGTTCTACTTGTCTGAAGTTCACCCTTTGCAGTTCTGGTCCCAGCTCTGCTGCTGGCTTGTCAGAGCATATTAGAAACAAAGACTATAAGAAGTCCTTTGTCAGCTGCTGCTGCTTGGTAGACCTCTTTTTAATGCACACAGAGCTATCTTTGGGGGAAAAAAACAGATACAAGTGCAATAGCCAGAGAAAGTGTTGCCTGACTTCTAAAAAGTGAGATTTCCTATCTGCCCCCGCTCCAACTTATTCTGCATCTTATGAACTGAGTATAATGTTTGCTGATTACAACGCACCATAGATTATTGAGCTTATGCTTTAAAATCTCATTGAGCAATGTGGAATATCACCTTCTCCATGTGGGACAGAATGTTTCTGAGAGGTCAAATGAGTGACATACCATGTAATCTGTGACAGTTGAGAGGTATGCTGCACTGGGCTATTCAGTTTAAATAACCCTCCCCCAAAAACACATACAAAAAAAGGTCCTATGCATTTAATTCAAATAAAATCATTAGTGGTGCTGAGACACCATGCGATTTCTAGTGCAAAAATGGTGAACCTGGAGTCAATGACTGTGGAGGCTTTAGGTTCAAATCCCACCACTACCCCTGGTTAACCGTGCGACCTTCAGCAAGGCACTGGACCTCCCAAGGCTTCCTGTGGATTCTGTGAACTTAGTTTCATACCAAGCCATGCCTCACAATCTTCTGTCACTCACTGAAATTTGGAGCACATTGGATATCTGAAACATAAGAAAATGTGAGACGCTGTCCCTCAGCACATAGGACACATGATTAAATGGAGCTACAAGCTCAGATGTGGGAGCTATGGGACAAGCCTCAACCACAGTACCTGGAGAAAGAAAGGAAGGGGGAACAGTATCAACACCAAATGGAGTTAGCTGACTGTCTGCAAGTTAACCCCTTGCTGTCCTGCTACAAAAAAAAAATTAAACACAGACCCTTTTGACAGCCCACCTAATCTATCCTAATTACCTGATCCATTGACATTAGCTGACTGTCTACAAGTTAACCCCTTGCAGTCCTGCTCCCTAGTCTGCCGCTCAGCAGTACCACCCCTTCCTTTGCAAAGGAGCAGCTGGCTTGTCAGAGCAACTTCACAAGAAGCCTTAATAATTCAAGCATCCTCCCCCTTACCAGAATTTGATGCCTGTGAAACTTTGCAAGTCCTGGGCAAAATGTCTTTTTGCACTTGTGGTGCTAAATGATGCTTCAGCTGAGATTTGAACATTTGCACTTACAGGGTTCATGTGGCATAGCTATAAGAAAAATATGTTGACAATTTGAGGCTAAAATCTCAAAAAACGAAGTTAAGAAGCAATGCCGAAATTCTTCAATATTTTCTTATAAATTTACTGCCAGTATTTTTCTAGACTCAGTCTCCATATTTTCAACATAGTGTTTTTAAACCCACATCATGAACAAGGCATATGCAATTCTTCAAACTCCCTCCAAAACACTTTTTTGACTACACACAGAGCAGCTCGAAAGTAATTTGTTAAGTATGAAAGAATTCTGCAATGCTGCTAAACCCAGGACCTAGGGCAGCAGCAAAGCACCGTGCCAGGGATTAATGCAGTGCCACATCATTTTTATATGGACCACTCACATCTCATAATAGCAGAAAACATAATGGGGAAAAAAGATCTGAAACAGAATCCACAGCTTTTGAGTACTTATAAAGGAATGTTTATGTTTTGCTTTACAGTTAGTGGATGTTGAATAACTGGGTGATGTCTTGGAGGTAGACACACCTTTCCCCATCCCTGTGTTCTCTGCTAGGGCCGTTTTTATCTGGCTATATAGGTAGATTCTTCATCAACACCTTGTTCTGTGCTAAGGCTGTTTTGATCTGGCTGTATATGTAGATCCCTCCCCCCATGTTTCTGTGCTAGAAATGTTTTGATCTGGTTTTATAGGTAGGTTCCCCCTCCACCATCTTCTGTGCTAGGGCTGTTTTGATCTGGCCATATAAGTAGTTCCCCCCCTTCATGTTCTGTGCTAGGGCTGTTTTGATCTGGCTGAATGGTAAGACCACCCTTGGAGCACTGTGTACAGTTCTGGAGACCCCTTCTCCACAAAGAAATAAACAGGGTGGAGGCTGCCCAGAGGAGGGCAACCAAAATGGTGCAGGGTCTGCACCAGAAGAAAGACTAAAGGAGCTTAAGATGTATAGCCTTGAGGAAAGGAGGGAGAGGGGGACATGATAGAAACTTTCAAATACCTCAAGGGAATCAACAAAGTTCAAGAGGGTAGCATCTTTCAAAAAAAAGAGATGTGCAAGAACAAAGGGGCACAATTTGAAGATGGGGGGGTGGCTCAGAGGTAATGTGAGGAAGTATTTCTTAACAGAGAGTGTTGTAGATGCATGGAACAGCCTTCATGAGGAGGTCATAGGGTCAAAAACAGTGGGGGAATTCAAGAATGCATGGGACAGACATAAGGCAATTCTAGTGGGGGTAGCAGGAAGTAGACTGTTGGTTAACTAGGATCTGCAGCTTATCGGTTAGGTAGGGAAATGGGCAGACTAGGTGGGCCAAGCGATCCTTATCTGCCGTCACATTCTATGTTTCTATGAATAGGTAGGTTATGTCCCTTGTGTTCTGTACTAGTGATTTTTTGATCTGGCTGTATAGGTAGTTTCTTGTATTATACTAACACACCTGAAAGTTTTTGTGCAAACCTTTCCAACACCACTGAGTTCTACAGACATGCTGGACTATGCACAGGGAGGGTCATATTAAACAACCTTCAGGCGTGTTGTATTTTAAGTATCTATTCATTATTATGAACTATTATATGTCAGTGAGGTCCAGTTGATAGCACTCTCACCTAGGAGTCACTCTCATAGTAATCATATGTTAAAGCCTCACAAAAATAACTTGTTGTTTTTTTAAATACAGCCTTTATTATGGATTTGCTTTTGTGAGTAAAATTACCCAGTTGAACTGTATTGTCACAGTCTACCCTGAATGCTCTCCATGCTTGGATTTTTGTGAATCGTTTGAGTTTTAGCCAGCCTCCAAAGAGCACCACCCCTGCATCACAGTGTAAAAGCTGTCTTTGCTTTTTTGGTGGGACATAACACTATTTATGCAAAAGTACTATGTTTTAGAGCACACACACACTGACAAAATCAAAAGGAAAAACGTCTGTAGAATCAATGTGTAACACGGTGATTTTTAAAAATAAATCTCCACAGTAACAATTGACGACTCTTCAGAGGCATGCCAGCGTGAACAGGTTTTGTAAAAAAAGGCAGCAGTCCCAATTTTTTTTTTTTGTATATGTTTGTGTTTTTGCAACAGAGTACTTTTACATATACAGCCCAAATGGCAATACAAGAGCCGGCCCGGTGGCGCTGAGGGTTGAGGCGCTGGATGCCACACCTCACGCTACGCCAGCAACCCGGGTTCGGGAACAAACTCGAGTGGCTGGGGGTCAGCAGGGGGAGAGAGGATCGAGCGTCCCAATGGATGCTTTCCTCTTTCAGGGGTGGGAACCAAGAATGCATCTGCGTTCTACATCCCCCTTCACAGCAGGTGGGAGCACCGACAACTGAAGGGGATGGAGGCAGCTCTGCTCATTGAAGTCGGGAAGGGGGGGCATCGGAGGCGTATGAGAGGTCTGGCGTGCGTCAGCACGCCTTCTCTTGGGACGTACGTCCTAGCGCTGGACATCCCTGGGGTAGGGATTTAAGGGGGAGAAAAATGGAAAAAGACACCTCTCTGGTAGCCCTAGATGAAATCCACTCCGGATCCATCCAAGACCACCAAGAAGGGACAGACCCCGCTGTGCAGAAGGTAAAGGGAAGTAGGCACTCTAGGGGCAGATCCCAGGAAGGTGGAGTGAGGTGGGAAGGAGTAGGATGGAAGGAGTGGGCACCAGAGAGAGGAGGGAGGAAAAACAGAAAGTAAAAAAAAAATGGCAATACAAGGAGAAGAGGGGATTAAACTTCTGGAAATCTCGAATAATCTTTTTTGCTGATTTCACTCGTGTTTACCTGATAGTGATTATGTGTGAAAGCCTCACACATAGAACTTGTTTTTTTTTTTAAATACAGCCTTCATTGTGGATTTGCATTTGTGCATTAAATTACCCAATTGAACTGTATGGTCACAGTCTACCCTGAATGCTCTCCACACTTGGATTTTGGTTACTATTTTGAGTTTTAGCCAGCTTCCAAAGAGCACTGCCCCTCCATCACAGTGCAAAAGCCTTCTTTGCTTTTTTAGGTGGGACATAACACTATTTATGTAAAAATACTATGCTTTAGAACACACACACACTGACAGAATCAGAAAGAAAATCATTAGTAGAATCAGTGTGTGACAGGGTGAGTTAAAAAAAAAATCTTCTTACTGACAATTGATGACTCTTTCAGAGGTGCCCCAGGGTGAAAAAGTTTAAAAAAAAAAAAGGCAGCAGTCCCTATTTTATTTTTAATAGTGTATATTTGCATTCGTGAAATAGAGTACTTTTAACATATACAGCCCATATGGCTATACAAGGAGAAAGGGGGTTCATCTCCTCAAAATCTCAACTAATCTTCCTGGCTGATTTCACTCGTGTTTACCTGACAGCAATATGCCCAACCGTGCTGAACAATCTAACATGCGGATGCCATTTTTTGTTAGGCAGTGAAGCCATGCATCAATGTACCTTCTTTTTTCTTTTAAAATACTGTAGATGTTATCACACAGCCTATTATGAGTGATTCAGCTGTCCTACAAAGAAAACACTCTTTTGCACTCCAGTGAGAGTGCCGCCTATCCAGAACAACTGATTACTTTTGCTGGTGTTTATGTGCACCCAAACAAAGAAGAAATTCCTATTCTAGTCTTGATTAATTCTGTATTTGGTTACACATTAACCCCTATGTAGAAGCTCAGATGTCTAAGCCCCATAGCTGCACATTAGTAAAGAACTGGGACTGGACTTGGTAACAGGTAGGAGAACAAACTTTAGGAGAGGTGTCCATGTCTAAGCTCAGTCCCCTGATCAACCCTCACAGTTATTCTCAGCAGGGCACCCAGCTAAGCCACATTACACTGACCTGTCTGCTCAATGGACTCAGCAGATTCCTTGGGCAGTTCCTTGCTTTCCCCAGCAGTTTTGAACAAAGATGACTTTGATGGGGTATTTACAGTAGCATAGCGAAAATACAAAATATACGAACTTAGGACATTTTTGATCATGTGTGCACCCAGTGTGTGCCTAGCAGGCCATTAGAGAATTGGAAGTCTCTATAAAGTTTATATGTTGCTGTTTTTGAGGTATTCTAGCAGTCTGAGTCGGTGGTGCATTTGTGTATTTTTCCCATGCATCTGTCTTCTGGTCGACTTTCACACTCAACTGGTTTGTCACCCTGTCGTTGATCATCTTCGCTTACTCATCTGAGAAGAAATAGGTGACCCCAACACAGAGCTCATCCTTCTCAATGCTGGTGGGGTCCCCGGTGGGCAGCTTTGCAATGTCCCCCATAAACAGCTCACTATAATTTAGGTGGGTGATCTGATCCAGTTGATCTCCCACCAATGATACAGCACAAGGGCGGTCAGGAGGAGGCAGCCAATCTAGAATCTTAATGTACAAAGTGCTTCATGCCAGAAACACTGGATTGCTGTGTTTGGTTTATCAACTGCAGCCAGAGCTCTTACAGCTTTGGAGAGACACAGCCCCTGGGATTATTACTATAAGGACAATGTGAAGAAAGGCAAGGAGATCAAACTGCAATGCATGCACAAAGCAGGGTAAACCTTAGAAACCTGGGCACAGACTTTTGTGACACCACTGCTTATAGAACTGTTACAGGCAGGCAATGGGGCTGTCTCAGAAGCAGTGACTGAGAACAGAGGTGCTGGTTGGGGTATCAGAACCATCTCAGGACAGTGAGATCAGATACATTTTAGAGGTCTAACTCCAGAGCTATTGTTTCAGTATGTATAGGTTTAGGTGCAACATTACTTGGTTATTGATATTGTGCAGGGCTTGACCTCTGATGGTAAATTGTGCATACATTGATGTATGACTATTGTAATATTGCATATGGGGAATTGAAGGAAGCAGATTTGCAAATGTGTCGAAGGGAGTAGGTTTGTGCTGCTGCTGCTGTAAATCTGTGGATTTCCCCATATACAATATTACAGTAGTCACACATCAATGCATGCACAATTTACCATCAGAGGTCAAGTCCTGCAAAACATCAATAACGAGGTGGTATTGTACCTAAACCTATGCATAATGGACAAAATAGCTCTGCAATTGCACCCCTAAAATGTTAATACATCACACTTCAACAACAAAATCAGCCAAAGTAGGCTATATCAATTAAAGTATTATAGTTTTTGAAGGACTTTTGTAACAAAAGAAAAGAATAAAAACTAAAAATGTGTTTCATGTTAATGCACAGCAGCTGTGTTGGCTCTGACCAGACTTTGTTATATCTCTTTCTGCATGCTTCTGTTCATCATTTATTCCGAACTAGCTGCAAACATAACCATTTTCATTCATGATGCTGTCGTTGGTTATGTAGTACATGTTTGCTTTATAAAGGTTACTTGTAGTGGGTAAAGGCTGTGCTTTCCTTTTAGGGCCACTAAAGATTCAATTTTTATAGTAGTAAAACACAAGTGGATTATTTAGAAGGTTCTTGTAAATCAAGTCATCACACATATAGGGTACTTTAGCACAGTATTTGGCTGGTACAGGGAGGGTGTGTGTGTGTGTCAGTAAAAAAACATTTCTGTATTAGTTACCCCAATTTGACAACCTTTTTATGGAACACGTAACACCAACTATTGCAGTGATTGCAAAAAAAAACCTGTCTCTTAACTAAAAGGTTGGCACAAACAATTAGCAGTGAGTGAGAACACTGAGGCCTCTGCAGTAGCCTTGGTGCACTTCTCATGATGTTTATGAGAGCATGGCTATCACACTGCTGCAGGAAAAACAGTCTAATTTGCTTTACTCACTTACACATATTGGCGTGGACCATTACTCTGACAAGAATGTTGCATGACAGCAACAGCCATAAAGAATGCACATTATGGGTTTTATCTGGATTCATGCCCTTTATGCCTCCAATATACAGCAGGGACATGATCCACAGAACTAGTGAGTGGTGGCACACATTTCCAGGTCAATGTGGTAGGGAGGCTGCAATAGAGGAGAGGATGCAAAGAAAACCAGCCAGAAAATGTGAGGTTATGTTAGCAGGACAGGGTAATTAGGAGTATGGTGGTGAGGTTACAAATAGATGATATGCTTCTGCAATGGAGGATCAGGGTTTGTGTGCATATGCCACTGTGCTGGGGAAGAGTGGGGATTGATGCTTTGTGCCACCTTTTCTGGCCATGGGTCTGACACTGAATCACCTTGACTAATCATGTGTCTTATCCCTTGGTCAAGGCAGAGTTGTATTTTGTGCATGCTAAGCCAGTTCAAAGTGTGCATACTAATCACTCAAGTAAGCAGCCCTTCGACAGGATTGACCCATTCCTATAGATCCCATTTAATACTGAGTCGTAATGGGGAGACAACCACAGCAATGTGACTAATAGCTTCTAATTTGCCCTTTTTGGAAGCAGTCACAGACTATACATAGATACATAGATACATAGATACATAGATACATAGACAGTGTCGGCAGATAAGGGCCTATGGCCCACCTAGTCTGCCCATTTGAGCTTGTAAGTTCAGTTTGTTTTCCTAGAAGTCTGTTTCCCCTTACCCCTGCCCTCTAGAATTCCTTTATGTCTATCCCATGCATTCTTAAATCCCGTGATTGTTTCAGCCCCCACCACTTCCTCTGGCAGGGTGTTCCACTTGTCCACCACCGTTCTGTGAAGAAATTCTTTCTCATGTTTCCTCTGAATCGTCCTCCCTCCAACTTCATCCCATGCCTCTAGTCCTGAAACATCTTTTTCACTTAAAATAGTGTTTTCCTGCACCCTGTTCCTCCCTGTAAGATACTTGTATGTCTCTATCATATCCTCTCTCCCTCCTCTCCTCCAGGGAGTACATGTTCAGTTCCTTCAACCTGTCTTCATAGGACTTGTGATGCAACCCATGCACCATCTTTGTTGCCCTCCTCTGAACCTTCTCTACCCTGTCTATGTCCTTACGTGGGTATGGTCTCCAGAACTGTACACTGTACTCCAGGTGGGGCCTCACTAGTGTCTTGTATAGCGGAATTATGACCTCCCTTTTCCTGCTGGTGATGCCCCTGCCTATACATCCCAGCATCCTATTTGCTTTACCTGCTGCCTTGTCACACTGTTTCCCTACCTTGAGGTCATCAGAGATGACAACCCAAAGATCCCTTTCCTGCTTGGTGCATGCTATATCCTCACCCCCCAACTGATATATTGTGCCAGGGTTTTTGTGCCCCATATGCATTATCTTGCACTTCTTTGCATTGAATTTCAACTGCCAAACCCTTGACCATTCTTCAAGTTTCTGCAGGTCCCTTCTCATTCTGTCTACACCCTCTGGTGTGTATACTCTGTTACAGAGCTTTGTGTCATCAGCGAACAGTGAAATTCTGCCTTCTAGATCCTGTGCAATGTCACTGATGAAGATGTTTAATAGGACCAGTCCCAGCACTGATCCCTGTGGTACCCCACTGGTCACTCTTCCCTCTGTGGAGTGACAGCCATTTACCACCACCCTCTGTGTCCTGCCACCCAGCCAGTTACCTACCCACCACACTACTGTCCTGCCCACACCCATATTCCCCAGTTTGTGTAATAGTCTTCTATGTGGCACAGTGTCAAAGGCCTTGCTGAAGTCCAGATAGGCCATGTCCACTGCCCTCCCCTGATCCACCTCCCTAGTCACCCAGTCAAAAAATTCAATGAGGTTGGTCTGACATGACCTCCCCCCTGGTGAAACCATGCTGCCTTGGGTCCTGTAGTCCATTGACAACCAGATGTTCCACCAATCTCTCCTTCAGTAGTGCTTCCATGATCTTTCCCACTACCGAGGTGAGGCTGACTGGTCTGTAGTTCCCTGCTTCCTCTTTGTTCCCACTTTTGTATAAGGGGACTACATCTGCTGTCCTCCAGTCTTTGGGTACCTCCCCTGTTTCCAGTGATTGGCTGAACAGGATAGCCAGAGGTTCAGCCACCACCTCTCTTAGTTCTTTAAGGACCCTGGGGTGCACCCCATCTGGCCCCATTGCTTTATCAGCTCTTATTACTTCCAGTTCCTTCAGGACCCTTTCTCGTGTAAAGGGACTTGTGTCCATTTCTGCACCATTCTCACCCTTTGTACTCCCTTCAGACCCATTACCCCCTCTTCCTTAGTAAAGACTGAGCAGAAATACCTGTTCAATATGTCAGCTTTATTGTTGTCATCCTCCACGCGGCTCCCATCCTCCCCCTTCAGTCTCACTATCCCTCCCTTTGTCTTTCATTTTCACTTATGTACCTGTAAAAGGTTTTGTCCCCTTTACCCACTGATTTTGCAATGTGTTCTTCTGTCTGAGCTTTGGTTTCCCTTACTGACTTCCCTGCCTCCCTTTGTTTCTCCTGGTACTTCTCCCTATCCTCTTCTGCCTGTGTCTTTTTGTATTGCCTGAATGCAATCTTTTTGGCTTTCACTTTCTTTGCTACCTCTTTGGAAAACCATAATGGTCTCCTCTTCCTTTTCCTCTTGCTAACCTGCTTAATGCATAATTCTGTTGTTCTTATAATCCCCATTTTAAATACTGCCCACTGTTCCTCAACCCCTGATTCCTGTCCAATTCCCCTTAATGCCTCTTTCAAGTATCTCCCCATTTTCCCAAAGTCTGCCCCCCTAAAATCCAGGATACATGTTTTTGTGTGGTTTGGTTCTGCTCTTTCTGTGATTTCAAACCACAATGACTGGTGGTCACTGTTACCCAGGTGCTCCCCACTGTTACCCCATCACACTGTCCCTGTTTGTGAGCACAAGGTCCAGTATTGCCTTCTGCCGAGTTGGTTCCATGACCAGTTGCTTGAGGAAGGCACTCCTGAAGGAGTCAGGATAAATCTGCTCCTAGTTGATGCTGCTGCTGGGATGCTCCAGTCCACGTCTGGTATATTGAAGTCTCCAACCAGTACTACCTCACCCTTGTCTGCCATCCTTTGGATGGCTAGCATCAGCTCCCTATCTGTTTCTTCCTCCTGGGCTGGTGGTCTATAGACCACACCTGTGCGGATGGCTGGCCCCACTATCAGGAGCTAAACAGCCTCCATTGCATTTGGGATCAGCCATACAAATAAAAGGGCCATAATTTCAATACAGCTGTGTTGTACAACTTTCTAGGACTTGTTTGCTCAGTACTGAACTGCAAACTTCTATCAAGGCACACTAAAGTACATTGGAGTGGGAATAGGCAGCATTGCTTTAAATTGCAGGTCTCCGATGCACAACATTATGGAACAGAGCTCTTGCTACCTCTGCTGCAGCAAACTCTTTGTTTGCTTTAATAAAATGATACATTACAAAGGGTCTGCATGTCAGGGTCCAAATTAATTATAATTAAACTGCTATATTGGCATTTGTCCATTCTATACTGACACAGAACAGCTTCACCCCTTTGAGGACGATCCCTGATCGTATTTAAAATACCAGTACCTGTGTTCTGATCTCTATCCCCAGAAGCACTTGGCAAGCAATTTTTTTACTCTTTCCCCATTATTCTCAATGTGTTAAGTGTTACGTACTGTAGTTCATGAGTAGAGCTGCTAGATAATGCCTGCAGTTAGGTAATCATGAAAAATAATCAAGATATCAAATTCTACCTTCTATACTGAATTGGGTTTCCTCCATCTATCAAAGAAGCAAACACTTTATCTTCCACGTTGAACATTATAATATGATTGATGAACCATCAGGCAAAACTAATCAAGAGGCTATATAATCATGTTTATCTTCAGCTGTCAGTTTTACTTCATCAGAAACAATTTCATCACAGCACAAAAAAATACAGACAATGGTGAAAGACCAAAAACAGAATATAGTTCTGTTTTGTGGACAAAGAAGCTTGAAGAATTTGTTGATAACATGATTAGGGGTCCATGCCCTAGAACACTTTTTTTCAGATTACTTTTAAAATAAGCACAACTGATTTGTAGAATGCACTTGTTTTACAATGTTTCAGGTAACAGTTGTGTTAACACATTGTCCCAAAGCATTGCTGTTACTATGAAGAGAATCTATATAACAGCCTCAGCCCTTGAAAATGTGTCATCATGTTTGAAAATGTCACAAAATGAGAAGGCAGAAAACTGGGAAGATCGTTGCTAGTAGGGTTCGTGTATAACTGCTTGAGGAGATTATTTTTCTTCCTAATAGAGGCATCACATTCTGTGGCCTGTTTGAAACAGCACTGCTTTTTAGTCAAGAGTATTTGTTCATTATTTTTCAGTCACAGAAGTAATTTTCCTTAATTAACACTGCCTAAACTCATTGTGTTATTACTTTAACACTGGTGATATGGGCAAGCTATGGAAAATGAATAATGACTCTGCTTGTTTTACTGTTATCCCATTCCAGATTAAGTATTATAAAAGCAATGAAATTTTGGACTCATCCTTCATTGTCATGCTAATGCACCTCTTTCTACTCCTAGAGATTAGTTCCTACGAACTTCAGCAAGACAGTGACTTTCTTCATCTTCCCTGTAATGAGTCTTCCACAACCCAGATATGAGTTTATCTAGTACTCATAAAACAGGGCTTACCTAAAGCACAACTTTGTTGGCAAGGTTATCTTGGATTTTTGCATAATGCAGAGAAAACGAAACATATGAGGAACTCATACCACATAAAAATGTTGCAATAATCCACAAACAGTGACATATGTATTGCATTTGTAACATCATATGACTGCTGTGATCTATTTAGAATGATACTGGAAAATATCTCAAGATGTCATATCACGGATCCACTGAACATTACTATTCAAATTAAACCAGATACACAGTCTAGTATATTAATTAATTATGGTGATGTTGATGTTATTTTGTTTGAAATAAAACATGACAATAATTAAACAAATTGTGAATAGATTTGTCTTTGTTATTGCATATCACTACAACACTGGCACACACTGCAACTTTTTATGAGTCAATACACCAGTCCTAAATTATACTAGATTACTGTATTAGGGAAAAAGTGGTACTGTTAGACCTGTTACTAAGAGACTGTGTTTTTTTTATGAATGGCAATACTATATATAAACTTCATTGGTGCACGTGGTATTATAGCATTGCTTATGCCTCAGGTTTGTAGCCCTTATCATTAGGAAAGTGAACAAAATATAGTCACAGATGAAGCAGTTTTGTTTTTCACCCATGGCAAGTCTTATCACATACATTTATACATTGTGTTTCTTAATTAGTCACCATTTTCTACATGCCTGTTTCAGAAAAAAAAGTATTATTGGAAAGAATACAATATATTTTTTATATACAGGGCCTTTCATACCTAAAGATTCCCCCAGCATGCCTTATAAGGAGGGGAGCAAATGTCACTGCCATTATTAACACACAAGGAGATTCAAAGAGCAGAGACAGATTAGAGTGAGACATGTTACAGAGAGGTTAGGAGCAGGCAGGCTACTTGACTTGCTCAAGGTCACAGACTGAGTATGGGGAAGTTGTGGGATTTCTACCCATGTCTTCAGATACAGCTCTGTACTCTTGTGAATATGCCACACTGCTTCCAAAAGAATCACCTTTTCATTTCTGATTTTCACTGTCTCCTCCCCATACGTGAACGGTGTCTTCTTATTCTTGTTTCTGCATTCTCAGCAATTTTCTTAAATTTAAATCTTAATTACTTTTGGGCTACTAAATACCACCCATAGCACCAGTTTATTGCCAAAATATTCTGTAGTCCAACAGTGTGTATGAGCTTTGCTGTTTGTTGGCTCTCTATCACCATGGGATACTATTTTATCCTAGTTACAGGGAAATGTTTAGCCACTTTCCAGTGATGCATTCTGTTGCTGTAATGGCCAGAACTGAAAATACTGTAGGTCTCTAGGTTAATCAGTTTTTCTGGTTTAAATGCTTTCAACAACAGATGCTCCCAGAAACTGCTTAGATATGTGTGTAATATCCACAATATATCATCTATAATCTCCTGCCACTAGATTAACTGAATACTGTATGCCCCAAATATATACAATACTACATACTTTAGTACACACTCAAAGTATTTGGAAACTGTTAGTACCTATTCATTCTTTTGACTGATGTTTAGTTATTTATTTATTGAAATGTTTCACCAGGAAAGGCACACCGAACAACACGATGCTTGTCTCACGGTGCATCCTGGGGGGGAAGGGGTGAGGGAAATGACATCTACACAATCAAAACAATAAGTACACAAAGTACAGTATATAAGACAAACAATAGTTCTGGTGGGTTACACAAGTATTATACTTGACAAAGTTATGCAAATGTATATGTTTACAGTTTACTGTATATACGTGTACACATGCAATATAGTGGATCATAAGTGTTATAAAACAGTGATACATATGTTTATGATGTAATCATAGTACTGCTAAAAATGGAAAGGAAGAGTTTGACATCATAAAGTGCCTTTCATTCACACTGTATTTAAAAGACTTCATAAGCAATACAATACAGTACAGTACAACACAATACAGTGCAATACAATACAGTTCATATATAGATACATAGATACATAAACATTGTCGGCAGATAAGGGCCTATGGCCCACCCAGTCTGCCCTATTTGAGCTTGTAAGTTCCCTGTATGTTTTATAGAAGTCTGTTGCCCCTTACTCCTGACCTCCAGAATTCCCTTATGTCTATCCCATGCATTCTTAAATCCTATGATCGTTTCAGCCCCCACCACTTCCTCTGGCAGGGTGTTTCACTTGTCCACCACCCTTTCTATGAAGAAATGTTTCCTCACAGTTCTTCTGAATCGCCCTCCATCCAACTTCATCCCATGCCTTCTAGTTCTAGAACATCTTTTTCACTGGGAAATAGTGCATTCTTGCACACTGTTCCTCCTTGTAAGGTACTTGTATGTCTCTATCATATACTCTCTCCCTCATCTCCTCCAGGGAGTACATATTCAAGTCCATCAGCCTGTCCTCATTGGTCTTGTAATGCAATCCCTGTACCATCTTTGTTGCTCTCCTCTGAATTTTCTCTACACTGTCTATGTTCTTGCACAGGTAAGGTCTCCAGAACTGTTCACTGTACTCCAGGTGAGGCCTTACTAGTGTCTTCTATAGTGGAACTATGACCTCCCTTTTCATACTGGTGAAGTTCTTGTCTATGCATCCCAGAATCCAATTTGCTTTACCTGCTGCCTTGTTGCACTGTTTCCCTACCTTGAGGTCATCAGACATAATAACCTCAAGGTCCCTTTCCTGCTTGGTGCATGCTATATCCTTGCCCCCCCCCAACTGATATGTTTTTCCAGGGTTTTTGTACCCCATATGCACTATCTTGCACTTCTTTGTATTGAATTTCAACTACCAAACCACTGACCATTCTTTAAGCTTCTGCAAGTCCCTGTTCATTCTGTCTACACCCTCTGGCATGTCCACTCTCTTACATAGATTTTCAACAGGGAAATTCTGCCTTTAAAATCCTGTGCAATGTCACTGATGAAGACATTGAATAGGACTGGTCCAAGTACTGATCCCAGTGGTACCCCACTGGTTACTTTTCCCTCTGTGAAGTGACAGCCATTTACCACCACCCTCTGTGTCCTGCCATCCAGCCAATTACCCACCCACCACACTATTGTCCTGCCCACTTCCATGTTCCCCAGTTTGTTTAATAGCCTTCTATGTGGCACGGCACCAAAGGCATTGCTGAAATCCAGATAGGCCATGTCCACTGCCCTCCCCTGATCTACTTCCCTTGTCATCCAGTCGAAAAATTCAATGAGGCTGGTCTGGTGAAACCATGCTGCCTTGGGTCCTGTAGTTCATTGGCAACCAGATGTTCCACCAATTTCTCTTTCAGTAGTGCTTCCATGTTCTTCCCCAGTACAGAGGTTAGGCTGACTGGGCTGTAGTTCCCCGCTTCCACTTTGTTCCCACTTTTGTATAAGGGGACTACATCTGCTGTCCTCCAGTCTTTGGGTATCTCCCCCTTTTCCAGTGATTGGCTAAACAGGATTACCAGAGGTTCAGCCACCACCTCTCTTAGTTCCTTGAGGACCCTGGGGAGCATCCCATCTGGCCCCATTGCTTTACTGACTCTTATTCCTTCCAGTTCCTTTAGGACTCTTTTCTGTGTAAAGGGACTTATGTCCATTTCTGTGTCCTTCCCAACCCTTGTACTCCCTTCAGGCCCATTATCCTCCTCTTCCTTGGTAAAGACTGAGCAGAAGTATTGGTTCAGTATGTCAGCTTTACTGTTGACATCCTCCTTGCAGCCCCTGTCCTCACCCTTCAGCTTCACTATCCCCAGGTGCTCCCCCACTGTTACCCTTATTACACTGTCTCTGTTTGTGAGCATGAGGTCCAGTATAGCCTTCTGCTGAGTTGGTTCCATAACCAGTTGCTTAAAGAAGACACCTTGAACAGAGTCTAGGATAAATCTGCTCCTGGTTGATGCTGCTGCTGGGAGGCTCCAGTCCTCATCTGTAATACTGAAGTCTCTGACCATCACCACCCCCTTGTCTGCCATCCTTTGGATAGCTAGCATCAACTCCCTATCTGTTTCTTCCTCCTGGGCTGGTGATCTGTAGACCACCCTGTGCGGATGGCTGACCACATTTTCCTTTCCAGCCTAACCCACAGTATCACTCCCCCATTTGTTCCTTCTGGATCTCTATGGCCTTTATGCCATCTGTCACATAAAGTGCCACTCCTCCTCCCTTCCTGCCTGCCCTGTCTCTTCTGAATATGTTGTGGACAGGTATGGCCATTCCAGAGTCATGGTTTTCATTACACCAGGTCTCTGTGATGGCCACATTGCTCAAATCTGACTGCACCATGGCAGCCTCCAGATCCTCCGTCTTGTTGCTACGGCTCCTGGCATTGGCACACATGGCTTTCCATGATGTGAACTCCCTGGACTGTTCAGCTGTTCTACTCCAGCTCCTCCCTGGTTATCCTTTATTTCTGGTTCTCCCTGCTGCCTGCACTTCTGTTGAATGTTTCCTCTTTTCTGCCTACCCACCCCTTGAGTGCTTATCTCCATCTTTTGCACACTTCTTTGTAGAGATATCCCCTCCTCCTGCTCACTGGTTCCACTGCTAGCAGTGTGGGGTGGGCAATTAGATACCTTATTTTCTGGCCTGCCAACCCCCCTTGAATAGTTTAAATGCTTGTCTATGTAGCATTTAAACTTATCATTGAGTGTTTTTATTCCCCTCCAGGATGGATGCAGGCCATCAGGCTTCAACAAGCCCTCATCCCTCCAGGTGTGTCCCCAGTCACCAATGAATCCAAGCCCTTCCTCACAGCACCAGTTCTTCAACTATGAGTTAAAGTTCCTGGTGCATGGGCCCCTACCCTCTCTCATGCCTCTCACAAGTAGTACTTCTGAGAAGGTGACAGAAGTAGCAACTTGCTTAAGACCCCTCCTGAATTTCCTAAACTCTTTCTGAACTTCCTTAGGCTCCCTGTTTACCCGGTCATTAGTACCTAGGTGGATAATGACATCCAGCTCACCCTCCTGTCTTGCCTTCCCTGGTGATCCCCAGGATTTTCCTCCCATCCTTCCAATCCGTGGCACCTGGTAGGCACCTCACCTCCCTATCCTCCCCCTCCTGTGTTCCTAGATGGATCCCTCTTATGATAGAGTCCCCACCAGGATTTGCTTCCTCCTCATCTGGGGGCCAATGCTCTCCCCACTGAGGTCACCTCCTTGGCTGGCCTCCACATCCTTCCTGTCCACTTTTCTAGATACTTCTGTTTGGTTGTCCCCATTTGTCAGTGCATCATATGAGTTCTGGAGTGGAATAGGATTTGGGATGTGCCTCTTCTTGACCACCCTAACCCTCCCTGAGCTCACTGTTATCCAAGTGCTCCTTGTTCTTGACATCCTTTGAGGTAACAGTATTGGACTGGGTCGTCTCTGGATAGGGGCAAAGGTACTCCTGACCCAGTTTACTTCCAATTTGAGTCTGGCTACCTCATTTCACAGTCCATAGAGATGCCTGCAGATAGGGCAGCACCTCAGTTTCCAGAAGGTCTGCCTGAATATGGCTGCCCCACATCCACTGCATTGCACCACTCCCCACATTATACTGCACTTATGCTGCTATTCCAGGAGTTTTCTGTTACTGAAGCTCTCCTTCTAGTTCCCGCTTTATTAATTTACTGTCCTGAAAATCCTGCCACCAATCCTCAGATACTTTTCTTTAAAGAAGAAAAAAAAGAGTCAAAACTCTTGTTGTGTTGATGACAGGCGTCCTCCCCCTTATGCCCCTCCTGCTCCACAACCCCTGCTATCACCTGTGCATGGTTCACTTCAATCAGGGCATATAACCTAATAGTGTATGGGAGCCCATACACAACAAGGCTATTCTTCCACTGAGTGGTTTCCATGATGACATGGACCTTGAGAGGAGAAACTCAAGAGGTCCCTCAGTTGTCATGGTAACCATGAGGTGGAAGAATAGCCTTGTTGTGTATGGGTGCTCCCATACACTATTTTATATAATGTATGGTGAATGCAAACACATTATAAGGGTTTCTTCCCTTCAAAATGTTTACTGACAGCAACCACAAGTATTGAAAGAAAAATCAACAATGGCAGAGATCATGCAATATCAGTGATGTCATTACAACCAGAGCACGTGAGGTACTCCTCTTCATTCTAATTGCACTCTGGTCACCTCCCTGCAGCAAATAGAAAAATACAGAAAAATGTTACTTATACAGGCGTTTATTTTAAAGCCCTCCTCAATGTGATTCTCCCTCTGTACTTTTGTTTCATACAACCAATGAACTGCAACCTTATGGCTACACTCTAGCCACTTCACTGATGTTCACAGCACCCTTAGGAACTTCCCTCCTACCCCTCAATGATAATCCCCCCACTGCCATCTATACAGGAAGAAAGATAAATGAGATCCAATTTTTGTGCTTTGTGTAACAAATTTGTTTGCAATTGAAACCAGACTGACTGTTGATCCCACACCTCAGGGCTTACAGTGAGAGTGTGCAGCTCGAGAACATCTATGTTGTGTGACTTCACTAGGGCAGCAGAATGAAAAATCATTCTGCTGCAGTACTAACATCACTACTACAGCAAAATGACATTTTGCAGGTTGGTAAAATCTGTCATGCACACACGTGGACCATAGGCTATAATATAATACAATGCACTACAATACAATACAATACTATACAATACAATATAGCACAGCACAGCACAACACAACACAAAATAATGCAAATCTAATTTTACACAGCTTCTTTCATTCAAGGGCCTATATTGGCAGAAGTGCATAACGTGTGTTAGAACCTGATAAGAATGAAGTCTGGTTTGGTGTGTAGTGTAGGTGTGGTCACGCAATGTAGCAAACACTGTGCTGTAGATGTTGGACAGACCACCAATAGGGTACATGGTTCATGACTGTGGATATAGAAGTAATACTAGATGCATACTGCTGACATATTTTACATGGCTAACACACCCCAGTGATCCAATGCATGTGAGTCATGATGTCAGAATTATATGGAAGTGGCTGTGTTAGACAGCAGCCTGTAGAGGGTAAGCTAAACATGCTTCATAGAGGAAAAGTGGTGGAGAAAAATAGTGATGCAGTCTCATGCTGGTATATTTCTTGCACCATATTCCATTGGAGCACTGTACAGGGATGGAAATGGGGATGTACATGTGACTCTACCAACAAAAGGAAAAAAGCACAAATATTTAAAAAAGCTACATCCACTAGACCTGTCTGATATTGACCTCAGATGCAGATTCCATCCGGACAGAGAAATCATTGAAATACTCAGAGGTGAGCTAGAGAAGGACCAGTAATATAGAACCAATTGGAGACAGCACATCCCTCTGAGGAACAGATTCCTTGCTAAATTATTCTTCTACTGTACAGACACACTTCAGAGAAATCTGGGTGTCATTTTTGGACTCAGCCAGGCATTGGTGTGGTGAGTAACAAATCTCACTTGCAAATGGCTGGCCCAGTGTATTATGTTCCCCAGTGACTCTTACTGAGCAGCTGACAACTTCAGGAGAACTTTAACAAAACATAATATTTAGACAAAGTTCAGCTTGTATTTCACATTAGTTCTGTATATTTCCACCCTATTATTTACTACTGAGGTCATGTGATAGAAAACGGACTATTTGCTTCTGAATACTTGATCTGTTCTTGTTGCTTTCCCCTTACCTGAGGGCATAATGCCCTGCATGTGACATCACAGTTGCTCCCATGGCAATAGACTGTAATGTCACAACAGAGGATTATGACTTCTAGTAGGGTGTAACCTATAGAGGCAAATAAACTCTAAGGGACAACAGTTATGTTGTCATACAAATTTCTTCAGTAACAAATAACGTGAAAGAGAAACCTATAAAATATATATGGAATAAAGGCTGAACTGTACTTAAGTATTATGTTTTTCAAAGTTTTCTTTGAGGTGTCAACAGCTCTTTAAGCTTTCAGTAATTTTAAAGAGGCCTTCTTGAAGTGACTGGCATGTCTGGTGCACTGGACTATGCCCACATTACTGTAGATCGATAGACATACTGCAACAGAGAGGGGGTTTAATCCATTTATGTGCAGATGGTGCACACAGCTGAGCATACAATAACAAATGTCATCGTTAAGAACCCTGGATGCACACATAATGCCTTCACAAAAAAACAGCCTGAAAGATAGTAAAGCTCTTATCTTTCCCTACCTTCTGTATCCTAATGGCACCCAACTTGAGGCAGTCCCAGCTTTCAAATACCTGGGTGTTCAACTTGACATGAGATTGGACTTCACCACTCACTTCAGCACTATCCATATCAAGCTCCACTGAAAACTCAGTGCTTTATATTGTAATAAGTATTGCTTCTTGCTCCAATATGCAATTAACTAGTCTCCAAACTATTACTCCCCGTATTTGACTACACCGATGTGAGCTACAGTTTGTCCCCTCCATCATACTTTGACAGACTAGACACGCTACATAATGCATTCTGTCATTTTGCCTCTAACTTGCCCCCCTGCAGCCACCATTGCTCATTATACTCCACAGTTTCTCTACCTTCCCTTCCACAATGCCGCCTAAGCCATTGCTCCATCATCTTTGCCAAGTATTGGTATGACTCTTTACCCTCTTGCCTACCTTCACTTCTTTCACCTATGGCTGTGTCTGACTATGCTCTTCATTGCAGGGACTCTTGCATCTTCTCGATACCCTATTCACACTATTGTGCAGGACAAGCTGCTTTCTCGTACCAGCTTCCCACTCTTTAGAACCAACTTTCCTCCTCTCTATAGTTTTTCCCCTCCCTCCTCTCTCTTAAGCACCTTCTAAGGCTCTCCCCTCAGTCCTCAAACTCCTCCCACCTCCTTTCATGATTCCTAGTGGCATTACGCTAGGGTGTAATTACCTTCCTCCACTGCTCAGCTAAATCTCTAGACCGTGATAGCCTATTTGTATAATTAATACTGTAGGTATTCATGCTTTTGCTTCAATATACTGTGCCTGTATGATACATGAGTCTTCTAGCACTTGATAATCTTTTGTTATACCATTACTGTTTTGTTTTATATGTTTTTGTGTGTATGTACCAAGCCAGTATGTAATATTGTACATAACTTTCCTGACTAGATTGTTTCTTCTTGCTTTATTCTGTCTAATGATTGTTAATTTGTTGTTGTTGATGTTTGCAACTACCTCTTTGTACCCTGTCCCCGGGTTGCACCTGGAAACGAGCCTTGGCTCAATGTGCCTTTCCTGACTACCAAATTTTAAATAAATAAATAAGTAAATATTAAAGCAATGTAGAATACACCAGCTACTTAAGTGTGCTGTTGCCACTGATGGAGTCCTACTGGTAAAGTACTGTGTTATACCCCATGCATATTAACATATGTACATGCCCAGTCTCCAGCTGTATTAGAGATGTGCTAAGTCAAGAAAATTTCACTTCAGCAAAACTTCACAAAGCTGGCAAACCTTGCAAAGTTTGAATTGCTGACTTTGAACAATGAAGTGGGCACTTCTTCCTGCAAAGTGACCAAACTTAACTTGCAAAGATACTACTTTGCAGGAAAAAAAGTGCAGCCTCCGCCGAAAAAGGTTGTGATGTCAGCAGAGCCAAATTTGTTGCTGACAATGGAAACTTTATAAAGCTGAATTTTCACAACTTGGTGGCAACTTCGCTGACAAAGTTTAACTTTGCTGCACCCCTACACTGTATATTTGCAGTAGATGCAACACTGCAATGCTACATTTAAAATGATGTGTGGGGGATTATGATACTAGATGTTTTTTTTATAGACTCTAGATGTGTTGTGCCACACAATCCAAGAGAGCAAAGCTCATGCTGGCCTGCTGGCTCAGAGACAAGGCATGCTTCTGTGGTGCCAACTTCCTAGGTTCAGGAATGGACTTGGGAGCTGGAGGGCTGGCCGGGGGAGAAGGATTGAGCATCAGAGGACTGCTCTCCTTCTCTGTGGGGAGGGGGGGGCTGAGTGTCCATTACACTATGGACTCCTGGAGGAGGCTGGGGGATTCCACAGCAGTGGGAGCCATCACATATGAGGGGCAGGGCAGATGCTGGACATCATTGCATGTCCCTTCCCCTGGGGCTTTAGCATAAAAAAGCGGCTCCTGTGTATGACGCCAGCTACGCCAACATCCCTGCTGCCCACCAGTATCCGCTGTGGGGCTCCCACTCCCATGGCCCCGACTGGGGGAGTAAGCTGGGTCTCACCTACCTTAATGTCTATCAGGAGGGGGTCCCTGCCTGGTGGCCCCACTCAGGGGGACAAGCTTGAGCATTTGGTTGGGATAGCTGGCAGAGTAGGGCTGAGCTCTGATTGGTTGTTTGGAACAAAATAAAAAAGAGCAGAGCTCAAGTGGTATAACAAAGGACATACTCTAAGAAATTATTTTTACATAATTATCTGCCCTTGCATCTTCCTTTCCATGCAAGTTATGTATTCTGATTTGTGGTGACCATTTTTTTATAAATAATCTAGTTCTGGGCTGCCCACAGATACCTGTAGAGTTCCATTTTCCTCATCAGCTACTGCTATTTCTTTTCATATTTCTAAGACATTGTCTGACATTAACAACACCATTCCATGTTATTCATCTGCATGACCTGGAATGGTGTTATTGATGCCATAGAATGTTGAGGCAGTATGAAAAGAGAGAACTGTAACTGTTGAGGAAAGAAGAATTCAGGATAGTTACAAAGACAATAAAATTAGATTATTAATTTAACAAAAAGGACCAATTACATATCAGAATATTGGCTAAACATCAAAAGGACAACAGGAGGGCACCTAGAGGTGAAAAAACAGTTTCCAAACACCATTAAGGCAAAACACAATTTGTTTAAGGCCAAATATTGAAACGTTAACACCAGCGCTAATCGAGTTTATGCCAGCATTATCTGGGTTTGTAACTTGAGCTAGAAAGGGCCATATTCAGATGCCTTTGTATCATGTGCTAAACCTGATAGTTATCAGGTGCTAACATAACACTACTTGCATGCAAATATGGGTGAGGCAGTATGTTCAAAGGTTTGCAATGGTGGTAAACAACAACCATTGTGGTATCCCTGGTGTCTAGTGGCACCCCTAGCCCCTATCACATGGCCCATAAAAAGTACAATACCCCTGCTGTGCAGTGGTTCCTCCAACCCTCCCCTGAAAACCCATTGACAAATTAACTGACAAACATTGGCAGTCCAGCATCTCCCACCTGCCCCACCTGAACCCAGAACACCACCCATCCTACTCCACCATTAACAGTGTGTCTAAGGACATGCCTGGAATCCTGCTACAGTAACTGGCATAGCTCTCCTCTCACCTGCTCAGCCAGTCGCTGTATGAGCTGATGGTGAATATACACACAGTACACAGTATACTATGTGCACACTCACTGTAAGCTTATATGGAGGCTATCTGAGGTGGTGAGAGGAGGGCTGTGTCAGTTGCTGTATCAGGATTCTGGGAACATCCCCAGACACACTGATGGGGGGATGTTGGATGGGTGGTGTTCTGTGTGTGGGATGGGTGGATAAGTGGCACTGGACCACCAGTGTTTACCAATCCATTTGTCAGCAGGCATTCAGGGATGTGGGCAGGGTTATCACTGGACATCTGGGATATTATGCAGTACACGGGTGGTGTGACTGGAGGGCAGAGGTACCACTAGACTCTGGGGATAGGTATACATCATATGGACTGGGTGACCAGGGTGAGGGAGTTTGACTAGACGCCAGGGATATGGACTACATTCACAAGACAGGCATTTGGGGTGGGTGGGGTGTGCCACTAACCAACAGAGATATGGACTGCATTCACAGGATGGGTGTTTTGGAGTGAAGGGTGCCACTGGACACCAGGGATATGGACTACATTCATGGGATGTGTGTCTGGGGGTTGGAAGTCCCAAGAGACACCATATATGCTAGTCATAATATGGTCCAGGTGTTCAGCTTGGGGGTGTCACCAGAGATAGGTATACATAATATAGAAAAGGTGTTCAGGGATGGGGACTGCCACTAGCCACCATTAGTGAAGTCATGCACACAATAGCTAGGTACTGATTGGCCACTGCTCACCTTGCAAATGAGCCAATAATGGGCATGCAAATGGCCCCTTAGCACCTTGCATGCCCAATGGGCTCATTTGCATATCATTGCTGAATGTAGTCCACATGGGTTCTGGTGCAGTTCAGTCTGGGAGCTTTATTCCCCATGGGCAGGGTAAAGCCCAGGTGCATTTTGGAGCAGCACAGTTTTACTTAGTGCTGCACCAACATGGTCCAATATTCAGTCGAATAGCAGCAGTCTGCTAACTGAATGAATGTAGTAGCCCCTGGGTCATGCACTAGTGTCAGCACAGCACAATGATATGCACTGCTCTTGCACTCCTTTCTGAATATCAGGGCCTTAGTGTGTTAAGAAATGAGTAAACACAATCACTTTTATTTTTTTCTAATAATGTGTTTGGGTGAACAAAACTCAACAAGTCATTTAGCCATTCAGTAAACCATTTTATAACCTTCTCTTTTTGTGTCAAATGTGTACATTTGATTACTGCAGTTACTCATTCAACATTATGAGCAGAGTCCTCAAAGAACTTGCGCTCAGAGCATCTCGGAGGCCCTGGCACAAATGAAATGTGCCGAACACCAACTGAGGCATTTACAGATGATGCACCAGGGGATGCTGCCAGTGCACCCCCTCTTTGAATACCACAGTTGCACCCAGCCCTGGATATACCAGCACAACCCCCTGGTTGGGCTGGGGAAATCAATGGGGCAGCGCATCTCACGATGCACTGCAAACAAAGTCACCATTCAGAGCCAAACAACATGCAAATGGGGCCATTAGGCATGCAAGGCATAATGGGGCCATTAGCATGTCATTATGGCTCTATTTGCATGTGCTGTGCACAGATGCACCTGGCAGAATGAGCCGGGCACCCTACAATGTTTATGGGCCACACACATAGCACCAGGGAGGCAAGATGCAACTCCTACCCATTCCCGGCCTGTTTGCTGGCTGTGAGGATGCCCATGAAGGAGCCCTGGTGGTCCAGTGGTCCCCCTCCCTGCCCAAATCCTCATTTTGTATGTCACATGCTGTGGCAGTAGATCCTTGTACAAAGAACCCCCCCCCCGCCCATAGCCCTGTTTTCAAGCCACACCTTGTGGTGGTGGATCCTTTACCAAAGAAACCCCCACTCCACACCACCACGACATGCATGCACTACCGGCAGGCGCTGCAGATGACCCCCTGTCAGTTCAGCAGACCCCCACCAACTCAGGCACCCCCTTCCCACCCCGCTCCTCCCGTTCCAGCAGGTCCCAAAGTTCAATGGGCAGCACACTCCACCTTCATACAACCATGGCTGCCCGCCGACAGAGCTGTCTGTGAATGACAGCTACTGTACTACTGAAAGCCCACTGGTGGACCCTGTCAACCAATGGGCTTGCAGTGAGTAGTGTACTCTGTCATTCACATCTTTGTCTGCCTCTCCACAGGCTGAAGCAGAGAGTTTGGAGAACTGGCGTGGAGAGAAATCCCTCCATGGTTCAAATTAATAAAGGAGGCAGGGTGGTAGAGACAAAGGGGAAAGTGAATGGGAACATTAAAAAGAGAGGTGGAAAGGAGGAAGGGCAAAAAGGAAAAATGGGGGTCAACAAGCAGAGTGTAAACAAAATCTGGAACACCACGTGTGTTAATGCTGGAAGTCTTGGAAATAAGATTCTGGACCTAGAGCCATTATGGCTGAAGCCATACTGGATATCGGGGCTGTTGTCGAGTCATGGTGCACTGAAAACCATGATACATGTCCATACTAGGCTATACTGTGTTCAGTAAGGACCAGGTGGGAAGGAAGGGAGGGTATGAGTGATGATTTATGAGAGGGAAAATACGAAAGTGACAGAGATGCAGGGAATACAGGGGGAGGCAGAGGTACTGTGGGTCCACATGGAAATCAGGAATGGAACCACTATTCACTCTGAAGTGATCTACAGAACTCCAGCACAGGGAGAAGAATTAGATAATGTACTAGTGGAACTCATTGCCAAGATGGCAGAAAACTGGGAGGTGCTGCTGCTGGGTGACTTCAACTTGCCAGATCTAGATTGGAGCCTTCCAGCAGTGGCTTCAACTAGAAACACTGACATCCTGGACTTTTTACAGGGGGAATTTCTCAGGCAACTTGTTAGTGAACCCTCTCATGATGGGGCAATGCAGGACCTTCTACTCCCTAACAGGGACTGTATTGCTAAGTTGAAGGTGGGAGGTCACCTGCAAATCAGTGATCACTGTATGGTGTCATTTAATAGAAGAATGGCTGTGAAATAGAACCACACAAAGGCAAGGGTTCTGAACTTCAGGGGGGCAGATTATAAAAACATGGACGAATGCCTCAGAGATTACCTAGAAGGAGGGGGGAAGCCCTGGTGGGGGTGAAGGAATAGTAGACAAAGCTAAAAAGGAGCATAGTAAAGGCAACACTCCTCTGCATCAAACAAGTGATCAAAAGCAAGAGGAAAACAGGAGTACTATGTGTCTTGAAAGATGTGGCTGAAAAGGTAAAAGGTAATAGGCTAGCATTCACTCATTAGAAGATGCAGAGGGAGTACAGTAGATCAGGGAGGTGTTTCAAGGGAAAGATATGGAAGCAGTAAAAGCAGTAAGGAGCACAAAGGCACCAAATGAAGAGTGAATTGCCCAGGAGGTAATGACAGGACTCAGTATGTGTTTTATTTATATAAATGAAAAGAGGAAGACTAGAGGTGGGATTGTATGGTTAAAAAGAGAAGGGGAGGGCTGTGCAGAGGAGGCAGGAAAAGGCAGACATCCTGAACAAATACTTTTGTTTAGTGTTCACAGAGGAAGGAGAAGGGGAGGGGCCACCAAAAGGTAACACCTTTGGAGGAAGGGATGTGGATACTTGTCCCTGTTTGGAGAAGGCAGTCCCTCAAATGACTAAATAATCTGAAAGTGGAGATGCAATTGGGTGAGATGGGGTGCATGTAAGGGTATTGAGGGGGCTCAGTGAGATGCTGGCTGCACCTCTGACAGTCCTATTTAACAGCTCACTGGAAACAGAAGCGGTTCCAAAGGAATGGAGGAGGGTGGATACAGTCCCACTACAAAAAGTGGTAGCAGGAAGGAGGTTGGCAATTATAGGCCAGTCAGATGGAAATCAGTGGTGGAAAAGTCAATGGAATCCCTGTGAAAGAAAGAAGGGTGGAATATCTTGAATCCAATGGGTTACAAGCATATACTGTTGAAATAGCAATGGTAATACAGCAAAGAATATTACAGTGACAAAATCAGCAGTTCACTGCAATGGTCCACTGTACAACAGACACTGTTTTCTCTGGTGTGCGTGCCCTTTCACTGAAACAACTCTGACTTGGAGCTGATAATCATAAATTACAGGGGGGTGTGGGGGGAAGAGCCCCCTGCATGGGTGGTCAGGGTGAAGCCCCCAACAAATAACACTCTGTTTCACTGACAGCACAATGCCGACTGTTGGTATTGTGCCATTGCTGTATTGCCGTTCAACAAATTTCTTGTCGAAGCAGCTTGGTGGAACTGGTTACAATACCCAAGGCAGCAGGGGTTCTCAGAGGGAGGTCACGTCATATGAATCTATTAGATTTCTTTGACTAGTTGTCAAAGGATTTAGATCAGTGTGGAGAGGTGGGTGTGGGCTACTTAGAGTTCAGTAAGGCTTTAAACACACTCCACATAGGAGATTAGTATTCAAGCAGGGTAGCTTAAGAGACTGTCCAAGGTGATAAGCTAGATAAGAAATTGCTTTGGGGATAGATGACAGAGGTGTTGGTAAATGGAGTTCATTCTGAGGAAGGGAGAGTGACCAGTGGGTGCCTCAGGGATTGGTACTGGGACCAGTCCTCTTTAATGTATTTATAGTTGACATTGCAGAGGAGTTGTAGAGAATATCTGCTTCTTTGTGGATGACAGTAACATTTGCAATAGTGTGGACATTTCAGGAGGTGTGGAAAGGATGAGCAGAGACCTGAGAAAACTAGAGGAGTGGTCAAGGCTATGGCAGCTGGGTTTCAATAATAGAAAGTGCAAAATACTGCACTTAGGACACAGAAACCCAGAGGCAGAGTACAAAATGAGTGGAGTTGTATTGACTACTACCAAGCAGGAAAGATACCTGGGGTAATCATAGCGGAAGACCTAAAGGTGGCCAGGCAGTGCAACAAGTCAGTCAGAAGGGCTAGTGGGATGCTGGGGGGGGAACATAGGAAGGAGTATCACCAGCAGAAAGAGGGCAGTGGTGTTGCTTTTGTATAGATCATTAGTAAGACCCTACCTAGAGTAATGTGTCCAGTTCTGGAGACCACAACTCCTGAAGGATATATAAAAAGTGTACACAGTCCAGAAGAGGGCAACTAAAATGGTGCAGGATCTTGCAAGCCCAGTGGCGCTGACGGTTGAGGCCCTGGACACCACACCTTGCGCTGCACTGGTGACCCGTGTTCAAGAACAAGCCAGGTCCGCTGGGGGTCAGCAGGGACAGGAGTGGATTGAGCATCTGATGAACAGCTGTCCTCTCCGGGGGTCATGCTCAGTGCTTGTCTGACCTCTGGTGGAAGCTGGAGGTACAGCAAGTGTCACAGCTATCTCAAAGGGGTGGGGAGTGGCGATGTTGGCGGTGATGCCATGACATCCGGTGCACACCACTCTCTCTAAGAACAGGGGAAAATTGTATGCCTGGTCTCCTAGATGATGGAGACCACTGCAGAGACCCTAATTGCTCACATGCCTGCCCGACGTCCCTGAGTCCATCACTAGCAAGATTCTCGGGGTGCAGCTGCCCCACCCTGTACCCACCTGGGGAGTGTAGCCATGGCTCGATGGGGAATCGGGGATAGAATCAGGCAGGTCACGAGGTGGGAAGACTGCCACATGTGTCTTCCGAAGGAGTGGAGACTAGGCACAATGAGAAAGAGGTAAAAGAGAAATTAAAAAAATATAAATAAATAAAAAAAATAATTGGGCAGGGTCTGCATCAAAACCTCTGCGAGGGGCTGGCCCAGTGGCACTGAGTGTTTAAGTGATGGATGCCACACCTTGCTCCATGTTGGCGAACCTGACTTAGGAACAAACTCAGGCCATCAGGGGTTGGCTAGGGGTGTGCACTAGTCACTCTAGTGACTCCAGTGGAGACTGGAGGTGCAGCAGTTGGTGCCCTGTAACAGGGATCGGGCAGCAGCGGACACCCTGTGTGCAAGCACGAAAGCATGTTCGCCATGCGATGGATGTCATTGCACATCCACGTCCTAGGGAAATCTTGAAAGATAGAAATCTCCTCATGACTTGCACAATGACCCCTATGACTGGCGACCTCTCCCCCAGCCAAACAAAGCCTAGAGTAAGTGATGGTGGGGTCCAAGGGTGATGCAGTCTCTCTCCCTGTCTGCCTCCTGCCGGGGGGAGGCCCTCCATGGGGTAAGCTACAGTTCTTTCCTCTATGCATCAGTAGCAGAGGACGGCTGATGGGGTGAGTTGAGCACCCATGTACAAGGTGGAGCATGGGGCAAGCATGCCCCGGCCATCAAGAGGAGGAAAAAAAAGCCCTATCAGGAGAAACAACATGACCTCAATATGTAGACCCTTGGAAAAGAGGGGTTGATATGAAAGAGACCTTTAAATACCTCATGGGGGTAAATAAGGTACAGGAGGGAAGTATTTTTCAGAAAAAAAGGTGATCAAGAACAAAGGGACTTGCTATGAAGCTGGAGGAGGGAAGATTCAGGGGAAATGTGAGTAGGTACTTCTTCACAGAAAGAGTGGTGAATTCCTGAACTAGCCTTCCAGCAGAGGTAGTGAGTGCAAAACAGTGCCAGGGTTCAAGAGTTCATGGGATAAGCATAAGAGAATCAGAGTGGAAAGGAAGGGCTGGAGGGAGATAGAACTGTAGATCAAGTATAATCTGTGGTAATAATGCAAGTAGGAAAAATTGGCAGTCTGGGTAGGCCAAGCAGTCCTCATCTGCCATCAGATTCTATGTTTCTATGAAAACAAAGTGTAAAAATGAAAAGTGTCTCTTCTGTGGAGTGCAATGTCTTAAATGGGCTTTGTGCTGGGGTTTCATTTTATAGCACAATGGCTTGTCTCACTTAAAAGAATAGCTGAGCTGTGTAGGAATGGGGGCCTCTTTATATCACCTGGGGTTGGTGTTATACTTGTGTAATACAGAGAATATCAGGGTTGATTTCTAGTTGATATTCATGTGAATCAGTTACTATATTACCAAATATCACTACAAATAATTCAGGTGCCCCAAATGTGACTGCATCACCTGTCCCTGTGCCAGTATACCTATTGTGTCATTATAGGCTATTTCACTGTTATGTTTAGCACTGTATCTCCCCAGTGCCCCTGCAGATGTTATCATTAAGGGTGAAAAAAGTGTTCCAGAGTCAACTTCAATTAGGATTCAAGCTGGGAACTAAACATTGGATTAGGCTTCATCATGGCAGCCAAATCACTTCAGTTCCCAATTGAGTAAATCACAAACGGTAGAACAATCACCTCATTGGTCTGTGTGGGTGGCTGTTTGTGTTTGTCTGTGTCTATAGCTTAGTTTTTTGGGATGTACAAGATTTTCTGCTTGGAGTAACTACACCATTCTTGCCATTCTTGCTCACTACATCTGGGAAGGTTTCCTGGACTGGATTTCTGCAAAACATCACCACCAGGTATTTGCATTTTCAGTTTAAAATCGTCCTTTTTGAAGCTATCCCAAGAAAAACAGAAGTCAACCAACTAAGTCTGACAAATCCAGTGACTCTGGGTCCTGCTTGAATCCACATTTCCATCTGATCTTCTCCTATGGGATCTGTATGTGGGCTTTTAAACAACCTCTTTAAATAACAAAGGAAGCATAAGGACAAAAGGATTTCACATCCTGCACTTGTACTTGAGTAAGTGTGCCCCAGGCTATCAATGTAATGGGGCAGGTGAGTGCATGCCTGCAAACTCTTGCATAGCCAGAGCCTCTTGTCAAATCCCTGCCTAGCTGTGACCCTGGGTGACCTGTATCATGAATTGTACCCATAGCCCAGGACATCTAAAAATTATATATCTGAATATCTGTAGCCTTCTCTCCAAACTGCCACAATTTCTGGCCTGGGTGGCTCAGATTGATCCTGACATCATCCCCCTAACAGAAATGTGGCTATCACCAAAGATCTCACACAGCAATTGCCCTTCCTGGATATAACCTGTTCCTGCAGGACCATACCTCAAAAAGAGGGGTGGTGTTGTCTGGTTTAACTCGAGAGTGACATCAAAGGGCAAATGCTGCCAATTAGCTTCCACACCAAGGAAGCACAGTTTCTAACACTAAAACTTAATACTGGCCAACAAAACAAAGTGCTACTATTATCCATTGTATACCTGCCTCCTGGGACACTACTCACTGGCTTCCCACAGCTCATAAGCCACCTCAAACAGAACAAACAATACTGGGAACAAATAATCCTAGGGGACTTCAACATTAATTGGAAAGCACAGGATGCAGTGACAGCTAGAGACCAAATAGCTTGACTGTACCTGACCCAATTGGTCACACAACCCACCAGACAAATCTACCGTACAGGAACCAGCACCCTCATCGACTGGTTGCTCTCCTCCTGTCCTGAACATATTGCAGAGGTAACAGTCCTACCTGACACCATCATTGATCACTCCCCTGTAGTACTTACCTGGACTAACAAGTTCACCAACAGTAATCGTAAGACCACCAGGAACAGATCACTAAGGCCTGGTCAACTAGACTCCTTCAGGCACTACCTAAAAGGGATTGACTGGTCCCCACTGGATAGAGTCAAGGACAGAAACCAAGCACCGAATAACTTCTGCAGTATTTTCACTAAAGCCTGCAACATCTTTGCTCCTTACAAAACAAAGAAAGCCAGAGGAATCCCCAATCCCTGGCTGTCCAGCCCTCTAATTGAACTCATGCGACTCAGAGATCACCTGTGGCATACAGCCAAAGCCACCGGGAATCTAACTGACTCCCAAGCATATAATGCAGCTAGAAATACCTGCACAAAACTCATACGCCTGCCGAAAGCAGCTTACTACAATGACCTCCTAGGAAAGACCTGGGGTAGAGGGAGGAAGTTCTAGGACTCTGCAAAATATCTCACAGGTAGAGCCTCAAGGACTCCACTGGACCTTATAGTTACCACCTATGGCACATTGCAAGACCCAAAGGAAATCGCTGATGCTTTTAATATTGCATTCACGGACCTCAACAATGTGTTGCCGCCTGAATACCTGAATCACACCCTTGCAGGCCAGCAGCACAACCTCAACACTCCATCACCACAGGATAATTTTACCCCACCATTCTACTTCATGCAAATCTCTACAGGTGAGACCGTCAAATAGATCAAATGGGTCCTCGGTAAAATCAGGATGGGAAGTGACATGATCGATATGAAGATGGTAGCACTCACATTAAACAAACTAGTGGCACTGCTCACCAAGGTATTCAATTCCTCTCTGAGACCTGACATCTTCACTGACAGGTGGAAAGAGGCTCTAGTCACACCTGTCTTTAAATCAGTAGACAGAGCCAATCTAGCAAACTTCCGGCCATCTCGATTTCACCCCGCCCCCCCAAAGCACTTGAAAGGGTGGTCTCAGAACAACTAACTGAGTACCTAGAAAAGCATAGCCTTCTCTGCTTGCAACAACATGGATTCCAACAAAACCAGTCTACCGTCACCCTGCTAGTAGAGCACACCACTCAGCTTTATGGGGCTCTGGATAAAGGGATGGTGGTGAGGTCAATCTTCACAGACCTCACCAAGGCCTTTGACACAGTCACTCACCGACTGCTACTGAAATGTCTCCTCTCTAAAGGATTGTCAATGGAATCTGTGGCCTGGTTTCATAGTTACCTCACCCATAGATTTCAATGGGTCAGGATCAGCAATACAATCTCTGAGCCTGGGGAAATAAACCTAGGGGTCCCACAAGGTTCTATCCCCGGTCCTGTCTTATTTAGCCTTTTCATAAATGACATGCCTTCTACCTGTCCTGTACACTCCATACTCTATGCAGATGATGCTGTTATCTCTGTCCCAGGGAAAGACCTGGGATCAAGTAGCCCTGAAGTTCAGCTCAGTTTTCATGCATTGGAATCCTGGTTCACATGAAATAAACTGCTACTCAACTACAAAAAGACAAAGAGCATACTCTTCAGCACCACACAGAGAAAGATTTGACGGTCCTCACTGCATATACTTAGTAGTGAAGGAGAAGTAATAGACCAAGTCAATACATTCAAGTACTTAGGGATTCACCTTGATGACACTTTCGCCTTCACTGTCCATGCTGAGCAACTGGTAAAGTCCACCAACATGAAGCTTGGCATCCTATACAGACTGCACCTTAATGACACTGGCTGCCCTGAAACTTGTTACATGCAGTTCAGTTCTCTCATCTGTGGATTATGGCCTTGTCATATATGGGGCAGGCATAGACACAGCACTTAAAAGGGTCAAAACCATCTTCAACAAGGCCTGCTGCCTGGTCCTGGGAGTACACAACATGACTCACTCTTGTGATCTATGCAAGGAAACTGGCTGGCTCCCACTCCACCACAGACTCCAATACCAGGACTGCCTCCTTGTAAAAAAGTCCCTGATGGGGTCCATGCCTAGTGCTACTTCAGCCCTCTTTGAGCCTGCACAACCATCTAAATGCACAAGGAGTGCCTTCAGGACTGTCCTAACTGTTCCCTTCAAACAAACCACCCTTGGCCAAAGATCCCTCTCCTACTGTGGGCCTAAATGGTTCAATGATCTGCCTGCAGGCCTTGCTGACTCCTCCAGACTTGACCACTTTAAAAATGGGCTTCAATCTCTTCTTGCCAGCAAATCTGACTGCCAGTGTTTCTGTTAAGCCACAGCCTCTGACAACGGTTCTCGCACCCGTTAAACACTACCCTCTCTCACTCCCACCCTCCTGTTCCACAATTGCCCACTTTCCCCCACCTCCCACCACCTACTACTTCCCCTTGACAAAGCCTCCTCTTGGCTGCTAAAACTGCATTTCTGCAGACTGGGAGCACGTCGTCTGAACTGTAACATGATTGTTAAACACTGTACTGCACTTAATTAGTGCTGCGTTAATATGTTTCTCTGTAAGTGTGGTCATGTTTCTCCTTACTTCTTGTACCCTGCTTAATGTTGTAACTGTATACTAATACCACTTGTTAGTTGATGTATTTCTGTTCTGCAATGTTTCAACACCTGGAAATGTCTTGTATTCCTTGTTGACTTGGAGCCTTTTTAAACGAGCCTCTGGCTCAAAGGTATTAATCCGAATTTGAAATAAATAAATAAAAAACTACAACTGGAAAAAAGCCCTAGAGGCAGGCAATTAATAATAATTATAATATCTTAGTTGTGCAGGTGGTGTTTCCATGCCACTAATGGGGATGTGTGTGTTTTTGGCAGTATGATGCAATCTGCAGTGTGTACGACTGCTGCAAATTCTGAGCTTTACTACTTGTTAATATTCATTGATGAGCTCATGGCTTACCCTTCGCCAAAATAAAATATTTGTGTGACATGGTAGGTACCTGGCTAGCTTCTGGGGAGGATCAGTTACTCTTGCAAGGTCTCTGGACCTGTAACAAAGTAGGGATGTCACATGAACAAACCATTTTCTAAGGCTGTTGCAATGGCGGGTTTCCAACTTTTCCTTTGCTGTCCTATCTTTTCTTTTTTCTGGCTGTTGGAAGACCACTCACAGTCACCTCTTCCCTATAGATCTTTCACTGTTCTTTATCTTTCTGTTGCAGACATTTTCTTTAGTCTGCATATTGGTGGTTTGACAAACATGACCCCCCCCCACAAAAATAAACTCTAAGCAAAGGACTTTGTGGTTGCTGAAATGCAGTCTGGGGGCTTTTAAATTCATGCTCGTTATTACCTTCTCACTGGCCCATACTGTATATTTCAAAATTTGAAATAAATCCTCCATCCAAAAAAGTTATGCATCTAAGAACATAAACTTAAATTAAAAGGTAATAAATTTAGTGCATAACATTTATTTTCCAAATGTTTCACCATTAATCGATGTAGTTTGTTTTCTTTTGTATGACTTATTTTTTTTAAGTTTCCTATATTGATTTAGCTGGAGCAACAATTAAGTCAGCTGCTGCCCACTGGCAGTCAAATCTGTTGTAGTCAATGGAGTATATGAGGTCAGGAGACAGAGGAACTTGCACATCAGCACACTTGCACACATTTGGTGTCAGGGTCATCATTGTCTTCCCCCTCTGGTGGGCTGAGTGACAATACAGGTTTTGTTTACCTGATAATGACTCAGCTTGATCCATGTATAACACATGATCACATTGAGCTTGCTGGAAATGACATTGTAAACACTGTACTGTCTTTAGGATGAGTTGAGGTGTTAGTGTGTGCCATGGTGCTTGCAATGCTGTTGCAGAACAGAAATACATCAACTAACAATTGGTATTAGTATGCAGTTACAACATTAAGCAGGGTACAAGAAGTAAGGAGAAACAGGACCACACTTGCAGAGAAACATATTAATGCAGCACTAATTAAGTGCAGTACAGTGTTTAACAATCATGTTACAGTTCAGATGGGGTGCACATCACTGATGACTCATTTGGTGTCAGGGTGATCATTGTCTTCCCCCTCTGGTGGACTGAGTGACAATACAAGTTTTATTTACCTGATAATGACTCAGCTTGAGCCATCTATAACACATGATCACATTGAGCTTGCTGAAGATGACATTGTAAACACTGTACTGTCTTTAGGATGAGTTGAGGTGTTAGTATGGGTCATGGTGCTTGCAATGCTGTTGCTGCTGGTTTGGGTGAACCAGACTGTGGTGCTGTCAGTGCCAGTAGTTGTCTGGGGAAATGTTACAGCAGGGGGGGATAGCAGTAGACTGGACTTGTTCATTGGAATAATATTTAGAGGGATAACTGAAGTTGATCCATGTTATGCTGAGTTTGACATAGGCTAAGAATTCAATATTTGGAGGTTCTACTCTGGAACGACGTGGTGAGGCAATATTATCAGTTGTGATGGCACACCTTTATGAAGTTACTGATGTAAGAGAGCATCTGAGAAAATGCAAACCAAATTTAGCCTTTGCATGCAAAACTACTTTCCTGTATTGTCAGTTTTTGATAGGATTTCTAGGTCACTGCTGAGACAGTAACACTGCTAGGTTAGCCTCCATCAAGTTCTCTAATATCATGTTTGTCCCTTCGTCCATGACATCTGAGTGACTCTGGAAGTCAGTGTGAAAAAGTTCATGTATATCCTTGGTTGTCTCAAGTTATGTTTTGTGTTGTCTTACTGACAGCTGGCACTGGAAGCATGCAAAGATGACCAAGGAGGGTTGCAGTGCAGGGCAGAGAAGGTAGATTCTTGGTGGGTTTTTTTTCATGTTATCTGTGCTGCGCCATTTAATATGTGCACAACAGTTTCTGCCTGATGTGGTTGATGCGTTCTGGGGGAATGCTCCAATCTTTAGATCTAGTGATGATATCCTTACAGTGTCAAGTAGGTCTCTATTATGTCCCTTCTTGCTATCCTCTTATCCAGTGTGTATATGTTGAGATCCCTCAGTCTTTCGTCGAAAGGCTTTTGGTGCAAACTCTGCAACATTTTACTTGCCTTCCTTCAGACTGCATTCACCCTATCTATATCTTTTTTATGAGCAGCCTCCATAACTGGGCACAATACTCCGGGTAGGGTCTGACCAGTGAGTAATACAGTGGCAGCACCAGCACCTCTCTCCTCCTGCAGGAGATACCTCTCCCAGTGCTTCCCAGCATCACACCGGCCATATCCACTGCTGTTTTACTACTGCCTTGCCTTGTTGAGGTCATCGGATATAATAACCCAAGGTCCCTTTCCTACTTAGGGACTGATAGTACCTCCCACTTCCTCTACTCAGTTCCTAAGTTCCTATGCCCACTTACTGTACATGATCTTACACATTTTGGCATTGAATCCCAACTACCATGTTCTTGCCCACTTGAGTTTCCCAAAATCCCTATGCATTCTTTCCACCCCCTTCAGACTGTCCGCCCTATTACAGATATTGCTTTTATCTGCAAAAATGAATGCTTTCCTTTCCAGATTATCTGCAATACCACTTATGAAAACATTGAAGAGTACAGGTTCCAATACTGAGCCCTGTGGCACCCTGCTGGTCACACTTCTGTCATTAGAGTGAGTTGCATTAGCCAATACTATCTGTCACCTTAATTATGCCATCCCTTATTTTTCACCTCTGTTCCTCTACCCTTCACTGGCAACCCCCCCCCCCCCCACACACACACTCACTAGGTAATTTCAGAAGCTGTCTCCCATTTCTCTAAAATCTGCCCTCCAAAAATCCAGGACCTTAGTTCTCATGTGTTTGCCTCTACTGCTGTTATAATATTAAACCACACTGAACAGGAAATGGTGAGACCTACCTGTAAGTGATTCTGGTTTTCTCAAGGTGCTTTCATCAGCATATGTGCTATATGACTGGGACTAGCTCAGAAACCAGCTGCTTGCAGTGGCCACAGAAACATTTCACTTTTGGGGACAAATGAACCATGGTTTCTTTGGACCATTTCTTAGATCCTCTGCCCTAGTCCTTCTCTCAGTCATAGCCCCCTGCCCTAGCACTATAACTGCCAGTCCTTGTTGGGACTTCTTCTCCTCCACAGCTGCTTACAGAACTGGTACATGGTAAATGTGGCACAGTGGAGCCTCTCCTTGCTCCTTTCCTGCCTCCTGCATTCCTTTCTCTTCCAGGTCTTTTACTCAAGGCAAGGGGAAGCCCAGTTGAGAGAGATATGCAGCCAAGGGAGTGTTGAGGAGAGGAAGACCCAGATGCCATGGTTTCCCCTCCCTCAGATGGTGAGGGGGGTCCAGGGATGGGGATGGAAAGTGGTGAGGAGTAAAGGTGTGGTCAAAAGGGCTGGGTCAGGAGTGGGAGCACCTAGCAGGGTGTCAGTGTGCAATATATTCATCTCAGTAACTCTGGTTGGGGAGCAGGAGTAAAGGAGAAGGAGAGAGGGGTCAGGTACAAGTCAGGGGATGAAGGGAGTTAGACAGTAGAAGATAGAATGGTACATGGCAGCAGTGGAGGAAGAGATGATGGTCTATGGAGATTGGAACAGGTGCAGAGAAAAGGGAGGGCAGGAGGGACAGAAGGGGAAGGGGGAATCAAGATGGGGAGTTTAAGTGGTACAAAGGAGCAAGTCAGAACAGAGGGATTGAAGGTAAACTGGGTGGCAGAGGGTATCAGTCAGACAGGGGGTGAAGAACAGGGGAGAAGATTAGAGTGAAAAGTGGGGGGATCAGGCAAGCAGGGGAGGATCTCGAAGGACAATTAGACAGGTGTGGGAGGTACAGAAAAAAGGTGGGGAAAGGGTTGTAATCCTAGGGGCATGACAATCAAGGGTATACACTGGGTGGAAGGGAGATCCACATATGGGAAGGAAGGTGATATGCATGTCAGGGATGATGGCAGAGATGATTTGTGAAGCATTACTCAGATAATGCAGGGGTTGGGGGAGCCCCACATGATTATCAATCTGGGAATGAATGTCCTAGCTGGAGATGGTGTGGGAGTGGTGTAGGAGAAGTTCAGGGAAGTGGGAAAGATCTGTAGTGGCAGTAACTAGATCAGTTTCATTCTCTGAGGTGCTATTAGTACAGTCAGGAAGAAAGGGATAAACGAGTTTGATAGCTGGCTGTGGGAATGGTACAAGAAGTAAGGCTGCAGTTGCATTGGTGGCTGAAGGGAGACCTGGACTGACAAATCCCTCTATGCACCAGACAGGCTACACCTCATTAGAGGGGGGTTCAGTAGTCCATAGGGATAAATTGGGGGGTACATAGCTGGATATCTTAATTTAATCTGTTGGTGGGGCAGGATGGGCCTTCAGGCACTGGGTCTCTGGGAAAAGTAGGTTTACAGGCATCCCTCCAATCCAGGTAGGGAGATTCAGAGGTAAGATCTGGAATGAGTGTACTAGAGAGGGAAGAGGGTGGGCAGAAGAAGCAAACAAAGGGGGAGCATGAGGGAGGAGAGATGAGTTGGGGGGGTCAGTAGCCAGATTTAAGGTGGAAGGTGGTGTCCCTGACAACCAGAAGTCTTGGAAACAAGATGGACAACCTTCAAGCATTGTTGGCAGAGAGGAGTGTGGACATTGTGGTGGTCACTGAGACAAGGGCTACACCTAACAACAGCTTGGACCTCTCGATCCTTGGGTGCAAACTATACAGAAGTGTCAGGAGTGTAGGAAAGGAGGGCAGTGGTTTACACATGGGAAGGTATATCATGAACAATGGAAAAGTCAGAAGAGGGGAATGCAGAGTTAATGTGGGTATAGATACTATCCAATATAGGGAGGAAGGTGACACTGGGGTGGTTTATAGACTGCACAACCAGGAAGAGGAAAGAGACAAGGTTTGGTGAAAAAGGCAGCTGCAGAGAAGGAGGAAGTGGTAATTGTGGAGAACTTCAACCTGCCTAAGGTAGAGTGAAAGATCCCCATTACAGCCTGTGCCAGGAATCAAGTAATCCCAGATGTGGTGCTAAGTGGATTCCTGACCCAGGATGTCATGGGTCCCACCTTGGAGGAGGCAATACTAAATCTGCTATTGACAAACAGGGACCATATACAAGACATCCAGGTGGAGGAGCACTTGGGTGGGACTGACCATAGTACAGTGTGGTTCAGATTGGACATTGAACTTCAGAAAGGTGGCCTTCAGAAGGATGGTGGACTGCTAAGGAGAAACCTGGAGGGCATCAGCAAAGAGATGGGGGTGGACTAAAAGTAGTTCATCATTAGGAGGGAATAGTGGCAGTCACAAAGGAGTGCGTTAGGCTTAAGGGGAAAAACTCAAGGGCCAAAGCACGTAGTTGGTTTAGATACAAGGCTGCCCAGGCAGTCAGGCATAAGAAGACCACTTTAAGAAAGTTCAGAAGGACTTACAGAGAGGAGGACATGGAGGATTTTCAGCTGAACTCTATTAAAGCAACAAAGGTAGTCTGGTGGGCTAAAGCTCAGAAAGAATTGCAACTAGCTGAAGAGATTAAGAAAGGAGAGAAATCCTTTTTTAGGTACATCAGTGAGAAAAAGAATAAAAAGATGGAAAAGTATGGCTCAGAAAGGGGGCGGGGGTGGGTTGATGGAAGTGAATGTGGACAGTGGAGAAGTATGGAATAAGTACTTCTCTTTGGTCTTCACTAAGGAGAGTGATGACTCGGTGCCACAAAGGGGAGGAGGGGAGGATGGGGTTGGGAGGGGGGCACAGATGCAATAATAGAGATGGATGTGGTGAAGAGAGGTTTGTTAGCACTGAGGGTGGACAGATCTCTAGGACCCAATGGTATACATCCAAGAATACTGAGGGAGCTGACACAAAAACTCACATGGCCCCTGGCTGTCCTGTTCAATTGTTCACTTAAGTCTGGGTGGTACCTCAAAACTAGAGAACAGCACATGTAGTGCTGCTCCAAAAGAATGAACCCATAGATGACACAGACAACTACAGATTGGGGGTAGGACAAACTTTAACTGGGTGGGTAGCTAACTTACTAAAAGGCAGGACCAGGGGTCATGGACGGAGGTCTCAGGTGCTAGGGATGTTACCAGCAGGATCCAACAGGACTCAGTGCTTGGGCTGGTGCTCCTTAATGTCTTCATAAATTACACTGCAGAAGATGTAAAGGGCAAAATATGCTTATTTGCAGATGACATCATGCTCCGTGGGAGGCTAGATACAGCAGAGGGGATACAGGACCTAAAGGAAGATGTGGCTAAGCTTGAGAGGTGGTCTGGAATTTGGCTACTTGGCTTCAATGCTATAAAAGGAAAGGTAATTTGCATTGAATCCAAGAACCTGAAAACAGAATACAGCTTGAAAGACATCCTGGTTACCAAACCCAAAGAAGAAATGGACCTGGGAGAGTTGATCACTAGTGACCTGAAGCACTCCATACAATGCAAGAAAGCAGCAGCCAAGGGCAATAGAATACTGGGCTACATAGATAGATGGATCAGCAGCAGGGGACAAGGGGTAATACTATAAGAAAAATGAGAGTTCCTGGCACCTCAAGAATCTTGGGTGCAGTGAGCTTGGGAAGCTAACCATAACACCAAAAAAAGAAAGGGAAGCTCACTAAGCACACCAAGCCACACATTAAATTAGGAAGTGTAAAAAGTTTATTTCATTAAGTGCCACAAATACATAAAAACACAACACTTACACTTCTGTGAAGACACAAGCAAGAGTCCTGGATGGTCAACAAAACCCACCTCAAAGAGAGGAGGTGATACTGCCATTGTACAGGTCACTGGTGTGGTGCACCTGGAGTATAGTGTGCAGTACTTGCCTTCGTCCATAAAGAAGGACATACAAGTGCTGGAGGCTGTCCAAAGGAGGGCAGCAAAGATGATTAGGTGTCAGCAGGGCAGGACATATAAGGAAAGGCCTGAGGCCCTGAGCATTTATTCCCTGGAGGAAGAGGAGAGGGGGGATATAACTAGAGATGCCAAACTACAGCTGGTACAATCAACCTTTCTATCCTTGATAGATTATGCTGACAGCCTCTACAGTCACTGTCCCATTTACTACCTCACCAATCTTGACACATTATATCATAGAGCTTTGAGGTTCATCACAGGCCTGCCTTATTCCACTAACGACTGCTCCCTATATCAATCAATGGGGTGGAGTTCTCTTCAATTCAGGCGTGATAAAAATGTAGCCTTATGGACCCTGAGAGCCATCTCCAAAAACTGCTCCAGTACATTACAGACTGTCTTCCTATAAAACCAATAGGCAATTACGCCCTGAGAAGTTGCAAATCTCTCCTACTGATGGTTCCCAAAGTTAACTCTAGCTTTGGCAGGGCTGCTATAAGTTTTACACTGTCCTCCTTGTGGAATAAATTGCAAAAAAACCTGAAAGTGAGGTCACCCATCAGCATCTCATCTTTCAAGCTCTTATATTCACGTCTCAGAAATTATCAGTGCAATTGTTTCCCATGACCATGAATTGTCATCATGCTAACCTGTACCATTTAACCATGAACGAATTACTTCTAGTACTTGGCCTTGGTCTGCCATCATGCTTTCATGTAACACCTTGATGCCTCTGTCCTTCCTTTTGATACTGGCCTATCTTCCCACTTTCTCCAGCCTTCTTTTCACAACTCTATACTACACTCATCCACATTCTACACGCAATCAAAATATAAAAGTCCTAACTCCCCTTTCCCTCTCCCCGTAGGCCCCCACTGACGCATCAGTTCTACCGACCTATCCTTGGGACTTCACTTCTCACAATGTTTATCCTTCGCTTACATATTACATACCCCTCCGGGTACCCCATCTGGCATTAGTTGGTGGTTCTCCAAGCCATTTTCATAGCTAGTACTAGTGACTACCCCTGGTAAATGAACTAACTGGTACTTCTACACAGATAACATGGTTTGTATACAGTTGCATGGTTCAATGGTGGACCTGCCCCCTTGTATTTGAATCCTCCTCTGTTATGGCTTGCCTTGTCTTCCTTTTATCATTTGACACCCCTATTACTGCACCATTGTGTTTGTGTTTATATACTTATTTACATGTATTTATATGCTTTTATGATGGATGTTACCCAACCCTGTTCTAACCAGGTCCATCTTATAAAAGAGCTCTGCTCAATGATGTTCGCCTGGATAAATAAAGATTTTGATTGATTGATTGATGGATTGACTGATTGAAGTATTTGAAATGTATTAACAGAGTGGAGAAGGGGAACCGCTTCAGGGTTAGTGGGACCAAAAACACAAGGAAACATTGACTTAAGATGGAGGGAGGAGGGAGGAGATTTAGAAGGAGACCAAGTGGCATTTTTCATGGAAAGAGTGGTGGTGGGATGGACTGCGCTCCATTGAAATGGGCTCCCTGAGGAGATGGTATCACTCAGAACAATGGAAGGCTTCAAAAGAAGTTACAACAGGGTAATGGGGAAAGTCAGGGTCAAAAGAGGTGTAACCAGAAAGGATGAGGCATTGGCTAGGTGGGGTTGGGGGTGAGACAGAAGTCGGGAATCGGCACTGAACAGTGCAGACACTCTGAAATGGGGGACAATTTTCTTTATTTGCAGCCTATGTTTTGTGGGTGCTCATGGGGGGAGGAGGGTGGTGGGGACCAGAGGGGGGGACGGGTTTTGGACTGGGAGTAAAAATGAAAGACTGGAGCTTGGATGTGGGGAGTGTATTTGGCATGCATGTGGGGGGGAGGGATTACCTATTCTTTTACTGACTCAGCAGCAAGAGAGAAGTTCTAGGTTGATGTATGCATGTTCTAAGAAATACACAACTTTCAGCATCAGGAGTAGCAGTCAGGGCTACTGCTATAATTATTTTAAAATAAATAATCTGCATTAAGCACTGTTGACAACCGCCCCACATACGTTTGGTCATACTGCCAGTAGGTCAGTCACACCAATGTAACAGGCTTCTGTGTGAATGGCAGCCGCATCACTGTAGCTTGAATGAAGCAGTCTATACCACAACTCAACCTCAAAAAGGGTAAGTCATGTGAATGCACCATCTGTCTCAGCCCTGCTGGACAGAAGAGACATCTGTAACCCTCAAGAAATCCCTTAGTAGCTTGTGGTGGGGATTTCTCCCAAAGATATCCTGAAGTTACTTTCTCATTATGGATGCAAGTCCTGTGTATTTGAAAAGTCTTGACCTTAATCTCTCTGTAAACAAACAAAAAAAAACATGGTGTACTCTGTCACTATGGTCCTGACAAATATATAAAGTATTATGTTTTACTTGGGTTCCTTACCTTAATTCTGCTTGTAAAGATAATGCTCCAATGTGCTGGTATGACCTCATTTTTGATTGTAGCTCTTCAATCTGGGAACTAATTAAATCTTCACTTTCATTATTTTTTGTGATCAATTTACAAAAAAATGGTTCTAAGTTCTTGGAATTGGTAATACTGGGTTGTTGTTTTTTTTCTTTTTGGCTGGAAATGGAAATAAACCACTACATTCTTGTTTTAAAACATCCACCAGTCTAGTAAGGAGACATACATACACATTACTGACCTCCTCACCAAATAAAACTCTATCCATTCTAATAGTATGTGGTCCTCTATTAGATTAGAGATGTTTACTTTCCAGACACCTTTTTCATTGGATCTAGTCTCAGGATCTTCCAAATAATATTGCAACAAGAAATGTTCTAACATTTCCATCACCGAGACTGATGAGTAACTGATATTTAGCTATAAAAAGGAAATATATTTGCAAAGAAAGGGTACCACTCAAATAAATATGACCACTGTGTTGTGCAAGCAACAGTAAGCATCACATAAACCTGTAGCTATTAGTAACTGATTAAAAAAATTAGTGTAACAAAATTATTTTAATCTGAGATTCCCTGTCCACAGTTCAGAGACTACAATTAAAGTCCACTTTGAAAATTATCCCTTGGGCCCTGTAAAGAAAAAGGTTTTATCAACTGTAGTAGATTAATTCTGGAAGACCTTAATTGAGAAAAATAGATATAGATTGATCTCTACTCAAAATTATTTACAGCAACATCTAGTAATGTGGCTCTACCAGCATATATTTCAACCAATTATTTAACAGAGATGTTCGACCTACAAAATATTATCCCTACTCCTGAAAATATCTCTTCTCCTATTGAACAAAATGATGGGCCCTAAGGCCAAGCTTTTTGAGCCTGGCTAATTTCAGATTAAGATTTCAGATGGGTGTCTTGAAGGGAAATACTGGTATGTCGGTTCATCTGCAGAGATGATGACATGTCTGTCCATCTGCAAAACAAAAGGGTTGCTAGTTATCTTTTAATGTTCCTGATACTCTTCCAGTTGAGTGGTACAGCCTAAAGGGGCAAGAAAGTATTTACGGCCAAATGTGCACTTGATACTGAAAGTACAGTTCAGCTCTGTTTTCATGAATGTTCCCTTTTGATGCAGGCCTTTCTTTCTTTTTTAGGCATCAGCAAGCATTGATTGCAATTAGGTGCCAGCAAGAATAGCTTGTAAGTGCCTCTTGTGACCATGCATATTATTTTCTGTATTTGGTTAAGGTTGCATTCACTGTGTGATTCAGCTGCATGGTGACATTACTGATATCAGTTATATGCCTTTTAGGGCTTGGTGTAGGGTTTTAGACCTACACAAGCTTAGGTTTGATCCTCAGTAGGGCACATTTTTTCTTTCCCACTACAATTTAAGTTGCATGAGGGACTGTTAGAAGTTATTGCTGATGTCAGTGACAGGATTTCAGAGATTGTAGTGGCGTTTCAGATGATGGAGTGGTTAGTGACCCAGGAACCAAGTACATGGAAAACATATCTGCCCGCTCCATCAAGATTAATCAATCAGAAGAGGGAGTATTGTACGTCTATACTCCAGTCAACTTAGTTAAAGCTAAGTTTCTGAGGCTTGCGTAAGTTTTAATGCACCTTTGTAGTAATCATTCCTTTCAGTTGCAGCAGAGGGTTCTTTTCTAAACTCCATTGCAGTTGTGTATTAGGGGAAGGGTTCTGCCCTCAGTGGGCTTGATTTTACAAGGCCAGCTAGATCGGCTCATCATGCACCAAACTGCCACCTGCTTCAAATACGAGTGTACCATGGAACCTGTGCCAGATTTTGGAAAAAGAGGGATCCTGGTACCAATGTCCTCAGGTTTGTCACGAGCCAGCAATTATGCTGCAGAACTGGTGCAAAGAAGGGGAATGCCACAATTTGCAGGATGAGCTTGTAGCAGCCAGATATGTCAACCCACCAGCTGGTCACCCTACTGGCAGATGGGTCTTTCTGTTCTTGCCCTGGTGCACAGGGGGTGGGATGGGTCAGGCTGGGGAAGGAGGTGGCAACTGTCCCAATGGGGAAAATGCTCAACCATTACATGTCAGTGTGATCTGTGTAAAGAGGCAGATGCACCAGTGCTACATTAGGGGTGATGCAGGCTCATACCTGCCACAGACCACTGTCTCAAGCAGTGGTCTGGTAGGTGTCATGGGCTGTATGGGTGCTTTCCCCGGTGGGGCACAAGGTCTACCCCTGATCAATAATAACTCTGGGGTGGCACATGGCAGGTTAGACCAGCTCCAGGCTGGCCTAATAGCAGGGTCCATGCGCCCATTGGAGGGGCTTGCAAAATTCTATTTAAGAGGACACTGCAGTGTTGCCTAGTGTCATCCCCCATCCCCCATGTCACACCAGTGCAGCCATCGCAAGGACAGTGCAACTCCAGTTGGCACAGGCAGTCCCACCAGTGGCACAGGGTGCATTGCTAAATCAGGACTGGTGCAAGGTGTAGTGCAAGGAGTCCTTTGCACCATTTCTCCTTGATGGAAGCCCCTTGCGCCAGTCCCAATCTTTTGAAAATTGGGCCCATTGAGACTTCATATACAGACTGATACACAAACACAAACATTGTTAAATTCCTTACCGATTGTTTGCATGTTGTACATACTTCTTTGCTCTTTCTCTGTTTACATTTTTTGATTTACTTGCAATGCTGTCGATAGTACTGTACCAAACATCTAACTGTGTTTGTGATTGTTCCCAATTGCAAGATATATAGTACATTGTAATAGCAATCATCTCTGTGTAGAAATTCTATATCCAACCATCTGATCAATAGTGTAGTAGCAGAGCACTATGACAGTGTTTGAGGGGCCTAGATTTTGTTTCCCAGAAAGGCAACATTTTTCTTTCTCACTACAGTTTATGTTGCATCAGATAAATATTTAGCTGTAATTCCTGAAGTCAGTGATAGGGTTTCCAGGCTTGTAGAAGGGGTTTAGACCATGAAACTGTTAGCTTTATGTAGCAGTCAACCTTATTAGTTCTGGCTCAGGTTTTGTGACTTGTGTTGGTTTGAATGCAACTTACTGGGAAGCATTTCTTCCAGTTGCAGCAGAGAGTTTAATGCTAAACTCCACTTCAGCTGTGCATGGGGAGGATCTGCACACTGTAAGAATTCATATACAGATTGATACACAAAGACATATATTGGTGAATTCTCTAATGACTACTTGCATGTTGTTTATTATTTCCTTGTTCTTTCTCTGTTTACAATTCATGCTTTTTGTGCAAAACTGTATTATGGTGTTATGCATAAAACATCTAATTGCCTTTGTGATTTTTCCTAATTGCAAGACATGAACTACCATAGCAAGCATCTCTGTCTAGAAACTGTATGTCTAACCACCTGACCAATAGCACAGTGGTAGAGCATGAGGACAGTATTGGGGGATGGGCAATCTGCACTCGGTTAGAATACATATACAGACTGATACACAAAGGCAAATGTTGGTGAATTCCTTAATGGTTGCTTGCATGTTTTTTCTTCCTCTGTTTACAATTTGTGAATTACTTGCAAAGCTGTGGACAATACCGCACCAAACATGTAACTGCCTTTGTGATAGTTTCTAATTGCATGATACATGTTACCATAGCAAACATCTTGGTATAAAAACCCCTGTTTTCAACCAACTGACCAATAGCACAGTAGCTGAGCACTAGGACAGTATTTGTGGAACCTAAGTTTATTTCCCAGTAGGGCACATTTTTTTTCTTTCTCACTACAATTTATGTTGTATTAGAGGAATTGTTTTTATCGTTGCTTGTTAGTGATAGGACTTGAAGGGTTTGAATAAGGCTTTCAGACCATGGAACTGTTACTGGGCCTTGAAACAAGAACATGGAAAATGTAACTGTTCCAATCCCCTAAGATTAATTAATCACAAGAGGCAGTAGTGGATTTTCATCAATCACAACTCATGAGACTTTGTTTTACAAAATATCGTGCTGACTCCAAAGATCTTAGTGCAGGAACTGATCAGGCAAAAATTTCAGGGTTTACATATTTTGTGGGGCATGCTTGTTTGTTCTGTGAGGTGAATGTGTGTGTGCTTGCATGCATGTATGTGTCTGTATTGTGTAGCATTTGTGTGTATCTTGTTTAGAATGAACACGTGTCTTTATGGTGCATTCACATCCTGATGCAGCTCAGTACCATTGGCACTTTGATTTTTGTTGCCCGAGGCTCTGACTGTGATTTATCTGTGTCTGATAAAATGTCTTTATGTGAGCAGGTAACAGAAAATGTTTCTGAATCCCTCTCTTCCCCCACAGTGTTACCCTACTTTTTGCTTCTTTGTAGAGGTTCAAATCGGTGTTCAAGATTCAATGCATCTGTTTAGGGAAACTTTGTTTATAGCTGTTTGAAAGTAGATCTTCCCCTTTTGGTAACCATAGTAATATTTCTTTTGAAAGAGGAGGTGGTGTGGCACCATTTATAAGTCTCCTGAGGTCTTCCCAGGGGGTGCAGCTGGTAGCTGTGCTAAAGTCTAATTTCCTTCCTCTATAAAGGCATGACATTGCTTACTTGTAGCTGCAGCTGTGTATGCCACATCCAGAGATGGCTCAATTTCATGAGAGGGTGAGGAGGGTCAGACAACAAGGTGTGTTCTACTATAGCATGTGGTTCTTATTCTGTAGTGGTGATTTGGTCCTGAAGTATGATAATCACTCACCATGGATCATTTCTCATCCCCTGGTTTGGAGCCTGTACCACTATGTGCTCCTAAACTAGTCCATGTTCCTGGCTGGGTGAAGTCCAGGGGCACTGAAGATATGAACGGCCCTGCTTCTGCATAATTTGCATTGGAATGGATTTTGGCAGTAAAGACTGACATGAACATAATCCAGACAGAAACCACACATTTATTTGTCACATGCACTACATAAGTGCAACTGTCTATCACATTTATAACAGGAGTTAGGCTAGCCAGGGTATAGTAAAAGCACATCCCCTTGTCTATCTCTTGAGAAAGAAGAAGATAGGAAGTTGGTGAATGCCTACAGATGTCTGATTCAATTTGACCTTAAATCGCCAACCCCTGCCTTTATGTTCCATAAATCAGTTATCAGGTCAGGCTTCTCCCAAACAGGATACCTGTTTTAGCCAATATAAAATATCCAATTCATTACTTTTACTGCTGAATTTGTTGGGGTGGAGGGTGACTATAAAGGGAAACCACAGCACAGAATCCCTCAGTGAAGGAATACTTTTGTCAGAATCTATCCAGTGATACTGGTGTCTTGAAACTTATATTGCAAGTTGTATCTCCCAAGGTGTGTATGAGACCATAACGATCTGAAGCACAGAACTTTATTGGACTTTTTAACAACTTACAGTACTTCCCATGTACATTCTTTCAGGAATTTTTAGCAGGCCTACTTTATCTTATAGTCACACTACATTATGATGTTTAGCAGGTTCCACCTTTGATGAAAAGAGATCAGTCATCTGGAAAGATGAGTTGTGGTCTGAACGGCTAATAGCCCATCCAACCTGTCCTGTTTTGTGTACTGGCTGTTTTTCATTTAGACTAGTGCAGTCACCTAATCCAGACACAAGAGTTCCCAATGGTTTTTGCCTGTTTTGCTGGCTGTACAGCTCCATTAATTAGATCTTTTGAAGGTACTGTTGTACTTCCACCCCCAGTGAGGAAAAATTAAATGCTTTGTTACAGATTTTATACCTATACAAATCTGGTATGTATTTATATTGTGATTTGTTTATTTGAATTATATGGATTGGTGATTGAAGAGTGAGTGGTCACATGGGTGATTATGTGTATATATTGCGACTGCTTTTGCCAAATGACAGCTCCCTAAGGAAGAAGCATGGTGCCTCAAGTGCAGGAGCCTTAGCCTTTTTGTTCAGCAAGGTGCATCAAGAAATTTATCAGCACAGAGAGATTGGATTAGCAGCTGTGTTTTTTTTGTTTTGCAGCTCTAGTTAAGCTTGTTTGCATGGCAGCATTCTGAGTGAGCAAAGTTCTTTTTAGTATGCAGTGTGTGGCTAAGGAGTATAAACAAGAAAGCAAAGAGACAGATGCAATCACCATTGATCTGGAAAAGTTTTATTCTAAAATTTCAAAACAAGGTGAACTAACACCCCACGTGCATTCACCTCTAACAAAGCTTCATCAGGGAGCTATGTTGGAAAATCACATGTGCACTTTAATACTCAGGTACTGATGCATATGCATACACATTTAAATACTACAGCAATCATGTGAATACAAAGTGCATATGAGATCTTGTTGAAGTGCTGTGTACATTAAATCAGTTCAGTGAATTCACAACTGTCTATAATGTAAAGTGCATTCATTTCATTTGCCATATTTAAAACATTGTGATGAAAAATAGTTTGTCTCAAATATTATTCATTATAACAGATTAGGAAGTTCTGTCAAATCAATATGGCACTGTCAAAAATGGGGAGATGGCTGAATTTCCTCTTATATCTGCACTTATTATTAAACAAATACAGTAATTCCTCTCTCCCTTCCCCTATTCTTGGCGGCAGCCTTTGCTGTTCACTTTATTGCAGTCTTTCAAAGCTATTTTATTGCAGACAAGCCAGCTGATACACTATAACCAGAACACTGTTATGTGGGTGCCACAATTAGGGTGCCACAACCAGCTCGACCATCATGCAGGTGAACTGGATTTTCCAGCACTTGGCGGGATGACACCATATGGGTGGTGAACCCCCCACTCCATCTCCAACTTGCAGGTGATAATATTTAAATATGGGGAGTGCAGGTGGTGCAGCACCTTGCAAACAGTCAGAACATGCCACGGGGCATTGGGCATGCTGGGGATTGAGTGGCACAATTGCCGAATGTGATGTTCGCCCTCGGCATTTTGCTTGTGCTCTAATGATGGTTGCAGTTTTTCCTGTTGCCATCTCAGTGTGGAACCACTATAACCACACTGGGACACCATACAATTTATAGCAGAATAAAGCCAGAGGGCCCAGAAGTAAGGCAGCTGGCCATTGTCACACAAGGTTCCTGCACCCTTATTGGTATCCCCAGAGGTACACCATAGACAGCCAGTGTTTAGGCATATGTTATACTAACATATAGGGCTAAGGGCATCCACTGTACAACAGTAGATGTCAGGATATGTATGCATATTATTGTTATACACTTTGCTTTCTAATACATATATATATTCTATGTATTTCTGCTTATAAGATATTAGGACATCTGTGTCCTTGTAATGATTATGATATATAAGTCAGCATTGCCAGCTTTTGGTGATTTGTACTACTGCACTGGTTTGTGTAAGAACTGTACTCTTTTGTTTCACAAAGTAATGACTACTACAAAATTGTATAATGTTATCTTGGACTGTGGAGCCACCTCTAATTTAGCCAATAGGGCTTATCTCTGTAACCAGAAATGTTTCTATCTTACAGTAACCATAGTAATTATCATAGGCATATTATGTGAGACACTGTGTCTTATACCTCAGAGACCCCAAGAGACACGAAGAAACCTTGAGGTATAGGGAATGCTTAGCATTGGCTCCCGGTTCATATTGGTAAGAACTGCTTAGGGCAACTGTGATTTATCCCTTTGGTAGTAATAAACAAGTTTATTACTCTTATGCAACATGTCTGTGATTTTTTGCATTCCCAATATTGCCAATAACCTGAGAGTGAGATTTAGGCCTCCTGACAATTGACGACCGCGTGCAGGCAATATTAGGTGTTTGTGAGATTTCACTTGTTGCTTAAAACATTTCCCTTCCCAACGGGGGACTGCAGGTGTGCATTCCCACATAACCTCTCCCATTTTCTCACTACTTTGTTGTTACTTGCAAAGTCTGGCTGCTTTTCTTGGGCGTGATCGATGCCTACTTGACCCACTCCACTGCAACTTTGAATTGCAAGCGTACAGAGTATACAGTAGCCCCACTGTGTATGAAGTGCTCCTGCTGCGGATCGATACACAGCATGGCGCCTTTTTCACAGTTTGATTTTTCATTCCCTCCCACACAATGGCCACCATATCAAATAGCTGCACAGAACTGAGACTCGATGTCTCAAACTTCCTTGCCTCCCATGGAGGATGGGCTGACTGTGCATGGGACGCAAGTCAATCCGAAAACCCTATACTGGGGATCTCAACCCAGTACTGTGAGATGAGACAATCAGCCAATAAACATCATACCAAAGGGCTGTTGGTCACAGCTCTCTTTGCTGCTCTGGAATCCTCCAAAGTGAAGTTTCAAACCCTTGACCTGCAGATTTCGTCTCTTAAGCAACAGATGGCTTTGTAGGAAATGGAATGTGTTAGACTGGTGCAGAATTTGGAGTATAAACTTCAAACACTGCACAATGAAAAGGATTCACTTTTGCATTATTCTGCACAGGCTGGAGAACAAGAAATTTGTATGTTGCAGCAGGAGTGTGAAAGTTTGAGACAGGATAAGGGGCAGGCTTTGAATATGAATGACTTGTTAAATAGAGTGAATGAACAGTTAAGTGAGGATATTGGAGAGCTACAGGATGAGATAAACCAGGTATGTAATGACTTAGAAGTGGTTACTAGGGACAATCACGAATTGAGCGCTGCATACAGAGTGTAGCAGAAACAAATCTCAGGCTGATCGGAGCCCACTGGGCTGGTACCGCTGAAGTGGTCCCCTCCTCAAGCAACCCGCCTGCCTAGGACAGGCCAAGAAGGTGCCTGCTGCCCACGCTTCTCCTTGGCCCATAAAGTAACATCTGGTCCTGGACTCTGAGCAAGGGAAAGAGGATTTTGAGCCTTCCTTCCAGTGGGAACTGAAAGGTTCCAGATGGCCCAGAGCGTTGACGTTGGTTTCCTGCCCAATGCTGGAGCCAGTGCTGAAATCATTGGATTAGGGCATAAGACTGCAGAGAAACACTGACCTTTGACGTTTCTTCATTTAGCAGCTGTGTAGAGAAGTTCTAATCTTTCTGCTTGCCAATTTACTCAGTTGGCCTGTCAATGATTTGTTGATTTTTTTTTTTTTTTCCAAGTGTCTACTTTTCATTTGTAAATTATACTCTAAAGCCACTACAGGGCAACAACACATGTAGGGTGCAATCCTCTACCCACTCATCCCACCCTTTTTCTGAGGAACGCCCCTTGCGTTCACTGCCACTCAACCCTGACAAATCCCTGCTTCTCCCCCCAGTTCCGATTAATACTTTTCCACTAGTTTTGAATATCAGTTTTCCACAAGTGCTGATACTGCTAATCATTGTCTGAGCCAGAAGATTCCTTCTACTGCTGAAATCTGAAACCCCTTGCAGGCTGCCTGTCATAGGCTTGTACCTGACAGTGTCTTAGATCTCTACCTGACAGGATCTTTTTGTTAACAAAAGTCCCGGGTATTCCCAGAGTCTGAGTGCTGCTGTAAACCTAATCATGCAGGGAATCTCTGCCCTCCTCATATTGTTTATCCTTTCCCTCATACCGGGGATGCTCTATGGGCTCAAACTCCATCCACAACTTGGCGATCATGGGCTGACTCCTGAATGCCTTCTGTTAAACAAGTCTAGCTAGATATCTTTGTGTGATTCTGCTTCCTCATCTTCCAGCTCACCATCAGGGTATTCCATGGGGCTGTACCTGTATTGAACAGTCCTTTCAAGCTATCCCTCCTAAGCATCTTGGCACCTGTCTTTCCCTGCAATTCTCTGCCAGAGTACTGGTCTCCCTAGCCTTGGGTCAGTACACCCCTAAGGAAAACGTCTGGCATTCAGTTATTGGCAAACCACACAGGCAAACCATGGCTAAAATACTCAGACTAACTATTGCTACCCTTTCTAGGATACTCGTACTTCTTCTACTATGCTCCAGTAATGTTGAGTTTAATCCTGGTCCCCCTGCAGCCCTGTCATCTCCCTCCAACACTGTAAAGTTGAAAGGAATGAGCTTCTGGCATGTTAATGTCTGCAGCCTCATGAAAAAGTTTACCTTGATCCAAGCATGAATTAGCCATATCTTGCCAGACGTATTGGTGGTCTCTGAATCTTGGCTTAGGCCGGCTACCCTTGATAGTGAGATCAACATCCCTTCTTACACTCTCTTTAGAGTGGATAGATTGACTAGAGGAGAAGGTGTGGCAATCTATGTCAAGGATAAATACTCTGCATCCTGCCTTGACTCAGCTACTGTCAAAAACAAATTTTAATGTTTGACCATTAAGATTGAGCTAGCCAATTCCATTCCACCACTTAAGCCTGTGATCGGGCTGACAGTGGTCCACTGGACCACCAGGGATATAGGACACTATTTTATTTTAAAAATGCCTACGATCGGGCTGTGGGGCACATTGCCACGCTGTGCAGGGGGCGTCGGTCTCCGACAGCTGCTGCCTGGCAGGGTTCCAGGCACAAGTTGCTGGGGATCAGTGCACCTGCATGCAAATGGGGCCATAATGACATGCAAATGGCCCCATTTGCACCTTGCATACATTATAGCCCATTTGCATGTGCACTTTTGAATATTGCTGTTGCAGCGCATAGCACAATGGAACTTGTGCTAGCGCATCCCCCTGCTCCACTCTGGCCACTTGCGCTGTTGCAGTGCCACTGCACCATGCACACTGCGGGTGGCCAGGGTGCAATATTCAATGATGCTGTGCCATGGCACAGCTCCATTCAATATCACCCAGTCAATGCCTCTGCGCAGCTAAGTTGCACTGTGCCCAGGCTTGCGCCATAGCCTGATGCAGTTTGAATATCCGGGCCAAAGTATTCTGTGTTGTGTGTGCAGTGTTGTTTGCATCAAATATAATACACCTTTTAAAATTTGTGACACAGATCAATGTAATTGCAACTAAGCACAGCAGTGTGAACCTGCTATCCACTGCAGCTGCCTGATTTTGTACTGCGATCGTGTTCTCTGTTCTCAGTTTTGCTGCTTGTAGTGCCGTAAACATCAGCACTGTCTGAATTCAGTGCCCCCCTCACCCCCACGATGAAAAGTTATTTTTTACCAGACTGGATTGTTTTTGTGACCCCATCAGCACCACTAGCTACTGAAGTTGTTTTAATTCTGTGATAGTGTCACAGCACAGTAGTCTCTTATCTGTTCCTGAAGCCACAGTTGTTTATTTTGCTTCACATCCTGCTAGCGAGTAGCGACCCTCCAGTCAGGAAGTGAACATATCAAAATCTGAATTTGGTAATAATATTTGTGGTTGATCCCCCAAAATGCCTGCAAAGAGATGTGCAAGTAAAGCTGTTTCTGGCCGTGGCAATGTTGGCTGTAAGAGGGTCTGTGGGCATGGTAGTAGTACACGGACATAAAAGTGCATTGCTGATGTGAGAAAAGGTATTTCTCCTGCAATGTTTTTTACAGCCCAATCAGTAGCTTCACTGACAGTTGGAGGAGATGATGTTTTCCCAGCCGGTGGTGTTAGTGTTACTGGTGTTAGTGGTGGTGGAGGTAGTATTAGCATTGTTGCATCAAGTTCTTATTCCAACCAGTGTACCATATCCAAACATATTGAGTGTGAAGCAGTGCAAGTGAGTGACAGTGTAGATGATGTCATACTTCCCAGTAACATCCCATTAACTGAACCTGATTCTGATGATCATGTCAATGATAGCATACAATGTAATATTCCATCCACCGTGGAACTTAACGTCACTCATTTTCCATGCAGTGATTCACAGTGTGGTGAAAAAATATCAGGTGATGGTGGTGCAGATGCTGATGATGAATGTGATGATGCTGATGATGATGATGTTGCTGTTGTTGCAACATACAGTCCACATCTTAGCATCCAAGCAGAAGATGTGGATGTGTGTGACAGTGATGATGATGATTATGATGATGATTTAATTGACCCCAGTTGGGAACCGGAGAAAAATAAATTAAAAGTGGCTGTGTCTGAATCTGTTTGTAGTAATCCCCCCCCCCCCCGTAAAAACTTGTGATTTACCGGTTTTAGTGGATGATGATGATGACCCAGTACTCAATATGATAGGTAGTCGTGGTGGTCAGTTGCAGTCCAGGAGGTATGCAGTGCCAGAAACATCACATGTCCCACCCCCCCACTGCAGTGCTTAAAATAACAGACTTAAATAAGCCACATTATCATGGACATGTTAAAAGCAGAGCATCACAGTCCCTTGTCTTGGATTTTTTTGTTCAAGATGCAAATGATGATTCAGTTGCAATCTGCCAGTTTTGCCATGTGCATGTGAGTCTAGGTAAAAAGGGGGAGCCATCTTGGGACAGGAAGACAGCATACGCATCTTAAGAATAGGCACTTGGCGCTGTGGACCTAGCACAAACTGGCAGATAATACCAGACTGGGGCATTCACCTGTATCACTGACAACCATAGCCAGCATGTTGTCCCCTTCCATGACTGTTAAGCCCAGTAGGAAATTAAACGTGTGCAGTAGTGCGATAATAAGAGCAGAGGATTACTACAGGCATAATGAAGTGGAGGACCATAATGACTTTGAAATGTTGTCCAGTGCTGGTGAGAGTAGCAGTTTTTGTGGTGGTGGTGGTGAATGCAGTATGTCTAGTGCAAGTGGTACATCAACCCCGGTTGGCAAATCTGGAAAAAAACCCATCATTTCTGGGTTTGTCATCATCACCTGTGCAACCGTCTTCATCAAATGTCAACACTCCACCCCGCTGCCAATGCCATTCATCACAGATCACAACTATTTGTGACCAAGAACACACCCCGTGTAAAACGTTTAAGTCAGACCACATTACAGAGTGTTTTTACGCATAAGCTGAAGTACCCCCTCCCAATCATACAGTGTCATGTGAACTTAATGCTGCTGTAATGGAAATGCTGGCAATCGATCTTTTGCCCTTCTCCTTTGCATAGAATTCTGGGTTCCGGTGGTTTGCTGCCCGTGCCTGTCCAAAATGGAAAGTCTCATCCAGGACATACTTTTCTACCCGTGCTGTTCCCGGGTTGTTCTGCACTGTCTCAGACTCAGTAAGACATGTCCTTCAACATTCCTCCTCTCCATTCATCCATTTAAGTATGGATATGTGGACAAGTGACAAAACAGCGGGCAGTTCATATCTGTGTATAACTGCACACTAGGTGCAGGTGCCGGGGGTTGTTTGTGATGCTGGTTGTATGAATAATCAGCGCAGGAAGGTGGATTGTCACAGTAGCAATCTTCCGGGAATTCGCCAGCATGCAACAATTGCTATGCACAGTGTGACCTGTTCACACACTGGTGAGAACATGTTGGACAATGGTACTGACTGAAATTGACAGATGGCTAAACTCTCTGTCCCTGAGAGCTGGATTCATAGCAAGTGACAATGGGTCAAATGTAGTGAAATGCATCATGAATAGTGTTTTTTTTTTTTCGTGTTCCATGCATGGCCCACTGTTTAAATCTTGTGGTTCAGGAGTTTCTGCAGCACACTGACATAAAGGAAATGCTGACCATTGCACAACATATCTGCTCTCACTTTTCAAGATCTGGAAAAGGCCCGTCACCAACTGCGGCAGTTGCAGATACCAAACAGCCTGCCTCAGCACCGCTTGAAGCTGGAAGTTGTCACCCGATGAAACTTCACGTTATACATGGCAGAGAGGTTGTATGAATACAAAGCCATCACAGAATGTCTTGTTATGCACACTAGCCGTGACAGTTCTGGGGCCTCCATGTCTATGACAACTGAACAGTGGCGCCTCATGGACTCTGTAATAACAATTTTGTGGCCTACTGAACATGCCACACAGGCAGTGAGTGGCGAGTCTGCCTCCATTAGTCAATCAATTCCACTGCTCCGGGTGCTGAGGCAGACATTGGTGAATGTACAGCATAGCCTTGATGTTGCTGGAGACGGTGGTAGCAGAATGTTGCTGCAACACATGCTGACAGTATTCAACCACAATCATCACATTGTTAGCATTCAGCATAGTGACAACTTTGCCATGGCAAAAATGCTGGACCCACGATACAAACATGGAATTGCATCAGTACTGGAGGGATGGCCTGAACAGGTAAAAAATATCAGTGGTCAACTAGTTTGCTTGGTTCATGGGGCACAGAAGTCACGTGCCAAGGTTTGCAAATCTCAGCAGCATAATCCAGCTGAAGGTGTAGCTGGAGGACCAGCAAGCATATCATGCAAGGGTAAGGGGACTGTAGTTCCTGGTGGTCTGTCATCCAAAGTGGTTGCTGTCAACCCACTTTGGAAGGCTTTGTCCCAAGTGGGTATTTGTGAAATCAGTGATTCCGGGGAACAAGCTGATGCATCAACAATCGGACTTAGTGTGGCACAGAGAATGGTTGAGTCACATTTGTCTGAAAACAGGCATCTGACAATAAGTTAAGATCTTCTTTTGTACTGTAGTGGAAAGGTCAGTGAATGGCCAGAGCTGACTGCAGTGGCACTGAAGTACCTCACATACCCACCCTCCAGTGTAAGTGTCGAGAGGGTATTCAGCTCAGCAGGTGCAATAGTCAGGGATCATCGGACAAACCTGTCTCCTGCTAATGTTAGTTTGCTAAAATTCATTAAAATGAATGAGAGGCACATGCCAGCACAGACTGCAACCTCGGTATTCGTACCTCAGACTAGTCATGGTGGTCTTGCTGATGTGGAAAAAGAGCATCCTGGTGGCACTGGCAGTGGCTGCCTGAAACGGCCCACCACAGACATAGATGATGACACAATGGAGAAAGAATGTCCCAGTGGTCAGACTTCAGACATCAATGACTGTGAGGGCAGTTTTCTTTATGAGGATGATGATGTGGTTAATGTTGGCAGGTTTTAACTGCAGTATTTAAAAGGCAGTGTGTGTCCCCACCCCAGACCACCACCACCAGGACTGATGTTATCCAAGTCTGCTGCCACCATGAGTCTGTCTGCGCCCCACGGACCACCACCACCACTGGAACTGATGTTATCCAACTCTGCTGCCACCATGAGTCTGTCTGCCCACCCCAGACCACCACCACTGGGACTGATGTTATCCATCTCTGCTGCCACCATGAGTCTGTCTGCCCCCCATGGACCACCACCACCACCACGGGACTGATGTTATCCAACTCTGCTGCCACCATGAGTCTGTCTGCCCCCCATGGACCACCAGTCCACCAGTGCACCATCACCACCAGCTTCTTAATATTTAAACTATAAAGTGAGTATGTGCACTCATGTTTGTTATGCTGCCTCACTTCCTCAAGTTGTATGTTTTGTTTTCTGTAGCTTTTCAGAGCCGCAGTGGCAAAACACATACAGTACACTTCTTTTGTTTCTTTTACAGGAGAACAAAAACAGGCTCCATCGCTATTACTCATTGGGAAAGATGCTGTAGCTATACTGTACAGAGAGGAACCGATATAATGTCCATGTGAAATCCATTCTGGTAAGTATGAAGATTTTATTTCATCCATTTCATTGCTTTGTAAAGACTGCTGCAAATATTGCACACAACAGGTTGTCTTAGTAGTTGACAAGATGTGTCTCTGAAATGTAACTTGACAAACAATAGGGACTGAGATTTGAGAACCAGGGAGGGACACATAACAATGAAGTTGTAACTTTTAAGAAGTCATTCATTTCTTTTTTTTTAGGAAAATTTGTGATACTTTGTTGTTCTGTCAAAGTGGCCTTATCAAAAAAAGTTTGTCAACATGATCAGGCATACCCTTCCCCCAACCCAAGCATGGGCACACATGCAACATACAGAAGTCGTTTCATTCGATGACCATGACCATCATTAACAACCGGACTAAAGAAGGATGCTGATGAAATCTGTGAAGAAATGAAAAAATAAGAAACCATTACAGACAAATCTGAAATTATGACCCCCCCCCAAAAAAAAAATACTTACCTTCATGTGCTTGACAGTTATCTGTTTCCATTTAAGTGCAAACAATTCTCATTGAGCACTGGAAGGTGCACAGCAACAGTTCAGAGTCACCTGTGTGATGCAGAACAATAGCTTGAGTACATGTCCATGTCCATGTCAAGTTCAACCCTCTTCATCATCACCTACAAAATACACAACCATATATATATATATATATATATATATATATATATATATATCTACTCACCAAGGCTACTATTACGGTACATCCAAAGGGCACCTTTCAATCCAGTTGAGATGATCACTGTCAATTTTCTGCACACAAGGAGGATGCGTTGTGGGCCTTTATAAAAAATCTGGGGACTCTGTGCCATCACTGCATGCATGACTGAGTGCACCATTAATTCTGTGGGACTTTGTATGTGCTGAAACAGTCTCTTTCACTTGGTTACCACTTGTCAATTTTCTGCACACAAGAAGGACACACTGTGGGCCTGCAGAAAAAATCTGGGGACTCTGTGCCAGTTTTGTGTATTCTGTGATTGTTGCTGTGAGGCCATATTCATGATGTCATAGTGACATTTTTACAGTTAAAGCAGCATTGCAAGAATGTCCTCACAGTTTTGAAGAGTACTTTTTTATGCTACTTTAAATTGCCACAGCAACCACTACTTATGTGCGAGTCTTCAGTGACTTGAATGATATGATTCTTCTCACAATTTATGTCTGCTTCTCTTACTCCTACTTTTTTTCATGTATGAAAACAAAATGAGCACGTCTTCCAATATTGTTCCGACCAGCTTTGTATTTATTTGCAGCTCCTTTTCAATAACTATTGTTCCATGTTGTCATATAAAACACTGACTGATGCATAACTGTTAGTTAACAACAGAAGTTATATATGACAACTACTTGATGTGATGGAGAAAAGCAGAGAAAAACAATGACAAAGACCTGGTCACACTCACTGTCAGCAGAACTAATTTAAAAGGAATGCTCCTTTCATTATTTCACACATGAAAAAAGGTAGTACAGCACACTCAACTGCTGCAAATTATTGTATCATTCCAGTTAGTCAGGATGTAAGTAAAGGAAGCTGTAACATAGCATTAAAAAATAGAGGTCAGAGTTATCAACAGATTGTTGTGCTGCTGCTTTTCAGACAGTCACCACATTACATAGTTATGGTGATGCACGTAAACTAATAAGTGGGGGCATTACTACCACTGGAATATTTCTTGCTCCACAGAGTGCAATATATGTCTGTGAAAAACAACCATAATTTCATTACAGTGAGTCACATGATGGAGGAATTAACAATCTGAAAAGCAGCCCACATTTGTGCCACACTTCCTCAGCAACGTTAAGACGTGATGGCAGGGGGAGTGCAGGTGCATGCTCCACTATACTGAATGTCCAGCAGCTGTCCCAAGCAATGTTTCCTGATGTTATAAGGTTCACTTTGTGGTGAAATGTGGGATATTTCCACTACCATGGCTCTTCTTTCTGGAAACGTGGCCACACATTTCACATCAAACTGACCATTAACATAAAGAAACATTCGCAAACATGCACATTCCGATATTCACTGTAAGGCGCGGAGCACACACACGCGCTCTCCCTGCCATCATGTACTAATGTTGCTGAGAAGGGAGGCAGAATGTGGGCAGATTTTCAGAATGGGAATGACTCTGTCACACGACTCACTGTAATGCATTTACATATTGTTTTTAAAAAAATGTATTGCACTATGTGGTACAAGAAAGATTCCCCTGGAAGGGAAAATGTGTATGATTTAATAATAACAAACAAAAAACACACAACAAAAGTACAACACAGTAGTGGGGTGAAGTCAGGGGGGTGGGGGTGGGTGTAAGGGGGCAGAAAACAATACCTGGACTTACTATGGCGGTGGGATGGCACAGTGGTCCAGCAGTAGGTGCAGCATTGAAAGTATTTGCTGCTGCTGCCTTCCACTCTGGTAACCTGCTGCTCCAAATTAATTAAACGCTTGTTGTTTTCCTCCAGTGCTGCCCACAAAAGGAGGAGGTCAGATTGGCTAACAGGGACTGTGCCAGGGTCCACTGCAGTGGGTAATCCAGGTAGTGGGGCTGGTGGTGGACAGGGTGGTGCTGGTGGCTATGGTGGTAGTGGTAGTGGTGGAGCACCTGATGTAGCCCTCCTCCTCCTCCTGCTGCAGCAGTGACTGCTGCGAGGCACATCTTCCACCCCAGCAGCGCCCTTGGACACTGCCATGGAAGGGCCAGCAGGTAGACGCATGTCCCCCTCTATGGCAGCCTGCCACTCTGCCCTGTGGTGATTCATCATGTGGGTGCACTGGCTGCTGGTCCCCAAATGTATCCCAGGAGGACCACAGCGCACCAGCACACCACACACACAGCACTGCACCACTGTGCTGTCTCCCCCCACACAATTAAAAAACTCCCACACTGGGGAGCTGCAGTGGGGACCAGACACAGTACACACTTGGTGGGCACGAGTCCAACCACCTCCCACTATTGCTGGGGCCACCTCCTGTGGCTGTGGAGGTGGTGGATGGGGTGCTGCTGGAGCCCCAACACCTTCTGCTAGTGGTGGTGGTGGAGAAGGTGGATGAGCAACAGCTACCGGTGGCACTGGTGCTGCTGCTGCTCCTGTTGCTTCCAGGGGGAAAGCAACACTGGCCAGGAGTCCGGATCAGTCCAACATAACACGACCTCCCGGCCCCTCACGTGTCCACACTTCTCCCCTCCTAACGCTCCCACATGCCAGCAACTCGCCTTCCCTGACTCCAACCTGACTCTCCATCCTCCTGGGTCCACAGGACGACACACACACACGCGAACACACACGTACACACACACACACACACACACACACAGTCACTCACACACACAAAACAAAAACAAAACTTATATAAAAAATTCACTAACCAAAAAAACACTAACACAATACAAACACTAAATAAAATAGCTTTTAAAAAGTTGTTTGAAATAGCAGTAACAAGAAATGACTCCAACAGCCAAGCAAACTCCTCTCCTCTCACAATTCTGCTTGCTCCCTGTACAAATGCAAAGGAGAAAGTGAAACTACTTCTCTGACTCACTTCCTTCCTGCCTGGCTAAAGCATGTGACTTACAGTACTGCAGGCCATGTGATGTGCCTATTTTCTTCTCACTTCACCTTACTGCGTGTTAAGGCATAATGAGAATGCGAAGTGGCATGGTAATGATAAGGCGAAGTGAGCACTTTATGAGGTCCACTTTGCGTTGTGCTCTGTGGACGCAAAGTGGTCACTTCACGTCCACTTCACGGGCGGATTTATAATTCACTGCATCTCTAGTTTGCATACATCAGTGTCCTGAAACACTCTTTACTCTGGCAAGACTTCTTCTTAGCCAAAACGGCAAATTTAGCATATGATATACTTCATGAAATTCTGGTTAGGGCACTAAACAGACATGCCCCGGTGGTAACAATTTGTGTAAGGAACAAAGCCTGTCGTTGGTTTTTGGGTGAACTGAAGGCTGCATTGCTATCAAGAGACAAACTCTGGAAAAAGGCTCACAGAACCAAGTTGGATGCAGACTGGTGCCAGTTCAGGAAGGCACAGAACTTATGTACAAAATTGATCAGAGAAGCGAAGGCTGCTTTCTACCATTATGAACTGGACTCCACTGCAAAATCCTCCTCTAAATTCTGGAGTACTATTAAGAAAATGTCAGGGCATACACCTGGCAATTTTCTACCTACAAAAATTATCTCAGGGAATACTACCATATGTGAGAAAAAGGGGATCCTTGACTCCTTTAACAATCATTTTTCTATGGCTGGTCTTGCATTTGATAACTCTCCTGCATACTTGGCATGCTCTCAATTAGGAGTACAAGACGATAACTCTGATGTCCACGCTCCTGATTTCTCCTTCCAACTTGTATCTCTGAAAGAGGTCGAAAACTTCCTACTTCAGCTGGACTCGAAGAAAAGTGCTGGTGCTCATTCACTAGATTGCTACTTCATTAAGATTGCATATTATGTTCTAGCTGTCTAACTTTGTCGCAAGGGCTTATTTCCTCAATATGGAAAATTGTGCATGTCATTCCTTTATTCAAGTCAGGAGATCCTTGTGATCTGAACAATTACAGACCAATATCTCTCTTGCCAGTTCCATCAAAATGTATAGAAAAAATAGTGAGTACCCAGCTCAGGAATTATCTAGAATCAAAAAATCTCTCAAATCCCTTGCAATCTGGTTTCAGAACAAGACATAGTACTATTTCAGCACTTGCTAAAGTGACCAATGATTGGTACCATGATCTGGATAGTAAAAAATTAATCTGTGCCATATTCTTATACCTAAGAAAGGCTCTTGACACTGTGGATCACAGCCTGCTTCTCTCATCATTGAGGAACATAGGTTTGGACACAGTATCACTGCATTGGTTCATGGATTATCTCTTGGGATGGTTCCAGCAGATTAAGGCTGAGGGTGAGCTCTCTCTACTAAACCCTCTCCAGAGGGGAGTGTCACAGGGGTCAATACTTGGCCCCCTACTGTTTGCTATCTATATTAATAATATTGATGATAGCATATCCAAGGCAAATATACAACTGTTCACAGACGACATGGTTCTGTACCTTAGTCTCTCGACTCCTGAAGCCACCTGTGCAGACCTCCATGAGGAATTCAACTGTCTTCAGAAACAGCTTCTCTTTAAAAAACTCCTGTTAAATGGAAAAAACCAAAAAGCGATGCTTTTCTCTCCCTACAGTCATGCTGTGAACCTGGTTAGTACTGGAGCATTACCTCACATCACTACTGTCCTTGGAGAAAACCTAGAGTTTGTCACGGAATTCAAATATCTGGGAGTGTTGCTGGACCAAAATCTTTCATTTTCAGAGCATATTAAGGACTTGCTTAAGAAACTAAGGCAGAGGCTGGGCCTCTTCTTTAGGATTAACCGGTTCTTGACTACAGATGCTAAAAAGCGCCTGGTCCAATCAACATTCCTATAACTGGTTGACTATGCAGGCTTCTTATACAGTCAGTGCCCAAAAGCTTCTCTTGCTTAACTGGACACACTTTATCACAGAGCTATCAGATTTATAACAGGTCTTCCTCTTTCTACCCACCACTGCTTGCTGTATGCTGCCGTAGGGTGGTCCTCCCTTACATTTAGAAGAAATAGAAATGTGGCATTTTGGACTCTTAGAGCTGTCACAAAAAAGCTTCCCAATATATCTTTGACTGTCTCCCACTAAGCACGCCAGGAACTTATGCCTTAAGAAGTGTCTCATTTTTCACACTTTATATCCCCAAGGTCTCTTCAGGCTTTGGTAGAGCAGCATTTAGCTTTGTACTGCTCACCTCATGGAATAAATTGCTAAAATTTCTGAAATTGCGCATACCCATCAGCTTGGATTCCTTCAAAATCTTATTTGCCCGAACTGTGAGGGAACACTGTAACTGTTTTCCTCACTCCATAACCTATCCAGAGCCCTAAACACCCAGCTTTCAGCTGCCTTCAGTGCAGACTAGAGTACTGCTGGCCCTATGGATCCATCTCATGTTGTGAGCAAACCCTTTAATTCCTCTCTGCCCAATTAGGTTGCAACTGCACGCTTGCTACCTGTTTTCCAGCTTAGGTCCTCTACCTCCCTCCCTTATGCTCACCCATACCCACCATGCCCTCCCAGCTCCCCACCCTCACTATTCCCTCCTGTTTTATTCTGCCACTGCATTGAGCACCTACCTTGTATTATTTGAGTCATGTCATGTATTGTCACTGTTGTATATAAATCTAGTGTGTACTGGTATTAACCAGGCCCATCCTGTAAATGAGTTCTGTATTTATTTGTTGCCTCAATGTTATATTGTCACTGTTGTAACATAAAAACATAGAAACATAGAATTTGATGGCAGATAAGGACCGCTTGGCCCACCCAGTCTGTCCATTGTATGTAACTCTATTTTGTCCAGCCTTAACCAGGTCCATCTTGTAAATGAGCTTTGCCCAATGATGTTTGCCTGGATAAATAAAGATTTTGATTGCTTGATTGATTGATTGATAAAATGCAAGATGAGGTTGATGTGAATGTTGCAAATGTGAGTCATGCAGATTGTGAATCTAAGATAGTGAAACTGCGCCATCAGCGAGAGGGTCTGGCTGGACATGTTAAGGCGATGGGAGGCATAGCCTCTGCCTTAGCAACGTCATCAGAAAGGGAGGTCTCAGATGATGACATTTCCCAGTACAATGCCCAGTCACACTCCTACTATGGCCCAGAAACCCCACCCAGCCATCCTCAACATGGCGGGTCCCCACTACACCCACACCTTGTCATACATTGTCAATGTGATGCACATCATGGGTGACACCAATGTGGCAGCCCCCATGATAGGGGGGAGCAGACCCAAGCCTGGTCCTGACAGCACCACTGATAGCCGTTATTAATGAAGAAGACAGCCAGGAGATAGAGAGAATGATTGATAATGTGGTAAATAGTGTGCCCATCCCAGAGAGAAATAAGCAACTTTTAAAAGGCCAAATTAGGCAGCTTATTCATGAAACTGGTACTCAGGAGGGCATAGTCCACTCAGTAGTGGAGGCCGTAGCTCAGGCAGTCCTGGATGTTGCCCAAGGAAATGCACCTCCACCTGATCGTCCCACTAATCCCCTACAAATGGCCTACTCTGTCCAGCAAATAGCTGACAGTATTGGTCATATGAGCCCATTTGACAACCTCAACTGTCAGTTGGAGAAGGTGCATTCCAAATGTGAGATGCTTAGCCTCACTGTAAACTATCAGTTCCAGATCCTACGCCAGACCATTGACCCTGACTTGTAGGCCAAACTCCCTGATGCCATCTGCCAGGCTGGCAACACCACCATTGACGAGGTCACAGCTGAACTCATTTCTGCACACAGCCCAGGTGTAGTAGGAGTGATGCTTGCATACCCTGTGAAACAGAATGCAAAGGAAAGTCCATCGACTTACCACCATAGACTCTGGATGGCCTACCGAGCAGGAAAACAACTCACACAAGAAGCTGCGAATGTAGATCTTATTGAATATAAGACCTTGTTCGTTAGGAACATGATCCCTGCAGTAAGAGAGAGGGTAGAGCCAACCACCTATCCTGTCATGGAAAGGTTTTCAGACATTCTTCAGAAAACTGAAAGAGTTTACCAACTCTACATCTGTGATCTGGGCTCTGGTTCCAAGAAAGTAGCCGCCGTGGAGCCTACTCAAGAGGGCACAACACACTTCGTGGTGGAAGGGCAGGCCCAACATAAACAGCCCCTCTCCGTGGACAACCAAAACTCTCAGCAAGCCCAACAACAGCCACAACAGCAACAACAACAATGGGTTGGGAACCGGAACTATCATAAGAATAAGAAGCACAAGAATCATAAGGGTAAACAACAACAAAGACCAGGCCCTATGTATAGGGAGATAGCTGAAGAAAATCAGAAATTTGGAGAACTTCTGGGGCAAATGCACTCTGTAGCAGATGCTGTTCCTGCTCAGTCCCTTGTAGCCATACAACCAGGAACCCAGGCCCCAATGGGCAATGGTGATACAGGAAGTACAGGCCCTCAGGCTCATACAGGCCTGAACCCAGAAGCACCTCCCTATATAGCATCAGTGCAGCATGGTGAAGTGGTTCAAAGGAGCCAGGCCCAACCTCTCCATGCTTTCTCCAATACAGATTGACAATTACAGGCCCCAGTCTGGATTGTAAACAAGTTGGTCTTGGATACAAACAGAAGGCCCTGCACTGAGGCAGCGGTCAGGGGCTGCCTACTTACAGTGTTATTGGATACAGGTGCGGCTGTGTCTGTATTACATGATGACCACCCGGACACATCTCCTTGGTCCACCGGATAGAGGACCAACATGTCAGGAGTAGATGATATTAGGTTACCTACATACCTCTCTCTACCACTACCTGTAGAGTTGGGACATCAGAAGGCCTCACACACCTTCCAACTGATGATATTGCATGATCATCCTAGCATTATTGGATTGACTTCCTTGCCCCACACAGCTGTGTGGTGGATCTAGCTAACATGCTATTGATACAGATTAAGCGCCAATATCATACTATCTTGATCCCTGATTCACACATTGTGGCAACAATATCTGCCAATAATAAGCAGTATGACGTCATAGATTTGTTTCAGAACCATGAGTTTTTCCCAAAGATTCTTCCCATCCTACAAAGACATTTGGAAGCATTTGCTACCAACAAGCATCACTGTGGCAGAATGTACACTGTCAACTAAGTGCCAAGCCCAGCACATGAGAGGCAAAGGCAATATCCTTTCCCATCTGAGGCCTTTTCTTCTCTTAGGGAAACAATAAAATCACTCCTCAACCAGGGGTTAATCAGAACATGTGTCTCTACTGCCAACTCCCCAGTATGGCCTGTGAAAAAACCTACAGTACAGGCACCTGAAGACTTACTATTGACTACAGGAAACTGAACCAGGTCACCTCCAGTTGTGCTCCAACTGTGGCCTCCGCACCTGATGTGCTACGACTCTTGACCCCTGACCTGAAATGGTTCAGTGCCCTGGATATTTCCAATGGTTTCTGGTCACTGCCATTGGCCCCTAAAAGTCAATATAAGTTTGCCTTCACCTTTGAAGGTAGACAGTACAAGTGGACCTCCTTACCACAGGGATTCCATAACAGCCCATCTCTGTTCCATCTACAAATGATGGACACCCTTGAGGAATTCTGTACTCCCCAGTGTCTCTTGAAGTATGTAGATGACCTGCTGTTGGCAACAGCCACACAGGAACAACACTTGGATCTCTTGGATGAACTATTGACCCTCATCCAGAGAGCAGACCTCGAGTGAAACCCAGCAAAAGCACAACTATGTCAGAAAGAGGTACTCTTTCTGGGCCTGAGAATAACTGACCAAGGCCCTAGCCTTACCTGGAAGAAGATACAAGAATTACAAGACTTGCCATTGCCTACCAGCATTGCAACTCTTAAAAGGTTTCTAGGTATGGTGAACTATTCTAGAGATTTTATTTGTGATTTTGCTCAGAAGGCTGCTTCTCTGTATGAGCTACTGAAGAAGGACATTCCCTGAACTTGGGGTCCCATACACACCCAGACTGTGATGTCACTGAAGCAGGTCTTGGCCTCGGCTCCAGCTCTGGTCAACCCCAATCGAGCACTACCATTCCATCTGGAATGCGCTACCTCTGACATTGCCATGTCAGCAGTGCTAGCCCAGAAGGTTCATGGTACTCTGAGATCCACTGCATATGCATCACAGCTTTTGACCCCAGTGGAACAGAAGTACAGCCTTTGTGAAAGGAATCTTCTGGCAACTTACTGGGCTGCCATGCACCTTCTGTATATCATTGGGTACTCTCCACTGATTATTAACACCAACCATACCCCAACTACCTGCCTGCTATCAGACAGGATGAAGCATGGGTCAATCTCTAACACCAGATTGACACACTGGTCACTTATTCTCCAGGATAGAGACATACAGGTACACCCAACTAAAATTCCATCCATGCTGGCACATGGACTCCTTTTTCAAGGAAAACCCCATGACTGTACACTGCAACCACCTGATCTTCCAGATCCAGGTTCTTTCCTTCCTGCCACACCACACATACTTGAGATAACCTCTTTGTGTCGTATTTTCACAGATGGTTCAGCGTCCTACTATCAGGGAGAACAAATTGCAGGGATGGATATATTGGTAATTTACCCTTATGGTAACACTGTTAAAATCTCTAAGTGTTGCAGTGTGGCATCATCACAGTATGCAGAGATGGCAGTGTTGGCCTGTGCCCTTGAGTTCATCCAGCATGGAACTGAGGATACTATTATTTTTGCAGACTCTAACTGGGTTTGTTGTTCTCTCACAGAATTTCTTCCTTTCTGGCAGACGAACTCCTTCCTCTCTTCTGTTGGTAGTCCAATGAAATACAATGAACTGGTAATATACATACACTCACTGGCACAAAGGTTTGCACACAAACTCTATGTACACAAAGTCAAGGCTCACTCCATTCATGACCCATGCCATGCCTTTAATGACACAGCAGTCACCCTTGCCAAGGAAGGAGCCCGGGGGGGGAACACCTGGATGATGGACCATCCAGAGGCCAATGTGGCTGTACATATTGCAGCAGTCAGGAAGAAACCTGAACCTTTTTCCCCTTGGACCTTTCAGCAGCCCAACATGTTGATACTGAACTCAAAGAAGTATTTAGATTCCTTGACAAAGGTACTGTAGAGAAACTTCCCACACATAATCCCTACTGGAGGCAGGAAAGTAAGTTACACTTGTCCCCAGATGACAAGCTCATCTGGTATCAACCAAATGATTCCACCACCATATTGTGGGTAGTCCCCAGACACCTTAGGTCCAAATTCTTGCACCAAGTGCACGATACACCCACTGGTGGACACCAAGGAGTGGAAAACACCCTCCAGAGGCTCAAGACCACTGCCTGGTGGCCTGGTGTCACCAAAGCTGCTCAACAGTACATTGACAACTGCCTTGCTTGTGCACAAAACAATCCCATCCCCACCAAACAAAATGCCAAACTCCTACCACAAAGACACTCTGGCCCTTGGCATGCCATACAGATTGATGTTATTGGCCCCCTGACCAATACCAGCAAAAACAACAAGTATGCTGTTGTGGTAACTGACCTTTTCTCTAAGTGGGTCAACACTTTCCCCACTAAGACATGCATTGCTAAAACCATTGCCAAAATCCTGGTGGAACACATTTTCTTCAGGTGGGGCCTACCTCTTAATTTAGGCTCTGACAAAGGAACCAGTTTTAGAGGTGAGTTGATGAAAGAATCCCTTGAGCTCCTTGGAGTTCAGCAGAAGTTCCACATACCTTACCACCCTCAATCTTCAGGTCAAGTAGAAAGATCCAACAGGTGGATTAAGCAAATGCTTTCAAATTAATTAAGGACAATCCCCAAACCTTGGATTCCCTGTTGCATTACTCCTTATGGCAATCAGGGGCACACCCTCAGCCACCACCCAGTTGACACCCTTTGAGGTGATGACTGGAAGACAGATAAGATCACCTGAATACCTGTTGTTTGACCTGCACACACCCACTGCAGACCATGTGTCTGTAGACCAATATATGGAAAAACTCAGAAAAGACCTCATACATACACACACTTGTATGCTGCCAATTGCATGGGTAAGGCCCAGCAACAGTCCAAGATATGGTTTGATAAACATGCACAAGAAGTGGATTGGCAGGTTGGAGATCAGGTAATGGTCCTTTGATTTGCACATCCCACACACTCCTTCTCCAATAAGTAGGAAGGCCCTTACCCCATTGTCAACAAGCTCAGTCCAGCAGTCTATCAAGTTAGACTCCTGCACAACAATAAACTGGCTGACAAATGGTTACATGCAAACCAACTGAAACTGTATAAAGGAGTATAATTACTTTTCCTCACCCCATTGGGCAGAATTATACTAACCTACTAATGTTTGAGTTTCCTTTTCAGCTATACTGACAAGATGGCTATCTTGTTCCATTTTCTCCTCATCTCAGGAGTTATCCCCTGCATCCAAGGCATGGTCCCGAACCTCCTACCTCACCTTGATCCTCCAGCATCTGCCCCAGAGGGAGTATGCATCAAAATACCTAATAGTTTGATTACTGTCCAGGAACGTTCCGATGTTTACTTCACTGCCTCGGTTGTTGGTCCTGATAAATCTACCCTACAAACTGAGTGGCAAACCACATCGCAAGGACAAATTCTCCCTGTGGTCAGACTATCCAAGGTAACTTTCCAGGATTGGCCTAATGCTAAATTATCCCCCAATGGTTCTTTGTCCTTGCTACAAACTGCTCTTAGACATTCTGGTTTATACAATATCACAGCTTTGATTTATCCCTCATATTGTAATTCTTTGTCTGAGGACTCTGCTCGAAACTTTTGTGCTGTACACAACATGGCCTCTGCTGCCATGTACATTTCTGTGCTATCACCTATGGACAAACAGCTTTTTGGAATGTCCAAGGCACACCCCCTGGTCCCTGCAGTGGTCTATGAGCCACTGCTTTACCTGGTACACTGATTAACAATTTACGATTTATGCATATACCTGTTTTGTTTAACTAAACTTACTGGAATATGAAAGAATTTGGTATGTGTCATGATACTAACACTTCAGCATTTTACAGTATGTTATAGCTTGATAGTTTAGCAGCATTTCAGATTCGTACTCAGGACCCTATTGCCGAGGTACATACTACCAAGCAGAGAGGCAGCTTCAGGAGAAAACCAAATCCTGATGATCAAAGTCATAAACGTAATACACATGAGGTTGACAGTTCTGATGTCACTGGCACAACAGGCCCTGTCACAGGTCTCTTTGGTACAGCTATGTCTATCTGGAATAAAGAAGACATTGCTGCTATCAAATCTCAGTCTGCCAAATTTCAAACTGGTTTGATAAATAATATACTACCCCCATTATTGCATGGTGTGGATGGCCTTAGTCAGGAAGAAAGATACACTGCTTACAATATGCACCACATTGCTAAGGCATTTACAGATTCTAAAGATAAGATTATTGCACTTATTGCACAGAACAACAAAGAAGCAGATAAACAATACATTGCATGTGAGATTGTATGCTCAGCCTATGGCTCTTACAGTATCACTACTATCAATAATCTCTTCTGTGATCTAGAATCTAAAAGAATCCCTGATTGCATACATGACAGACATATTTCTGAATGATATTGTCCACAATGTAAAAACCCTGGCTGTATTGCTATGTGTATGCAACAATCTTTAACTATTCCTCTTTCTACAGCTAGGAATTTGGGTTTTGTGACCAGACACCCTAACACTGGTCCCTGTTTTACTTCTTAGAAATGTTCTATCAAAGATACAATGTTTGTTTCTTTTACAGTCTCTTTACCACATTTTGTTCCCACTACAGCTTTGTTCAACAAACTTGCTTCTCTGTACATTCCATTGGGCACCTTGATGACGACATCTACAGAGAATGCCTGGACTTGCTTCCTCTATTGGTTTTCCATCCTTTCCTGGATGCCTGGGTCACTCCGCACACAGACTGATGTGCAAAGAAACAATGTAACTAGTTGTGTCAATGCGATGTATTTGATGTTATTTAACCTGTATGTGGTTATTCTCCAGACAGTATTGATTGGTCCTTTTCCATGGACGATGACATCAGCACTAATGGCACAGACTTTTTGGACTCAACATTAGCTTCAGATAAACTTTACCAGTCTTATCGTGAGGAGGTTCATTGCCTGTCAACATGGATTTCCAAGATGACCTACACCCGCCGGTACAGTTGCAAAAATGGAGACTCCCCACTGTTAAAATGCAGTATAATTCTGATGGTACTGTGTGGTAACAAACTATAAAAGCTATACATATGGAACTGAGACATGTGTTATTGATTCTCCCAACTGCTGCTTTGTCCCCCACCAAAAAACTGTTATTGGACATATCGTTATTACCCCTGTCCCCCTTATGGATGCGGACATCATTGATGGTAACCCCGATTATCTGCTCACCCTTTCTGAATGTTTTAATGTAAACATAGATCCACTGTCACTTACATTAAAATCACTTTTAGAGAGAAAATACACCCACCTCATCCCCATCAGCAATAATATCGCTAAGGCTAATGAAGCTATCCTTTCATTAATTAATAATGTGATATGAATGATGCATGAACTAACATTTGGTTAGAAATTACATTTAAAGGTTTTGTTATTATGCAAGCATTTTTGATATTTTTCTTGGTTATTATGATATGCTGCCTATGGCACATGCTGTGCCAACACCGTGAGCAGCTGGAGTTCCTTTACAAAGCTCGTGCATTGGGTTTATAAATGGTCCCTGCTCTCTGACCCTTCCCTATTTTTGCCTGTGTTGCCCTTGGAGACAACAAGGGGGTGAATGTTACAAGAGGTCCCTGCACCCTTATTGGTACCCCCAGTGGTACATCGTAGACAGCTAGTGTTTAGGCATATGTCATACTAACATATAGGGCTAGGGGCATGTACCGTAAAAGAGCAGAAGTCAGGATATGTATGCATATTATTGTTATACACTTTGCTTCCTAGAACATATATATATAGTATATGTATTTCTGTGTATAAGATGTTAGGACATCTGTGTCCTTGTAATGATTATGATATATAAGTCAGCATTGCCACCTTTTGGTGATTTGTACTACTACACTGATTTGTGTAAGAACTGTAAGAACTGTACCCTTTTGTTTCACAAAGTAGTAGTAGTAGTGTGACAAGTGGTGTACCACAGGGGTCGGTCTTGGGACCAACATTATTTAACCTCTTTATCAGTGATTTACAAACAGGGCCAAATAACTTCATGGTTAAATTTGCAGACAATACTAAATTGGGGGGCAAGATTAATAATCAAGAATATATTTCTGCATTAAAGAAGGATTTGGAAAAATTAACACTTTGGGTAAATGGAAATCATATGCAGTTTAATCAAGACACATGTTTAGTGGTGCATTTTGGTGTAAATAATCCAAAAACGATATATCATATATACGGACTACCACTTCACTCATCAAATTGTGAAAAAGATTTAGGGATATATATAAATAATAAACTTACATCAAATGATCACTGTGTTAGAACTGCTCGCATTACCAACAGACTTTTGAGGCAAATAAAATGCACACTTGTTAATCACGCTGAACAATGCCTTATTCCATTGTATAGGGCATACATTAGACCGTATCTAGACTATGGCTCCCCTTTCTGGAATCCAAGCCCAAAAAAAAGACATAGCAATTCTTGAACAGGTTCAAAGGAGAGTAACTAGAATGATTCCAAGATTAACAAACTTGGATTATCAGAACAGATTAAAAGCTGCTGGTCTCTTCTTTCTTCAAACTAGAAGATTAAGAGGTGATATGCTTATGGTTTTTAATTTAATAAATTCATCAGATCTAATGGAAAAATGTGGTCTAACACTCTCCAAAAGGAGACATGTTCCAAGACTGCATAATAAACAGCTTGAAGTAAAAACATATACAACCAGCAAAAGGGGAAACTTTTTTCCAATAAGAGCATCTATTGTATGGAACACCTTGCCACAAGAATTGGTAGAGGCAACTAGTGCCACTGTCTTTAAAAACAAATTAGACGTTTGGTTGAGGGATAATAGATAAATAATGTCCCACATAGTGTGGGGAAGAGTCTCTATGGGCTCTGGCCTTCTTCTGTTCTTTCAGACCAAGTAATACCAACTAATAAAGTGATGACTACTACAAAATAGTATAATGTTATCTTGGACCATGGAGCCACCTCTAGTTTAGCCAATAGGGCTCATCTCTGTAACTAGAAATGTTTCTGTCTTACAGTAACCATAGTAATTATCAAAGGTATATAATGTGAGACACTGAGTCTTATACCTCGGAGACCCCAAGAGACATGAAGAAACCTCAAGCTATAGGGAATGCTTAACATTGACTCCCAGTTTGTATTGGTAAGAACTGCTTAGGTCAACTGTGATTTATCCCTTTGGTAGTAATCAACAAGTTTATTACTCTTATGCAACGTGTCTGTGATTTCTTGCATTCCCAATATTGTCTATAACCTGAGAGTGAGGTTTAGACCTCGTGACACCATAAAAAGCTAAGGTGTTCAAATTTGAAATGATATAACTTTAAAAAAGTGTATAATTCAAATGTACAGTCAAATTTATTTTTGTTTAACGCCAATGGGCGTGCAGCCCGTACCATACTATACAGTCCAGATATGAGAATGGATCCATTCAGGTATCTGGACTGTGTAGTATGGTATGGTAGCACCCATTGGCTCACGCGGGACCACGGGCGACAGCCAACATACACTGTCAGTTGGGCGGGTGGTGGGGCAGCAGGCGGGTGGGGTGCTGCCGCCGCCACTGACTGGTGGAGTGGGGTGGGGCGCTCAGTGGGTGGGTGGGAGGGGTTACCATGGAGCTCTCTGAGATTGTTACATATGCCTGCGATTGGGCTGTGGTGGTCCACTGGACCACCAGGGATATGGGACAATGGTTATTGTAATAGATGCCTGTGATCGGGCAGTGGGAACTTTGCCATGCTATTCAGTGGGCGTCGGTCCCCAATAGCTGCAGCCTGGCAGGGCACCAGGTGCAAGTCACCGGGGATTGGCGCACCTGCATGCAAATGGGGCCATCATGACATGTAAATGGCCCCATTTGCACCTTGCATGCATTATGGCCCCATTTGCATGTGCACTTTTGAATATCGTGGTTGTTGAGCATAGCGCAATGGAACTTGCGCTAGCACATCCACCTGCTCCACTCTGGCCACTTGCACTGGTGGGTGGCCAGGATGTGTTATATTCAACTGTGCTGTGCCATGGTGCAGCTCCGTTGAATATTGCCAAGTCAACGCCCCTGTGCAGCCAAGTTGCGCTGTGCCCAGGCTTGCGCCACAGCCTGGTGAAGTCTGAATATCTGGGCCCAGACATCAAAATTTCTCAAGTGTGCTTTACTATTGGATACTTTTCCACAGTGGGAGGGCAGAACAGTTTCGGTAACATGGCAGCTCTCTCTCGCTAAGCTAAGTGAGATTAACTTCTGAAGTCCATACTTTTGGCAGTTTTATTCATATTTCTTTTTTTTTTGGTTACTCTTACATTTTAAAAGAATATCTGGTTGATTCTGCCTCACTTTCCCTACAAAGCAACACAAAAGGTAAGACACACTGGTGAACCTCGTCATGACCAGCGGCACCAAAGAACAAACAAAAGCTGAGAGACAGACAGCAAGAGAAACAGAGAGAGAGTGAGTGAGAGAGAGAGAGAGTGAGAGTGAGAGAGAGAGAGAGAGAGAAGTTCACTAGTCTGGCGGTCACTCAAACTTGCAATATTTTTGGTCAGATCCATATATTACAAAAAATAACAAATAATTTAGTGTGAATCCCAATGAAGTAATAGCATCTTGAGGTTCTAGAGACATGGGTAACCTCTCGAGATTTGCTATTGAGACTCCCATGTCTCCAGAACTTCTCAATGCTATTATTCTCCTGTAGTACACGCTAACCTGTCTAGTATTCTATTTATTATTGATTGAAGTAGATCAATAATATATTAATTAAAAAAAAAAAACCTTCCCAGAACATTCCCATTTTCAGGGTAGCTGCATGTGAAACACTCTTCACAGAAAAAGAGTGTCTCATGAACAGAGGAGAGGATCACTCTGATGGTCAGGAATGCTCCATTGATCTATAAAGTTTTTATTTACCAGCTTGGTGCACTAGACAAAACATTTCACTATTTTCAGGCGCAACCTATGAGTTTGGAGCATTGGAGGTTGCCACAATATAGAAGATACTGGAGAGTCTATGCAATTGCTTAGTAGTAATACAGAGAAAGGAACAAAAGGAAACAAAGTACAAAATACAATATGTGGTAAACATGATACAACGTACAGGGCAATGTACATCACTAAGATACAAGCGGTGGGGTTCAAGAATGCATGGGATAGGCACAAGAGAATCATTGTGGAAAGGAAATCTTTCTTTTTTGAAGTCCATCTTCTTCCAAGTTGTGTACAGGAGTGCTTGGAAACAACTGAGAAGCTACGTGGGATAGACTATTTTGGACGAATTATCTGTAACTAAACTCTCTCTCTCTCTCTCTCTTGCTTACATCTGAGAGAAGTTTTCCTCACTGTTAAAGTGGCATTGCTTGGTATTTGTTTTAGTTTTTAATTCAGAAAGAGTTTTTTTAAAACTCCTTATCTTGTCAGCATCCTCAGAAGGGCTGAAATAACTGCATATTTGATTTTGCTTTGTGGCTAACAAACCACCAGGCTGTTTTGGGGCTGGAGAGGTTTACCTGTGTTTGACTTGGATGTCTGGATTTTTCTCTGTTTGATTAGCAGGGTACTTTCTCTGTCAAATTGTTGTGTAGGCTATCTTGCTGACAGGAAGGCACTCATCATAGCGGTGGGTGAGAGCTTTTAGTCGATTGTTTTGTGAGGACACAGTTAGGCCCCACCCTTCCCACCCCTCACCCACCCCTGAAATAGTTCCTTTATACCTGAGGTTCTGACATCATTTCCTCGAGTGCAAGGTGCATTTCACGGTCATATCCTCTCTAGCACACTGCACTGATAATATAAGCATACATGTTGTATAATATATATATACATTTCTATATAACAAATCACACACGCACACATGCACACACACACACACACACACAAATACAATAAAAAAAATAAAAAAAAACAACTAGATAAACATGTGGGGAGTAGTGCAATGTAATGTAATGGCTGTGGGGCAGCAGTCTTCCGGGAGTCTTTCTGGAGGCTGAGATGCTGCCCTATTTGCAGACAACTATCTGCCCTGAGGGAGGAAGTTGCCTGTCTTCAGGCCACACTGGACAGTAGTAAGGAAACCTTCCCCCAGGCCATACTGGACAGTAGAAAGGGAACCTCCGCCATCCAGGGAGCACTAGCGCCACCACCACTACCTCAGAGGTTGCGAAGAAAGCACAGCAGTTGGACCACAGTGGGCTCAGGAGAGTGAGGAGGGTGGAACAGAGGCACACCCAGTCAATTGTTCCACCCACAATCCATACACCATTCTGGGGAGCATAGCTCCCCTATGGATGCCCCACGAGAGAGATAAGGAGGCTGAGGACACCTGTCACAAGGGAGGCCCACAGGAAGGAGGCAGAGGCACCAAAGGAAAGGAAGCAGCTTCTGGTGGGGGACTCAATTATTAGGGGTATAGAACTAGGGGGAGCTGGGAAAAATGAAGTAAGGTGCCTGCCTGGTGCCATGGTTTGGAGGGACAGGAAGCGCATCCTCAGGATCACGAGAACAGCTGCAAGGGATTCCGAGCTGGACGTAATTGTCCAAGCTTTTAAACTAGTCAAACGGGGAGGCACTGACAAGCAGCAGGAAAATCCCAGCCTCTCCAAACAAAACAGGGTAATAAATGAGAAAAAGACTGAGGTAGAACGGTCAGTGGGGGATGCTGCAACAGAAGGTAAAGCCATCAAAAAATGGAGAGCAATGAGTACTAATGCCCGTAGTCTGGGTAACAAGCTTCCTGAATTAGTGGCCTTGATGGAGGAGGAACATCTGGATATCGTGGCAGTCACAGAAACATGGTACACACAAAACCATGACTGGGACATAAACATACCAGGATACACAGTCTACAGGAAGGACAGGGAGGGTAAAAGAGGAGGAGGAGTAGTTCTTTACATAAGGGAAGGAATAAAAGCAACAGAACAAAAGGGTAAACAGGGAGGAGAAGAAGCACTGTGGGTAAATTTGGAGACAGGCAATGGCACCCAATCGCACAGGGGTTGTATCTGAACCCCTTCTCAGGGGAGGAAATGGACAGGAAATGATAGAAAGTATACTTAGAATGGCCGAAAAGGGAGATATTGCTGATGGGTGATCGGAATATGCCAGATGTTAACTGGAGTGCAGTTGCAGCTGCCACTTGAAGAGTGCAGTTATTCTATATGCCCTAAGGGGGCATGCCTTGAACAACTAGTACTGGAGACCCTCGAGAGAGGAGCAATATTAGACTTGATTCTCTCAAATGGAGATGGAGAGGATTACAGATGTAGAAGTGGGTAGCCATCTGGGAACTAGCGACCATCGAACAGTATGGTTCCACAATAAACACAGAAATAGAGTCAAACCATACAAAGACAAAAGTACTGGACTTTGGGAGGCTGACTTTGCCAAAATAGGTGAGTGCCTAAGGAATGCACTAGCAAATGGGCAGGAAGGAGGGTGGAAGAACAATGGGAATAATAAAACTGCCATCACAGAGGTAACGAGCCTTTGTGTGAAGCAAATAAACAAAACAAGACTATGTAAGAAACCACTATGGTTCTCAAAGGAAGTGGCAGTGAAGGTTCAAGAGAAAAAGAAAGCATTCAGGAAGTACAAGGAATCGCAGAAGGAGCAGGACAGAGAACTGTATCAGTTAAAGCAAAAGGAGGCTGGGAAGGCAGTCAGAGCAGCAAAGGCCCAAACCGAGGAAAAGATAGCCAACTCAGTTAAGAAGGGGGATAAAACCTTTTATAGGTACATCAGGGAGCGAAGGAAGACCAAGGGAGGGATAGTGAGGCTTAATAAAGGGGAGGAGGGTGGGCAGAGGAGACTGTGAAAAGGCAGAGATACTAAACAAATATTTTGCTCAGTATTCTGCAAGGAAGAGGGAGGTACATAAAACAAACAGTAGTAACACGCTGGATACAGAAGTTGATACCGCCCATTTACAGAAGAAAGGGTTCTGAAAGAACTCTTAAAACTGAAGGTGGACAAAGCAATGGGGCCTGATGGGATTCATCCCAGAATTCTAAAAGAACTAAGGGTAAAACTAGTGACACCACTGACTACCCTTTTTAACAAATCATGGGAGGATGGGGTAAGTAAGTAAGTAAAAAAAGTAAAGTAAGTAAGTAAAAGTTTATTTTTAAGCGCTTTTCGAAATCAAAGTGCTGTACAATAATTAAATACATATAAAACATACATACAACGTAACAAACAACAATAAAATATAATTTAAATTCAGTGCAGTAACTACTCCCCATAAGCCTTTTGAAATAAATAGGTTTTCAGTTCTGATTTAAAGCTTTCAACCGTCAGGCAGCATCGTATCCGACGAGGTAGAGAATTCCACAGGGTAGGGGCAGCATAAGAAAGCGCTCCAGAATGTTTTTAAATGAACCCTGGGAACCTCTAGCAATCCCTCGTCGGTGGAGCAGAGTGATCGGGAGGGACGGTAGGGAACAAGCAGATCTTGCAGATATCGCGGTTCCTGTTCATGTAGGGCTTTATAGGTCAGTAAACCGACCTTAAAGGTGATCCGCCACTGAACCGGCAGCCAGTGCAGTTCGCGCAGCACAGGCATAATATGATTCCTCATTGATGTCCCCATCAAAAGCCTGGCTGCAGCGTTCTGCACCAGCTGCAAGTGGCGGATATCAACTCCCGGCATCCCTAGGTACAGGGCATTGCAGTAGTCAAGGCGAGAAGTAACAAAGGCATGGACTAATGTCGGGAGGTCAGCCGGAGGAACAAGGTGTTTCACCCGAGCGATATTCCTCAGATGGTAAAAAGAGGATTTGTCGGCAGATGACACCTGGGATTTCAGCGTCAAACTGTCGTCAATAATAACACCCAGGTTACGCACCCGGTCTGAGGTCGAGAGCTGGGCTCCATCGATCCATATGCCCGAGGGAAGACCAGCCCTACAACCTGCCTCACGACGACCTGGGTCCACCACCAACACCTCAGTCTTATCCAGGTTTAACCTTAGCCAGCTGGCACTCATCCAATCACTGATCTCGGACAGACAGTTGTTAAGTTTAGAGACTGCATCTTCTTGCCCGGGGCTAAAGGACAAATATAGCTGGGTGTCATCTGCATAGCAGTGAAAACCCAAGCCATATTGCCTAATAATGTCTCCCAATGGCAGCATGTAGACAACGAACAACATGGGTGCCAAAATGGAACCCTGTGGAACCCCACAAGGCAGGGAGACGGCATCAGAGGAATAAATTCCAGTGATAACCCTATGTCTCCGCCCTGTGAGAAAAGATTGAAACCACTGTAGGACCGTACCAGACGGTCCACAGTGGAACCGCAGGCGTTCGAAGCACACCATGGTCCACAGTGTCAAAAGCTGCAGAGAGATCAAGAAGGACTAGAATAGTACAAGCCTTTTGATCCCTCGCTATCAGGAGATCATTTAGAACCCGGACAAGAGCAGTCTCAGTACTAAGTCTTTTCCTAAATCCTGATTGAAGAGTATCATAGACATTATGATTTATAAGATGGTCGTCCAGTTGCAGTGCAACCACCTTTTCAATAACCTTACCCAAGAAGGGGAGGTTAGAGATAGGTCTGTAGTTAGCTGGACAGTCCGGATTCAGTGAAGGTTTTTTAGGAGTGGTCAAACGACGCCTCCTTTAGGGGTTCAGGAAAGATCCCTGCTTCAAGGATTTCCAGACGATTTCAGCAATGATCGGACAGATAATATCTCACAACCTAATAAAAGTGGCGTGGGGCCGGATCAAACTACAACTGGTTGGACGTACAGTCTGGACAATCCTCATAATGTCCATGAATTCCGGCCTACCAAAGTCAGACCAGGTGACACAGGTGTTTGCTTCCCTCGCCGACCACTGCAAGCCCTTGTAGATTGAACCTGGCTGAGATCCGCCTAATGCCGGCAATCTTATCAGCCAAAAATCGAGCAAGCTCATCACACTTTATTTGTGAAAAATCTCTTCCAGACTGTAGACAGAGTGGATTGCACAATCTGTCAACAGTCTGAAAGAGTTGTGCCGGTCGGTTTCTCGTAGCAGCAATCTCCCTGGACATGGAATTCTGACTTCTTACGGGATATTGCCGATTGATAGATAACATAATGATCCATCAATCTAAGATTGCTAGATAACATAATGATGCATCAATCTAAGTTTGTCGGCATCCAGGCAAGATTTCCGCCATGCTCTCTCTAGCCTTCGCCCCACTCTCCTCAGCTCCTTCAAAGACTCATCAAACCATGAGTCTTTGGTGGCTAATTAATTAGAACAGTGGTGGTCGAGTCCAGGGCCGGTCACCGCTTATTATAGGCAATAACCATGTCCCCTGGACCCATGCTCTAATCCGAAATACCCGATGGGTCAGTACCGCCATTGAGCCCTCTGGATTTACTCCCCTTAAAGGCGATACTGGACCATCTCCGTGAGGATAGGCCTATTAGGGTGCCCCAAAACTGAATCTTATGGTGTGATGGTCTGTCCACGCATTTGGTTCCACCTCAAATGTGAGACATCCAAATCCAGTAGGACACCAGGTCCAATGAATGTCCACCTATATGGGTAGCAGAGGTAACTACCTCGACAGGCCCAACATAGACATAAGTTGGAGGAAGTTCTTTCCAAAGTCACGAGGTTCGCCGTCGGCCCAGGCATTGGAGAGTCACCCAGAATTAACCATCTGGCGACTCCAGGTGCCATGTCAGCGATGAAGTCCCGAACTCCTTCAGGAATTCACCACCATCACCGGGTGGACGGTAAATAAGGAGAATCCTGAGCTCTGCACCTGCTGCCAGGATACACTCAAAGGATCTGGTGTTACCCACTGGCACCTCCACAAGACTCACTCTGATCTAAAAGATGGCCTCCCCCCCTCACAGTCAATCTCGGACGGTGCATTACGAGAACCCAGCTGGAACAGCAGAGTCTAAGATAGGACCTGCATTTTCATCCAGCCAAGTCTCGGTATGACATGCCAGGTCAGATGTTGCAACAAGATCTGCAATAATAGCAGTCTTGATCCTAATCGACCTGGCATTACATAACACCGTTCGAAGTTGGATGAGTTTCTCGGAGAGGATCGCAGTACCTGTCCACGATCTGTGGAGCCCTTGGGTATGGAAATCAGGCAAGGAGGACCCTCTCCTGACTCCATTTAGCCCCAGGCGTCTCCATCCCAACTATCCCTATCTGCCCACCCGTCTCCATTCTCCCACTCTGCCCAGTCCATTGATTCCCTAAATGCCTGCTCAATATCCCAGCTCTCTGGCAGTTGTTAAAGGCAATATCGGGTAATCGAGGACAATAGAAGGGACGGAGGTCCAGGAGCAGAGCGGGAGAATAGCGCCTGACCGTCTTAAGCCCCATCAAACACATTATTGATGGCAAAAACAACCTATCTTAAACAACAATAGAATGAAATAAAATCATATAATCAAATCAAGACCCATACAAGATTATATACTTATAAGTAAAATAGAATAATAAACAAAATAAAATAAAATAAACAAAACAAAAGAGATAAAAAACTCCTCTACCCAAAAATATTAACACTCTCACTATATATAAACATAAAATCCACATATAAACACAATTTAACTCCTGCCTAAAAAGTCCGTAAGCTTAATAAAGTCTGATCATAAGCCCCATATAGCAAAGTTCGTACTGTTACGGTCAATATCTTCATATGCCTGGCGTGAACCGCCAGGGAGGAAGCACTCTTCACCTAGTGAAAACGGGTGGTACCCGAGGACTGGAGGAGGGCAGATGTGATTCCCCTTCACAAAAGTGGGAGCAAGGCAGAAGCAGGAAACTATAGACCTGTTAGTTTAACCTCAGTGATAGGGAAAATGATGGAATCACTTCTAAAGGAAAGAATTGTCGAGTATCTAGAGGCCAGAGGGCACAGGACCCTAGGCAGCATGGATTCGACAGGGAAGGTCATGCCAGACGAATCTGATAGATTTCTTTGACTGGGTGACCAAAGTAGTAGATCAGGGAGGGCTGTGGACATGGCCTACCTAGACTTTAGCAAGGCATTTGACACAGTCCCACACAAAAGATTAATATACAAGTTAGCCAGCCTGGGAGTGGGTCCCAAGATGACAGCCTGGGTAAAGAATTGGCTGGAGAATAGAACACAGAGAGTAATAGTAAATGGAGTCCACTCAGAAGAAAGGAGGGTTACTAGTGGGGTACCGCTGGTTTCAGTATTAGGACCAGTCCTCTTCAATGTCTTTATAAGCGACATTGCAGAAGGACTGGAAGGAAAAGTATGTCTCTACAGATAACACTAAGATCTGCAACAGAGTGGATGCACAGGGTGGGGTGGAAAGGATGAGAAGGGACTTGGCAAGGTTAGAGGAATGGTCAAATGTATGGCAGCTTAGATTCAGTGCTAAGAAGTGCAAGGTAATGCACCTGGGAAACAAAAACCCAGGGGAAGAGTACACAATGGGGGGTGAGATACTAACAACATCAAAAATGGAGAGGGACCTGGGGGTAGTCATATCAGATGACCTAAAGATGGGCAAGCAATGTGAGAGGGCAGCAAGGAGGGCTGGGGGGATACTGGGATACATAGGGAGAGGCATCACTAGTAGAAAACAGGAAGTTATTATCCCACTGTACAGACAGCTGGTGAGACCCCATCTGGAGTACTGTGTGCAGTTCTGGAGACCCAATCTCCGCAAAGACATAGACAGGATGGAAGCTGTCCAGAAGAGGGCAACTAAAATGGTGCAGGGTCTGCACCGGAAGACATATGAAGAGAGCTTAAGGAGCTTAATATGTATAGCCTGAGGAAAGGAGGAGAGGGGACATGATAGAAACTTTCAAGTACCTCAAGGGAATCGACAAAGTCCAAGAGGGTAGCATCTTTCAAAAAGAGGTGTGCAAGAACAAGAGGGCACAATTTGAAGATAGAGGGGAGCGGCTCAGAGGTAATTTAGAAGTACTTTTCACAGAGAGGGTTGTGGATGCATGGAACGGCCTTCCGGAGGAGGTTGTGGAGTCAAAATCAGTGGTGGAATTCAAGCATGCATGGGATAGTCATAAGGCAGTTCTGGGGGTTGGGGTAGGAAGAAGTAGGCTGCTGGTTAACTAGGATCTGCAGCTTATCCAGTAGGTAGGTAAATGGGCAGACTGGCTGGGCCAAGCGGTCCTTATCTGCCGTCAAATTCAAATTCTATGTTTCTATGTTTCTATGAAATGGGGAGGAAGAAAGAGTCAGGTCAAGTCAATTTTATTTATATAACACTCATTGCAAATGACTCTGAGTGCCTTACAGCAGACAGATAAATCAATTTAGAACAACAGGTTAAAATTAGCATAAAATTACTAAGCCAGTCTGAAACATAAACTAATCAAATGTGTTTTCAAATGTAGTACTTGGGCTGTCTTTCGGTGTGGTATCTGGGACAATATCTCCTTCCTTTTTTCTTTTCTGGAGTAGTGCGCCATCATCTCCTGAGCAGCTGGTATAGGTGGTACAATGGCGGCAGCAGAGACCCATGTAGTGGTCAACTTAGAAGATTTGTCCGATATCTGAGTGCTGCTGCAAACATTAATGCAGCATACTCCAAGCATTAAATATTTTGTATCGCAACTTGATGAGTTCTTGGAAGCAGCTGAACAATGCATTAAGGACTAGAGGTGTGAGAAAAAAAATGTTCACTAGCGGAACATAAACGAAAGTTAGACTTTCGCTTCTGTGGAAGTTTGGAAATCCTTTTCCAAACTTTTGCAGAAATTTCACCTCTCCTATGCTGTGTTTTACTATTATTTTATTTCAAAATAATCCCTGGTGTTCAGTGGTCCTCCCACCTGCCACACACAGATACTCATTAAATCCCTGGTGGCTTATGCCCCCCCATACCAGTTCTTCTGATAGCCACCCAACTAAAAAAAAAAAAATTGTTATAAATAGTTCCTCCGCTGCCCGACAGTGCCCACACAGCCAAAATGCCCTTATGCCCTGGTGGCTAGTGGTTCCTCCCCTGAGAACGTGCTCATTCATTAATAGCTCAGTCAGTGGGCGGGCCGGCCGTGGAGGAGAAGAGAGATGTTACAGTCCACCCAGGCTTTAGGGGGTGAGATCAGGGTGGCTGGACTCCAGTGGGGGTGGGGTAGGGGGGTGGTACACACTAGACCACCAGGGAATCGGGGAATTAAATGTGACTGGAGATCAGGAGGGGGAGGGCTATTAGGGAAAGCACTAGACCACCAGAGATTTTTATTTTAACTAGGACTACAGTACAGAGGACGGACATGGGGGGTACTATAAATTTACTTTATACACTTGGGCTTGAGGTGAAGGGAAGGGACCACTAGCCACCGAGGCATAAGGGCATTTGGGCTGTGTGGGCACTGTTGGGTGGGGGAACTATTTATAACAATTTTTTTTAGTAGGGTGACTGGCAGGTGAACTGGGGTGAGAGGCGATGCAAGTCAACAGGAGTTTCTGCCAGTATCTGTGGGGCAGATGGGAGGAGGGGCCACTAGCCACCAGGTTTTTTTCTAATATCGGGTGACATTTCACCCATAACTTTGAGACGTTTTCCACTACAGGTGGAGGGGTTGAACGTCCAAAGTTTCCTGATTTCCACGAAGTTCCACGTGGTGAAAAATTGTACTTTCACCACCCCTATTGTGGACACTGAATTTTTTACTATGAAGGTTGAATCGGATACTGCACGGCATGGGTATGAACTTAGCCAGCTGGAACAGCAGATGCAATCAGTGTGAGTAAAGCTTGAAGACCTCAAAAATCAGGGAAGGCACAATAATCTAAGGATTGTTGGGGTCATGGAGGGAGTGGAGGCCCCAATGTGTGTGAATTCCTACAGCATCTTATTCCTCAAACTGTGGACCATTACCAGGACTCTTCTTTGGAAATTGAGAGGGTGCATAGACCACTGGGGCCCTGACAAGCAAGAGGTATGCACCCTTGCCTCATTATTGCCAATTTCCTGCAGTTCTCGGTGAAAGAGCATATCCTGAGATTGGCCTGTGAGAAGGGCTCCCTCAAATAGAATAGGCATTATATCCATATTTTTCACCATTTCTCCAAGGAGGTTGCTGCTTGGCACAAGGCCTTTGCACCAGTTACAAAGGAGGTGGCCGACAGAAAGCTACAGTATTACAGAAAGTATTCTGCTACTCTTACTGTGCTTTGGGAGGGGAGATGGATTAATTTTGATACCCCCTAGGAAGCTCAACATTTTTATCTGGGCTGAAAATCTTCTCCCCCTCAATACAGGGAGCTGCAAAACATTTCAACTGTGGGAGGAAGATGGGGATGTAGCACAATAAGTAAAAAACCCCCCCATTTCTGGTCCAAGGCTACTAATAAGCAAGGCCATGGGAAGATTCCAACTACCCCCTCTGTAGGTGAGGGGGGTGCCTTTCCAAAATCTAAGTGGCAGAGGGAGCCTCACTGATCAGTGACCACTACATGTACCACACTAGAGCAAGCAACAGATTGTGCCCCATCGGCATCTGGTACCACCGTTTCAGCATCTCTCACCACCTTAAACACGCAAGGGTGGCCAACAGATCCAGATCAGAAGCATCCTAGGCTGTCCCCAACTTCATATCCAGAGAAAACACAAGTTGCTGGCATGGAATAGGCTGATTACGTGGAGGAAGAGTTACTTCCAAACTTTGCCATCAGACAATTCGGTGACAGCCCTGGCTTTCATGACTTCTACTGTAACGCCTGTGGACAAGTCAGATTCTACTTCTATGGGACTGGCTTTTATCATTCTAACCACAGAACACTCACAATCTAAAGAACAGGACCGCAGTAGACGAGCCTGTATCATTGTGGACTGGGCCAGTTGCATACACAAATGTTGGACATAGTAGAATGAGTTGATATTATTTTAATTGGGAATAAACATGGGTAAGGGAGGGGTAGGAAGGGTTTGATCCATGGAACTCCTTTGGGAGGAAACTCTGAGGCTTGTTATCCTCTGGGTAGGTATGGTTTTGTTACTTTTGATGTCTATGATACATAGTCCCTTTACCCATACACTCCTCTAACACCCGAGAGGGTGGTGGAACTGGGTTATTTGAATATGGGCTGCTTCTATGTGCTATAGGCTTTGAGGGGGCCAGTTACAGATGGTACATACAGGCTTTATTTTAGTCTGGCAATTTATCTCAGTTGGGTTATGGTAATGGTGGCAGGAGCCTAGTCAACCAGTGTAGGAACTATCTCAAATAAGGGGCATTCATGCCCACTGATATGCCTGCTGGAGAATGGGAGGGCCTGGATGAGACACTCTCATCGACTCATGGATTTTCATCCCCCAAGCTAGTTGTTTTTGTATCTGATAGAGAGGTTGGTACCTCCTGTAATAGTTTTTAAATTTATAATTTACTCCCTTTTCATTAAGATGAGGTGGGCAGTTTATAAACTTTCTTGGTTCTTTATACTGTATACTGTTACTGTTTGGCAGACCTGGATCCAGACCATCCCATCAGATGGTATGGGGGGCAGTTTCCCTTCTCAGAATTTGTTTCAATATCCTTTCTTTTTCTAGGTTAGAATAATATTGTTGTTTACTATGGTTAAATGGTCAATTGAGATGCAGGACTTGGGGGCTTATATTCTCCTTGTTTCATTAGACACAGACAGTAGTAATGTAAATTGCAACACTTGTTATATTGTAAACATGGCACCATCTTTACATCCCTGTCCTATAGGTTCTAAACTGCTGGTCCTGCTTCTTGGCTACATTATGGTCCATACATTGGATAGTTTTCCAAGACAGCTAACCTCCTGATGATAACCTGGAATGTCCAGGGCATGAATCACCTCATAAAGAGAAAAAAGTGCATTCGTATTTGGACTCCTGTTGCTGTGATATTGCTTTTCTCCAGGAAACTCACCTCCTGAAGGCATTGGCTGATTAATTAGTGAAGGGGTGGCTGGGCATTGCTTTCTGAAGTTCTTATTCCCTTGAAAAGTGGAGGGTTTCAGTCCTCTTTAATTGAGGATGTCCATTTCAGGTAGATTGTACTTCCATAGATAAAAAGGGCTGAAGTATTCTTATTTGGGGGTCCTTGTTTGGTGTTAGATCTCTTTCAGTGAATATTTATGCCCCCAGTGTTGACACCCCTGATTCTGTCTCCCAACTGGCTCACAGCATTGCTGACTGTTATCAACCCCTACGCATGTTATTTTGGGAGGGGATTTCAGTTTTGTTCTGGACCCTTTTGTAGATAGGACTCCACAAATTCAGGGTGTTTCCACAAACCAGAGCTCTAAAGCCTTAATACTTCAGTTATATCTGGAAAATAGTTTTGTGGTTTACTGGAGATTGTCTCATCCAAAGAACCAGGGGTATACCTTCCGTTCTCACAGGTTCCAGACTTGTAGTTGGTTGGATTACTTTTTAGGCTCTCTACTTTTCTCTCATTTAGTGGATGTAGCCATAATCCCCATTTTAATTTTGGATCACGCACCAGTCAGCCTGCTTTGGATTCCAATGGGTATTTCACTAAAACTCCTTGCTGGCATTTTAATCCTGCCCTTCTATGCTCGGAGGAGTTCAGGGGATGGTTAAAATCTGAAGCTGGATTTTATGTTCAAACGAATATTAGCCCTGATGTTTCGTACTTTATTCTATTTGATGCTTTTAAAGCTTTCATCAGAGGGTGGGTTATTTCTTTTGCCTCTAAACAGAATAAACTCCAGAAGCAAAAAATTAATACATTATCTTCCCACATTAAATGGTTGGAAGACATTATATATCAAAACCCCTTGAATAGTTCATCCCATATAACATAATTATTAGAGCTTAAATCTTTGGTTAAGTGCCATTCACCAACAGCAGGACTCACGAACCTTGTTTTTCTTGCAGCAATCCTACTGTGAGTCAGGAGATAAGGCTGGAAAATTGTTGGCCTGCCATTTGAAATGTAAGGCTATGGAGACCCTGATCCCCTATCTGAAACAGGATGGTAACTGGGTAAATGGTGACCCCCAGCAAATCACACATTTATTCTGGGATTACTATCAAACCCTTTATGCCTCTTCTATTTCCCCATCCCAGGAGGATTATGATCCCTTTTTTGAGGGAATTACTCTGCCCTATTTGATCCAATAGGTTAGACAGACCTTAGATGAAGAAATTACCCTTGCAGAGTTTCAGTTAGCCATTCACCAGCTTACCACAGGCAAGGACCCTGGGCCAGATAGCCTCAGTACAGATTTCTATCAGGATTTTCAGGAACTTTTATCAACTCATCTCCTGAACCTTTATCATTGCATAAGGAAGACCGGTTCCATGGCCCCCATCGATGCAGAAGGCCACTTTCACGGTCCTACGCAAACCAAATAATGATCTGACTTTATGCTTGAATTACCAGCCTATATACCTGCATAATGTAGACTGCAAAATTCTTGCTAAGATTCTGGCATAACTGTTGGAAAAAGCTCTTCCTATACTAAATCATAAATCGTAGGCTGGTTTCATGAAGGGTAGGTAGGGCAGTGACAATCTTTGGGTAGTGTAAGACTTATTTCAATTTGCCACTAGGGATCCAACTCAGACGCCATAGTGGCTATAGACACTGAAAAGGCCTTTGAATCCACTGAGTGGAATTATCTATTTTATGTTTTTTCAGCAGTGGGCATTGGACTGGTCTTCCAAACGTAGATCTAGTGTTTCTACACCTCTCCAAAGGCTTGGGTGTTAGCGAATGGCATATTATAGGAACCATTTAACATTTCATGGGACTAGGCAGGGGTGCCCGCTGAGCCCATTCTTGTTTTTATTAGCCATGGAGATGCTAAATGACACTCTCAGGCAACATTCAAATATCCATGGAATTATGAGTGGGAACCCAGTCTTTTTCTACTCTACTTTACTTTATGCTGATGACTTGATTTTGCTGTTGTCCAGGGAGGAAGCCTCCCTCCCTCATGTGTGGAAAGTTATGGATTCATTTAGTGCAATATTGGGACTGAAGGTAAATTGGGCTAAGATGGAGCTCCTACCCCTTCATCAAGGAATTCTGAGTTGGGTGTGTCTTCATTTACCACCCCTGAGGTGATTGTCAGAAGGTACAAAATATCTGGGTATGCGTATTTCCTCCCGGTGCAGGATATGTGTTCTAAGAACATACAGGACTTACTGGCCAATTTGGCATTGGATTTTAATAGGTGGGCAAAACTTTATCTGGCTCTGTCGTATTAAACTGCTACAATAAAAGTTATGTTGTTTCCTAAATTGTTTTACTGCCTGAGTAATTTGCTAGTGCCTATACCCTCTGGTTTATGGGATAAAATTGATAGATTGTTTTCTAACTATATATGGGAGGGTAAAACTCCCTGTTTTTGTAGGAAAAATCTATGGGCTCTTGGGCATAATGGTGGATGGAATATGTCTTGGCCGTGGGCATATCATGTAGAACTGGGTTTTAAACAAGGATTGTAGTGGATACTCCTGTTTCCTATGAGAACACCACTGTGGGTAGAAATTGAACAGGCAATAGTGGGCAGAACACCTCCGCCTTTAATACTTAGGCATCCCCATAATGACACTTCCAATTTTACTTTTCCTATGAAGTTTACATTACAATACTGAAGGAGGCTGTTGAGGCTGTTCAGGTGGAACTTTGACTTTTTGGGTTCTTTTGAACCTCTTTGGAATAATTCTAAGATCCACTGGCCTATTGGATTTCCAGAGTGATTCAAACTGTAGGTGATTTATTTGATCCAAGTATGGGAGTACTTAAGGCATTTAACCAATTTCAAAATGATTTTCTGTTGCCAGCCCAGGATCTATGGAGGTACCTACCACTGCGCCATTGCTTCACCCATGACTCACAGCAGACTTTATCTTAGTTCACTCAGAGTTAACCAAACTTTTAGGGAGGTAGATTCAACTACCCAGGGGGCAGATGAGTCTCATATATAAATTAGTACAGGATCTCCACTTACCAAATTGAGAGACCCATTGGCTAAAGTGGTGAACAGAGTTGCAGCTTCCTATTGCGAAAGATACTTGGACATGCTGTTGCTTCAAAGCACACCATGCCTCACTGGGCCCTAGACAACAACTCATTCAAAAGAAGATCCTAAGCTGGTGGTACAGGACTTTGGACTGATTAGTCTCAATGGGCCTTGCCACTTCTAATCTATATTGAAGTTGCTCAGAGGAGCCTGGTGCACTTTTCCATATACTTTTGGGGTGTATCTCACTGGGGGATTGGTGGGAAAGTATCACTTGCACTGTAGAAAATATTCTGAATATTCCTATCCCTCATACCCCATGCATTTGGATCCTTGGTGACCCACTTTCATTAAGTCAATTGGCCATAAAATATAAATTATTTCTTTATGCAGCAGTGTTAGAGGCCAATCGGCTACTTTTATATCACTGGAGGTCCACTTCTCTCCCACCTATATACATTGGCAATAGACTGTGTCTAAAACTGCCTCTTATCTGCAAGTGTTATATTGGAGGAAAAAAAAAAAGCTTGCAATTTTTCAAATGGTGTGGGAACCCTGACTTTCTAACTTCAAGGTGTCCCAGGCTGGATCCTAATATAATGTAGTTAGGGAACAGGTTATTAGAATTCAGGATAGTTGGCAGGGCTGTTTCACCCAGGAGATGGAAAGGGTTGGTTTTGCTAATCTATATGCCTACATGTACATATTTATGGAGCTTTGATAAGATGTTGCCATGCTTTCTCTTGCTGATTAAAATGTTTTTTCAAACGTAACTTAAAAATGGTCAGTGAGGGAGCCACCCTCACTTCATGGGGAAGGGCATTCCACAAAATGAGTGCTGCTTTCAGTCACAAGTGGAGGACAGAGAAGACGTCTGCCTCAGCTCACAAGCAGGAGCATACGGAAGCAGGAGGTCTTTCAGATAGCCTGGACCCTGACTGTGCAGTGCCTTGTAAGTTAGCAAACAAACCTTGAAATTGATGCACCACCTGACTGGAAGCCAGTGGAGAACACGAAGAACCGAAGTGATTTGCTTGGAACTAGATTCCCAGCCACCAAACAGGCTGCTGCATTCTGAACTAGCTGTACATCATGTAGGGTTTACAGTAACAATATAGAAAAGGAAAAATGGTTGGACTTTGTGAGCAAGTAGTCCTTTGCTGCTGTAAAATTCCATGTTTCTATGTTTCCTAGTAACAAGTACAGGAACAGGCTACATACATTGGAATTGGTAATCAGCATTACAAACAAGAGCAACAACTAAGTAAAATGTACTGCTGGTCCTAAGCAGCCTATGGGCAAGTACAAGCAGAGGCCTTAAGTAGAAGGGAGTGGTACTCACTCTTGAAGGCTTGATTAGATGCATACAGTATAACTGGAGCTGGGATGGAGTTCCAGAGTTTAGGGGCAGTGCAGGACAAGAACATTTCCCCTAACTTAGTTCTGGTTTTAGGGATGGACAAGGAACCAGGGACATATGACCTTAGGGGATAGGCTGGACTGTCAGGCATAAGGAGTAATGCAAGGGACAATGGCATCTGTTTGGCCACAACATTATGTGCAACACCACCTATAGGCTGTATGTGCAAGGCAAGTGGAGGAAGCCATTCATGTTTGGAACATAGGGTGCAATGGTGAGTGAATCTGATTTCAGCCAAGGTGACCCTGCAGATATTATTATAGGCCATGTACCATTTTTGAAGGACAGTTTTGGGAGCTGAGAAGTAGTCTGCTACACTGTAGGTTAATTTGAGGAGCAGAATGCTATGGGCAATGGCTATATGGGCTTTAGGAGTGGGGTTGTTTCCAATCTTGTAGAAGAGTCACAACCTGGTGTTCACTGCATTACAAGCAGCAATGATATATAGTGAAATGTCCAGTGATGTGTCAAGAGTGATAACCAGTAGTTAAAGGAAGAATCCATGGTAAGACAAGATCCATTTCCACGTGTTAATGCCAAAGGGGAATGGCACATTTTTACTCTCAGGGCTGAACCAAAAAAAGCATGTCTTGTGTCTTAATAGTGTTTATTAGGAGCCTGACTGAGTGGAGCCATGCTTGTACTGAATGTAGAGCTGATGAGAGTTGACAATTTAGGTCTGAGATGTTGCATGAGCACATGAAAAGGACTAGGCTGGTGTATATGATGGGTGTGCTGTGTGAGAGACTGGCCTGGATTAAGTTTATGTATAGAGAGAAAAGAAGGGGATGCAGTATGGCTCCTTGATGGACTCTTAACAGGCTGATTCCTATTTCCCACATAGCTTTTAAAACATAGAAACATAGAATTTGATGGCAGATAAGGACCGCTTGGCCCTCCCAGTCTGCCCATTTCCCTACCTAATGGATAAGCTGCAGATCCAAGTTAACCAGCAGCCTACTTCTTCCTACCCCCTACCCCCTAGAATTGCCTTATGACTGTCCCATGCATGCTTGAATTCTACCACTGTTTTTGACTCTACAACCTCCTCCGGAAGGCCATTCCATGCATCCACAACCCTCTCTTTGAAAAAAAAACTTCCTTAAATTACCTCTGAGCCCCCCCCCATCTTCAAATTGTGCCCTCTTGTTCTTGCATACCTCTATTTTTGAAAGATGCTACCCTCTTGGACTTTATTGATTCCCTTGAGGTACTTGGAAGTTTCTATCATGTCCCCCCTCTCCCTCCTTTCCTCGAGGCTATACATATTAAGCTCCTTAAGTCTCTCTTCATATGTCTTCCAGTGCAGACCCTGCACCATTTTAGTTGCCCTCCTCTGGACAGCTTCCATCCTGTCTATGTCTTTGCGGAGACTGGGTCTGCAGAACTGCATGTGGTACTGCAGATGGGGTCTCACCAGCTGTCTGTACAGAGGGATAATAACTTCCTGTTTTCTACTGATGATGCCTCTCCCTATGCATCCCAGTATCCCCCAGCCCTCCTTGCTGCCCTCTCACATTGCTTGCCCATCTTTAGGTCATCTGATATGACTACCCCAGGGCCCCTTTCCATTTTTGTTGTTGTTAGTATCTCACCCCCATTGTACTCTTCCCTGGGTTTTTGTTTCCCAGGTGCATTACCTTGCACTTCTTAGCATTGAATCTAAGCTGCCATACATTTGACCATTCCTCTAACCTTGCCAAGTCCCTTCTCATCCTTTCCACCCCACCTTGTGCATCCACTCTGTTGCAGATCTTTGTGTCATCTGCAAAGAGACATACTTTTCCTTCCAGTCCCTCTGCAATGTCACTTATAAAGACATTGAAGAGGACCAGTCCTAATACTGAACCTTGCGGTACCCCACTAGTAACCCCCCTTTCTTCAGAGTGGACTCCATTTACTATTACTCTCTGTGTCCTATTCTCCAGCCAATTCTTTACCCAGGCTGTCATCTTGGACCCACTCTCAGGCTTGCTAACTTGTATATTAATCTTTTGTGTGCAACAAAGCAGGGAATTAGAGAAAGCATCCAAAGCGCTAAGCTGTCCATAGAGTAGGGTGACGTCAACCAAATCAAAGGCTTGGGAGAGGTCGATAAAACTGCCCCTGTGAGCTCATCCCATCCATGGCAGAGGCAATGCTGGTGATGAATGACAGGAGGGCAGTGGTGGTGCTGTGGTCTTTCCTGAGACCATGTTGTGCAAGAGACATGAGTTTATAAGTGATGAGGTAATGAGTAGACTGACAGGCTACCAAATTTTGAGGTATTTTATTGGGTACTAGTAGTATCACTACTAGACTGTAGTTGTCAGTGTTCTTACTGTCACCTTTCTTGTAAACTGGAACAACATGTGAGATCTTCTAGTGATCAGGAACAGTGTTTGATGCCAGGGACAAGTTAAAGATTCTAGTGACAGGCAGAGCAAGTTCATAGCAATATTTTTGGTTCAGTAATTTTGGAGTCAGCACACTTCAATAATGCAATGAATGTTAGCACTGGGCCCAGTTTCAAGTGCTGTTTTGAAATTGTGCGAAATTACCCATTTCACTTTCATGCACTATCATGAAAATGCACAAAAATCCAGTATCGCTCATTTTACATTTGTAAAACGGTGCCTTTTTTAGAATACAGATTATCCAAATCCAGACACTGTGTAATTTGAAAAAGCATGTGCTTTTTTCAAATTGTGTTTGGTAGAAAATGTGCGCTTTCGATGCATGTTTTGAAATTGTACATTTTTCATGAGAATGCATGACACACTTTCTTCCAGGATGTAGGAAGCATATTTTAGTGAGTAACATGTGAGTGACAGTTTTGCATTGTAGGAAAGATAGATAGATAGATAGATAGATAGATAGATAGATAGATAGATAGATAGATAGACAGACAGACAGACAGACAGACAGGCAGACAGACAGACAGATGCTTAGCTTTCTAAGCTCGGTCACAGCTTAGCCACTCATGAGTTATGATCCTGCACTCCTCACTCATATAAATAAAGGGGTTATTTGTACCTCACCCATTGCATAGCTTTTACAGTATATATAGTACTATTTGTGTGTGTGTGTGTGTGTGTGTGTGTGTGTGGAGAGAGCTAGATAGATAGACAGACAGACAGACAGACAGACAGACCGATACTGTAGATAGATAGATAGATAGATACTGTAGACAGATAGATAGATACTGTAGATAGACAGACATAGCTAGATAGATAGATACTGTAGATAGATAGATAGATAGATACTGTAGATAGATAGATACATAGATAGGTACTGTAGATAGACAGATAGATAGATAAGATATATACTGTAAATAGATAGATATATAGATACTGTAGATAGAGAGCTAGATACTGTAGATAGATAGATAGATAGATAGATACTGTAGATAGATAAAAAGATAGTGTAGATAGATAGACAGATACTGTAGACAGATTGATTGATAGCTACTGTAGACAGACAGACAGATAGATAGATAGATACTTTAGATAGCAAAATAGCAAGATAGCTAGATAGCAAGATAGCAAGATAGCTAGATAGATAGATAGAGAGAGAGAGAGAGAGAGAGAGAGAGAGAGAGAGAGAGACAGACGGACAGATGCATAGCTTTCTTAGCTCGCTCACAGCTTTGCCACTCATGAGTTATGATCCTGCACTTCTCACTTATATAAAGGGATTATTTCTACCTCACCCATTGAATAGCTCTTACAGTATATATAATACTATTTGTGTGTGTGTGGAGAGCTAGATAGATAGGTAGGTAGATAGATAGATAGATAGATAGATAGATAGATAGATAGATACTGTAGATAGTTAGATACTGTAGATAGATAGAAAGCTAGATAGATAGAGCGATAGATAGATAGATAGATAGATAGATAGATAGATAGATAGATAGACAGACAGACAGACAGACAGGCAGACAGATGAAGTTTTGTATATTTTCTTAGTGTGCATAGTGCTTTTTTTTACTTTTAGTGAAATACTTTGTCTTGTCTTTTTTTTTTGTTTGTTTGTTTCTTGCTTAATGAAAAATGTCTTGGAGCTGTAGAAGCACTAAGTTCAGAGCCAAAGAAGTTGTGGTGTTTCTGGACCTCATGTCCAAACACCATGGCAGTCTGTTTGAGGTATCTGACCTGCAGCTGCATGAGACGGAAGATCTATGGTCCAAATTAAAGAGGTCAATGACCAAAGTGACTGGTGTGGTGAGATCCTTTACACAGTTAAAGAAGAGGTGGGCAGACATAAAGCACAGGGATCTGCATTTATATTTGGCTGTTGTTGGGGTGGTAGAGTTACGAAAGAGGGGCAACCAAAGCAAACAATCGGGACCAGCTGTTGCCCAACCACTTGATAGGTTTATGTACATCTGATCTGACCAAATCATTTTTTTATGTCTTTTCTTTCAAAAATTCAGGAGAGAATGTGGCCTGCCTGGGCCTCATGGAGCAAGGCAGTTAAATCAAGAAACTGGCTGTGCCAGTGAAAGCCCTGAAAGTGGAAGTTTAAGTGTCTTATTCTTTCAACAAAGTTTTAAAACCTTTGATTTTGTGGGAGGGTCAGCAAAGTCAACAGAATCGACATTGGTTTGTCTTTATGTTAACGAGACACGCATCTTGGCTGACATGAGCTCAGTGTCTTCGGGAAAAGACAATGAGGCTGTCTGAATTTATACTGTAGAGTGAAGAGAGGCACTGCAAGAAAGCAACATACAGGTTGCATTCCTGTCATAAGATTTGGCAGCCCTGAAACTTGCTGCATATTTCTAACACCATCCATTATAGCACTGTCACATGGTGCTACTGTTTGTATCTTAAAAGATAAATAGTTTTCTGTCACTATAATTAAGCAGCACAGAAACTAGCCACATGGAGTGGAGAGAGAGAGAGAGAGAGAGAGAGACACTACATGGATGTGCCACATAAGTATAAACCTGTACACTGACTTGATATCAGGGTGAGAGAAGTGAATCATGAGATGTCTAATAGAAAAAGTTTGGTCAGTGAGAATCTGGTTGCCAAAGAGATTCTCCTATGAAACATCAAATAAGATGAGAAAGAGAGGCCAAAGTTAAATCCCATAGCCAAAGAGAGCAAAGTAAAAGGCAGAAGAAAGTGTTGTATTTTAATACAGCTTATTTGTACAGTGAAATCTGCTGAATAAAAATCAGTTTCTTTTTTTTTTTTGGACTTAGGCTTTTTTATTCTTTTTAAGAGTTATAATACATTACATGTAATTATCAAGCATTTATACCATTACAGAATTAGTACACACATCATTAAAAAAAACTTGCATGGCACTCAGGGAAACTGGGTTACTGTGATTGAAAACAACAAAAACCATTTTGCAGAATGGAAACACCAGAATTGTCACAGGCGTCTGCAAAGCCAAAATCAATTTTTATCAGTGTTTCATTTTGTAAACTTTGTTTAACAATTTTTTTCTCTGCTAATGTGCATTTTAGCAATTTTGCCCTCTACTACTGTGCCGCTATCCTTGTACCTATTAAAAATGATTTACAATCTGACCTATGATGAGCTCAACATGTATCACAATTTGTGTTATGTGTTTGTAGTCCTTCATCCCTCCGATGTGATAGCAGCAGCACTTTTGCCCTCATCCCTCAGGGGTGATGGCAGAGGCAATACAGCCCCTGTCCCTCAGATGTGATGGCAGCAGGGATAGCACTACAGCCCCCATCCCTCAGGTGTGATGGCAGCAGCGATGCACTACTGCCTCCATCCCTCAGGTGTGATGGAAGCAGTGGCAGCACTACTGTCACCATCTTTGAGGCGTAGTAGCAGCAGCAGTACTACTCACATCCCTCGAGTGTGATGGCAACACCACTATTGCCCCATCCCTTGGATGTGATGGCAGCAGCACTACTGCCCCATCTCTTGGGTGTGATGGCAGCAGCATTACTGCCCCCATCCCTGGGGTGTGATGACAGCAACACTATGGCTCCCATCCCTTGGATGTAGCAGTAGCAAAACCACTCCCCCATCTCTTGGGAGTGATGGCAGCAGCACTACTGCCCACATCCCTTGAATGTAGCAGCAGCAGCACCATGGCCCCATTCCTCAGGTGTGACAGCAGCAGCACTATGACTCCCATTCATCAGGTGTGAAGGTAATATATTACTACAGCCCTCATCCCTTTGGAGTGATGGCAGTAGTCCTATTGCCCCACACTCATAAGGTGGGATGGCAGCCCTACAGCCCCCATCCTTTAATGCCAAGTCCCCCATACTGCTCCATCAGTTAACACAGCCCCAATGTGGAATGAGTAGCCTGTATGCATAAAAAGGTGTCTACACCTTACAGTTTTCCCAGGCTGCTTGTTGTCTTCAGCTGAGAGGCATCTTGGCTTATACATGTGGACCTGTGGAGTGTTATCATATTTTTTCTATTAGAAGATCAGCCTCTGGGGTGTGGCTTTACCAAAAGCAAGATGGTTTTTTAAATCACTTTTCTCCCTGAATCTCTTTACAAACTCCTTAACTATACTTGTTTGGGTGCTCAATTCACACAATCTTGCCAGCTCAGTGGCACTGAGGATTGAGGCTCTGGACACCACACCTTGCACCACGTCAGTGACCTGAGTTCGGGAGCGAGCTCGGGGCACTGGGGGACAGCAGGGATGGGAGAGGATTGAGCACCCACAGGGCTGCTCTCCTCCCCAGGGGGGAGGCTGGGAGATTGCTTGGCACATCAGCAGCTCCTGGTGGAGACCGGGAGTGCTGTAGCTGGCTGAGCAGCATGTAGTTGGTGTAACCTGACACAGGCAGGGGTTGCTGTGTGCCACGTGTTGGGATGTGCCCACACAAGGGGGGGGAGAAGTGCTCACCAGAACAAATGAAAAGCCCGGTCTGTGGGGTAGGCGATGGCACCTCTCCCCATGCCCACAGCTGGGTCCATCCTGCCTGGCCTTCCAGGTTCCTCCACCCGGGCCCTCTACCACATCGGAGTCTGTCTGTTGAGAGTGCCCAAAGAGGAGGGCCAGCCCCACCCCAGAGGGGTTAAGCTGGGGGTGCTGATTGTGGATACAGGAAGGAGGAGAGAGGAGGCACAGGTAGGAGGACTTCAGGCAGGATGCCTGAGAGAGACCCCGCAGACCGTGACCGGAAGGAAAAGATTAGAAAAAAAAAAATCACACAATCTTTGGTCACCTCTTATCAGTTTGGCTCTAGGCTCTTGGTAAGTTCAGATCTTTTTTTTTTTTAATCCCCCCCCAGTATATCCACAAAACTAAATCAGGGAACAAATGCACTTGAGGCACACTGAATGGGAAGATCATGGCATTCCTTACAGGACCCATAGACCCTAATGAATAACAGGAAATAAAATATATATTTGTAAAACTCCTCTTCAATTCAGAGTGCTGAAAATGGCCACTCAAGGACTAAAACCAACATTATCTGTATTTTGCAATGCCTGACTGACGCCGAGTCACATCTTCCCTGCACTGAGGAGACTGCTAAGCTGCAGGAGCAAAACTATACATTCAGGACTGCATGATCAAACTTCACTGCAGTCACATAAAGCATCTGTAAATCAGAACTGGAGTAATAATCTTCATTTTGTGGAGTTTCACAAGGGTTCTAAAGGCCATGATGCAAGCTCCTTCCTTCAGAATGTCCTCCTAATCTTCCTTGGTTTCCAGTGGAAACAACTGCTTGCCACTGAGGGGATCCATCAATCCCTGGCCCCCCACCAAAATCTGGGAGCCACCCTTGACTTGTACTGGTCAACTTTTTCTGCTCCCCCACCAAAGACAATACCATGTCACTAGCCAGGAAAAATTGAATATTAGGGTGGCATAGCCACCTAGTGCATATTTTCAAAAAGACTTTTCCTGGGAACTTATCAAGTATAGGAGAGCTTTCCCTGCAGCAGGGGAACAATTAGAAACATTGACACCTTTCACAGTTGACAGAAGAGACTATTGGTCCATCCAGTTTGCCCTATTGTACCTCATGACACCTTGTCTAGATAGGGTTTTCAGCCTTGCCTCCTCCCTTCCTTTGCTCACTGCCTTACTGCTTCCCCCCTACATAACTATCAAACCCCTTACTTTGTCCCAGTTGTGCTTGAACCCATTTATGGTTTTTACTCCCACCACTTCAACCAGTAGACTATTCCATGGCTCAACCAACTAGCTGCACCAATTGTTTAATTTGGAAAACCTTCCCTTACAGAAATATAGGTGTGCTGTGTACAAGCAGAATGCATGCCACATGCGTAATTGTGTAATGTTTGCATACTGTTCGCATACACAAAGTGATCCTAAGCGAACCAGGTCTAAAAAGCAAATCAGGTTTGTTTGCTGCAAGCTTGCCGTGTGCAGCTGGTAAGCTGGTGTAAACATCTTCTAAAAATAACATCAGGTTTGCGTGCTGCATGCTTGACATGAGTGCAGTAGTTAAGCTGCTGTGAACATCATTGAAACATCACATCAGGTTCACATGCTGCATGCTTGCCATGTGTGCAGCAGTTAAGCTGGTGCAAATCTCATCTAAAAAAAACACATCAGTTTCCAATTTGTATACTACTGCTAGCAATTAGAGTAATTAAAATATGATTTTATTTGAATTCCCATAAAATTAGGTAAACTCATTTATTCTGATCCTTTTGCAAGTTGTTTATTGGCTTTTGATTTTTGTCATTAAATCACCATTAATTTGTAAAGTATTGTGTGCTTCATACATTAAATGCTTAGGATAGAGCCAGTCAACATCCCCCATTCCAGACGTATGAAGAGGGGCCTCTGTGTTCTGAAGCCTATCCTTTTTGTTTTGGACCATGCAAATGCCTTATGCATATTTAGTGCTACAGATGTGTTTCTCTATGACTGTTTCATCTCACTTACTTTCCCTTTGTCATTCTGTACTGAGCATATACACTATGGTCATGACCAGCACTCTTTGTGCTGAGTAGGGTCTTGAAAGCATGCACCATACCTCACATGGTGTCACTGAAATGAGGGACATGGACACTCAAAATGAGGGACAATGAGAAACACTAACTGACATGAAGATCAGGACACATCATGAAACATGGAGATACAGTACCTCAGAACACAATGGAAACCATTGCATTAGCACCTGAGAATGAATTTCTTCCATTAAGCAGAGGTGCCATTTAGGTAGGGCAGAGGAGGGCAGTTGTCCCCTGCCTGTATTTGTGCCTATGTTATTCTTATGATGTGGCAATAATGGCTTTAAATTTGGATTTAATATTTTGCACAGTAAGTGCCCACCCGGCTTGTGTGTGCTCATGCTGTAGGTGCTCTCCAGACTCAACTGTTCCTGTACTGTGTTGTCCATTTTTTTCACCTATTACTAGTGGCACAATCACATGTGATGTGGATGAGCTCCAACCAAGAAAGAGCACATGAGTCTTGCAAGTGTGACAGTGTCTTTTCTGCCACAAAATATACAGATTGCACACTACAGGTTGGAGGAGTCAGTGAGCACTGAACTCTCAATAGCAGTGCTGTGGCAACATATTTGTTTTGTTCTACTCTTAGTGAGTCTCCATCTCCCCTGGTGGCTGAAGGGGCAGAGGGTGAGCTAGAAGCTAAATTAAGACTAGGCTACCTACTTACTCTACTAGGATCGCCTTGCAAAAAAAAACAAAAAACAGCACAGACCCCACCCCCAGCAGCAGCAGTGATGACAGTGGTGTGGGTGGCCTTTATAGGCCTTGATCAGTGCAGTGCAGCAGCAGCCACAGCAGCAACCAAGCAAGAAGCAAGCAACCCAGGTTGTGTGGGTTCGGATAGAGAGGTGAATTGGTTGCAGACCACATTGGGGACCTGTGATGATCGGTTCTAGCATCCAGCTTCTGGTGGAAGGAGAGAGGTGGAACAGACTGAAAAACTGGGCTGATGGCACACTAAGCCAGGCTGCAGGTTCTGGCCAAATGGCTGGGTAAGTAAAAGTAAATAATTTTTTTTACAGGAGGATTGGGAAGGAGGAAGTACTGAAATAGTGATGTGTTTTTCAAGTTTCATCACCTTTGGGTGGCTTCATAACCCATAGGGGATGGTTATTGACTGGAATGGAGTCAGGTACAAAAATCAGAAAAAAGTTATTGGGGGGGGCAGAACTTCAGCCAGGAACAAAATGTGTTAGTAACTGGGTGGGTTTAGGCCCAAATCTGATGCACTGCTCTGGGGTATATACAGATGAATTTAATACATTTGAATTTTTCCTGATTTGCATATCACTTTTCAGTCAAACCAAATGAGTTGTACTTTTTAGAGATGTTACAGACATTCTAGAACTGTCCCTTGCATTCACAGACAGTTGAGCGGTATGGTATGCACAGATTATTGGAGTCCCACTATAGTTAGGCTTATGACCCCTCCCAAGTGAATATGACCTCCATATCCCAGTGCTCAGGCACATTATGACAAAAGGCAAAGGAGAGTGCAGGGGTGTTCATCATTGAAATGAAGGAGTGTTTTTTGTTATTACTATTTTATACATTATTGATGGAGAGTTGGAGATTAATGAAGGCCACCGCTTGACTAACAAGGGTCCTGCTAGTACTACAGTGGCCTTCATTATTCTCCAACTCACCTCCATAATGTATAAAATAGTTATAGAAAATAACTCCATTCATTTTAAGGGGGTACGCCCCAGCACTCCAATCCATGGACATCATCTCTTAAAGACTCCTACCTCTGGCTCCCTAGTACTCGGGTAAGAGAATTTTTACTTATATCTATACTTGGTGGGTTGTGTGTAGCAGCATAGCCATACCCGCTACAATGTGTGTGCATGGCAGGGGAAGTGGTCATGTGTGTGTGTGTGTGTGTGTGTATGAGGAGTTATTGCTACTTTTGTGTTTGCACATTAAAGTCTGTTTGCATGGAAGCATTCAAAACTATGGAGAGAAAATAGTAGGAGTACAGCCCAGACAGAAGCAATTAAGTGGTTTTGTAGGTAAGTTTGTGCATTGCAGGTGGGGAAAAAAACATTGGTATGTGTGCTACAGTTCAACTGTGAAAATGAGATAATGGAGAGAAGAAAACTGAAAAGCATAACAGTGGCTACAAGTATGCCGCATGCATGCAGATGTATTCAGATACAGTACGTATTGAAGTACAAGTGAGCCATCTGTGTGCAGACAGTATGGCTTAGTGGTTAAAAGCACTGAACTGCAAGCCAAGAGCCTTGAAGGCATGAAGAGCTGGGTCTGAATCTCATTAACCCCCACCTGTGTATGGTGTGATCCTAAGCAAGTCACTTAACTTTTATATTTGCAGTTATCAGTGACCACTTGCTTTTTTGCAAGCACACCACATGCATGCATTCTTTCCCAATTTAACATAAAAATCACGGTTGTCACACTTGCTTGCTGTACACATGCCATATGCATGAATCATTTCCAATTTAACATTTAAATCATACTTGCAGCACGCATATCACTTGGGTAGTTTTTTGTGTGCAGCATGAAAACATTTCATATAATTATTTCTATAAGGATTATAGTCTTCACTAACTGGAAATCCTGTGTATCCATCATAATGAATTTCTCCACTCTTTTGAGACTCTGTATGCAGCTGGGAAATTTATTTCACATTTCTGGCCATATGCAGACACTAACAAGGACCCTGACATGGCCAGCCATCATGGGTCATCCAAGAGTCCCACTCATATGGACACCACCTCTCCACCAGAGAGATCCAGGGGCCCATTCAGAAGAGATCAGTCCACCCTGCCACAATTAACGGCTAAAGATGATCCCTAACAACCATCACTGAAGAAAGGGAGAAAGAAATAGAGCAAACTCTCAACACCTTCTAAGTCCCACAGCCACAATGGAATCTAAGAGTTGTTGCTTCTTCAGACAAATAGACTATGACACTGGAGGAAAACAGTTTGTTCTACTGAGACAAGTCTCACCACCCTCAGGGCTAAAAGGTACCACATCCTACAAGTGACAAACTTCTACACCTACCACTACAACAGCAGTAATGATGTCAGCATCCTTAGCAGCTGCCACCTCACTCTTGTCAGGCATCTGTTTGAGTGCCAAAGACACTCACTGATATTTAGACAAGACAGGTACTCAGGAGGTGGAAGGCTTAATAGAGTGAGTTAAAAACCCCAGAAGTACTGTACTTTGCATTTTAAACTCTTGGTCTATTATACTGGGGCTTCATATGTGAGGGAAAGCTGGTTTTATATGTTGTTCATTCTGGATGGGAAAAGCACTCTATTGGAGAACATGCCATGCCATTTCCCCTCCAGAGGAGGCCATAAATGATCTTCACTCTGTTCTCCTGAACACTACCGATTCTTTACAAAGTTTGGCATACTGACCCTGTAGCTGTTAAAAAAAGTTCTTACAACTGATGTATTTGGGGGAAGGACTGGGGGTGGGAAGGGGTGCTTACAGTATTTTGAGTTTTTTTTGCAGTATTTTCCTTTTGATGTGGGAACATAATGGAGGTGGGTTCCACTTTCATAGGCAAGAATATCTTTGGGCTACAAATCAGGCTGCAATATGGAGGGTAGACACTCATTCTCACTCTCAGAAGTTCCCAACATTATGTCACTCACTACAAGATTGCCATGTGCACTGTTCATATGACCTCAAACCCATTGATGTCAGGATATCGTACATACCGTAGAACAGGGGTGTTAGTATAGAAATGAATTTCTGTCTTCTCACAGTCCCTCATCAAGTTCCCTTTGGAACTGTATGTGAGAGAAAGGAAGTGGGGGCCATGACATGGAGTGCAAAAGTCATATATAACGCCCCTCATATGTACAGTATGCTCCTGCTAGTGGCACAAACTCAGTCCTCTACTTATGATCTTTGTTTGGTATGGTGGCTACCACTCCTGGCCAGGGAAATACTACTACATTAGAGAAGAGAAAAAAAGAAAAGAACTAGTAAAACAACACCCTTATTCTTTCATGCTCTGATGATGACCGCACGTGCAGTCACCACATAAGCACACCCGGAAGCCAGAGGGTTCCTCCACATGCAGTTCTTTGCTGTGCCACACAGCTGCTAATATAATCTTTGTGCTTTATCTCCCATCATGACAAGTTAGCCAGTGTTGTTTATTGGTTCGATCATTGGCCAGGGATTTATATGAGCACTTAGAATGCCTTCAATGTTTTGTGCATGCAGCTAGTGAGACTAGTGTGGCACATTTTCAGGAACCCTTCCACTTTTTTCCACTGTGTTTGAGATGTGTGCATTTTACTGCATTTTTACATTTATTTATTGTTGCCATGTACCTATTGTATTTTGAATAAAGGTGACCGACATCAGGGTGGATCTGCAACCCGCACTCTCTGGGGGGATGCTATTGAACAGTGCGAGTTTACAGTATCTCAGTTTTCTTGGAGTTCCTTCAGTTGACTTGATTTCATGGATGTCATGAGGATTATCCATAGTGTGCACCCTACATGCTGTAGTTCAGACCCTGGACCAACCTCCCTAATTTTGGGTTGTAGTGATATCATCGTTACAGTCCTTGTGTGAATAGTCTGGTGCTCCTTGGAGTCGGGTGAGTTCCCTACCTCTCTGAAAGAGACAGAGATGACACCTCTCTTGAATAAAGCTACCTTGGACCCAGACTGTTTCACAAACTACAGACCCATCTCAAACCTACCCTTTATTGGGAAGGTGATTGAGAAGGTAGTGGCAGCCCAATTGGAGGACCATTTAACCATCCATGACATCTACAAATCCTTCCAGTCTGGTTTTCGTAAAAGACATAGCACTGAGACAGCACTGATTTGGGTGCTTAATGATCTTCTGAGGGCGAGGAATCAGAAGAGACATTCCATCTTGGTTCTCCTTGATCTCTCCTCAGCCTTTGACACCGTGGATCACATGGTGTTGATAGCATGCCTGAGGCATATTTGTGGTATATTGGGAACTGTCCTTAGATGGTTCACCTCATTCATCACTGGGAGATCACAAAGAGTTGTGTCTGAGGTTTTTTCCTAGAACCTAATGTCTTTGTTGTGAGGGGTGCCTCAGGGTTCAGTGCCGTCTCCCATGTTATTCGCGGTGTATATGCTGCCCCTAGGAGACATTATAAGATGGTATGGGCTGAGGATTCACTGCTATGCATATGATACCATGCTATACCTGTCTTTTGCACCTGACCAGGATGGAACTCTCTAGGTGTTTAACAACTGTCTGAAAGAAACCCAGGAATGGATGGATTCTAGTTTGTTGAAGTTGAACTCAGAAAAGACAGAGGTATTGGTTGTGGATCCAGGTCACCCAATAGAGGGGTCATCTGTTGGTATGCCTTCAGGAATTTTTCTTGGTGGCATTTCACTCCCGACCTCTGAATGGATGCGTAAGCTGGGGGTTATCTTGGATGACAGGCTGACACTGCAGTCACAAGTGTCAGCAGATGTCAAGACTTCCTTCTACCATCTTAAGAATATCACCAGAGTTAGGCACCTTGTTCCATCTGATGCCCTGCCAACACTGGTTCACGCCTTTGTGTCCTCATGTCTGGACTACTGCAACTCCCTGTGCTTTGGACTTTCAGGGGTTGAAATCCGACACCTGCAGCTAGTGCAGAATGCAGCGGCCTGGGTTTTGACTGGGTCAACTAGGTCCTGTCATATTACCCCGGTGCTGCGTGACCTGCACTGGCTGCCTATATGGTGGCGGATCGTCTTTAAAGTCAGTTTGCTGACTTTTAAAGCCCTTCATGGTCAGGGTCTTGCCTATCTGAAAGAACTTCTGGTTTCTCACTGCCCTGGCTGATCGCTTTGCTTGTCTGACGAGGGGTTGCTAGAGATTCCAAGTGTGAATCTTAAATCATCTGGACGTAGGGCATTTTCTTTTGCTGTGCCCACTCTTTGGAATTATCTGCCCTGCCGGTTACAGGAGTGCACCACCATGGAGGAATTCAAGAGGGGTTTGAAAACCCACCTCTGGCAAATGGCCTTTTTAGAAAATTAACTGTTCTGAAGTTGCTGATTGTATTATGGTTTTTATTTGTGTTTGATATTGGATTTTAATGTTTGATTTGTATCGTTTTAACTTGTACAGTGCTTTGAAAATTGAAAGGTGCTTTATAAATAAAACTATTATTGTTATTATTATTTCTTTTTGAATGCAGGTTGTTTTCAGAGATCCCTTTGTTCAACAGGATGTTGTGCTGACCTCACATGAGACTTAGTGCCACTGAATGTTGTTTTTTTGTGTGTGTAATTTTAGCTCTCAGGTATGAAGTGCACAACCCTGTTATCAAACTAAGCTTCAGTAGCCCCCCACCTCTTCACAAGAGTGCTTTGTTTTTTTTTCTTCACTTACTTTGTAATCTTTCTTGGTTTCACTGTACTATTACCCTGCAATTTGCTCTGTTTTTCTTTGTGTTTGTTTACATTTCTCCAACCTGCCATGTTGAATTGGAACCCTCTGCTGCTAACCATGCATGTGCATGGCTTGCAGTTTCTACAAAGGGACAGTGGGAACGTGCAGCACAGGGTCCATTGGAAGTAAACAAAAGATGTGATGGGATGTGAGGGGGAGCTTGGCTGCAAATTAGGCAGCAGCCATAATTTCTGTGGATACACAACAATGGAAATAAATTTGAAATATCTGAAAAGCAAAAGATCACTGGAAAAAAATATATTTACAGATATGGAAACTGGAACTATGGCTGCATGCTTCCAGACAAAAATCATTTTGATAATTACTTCCTGATTATCCACTACTGCTGCTTTAAATGAAGCATATTTAAACCAGGAAAGGAAGCAATTATAAGAAAAATACATGTTCTGTAGGTACTGATTTGGTAAAGAATGCCAAATTCTGCCAAATTCTTTGTTGTTACCAGTGTGCAGGCAGTCAAAGTTCCAGAATTTTATGGGGTTTTCAGTAAGAACTGAAAATCAGTGGCCTTGCTCTTACTAAATAAAAGGAGCCTTAATAACATATTTGGTGAACTGGAGGTGTAATTAAGTACAGGTATTGAGAAAATAGACATTATAGGCATTACCGAGACAAGATGGTCTGTAGAGGAAACATGGAATAAATTAACTGAGGGTTATAAGTTATACAGAAGAGATAGAAAAGAGTGGGGTATGGCATTGATAATAAACAATTATTTGGAGGTTCAGACAAAATATTAAAGATCATGAAGTCATTTGATTAAAGGTAAGGACAAATATTTACAACAGCATGATTTTAGGACTACACTATAGGCCACCAAAACAGTCAAGTGTTATTGATGATGCATCAATAGATGATACCGAGCACTTCTGTAAAAAAATAATATCATCCTTATAGGAGATTTAAATTCATAGGGAATAAACTGAAGCGCAGATGAAGAGACAGCACACAAGACTGAAATGTAACTTGTAACATAACAAATAACCTAGACTACTTTGTACAGACAATAACTAGGGGCAATAATTCTCTTAATCTAGTACTAAGTAATCTTGGACAGGTCACACGTTGCTGATTGTACAATGCAACCAGAGAGTCACAAGGTATAAGTGATCATGAAATGCTATCATTCAAGGTCATGAGAGAGCTTAGAAAAGACAGAGGATTTACAGAAGGAACAAGTTTTAGGAAAGAACATTCTGAAGGAATGAAGCATAAGCTTTTTAAATGTAACTGGAGACAAGAACACATGGGGTACATGGTGGCTATCTGAATTATTATGAATAGTAATACCTATAATGTTACCAACATTTTTTTGATTTAAATACCATTCCTGTTAGTGTTAGTCAAGCAATTTGAATACCATTAATAATGTTAGCCATGTAACATTTTGTGAGTTATCAGTTACAACAGTTAGTAGTGAGACAATTTTCTTCAACTGAAAATGTATTTGCAGTTCAAACTTAAAACTCACAAAAATCATAATGCAAATGAGAAACAACATTTTTCTCAAAAATCAGTGCCATTGGTCCTTAGAAAGAGAACCTAATCCAATATGTTTTCATTCAGTCTGGATCTGAGGTAGCTAAGGATGTAGGCAAGGCCAGAAAATAGCCTTTAAACAGATACCTGCATCACAGGTAGACCTAAAACACTTAATAACAACTGACATAATGCTTTGTCACCATTTGTTAACCACCACACTAGTGGATCTTGTCTAGGCACTGCATCCTGCTGAAGACCGCCATAGATATTTGGAATTCAGCACGACTGAAATTGAAATGCAGATCTGGGGTCACAGAGTTATGAACTCTGCACTGGGCACATAGCTCAAGCAAGTTTGATTGAGATCATCATCTTCATTGTCAGCCACATCACTCTTTACTGAATCACTTATGTTGTTGACAACAGTAGTCAAAGTGCTAACTAGTGGCTGACTGCTACCTTTCATGACAGACAGTTTTTCACCAAGTTTGAGAAGATAATTCTCTGCCCTTTTGACCTGTTCTCCTTTTTATTTATCACAGCAATCCCTTGTACCTTGGATTGCAATACACAGCTGTTAGTGACACATCATTATCTAATAACACCTTTTCTCTCTTACATATTTTGACCAGGAGAACATTAACTAAATTTCCTTAGTCTTGCAAAGCTTCAGCATTAAACATTCCCATTCTGCTAAAAAGTTTCCCACAAGAAAGCTTTCAGCCTGCATTTACATTCTTGCCAATTTGTCCAGCTCTAAACAGTTCAGGAGGTCATTTGGTCCCACGTTTTCTGAATAAGGTGAAGATCACTTGATGCAGCTCCCAATTCATCACATAGTTCTCTTATTTTCAGCAAGCTTACTCAGCATATTATGTGTAGACAACCATTGAGTTTTTAATTGTCAAGAACTGGTCATACTCCATAACTCTTTGAAACCACTTCTCATGCTTGGGAGGCACAGTTTTTTTTTACAACGCCTTGAACTCTTTGAATGGAGTTTTACATTTTTTGATCTTTCATGTCATCATGGATAGTGACATGAGGAGCATGTTCCACACATCTTGTTGACGTAACATTAACAAAACAAGCTATGTGATTGGAAGGCAAATCCTGATTGTCTTTGGGGAAACTTCTGTTCTCAAAGGACTTGTCATAGTCATTACCATTGTCTGCTTCCACTGTTGAAGCCTTGTTAATCAACTGCACATACTTTATCATGTTGGATCCAATGTCTGTTGTTATGGATATCACATTGCTCTCTTTAATATAAAATTTGCTGAGAACACCAATTAGTATGTCACATATAACCTTAGCCATGTGCCTTTCAAAAATTTCCTTCAAAGCTAAGGTGTGCAGCTTCAATTTTCCTTTGTCATCCACAAACAGAATGTTTATGCTGAGTCTTGTCGTGTAGCACAGTCCATCTTAAGATACAGCTTATTTGCTATCATACTTCTAAGCCTCTGCTTAGAAGCATTATAGTATGCCATAATGCCCTTTTTTATGGACCATCTGTTCAGAGAATTTCCCAGCGATCTTGCTACTGGTCCCATAAGTATTTTGAATCCTGAGTCTTCAACAACTGAGAAAAGACATTCATCAACAGTTCCCAGCAACACAGTTTCCTTTTTAAATGTCTTAATATCAATGGAGATATTCACCTGTTTTTTTTTTTTCATTAAATTTAGAGTTGTTTGCTTCATGATCTTGATGGGAAGGGTACTATCATCAGAAGGTGATTTGCGATGTTGTCTTTTCAAAACAACTTTTTCATCTTTTGCAAGCACTTCTTCATAGACTTTAGGGTGTCAAGATTTCAGTTGTTTCTTCATATTGCCAGCATGTTGTCCCTGAAAATAATAACAGTTTAATTGCCTACATTTAGGGGTATAATTAATGAAGAGTAAGCACTAAAAAGCTACAATAAAAGTAAACAAGATTCAGACATTGTCTATGACTTTTATCCAAAATCACAAATAATTTCCAACCTATTTCCAAATGATTACAAGACTAGTTACCAAAAGAATCATCTTGTAGTCTTCAATCTTGCATGCACATTTGTCTTCAGCCAGCAAATATGTAAAATGATCAAAAATACATGACTCTCTTATTCTACCTCTTCTTGACAGCATTCTTCCAAAAAATAATTCAATTTTACACAGTGTTAATGAATAGAAACATAGAAACATAGAAGCTGACGGCAGATAAGGATGGCAAGGCCCATCCAGTCTGCCCATTTCTATTTCTATCTTATAAATGTGCCATTGTCCTTTGCTTTGTCAATGGCCCATCTATTCATACTCATCTGTATTGCTTTCTTATACCTATCCCATGCCTGTTTGAAGCACTGTATTGTATTCATATCCACCACTTCCTGAAGTAGGCAATTCCATGCATCCACCACCCTTTCTGTGAAAAAGAACTTCCTCACATTACCCCTTAATCGACCTCCCTCTAATCTCATGCTGTGTCCTCTTGTCCTGCTATTTATTCTTATATTGAAACATGTTAGTCTCTTTCACCTTGTTAATGCCCTTAAGGTGTCTGAATGTTTCGATCATATCACCTCTCTTCCTCCTTTTCTCTAGGGTATACATATTGAGCTCCGTTAATCTGTCCTCATATGTTTTCTGATGCAGTCTCTGCACCATTTTGGTTGCCCTTCTCTGGACCGCCTCAATTTGGTTAATGTCCTTGTGAAGGTGTGGCCTCCAGTACTGCACGCAGTACTCCAGATGGGGCCTAACCAGTGTCTTGTAAAGAGGGATTATTACCTCCCTCTTCCAACTTGTGATACCCCTACTAACACACCTCAAGATCCCCCTAGCCTTACCTTCTGCTTTAGTGGTCTGCTTGGATGATTTCAGGTCATTGGTGATGATGATGATGCCTAAGTCTCTTTCATCCCTTGTGACTGCCAGCAACTCCCCTCCCAGCCTATAAGTGGCTTGAGGGTTTCTCTTCCCTATGTGCATGTTCTTGCACTTCTTTGCATTAAACTCCAGTTGCCACTCTTCCAACCATTTTGCTAGTTTATCCAGATCTCTTCTCATTCTGCCCACCCCATCTGGATCATCTACTCTGTTGCAGATCTTGGTGTCATCTGCAAACAAACAAACTTTACCCTCCAGTCCATCTGCAATGTCACTGAGGAAGATATTGAAGAGGACTGGCCCCAGGACTGATCCCCGAGGTATCCCACTTGTGACTTGCATCTCTTCTGACTGTATACCATTTACCAGCATTCTCTGTTTTCTGTTCATCAAACAGTTAGCCACCCAGTTGACCAACTTCTGACCCACCCTGAGCCTACAAAGCATATTAATCAATCTTCTATGTGGAACAATATTGAAAGCTTCGCTGAAGTCAAGGTAGGCGAGATCAACTGCTCCCCCTTGGTCCACCACTTTGGTCACCCTGTCAAAGAAATCTATGAGATTAGTTCAACAGGACCTTCCTTTTGTAAACCCATGCATCCATCAACTAGACTGCCCTTGGGTTAACCTAATGCGTACACAGAGATGTAATGTTATTTCTGAACGTTACCTGTTTTATTCTGTTATATTTCAACAAAGAAGTATAAAAAAAATCAACTAGACTGCCCAGAGGCATTGAATGAAATAGAAGCCTTCATGCTCTGTGCTGCACTACTGTAACATAATAATTCTGCCACTGTGCCAACAGGCATACACATTTAGCAAAAGACAAGTTGATGTCTCTAATCTAATATGGAAGCTCAAACATCATGGCTAGTGCAATTGGGTATTTTTATGCTTTCAGTCAGTAAGTGTTGGAAATATGATTGAATAACTAATAAGCTTGTACAGAGAAAGCCATTAAAAAAACTACCAATGAATTTTGTTATTAAAATTTTTCAAATTTTTGTTCTATTACTAATACTGTTACTGTTGAATTTGAATACCAATAGTATTTTCGTTTCTGTTACCAAAGGTTATCCATTAGTAATCCAGTACCTATAGTAATACCGTTTCTGGTAGCCAGCCCTAGTAGCCATAAATAAAATGTGGGATCTGTTTGAAAAAATATTAGAACACAATGAGGTAAAGTATGTCCACATGATTGGGGAATATATAATATCAAAGGAAATCTCCCAGGATGGTTCTACAGGAACTTGATAAGGAAAGTAAGAAAGAAGAGGAAACTATATATGACAACACATGATGCTAGGGATGTAGCTTCAAGGAACTTGCACAAAAAGAATGCAGAGATTGCAAGATTTATATAAAAGGTGTTAATAATTTGCAGAAGATGCGACAATTGGACACATAGTGGATTTCTATTTAAAAATGATAGTGTTTCAAGAAGAGCTGGATGAACTTGGTAGATGGGCAAATAGCAGTAGAATATAGTGCAAACTAGGTAAATGTGAAGTGCTGCATTTTGGAAATAATAATCCTGAGACACTGTCATATGTTACACACTCAAGCAAGCAAGCCAATGCAACAAAGAGTATAACCAGGCAAATATAATCTGGGGTGTATAGGAAGGAGATTTGATAGCTGGTGTAGAGAGGTGATCCTCTCCATCTATAGGTCTCTGCTAAGGCCTCACCTGGAAGATTGTGTCCAGCTTTGTGACCCTCATCTTAAGAAGACAGGGATAGGCAGGAGGCTGTACAGAGAAAGGCAAATATGATAATTCAGGGACTCCATGGGGTCTCGTATGAAGGATGTCTACAATCACTAAACATGTACTCACTCAAGACTTGGAGGGAGAGAGGGGATATTATTGAGATGTTCAAATTCATAAGAGGTATAAGTAGAGTGCCCTATTCTGAACTATTCAACAAGGTCGACAGCTCAACTACTAGAGGTCAGGAATGGCAGTTGTGGGGAGGCAGTTTCAGGAGGGATCTAAAGAAACACTACTTTACTGAAAGAGTGGTGGAACCATGGAATTACCTGCCTTCCGAGGTAGTGGGAGCTAAGTAGTGGCCGCATGCAAGCATGGGTGGGACAGATGAAGGGAAAGAACTGTAACATAGATGGACAAATACCAGAAGGGGGGCTAGGTCCCTGAATCAGTAGAAAGTCTTGGAAATCCATGGAGCAGACTAGATGGACCCTTGGTCTCCTTCTGCAATCAGTCTCTATGTTTCTTTGAGACTACATATCTTATGGGGGCACTGAATTGTGAGTAACAAATTGAGAAAGGGATCTGGTAATCTTTGTATTAAATAACATCAAACAACCTAATCAGTGTGATCAAGTCATCAAGAAATGCAACATTTTGGGATGCATAAAGAAAAATATTACTAGTAGGGATAGGGAAATCATTCTACCTATATACTGAGCAATGGTAAGGCCACACCTGGAGTACTGTGGGCAGTTTTGATTACTCCAGTATAAGTCAAACATCCTAAAAGTACAGAGCATGCAGTGAAGAACCATAAAAATGATTAAGGATTTAGAGAATATAACAAGCGAGGAAAGACTAAGGAGTCTGGGTTATACTTTATATACACTGAAAATGAGAGACTAATTTGAGAACTCGTTGTTTATAAATACATTACAAATGGAGGGGATGGACTGACCACCAAGCTGAATGGATGTCTGAGCTCTCAGCTCTCCTAATCCTGTCCAAAACCATCACAATTTGCATCAGCTACTACTCAAAATGTGACTAGTAATACATCAGCAGCATGCAGTTACCACTAATTTTAGTTTTGCAGCAGTTTTGATAGCCCAGTGCTTGTTGTTTTGTGTTAGAGAAACTGAGGATTTGGTCAAGACCATCTTCTCAAATGAGGCTGTAAACAGGCCACACAATGTGGTGACGCTACAGGAAGGGACATGTTCCCAATATTGCAAAACTAGAGCAAATGTTTGCCCTAATACAAGACACAATTGGAGGCTATGAAAAATATAACCATCCAGTCACTGAAGAATGTAACAGACTTGGGATGTGAGAGTCAATGCAGTGGAATTGAAAACTGCCAGAACAGGAGATCATCAATCCACCCTGCAAGCACTGCTTTGGGAACAATCATGGACGATTTAGCTGTTATGGACCAGCATCAAGGATCTTGAGAACCAGAGCTGAAGAAACAATCTCTGGTTCATTTGGTTCCCCTAGCAGGTCAAGGAGACATAGAGGATTGTCTTCTTGCTGGAAGTCCTCCCCATCCTCTTGAGAATGTCAGGGGAGAGACCAGTGGAAATAAACAGGGCCCATTTCTCCCTTGACCTGATGCCAAAACCTGGGGAGAAGCTGTGGACATTCCTGGCCAAATTTCTCAGGTACAGGGCCAATGAGAACATTCTCTGTCTGGTAAGGGAGCATGAGCCTCTGACATGGCAGGGCTGCAAAATAGCTTAACTCTCAAAAACACACGGCCTTCACTGAAATAAAGACAGCCCTATACAACCTGTGTTTGTCCTCATCCCTCTACTACCCATACTAACTGAGGGTTTTAGATAACAGCTTCATCAGTCTGTTTGAGACCCCAGAAGCAGCTTAAGAATACCTCTTTAAAATCTGGCCTGACTAACAGCTCTGCAAGTTCTTTGAACACCCACTTAGGAAAGAGGAGGACCTGCTGGAAAAGGAGATCACCCTGCCACACTCTCAGTTTGCCCAGCAGAAGAGAAGAATCCTCTAAATCAGCAAACTGAGGATTTCAGGCTGCCACAGTGATGGATCTGAAAGCACCAGTTCCAAAGAAATCAGGGTCATAGAGAGACATAGCCACACACCCCAAGAACATGCAGCCATAACATAGACAGTCTATATACAGAACGGCCTTCCTGAGGAGGTTGCGGAGTCAAAAACAGTGGTGGAATTCAAGAATGCATGGGACAGTTATAAGGCAATTCTAGGGGGTTAGGGTAGGAGGAAGTAGGCTGTTGGTTAACTAGGATCTGCAGCTTATCCATTAGGTAGGGAAATGGGCAGACTGGGAGGGCCAAGCAGTCCTTGTCTGCCATCAAATGCTGTGTTTCTATGTTTCTATCGTCCTCTGGCTCCCCAGACAAACTTACTGCTCAACACTCTGCCAATTGAATCACTCAATGGCCCAGAAATCACTGACTGCCATCTTGGAGGACACCAGGTACCCCCAGCAAAAGAGACAGTCACCAGCAGAGCTGGCATTGAAAACCTGGGCCATGATTGCTGCCAGCACTGACCTCCCAGCCAGCAGACCATCTGGCCCAGAGGAACCTAGACCACCACTACAAACACACCCTCCTGTGCCCACATGAGCGGTGAACTGTGAGTACTATGAAAGACTTATTTTGCCTCACAAAGGAAGAGATTGTGAAGTCAGGGATCAGGGAAGAGGGCATATTAATGTTCACTGGAGCATGTTTATTGGACTCAAGATACTTTCCAGCCCAGAAGCCACCTAAGTACATCGCTTTGCTCCACCCTGGCAGCGAATAGATCATCTCCATTCCATGGCTTTGCCTTTTTTTTCTTTTCTAAGTATACCATAATATTTGAGGAGGATGCTTTGCAGCTAACCCACTCCAGAAGTACTGAGAGAGCTGTTAACTGCCCTTCCCTGGTTTAAATGTTATTGTTCTAATTGGCAACAGTGAATTATGTTTGGATCTACTTTCTCAGACCCGGCCCCTTACACAGTTGGGGGTCCTACAGGGCTCTATGCTTTTCTCCATACATATTAATTTAGTACACCACTGCCTCTCATACAGCAACCCGAGTCTATATGCAGACAACTGTGTGTTCTTCTGCAGTGTCCATTATGTGACTGACAGCAATATGAAACTCTCATCAGATTTACAGGTTGTCCAAAACTGGCTCCATGAGAACAGACATCTTATGGATGCTACAAGGACTCAGGCCATGCTGTTTGGAACTGCCACCCATCTGAAAAACAACTTAAAACTGTTATCTCTGGTATGTGGCAATGGTACATCCCTTGACACTGTCCTTGCCTTTAACTACCTTGGTATCTCTCTTGACTTCTCTTTGACCTTCTGGCTCCATGTGGCATCAACCTGTAAAGCAGTTAATACCAGACTAGGACTGCACTTCAAGGCTAGTCACATCCTGGGCTGAATTTCCAAATGGTGGCGCATGATTAGCATCAAGCCCTGTGCCGCAACACTTTGAATCTGGCGGCATGCCAATGACATTTGCTGTAACTGCATCTGATTTTAGTAAGTCAGATGCAGTTATGACAGTTTACCCAATTTATGCCCGCTTGTGTCAAACATTTGGCGCAAGCCTCATGAAAAGGGTACCCAGGAATGATGCAAGCTAGATCAGCAGAAAGCTGGTCTAACTTGCAGCAATTGGCACATGGGATAGAAAATTCCAGTTGCTAGCTGGGTGAATGCTGCAAACTCCATGTGCTGTATTTATGGACAGTGCACCTGGGGCTTGCAGCATTCACAAGGGTTAAAAAATCCAGCCCCCTGTCTCTTAGAGCCGGTTTTGCAATAGCCTAGGGCATTCTGTTGCCCAATCTTACCTATGTTTTGCCTGTCTTTTCAGCAGCCTCTAAAAACATATTACAAGAATGGGATATTGCATACAACAGTATTTGTCATTTTGCTCTGGCTTTAAATTGATTCACCCACCATTGTACATTGTGCAGTACTCAAAGCTGGGGTGGCACCTTCCACCTGCAATTCAAGACCTGTTCTTGGGAGGAGCCATCTGCAGTACTGTGCAGAATCAGGTGCCATGATCTCTTGCCTAACTGCTGATGCCCTGCAAGAATGCTTGTCCATTGGGAGCTGTGGACCTTGACTACTTAGCTGTACCATGGACTAGAACAAACTTAGGGGATATGGCTTTCTCACTTTCTACCATAAACTCTGAACACTATTCCATAACAGATCAAACAATGTCTTACTGCTCAAACCTTCTGAAACAACTCTCATTCTCATCTGCTTCAAATTACTGTATGTACCTGTTTCTAGCTGCTGAATTTTAAATTACCTTTTGTTTGCCAATTATTACTTTTGCACTTATCACAATACTAAACTGCTATATTGAATGTATTCCTAAACTGCTTATATTTGAATTTAAGTATTTTTACTGTATGCTTGACTTGTCCTTTGCAACCAGTTATGTGGAATGTATACCTTACTTCCCTGTTATTATGCATTTTCTCACCGTATTTTTCATTTTGTAAACTGGAATTTGTTTTGCATTGAATTTATCTGTCATTGTCACAAATTTGTATTGTTTTGGTTGTAATTCTCTCAGGTCATGCCAAAAACAGGTAAATATTTTGGCTGGTGCACCTTACGAGGTTAATAAAAACTAAATAAACTGTTGGAAACTGATCCTTCTCCCTTGAAATCAATCTCACAAGTCCCTCAAACATGAAGAGGGGACACAAGGGCACAGCATTGTAGGGTCCAACACTAGCAATGCAGATCCTCTAATGTTGACTGACCAGGACATGTATATTCTATATTGCCCCCTCGTTCACTCAAAGGTTGATATTTTGATTCAGTATCCTTTCTCATGTATGCCTTGGGTAACCATTAATACAAGTCCATAAATCAAAATCGAAGCTGTTTATTAGGTCAGACTATTTAAATGGAAGTACATTTCCTTGAGGTCCCCAAATTGTGGGTTTACCTGTGATCATTGAAGATACACACCATTAACCACTCCACCCCACCCAGGTCCACAGGCAAGGCCAGGCACATACAGAGTGTAACCCAAATAGACACACTTTTATTCCTCTACACTAATTGCGACTGTAAGGCCATGCAGAACAACCAGACAAGAAAGTGCACCCCCCTTGTGTTTTCCTACCCCCTGCTCCCCCATAAGCAAAAACTTCCCTGCCATCTCACAGATAGGCACTCAATGACTCTCATAAAGCCCTAGATGCATCTCGTGTAAGGCTGCCCCCCCCACCCACTCCAAGGAGCAGAGCAAGATCTGCAGCTGGGAGGGTGAGGCACCCAGAACAATAGATGTCATTCATGACCCACCCTGTTTCAATGATAAGGGCACATGGTCAAGGTGAATGAGCCTGAAAAATGGACATTGTCCTATACTATCAGCAACTGAGAGAGGAAAGATGACTGCCCCAGTCTACAGAACTCCAGGTAGCCCTGGCCAGCTGCAGAGGTGCAGTACACTCTGGACCAAGAATCCTAATATGTATGAGATTGCCCACAATTGTATGAGGATGGGGGCATATCACCATTGTATAAACTGGCACGCAATAGTAGTAGTACCCTCAAACAAACCAGGAAACATGGGCAAATGGGTCCCCCCTCCCCTTCACTTTTATGCTTTTCTTCTCCCTCTTTTTCCCACCAACCACTCCAAATCCTAAACCAATCCACTCATGGTGGTGCTCATATTTTCTTATGGGCTGCTACCCCCAGACAAACAAGCCAGCCTCCATCACTTGGATCCCCCCAGTCCCCCCTATTTTTTGTGGAGGCCCTTCCCCACTTCACCTCTCATCTAGGTGGAAGATAACCAAGCTGTTTATTACCCAACTGCATAGCTGCAAACTGTATCAGAAAACAGTAGAGACCCGAGATCCTTATTTACACAAGGGCTGCTTTACACCATGCAGTAAAAATTATTAAAGGAGTTATGGAACACATAAAACTTTGTTTTTTTTTTCAGATATAAATATTCAACATGGGAAAAATTCTCATTCTCTCAGGTACATAAATCATTTTCAATAATAGATTTCTTCTTAATCCCTGAAGAGTTCTTATATACTTTTAATAAAATTAAGTATGGAGCTATCAAGCTTTCTGATCATGCCCTAGTATAGATTGTAAAGGCACTACAAGCTGAAAATAAAGATAACTATTGTCCCCGATTTTCTCTCCACCAATCATGACAGACACTATATTGTGGGTGCTCAGATAGGCAATTAATTTAATATTTCCAAATAATTCACATACAAAACCATCAAATCTTTGTACATCTGCCATTGTTTTCCCTTTATCCTACCATCCTTACAGGTGTTCATATTTACATAATTTCTATATTACATCATCAATATTTAAACGTTCCATATCCTCTTGTTCCATCTTCTTTCCCCATGTATAAACCTGGGGGTCGATTCCAATCTTCGCTTCGAAGGTAACGGTGTAAACCGATACCGCTTTTCTCATCTTCTTGTTGTTGTTTATCTTTCTTACTTTGGTCCCCCCTGACTCCCCCCCAATCCCTGTTCCACTTTTCATTCATCCACAGCCTGTCTCCAGCCTGCGTTGGATGACGGGCATTCCCCCTTTCCCCTTATCTTCCAACTTCTCTGCACCATGCCTCGATAGTCTCCATTGTCTCTGTGTTAAATATGTCTACCACTAGATCCATCAGGTGAACCCCATCTGACCTGTTACATGCATTGCCTGCCTCCTCTATGCCCCTTCTAATCACCTTCCCTTCCATAGACAGGAACATAGTACCCATCCTCCTATTCATCTTCCTTCGAGCTCGATCAATGGATGCATGGTTCTTTTTGAAATGCCATACCCTGCATGGCACCATGTCTCACTACACTAATGTCACATGTGGCCACCACTGTTTTATCCTCCCATGTCATGTTTAATTTGTAAAAATACATCTAACCAGGGCCTGGACCTTATATCATTTCCCCCCAGATGGACGATGATCATATCCAGCATCGGTAGTCTCTCTCTTATTTCCCTCAGTGCAGGTAACAACCAAGCCCACTTCATTTCCCTGATTCCTGTCCATGACAACCTGCAGTGCTTGGGGTCCTGATAGAGCTGTTTACCCCCTGTCACATTTACTGCTCTCCTCTCTGCCCAGTAAATGTATTAGTGCCCACATATCCAAATCTCCACCCGACGTCCAGGCCTTGTATTATCTCATTGCTTCCTCAGGTGCTCTATGAAGTTTCTGCACTTTTGTCCTGTATACTGTTAACAGTGAATCCTGGGCCTTTCTAAGCATAATCAAGCCATAATTAGCATGCCACAAACAAATGCTAATAGCTCAAGAACCGTAAGTGCTAGACACAAAGTATGAGTGGCAAACTTGTTCAGCATAAAATTACCTTTCCAATGGTGGTGTGCAGGTAATAATAAGTAATTTAGGATTTTCTCTATGCAGGTCGAAACAGCCCCCCCCAAAAAAGTTTCCACTTAAAAATGAACCTTAAGCCTTGTTTTGTTGGGAAATATGTTACATATTAGCACCAAATTAAGCATCCAGACACTAGATGCAGTTTTCATAATTTTTTGTAAAAGAAAAAGATATTTCTGTAGTATAAAACATAGTTTTTTTACCATTTTAGTCAAGGTGCTTTGGTGAGGTTTCAGTCACGATTCTGAACCATACACACCATGCTATAAACAAATGCATATAACTCCTGAAGTATCCATGATACACACAACATATCAACGGCAAAGTTGTTTATCACAAAATTTCCTTTCAGACAGTGCTATGCAATCAGTTGTGCTCATTGTATTTTTTGTGTTATCCTGGCTTACATACCTAGAATGTGTGTTTTATTCAACGTGCTTAGGTGGTTCTTGATGGACAAAATGTCAGCCACAACACACCATGCCATAAACAATTGCAAATAACTCCTAAAGTATACATGATACACACAAAATGTCAGCAGACAATCTGTTCATCACTAAATTACCTTTCCAATGCTGCCATGCAATCAATTGTAATCAATTTGGTTTGTTTTATACTGGCTGAGATACTCAAAATTTCTGTTTTATTTTAAGTGCCTAGGTGGTTCTTGATGGACAAAATGTCAGCCATACACACTGTGCCATAAACAAATGCACCCTACAGTATCCACCAACGAACATGAAAGCATTCCCCTCGGTGTTCAGTGGTCCCTCCCCCAACTCCTAATGCCTCACAACAACACAAAATGGCATTCTCTTTCTATCACATCTCTGTTGTAAACCACTAGCCACAGGTCAGAGACCACAAGGCTCCTGGGACTCCATTTTGTGGGATGGTTTTGTATGTCTGAAGGTGGGAGGTGGGAGGTGGGATGGAGGACCCTGACAGCATGGCAACCATTTTGTGAGCTGGAGTCAGGTCTCGGAGGGAGGGGGATCACCCAGACAGCCAGCTCACAAAATGATTGCCATGCTGTCAGGGTCCTCCACCCCACCTCCAAACATACGGAACCATCCGGAGACCACAAGACTCCAGGGAATCCATTTTGTGGGATAGTTTTGTATGTTCTGCATTCCCCCAACCCACCCCACAAGACCTGGCAGCATCACAAAAATTTATTCTGTTTTGTGCACTCTCCTTTTCCCACCCCAACCACATACCAAACCCCTTGACTGTGAGCAAATGGCATTCTCTTTTGCTGGGTTTGGAGGATTGGGATGAGCCACTGGTGCCAGGTCTCTGAGGGTGGGGGTGCACTGAACATCAGGGAATGCATTTTGTGTGACTATGTCAGATCTCTGAGGGTGAAGGGGAGCCTCTGGACAGGGAATGACAATCGTGGGATCACGCACGCTGGGTAGCTGGTGCACTATCCAACAAACAGCATTATGTGTCCAGAAGCTCCCAACTATCCTCTGAGAACTGGCACAATCAAATAAGTACCATTTCCTGCTGTTCTGGGACTTGCCTCCAGCCACCGAGGCCTAGCACCATCAAAAAAAAGCATACCCTGGTGTTCACTGACTCACCCACACACTCAACACCAGGCATCATCCCACAAAGAGCATTCACTGGTGTTGGTGGGGGGGGGGCTTCATATCACCTTCCAAGAAATGGCATCACCACAATAAAACACATTCTGTACAATTCCCAAGGTTTCCTGCCCTCCAAGACACATAATCACAACACCAAATGCATCCATTTCTTCCCCCAACACACCATGGTACCATAATAGAACACATTTCCCTGGTGTCTGGTGGTCCACCCCCCCAGGAGACCCAGCACCAACATAAATTCAGTGTTTACCAACCCCTTTGCACCTTCCCTCCTAGCCATTTGCATCCCCCTCAGAAGCACATTGAAAGATGTAGAGAAAGAAAAAAAAACTCACTGATGGCACCATGTCTTGGGGGCAGAACGGAACGCTGGACCACGTGGCATGCTGGACCAAACACCGCGGCATACAGTTCAAAAGTGGCATACCCTGGCATGTTTCAAAGGAATGGAGTCAGCAACAAACAGCAAATGTGGGTGGAAAAGGTAGTAGCAAATGGCATGTGGGCAGAATTAGTGACACAACCAAAGGCAGTAGCAAACAGCATGTGGATAGAATTATTGACACAACCAAAGTCAGTAGCAAATGACATGTGGGCAGAATTATTGATGTGACCTGCTCCCGACCCACAAATCAACACCTGGAGATGCCCCACAGTTCCAAAAAAATAAAGCCCACAAGAAAGCAAGAAAATGGTTGACTTGTTGAGCTGCCACATTCACGGAGAAGCCCTACTTACGGTTTCGGCAACTTCTCCGTGTGGCAGCTCACAAACCGGATGAAAAACACAAGCAATCAAATAAATAAAGAAAAATTAAGAAACCTAAAGAGAGCAGCATACCTCGTCAAAAGCACAACAAAGTGGGGGATCTGAAGTGGACAGCAAATGCTTGGATTTAGGTTAGGACATAGCTCACCTCAGCATCCACACAGCATGCAGCTTGAATGAGAGACGCTGGGCTGAAACGCAGTTTTAAGTGTTTTTCCTATGGGACCCCTACTATTTTCAACCAATCACAGCAGGCTCACAATCTATAGTAGCCAGGGGATTAGTTTAATAACGCTGGCATGGATTGGTTGGCAATTAATTTCCTAATCATACAGATGACGACTCCAGACATGCTGCGGGCAAATGAGGACCGTGCAGCTGCTGACTCATTCTCAGACAAACAGGGTCTGAGTTTGTTGCCATCTATAGATGTTTCTCAGACATAATGAGCTAATATAAAAGCAGAAAAGCTCCATGATTATTATTTGCCAACCTTGTTGCTTAGCCATCACCTTTGTTGCCCCCAACTAGCCCCCCCCCACTACTAATACCTGCAAAACAAACGAGAAGGAATTAGCAAGTTTATTCATCCAAAGGCCTGATGTATCCTTTAAAACATTCAGATTTCTATCGTCCTTTTCCTTGTATTTGCCCCTTGGTTACCCCTGCTGCTGCCAACTGTGAGGCTGCCCCAATCCTGAAAGAGTGAGATGTAAACCTCTTTGGGTCCTCCTCCATAAAATTCATACCTTTCTTCAGGATTGCAATGATCTGGTAACTAGTTTGTGGTTTTCCATCCCCATGGGTAAATAATTGCCTCCTATTATCCCAGAGGACTGCAGTGTAATCCCACAGTGCCTGGACTGGGCAGATTGCCTGGTTAGCATGTTTTCCCATATAGAACTTGCTTCCCTTACCCCACGGACTGTCTCTGAATACTTTAGATGGATTGTCACCACTTCCCCTGTCATCGTCACATCTTCCCAATGGTTTCTGTCTGACCACGCCCCGATAATCCACTGCTTCACTCACCCTGAGTGCTCCATGGTACAGGATCAGAAAGACAGCCCAAAACAAAACTGCCTCCTCCACTGATTTACCATATTTGAAGCAGTGCCCCAGCTAGCTTGAATAGTAATTGTTCTAACACCTGTTTACTGTCATTCATTTCCCTAGTCTTCAGCCTTCCCCAGCCCTGCATCATTCTCCTAATGAACATCATTTTAGTGAGATCCCTCCAGCCTTTGAGGTTGCATACTATGCTGATGGCTGCTAGGTGGATCCCCATGGTGGAGTGTACTAGCCCCTTCTCCCACTGATGTACTATGTATTTCCCAAGCTGGTCATCTGTTACTGGACCACTTACCTCCATGCGGTGCATTTACCTAAAAGCTTGGAATGTCCTCCACTCCCCCTTGCATGCCCTCAGAGACCAGGGAAACCAGGAGTTCCAAAACAGCAACTCAGCTCCCTCCCGCCAATCTCCCAAATGTGCGCTGGTATGGATGTTTTCTGTTCCTCTGCCATCAGTGCGATGGTCCAGAACCTGTCCAGCTACAGACATGAAAAGCTGTCAACTATCATGTTCTGTATCCCATCTACATGTCTAGCCCTAAAGGACATATTCAGTTTTAAGCCTTGTAAGATTAAATGCCTCAGAACCCTCACCAGTGTGTCAGACTTTGTTTCCCTCATTGTTTAGCACATCTACAACTGCTCTGTTACACCAAAATGTAACCTTTTAATTCTGCAGCCCCTTACCACAAATTAGTGTGCTGGCCCAAATTGGTGCTATCTCCAGTAAAGTGATATTCTTGGTCAAACCAAAACATGCCCAGTCTTCTGACCAAGCTTTCAAAAAACCATCACCCTCTAAAATAACACCCTCCCTTCCCTAGTCCTCCTGCTGTGTCCATATATAGCTTCATGTCTGTGTTGTATAACCAATTCTCCTGCCAGAATGATACCCTTTTGAAATCTCTTAACAATTCACCCCATATCCCAGGGTCTGCTTAAACTCCCTTGTCCAGGTCAACCCAGTGATGTGGCCTGCTGATCCCCAGGTGGCATTAGCCAACCTTCTCATAAATGTCTTCCCTGGCCCAACAGCCCTGCAGGTGAAATTGAGGTGCCTGATTAATTGTTGCACTTGCTGCAGCTGTGACCTGCATCTGCCCATGGTTCCCCATCAGATCCTTCAGAGTCCTCACCTTTTTGTTTGGCAAGTGGAAAATCTTTTTTCTGTGCATTGATTTCAATGCCCAAGAATTCAATAACCCTACTGGGCCCCTCGGGCTTATCTAGTGCTCAGGACATGCCTAGTTCCTTGCAAATCTGTTGAAATTCATGTAGCAACCATTCAGTCTCCTCCCACTCACTACCTATGATAAGTAAATGATTCATGACTTCTCTGTGTCCTGTCCTGTGTTGAAAAATCCATTGTAGGCAGGTGTTAAACAACTCGAAGGTAGCACACACTGTTGAGCACCCCATAGTCATGGCCTTATCAAAGTAGTACCGCCATCTAGTTTTAACCCCAACAGGTCCCAATCTTCAGGACAGACTGGTATTAGCCTGAAAGATGATTCTATGTCTGTCTTCACTAGCCATGCCTCAGGGGTTACCCTAATGATCTGCACTGCCTCTTCCAGTGTCGCACACGACACTCTGCTGTCCTCCTCAGAAATTAAATCATTCACTGTTTCCCCCTCTGGGAAGGACAAGTGGTGAATGACCCTGGATTCCCTGGCTGCTTCTTTTAGACCAAACCAAGAGGGGATACCCTCAAGCTCTATAGCGGCAGGTGGCTGAAAGAGCCCTTGACCTTCCCAGCATCCTTCTCTTTCCTAATTTTCTCCCTCAGTACTACTTTCTTTCCCCTCACTGACCCCAGGTTCTTTGCTTCCCTGCCCTCCCTTGGTCCTTGAAATTGTAAGTCGAATCCATGTATAAACCCCTTCACCAGTTTACCCGCAGCCCGTCTATCCAGATAATCCTTTAAACACTGCCCTAGTAGCTCCGCCCATACTGGGGTTCTAGCCAGCTGAAACATGCCACCCCTGATGGAGGTATCATCGTTCCTAAGTTCAGAATTCTTGCCCCCCTTTCCCCCAAAACCATTCCCTCTATACCCCCATTCCATATCTGTCCCCTGTAACCTGTTTGCTCCCCCCAAAAAACTGTTCCTGTAGTCCCTGGCCCCCCCCAGGCTGTCCCCACTTGCCTAATTTGTCCCGCACTTAGATGCCAGATGTGTGCCTCCACATTTGGAGCAAGTGTGTCTGAATCTGCATTGAGGCCAGGTACAAACCACTCTATTGTATGCCCTACAACATTTTTGCAACGGGGTTGCTTTCTTCCCCCCCTTCCCAGTCTGGAGTAGCCTGATCTGTGACATAATCTGTCCTCATATACAGCTGTTTTGTATCTCAACACACATCCCCATAGGTCACATTCTTTGGTGGAAAAACTCTTAATAGTACAGCCATCCACTCCCCCCCACCCTTGATTTCGCCCTGCGAATAATCAAAGAATAAATAATCAGTGGTATCCCATGTTCTGGCTTCTTCTCCATCACTATTGCGGAGTATGTGGCAAAACCAACAAACCAAGCATCCCAATTCTTATCCTTCATGAATTTATCCTCCTCCTTTTTTCCCAGTAGCACAACTGTGGCTACCATCTCAATCTTACCTATACTCTCTTTTTTGTCATATTTGGTGATGGCTTCCCTACTGACAAGGGCAAATATGGCTACATATTCCCCTTTCCAAATCTTTTCTTTTGTGGCTATGGGGATGTGTTCACCTATCCTCATCCCTGGAGAGCCTATTTCTGTTGTTCCCACTCCCACTGTGCTAGGGTTTGCTTTTTCTTCACCTGTTTGTGCCCCTTTCCCAGTTGTGATCCCTGACAATGCTTTCTCAAATTGCCCAATGCCATCGTCCCCCATAGAGGTGATCATTTGTTCAATATATTCTCTTATGCTACTGCCTACATTACCACCCCTTTTACGTGTTTGAGGCTCTGTTCAGGGGAATAGAAGTTGGTCCTGGTGCTGGGTCCTCGGGTGTCACTGGCAGCAGCATGATGGGAGGCACTGGATTCGGCAGTGGTGCTGGTTGCGGCTGTGGAGCTGGGACTGGCTCTGGAACCGGGGTTGATAGAGGCTTGTGCAGAGGGAGAGGAAACATAGAAACATAGAAGTTGATAGCAGATAAGGACCGCAAGGCCCATCCAGTTTGCTCATTTCTTTTTCTACCTTATGAATGTGCCATAGGCCTTTGCTCTGTCAAGGGCCTATCTATTCATGCTCATCTGTATTGCTCCTTTATGCCTATCCCATGCTTGTTTGAAGCCCTGCACTGTATTCATATCCACCACTTCCTGAGGTAGGCCATTCCATGCATCTACCACCCTTTCTGTGAAAAAGAACTTCCTCACATTATCCCTTAATCCGCCTCCCTCTAATCTAATGCTGTGTCCTCTTGTCCTGCTATTTTTCTTATATTGAAACTTGTTAGACTCTTTCATCTTGTTAATGCTCTTAAGGTGTTTGAATGTTTTAATCATATCACCTCTCTTCCTCCTTTTCTCTAGGGTATACATATTGAGTTCAGTTAATCTGTCCTCATATGTTTTCTGATGCAGTCCCTGCACCATTTTAGTTGCCCTTCTCTGGACTATCTCAATTTGGTTAATGTCCTTGTGAAGGTGTGGTCTCCAGTACTGCACATAGTACTCCAGATGGGGCCTAACCAGTGTTTTGTAAAGAGGGATTATTACCTCCCTCTTCCAACTTGTGATACCCCTACTAATACACCCCAACTTCCCTCTAGACTTACCTACTGCTTTAGAGGTCTGCTTGGATGATTATAGGTCATCGGTGATAATGACACCCAAGTCTCTTTCTCCCCTTGTGATTGCCAGCAACTCCCCTCCCAGCCTATAGGTAGTTTCAGGGTTTCTCTTCCCTATGTGCTTGATCTTGAACTTCTTTGCGTTAAACCCCAGTTGCCACTCTTCCAACCATTTTGCTAGTTTATCCAGATCTCTTCTCATTCTGCCCTCACCATCTGGATCATCTACTCTGTTGCAGATCTTGGTGTCTTCTGCAAACATACAAACCTTACCCTCCAGTCCATCTGCAATGTCATTGAAGAAGATATTAAAGAGGACTGGCCCCAGGACTGATCCCTGAGGTACCCCACTTGTGATTTGCATCTCTTCTGACTGTATACCATTTACCACCACTCTCTGTTTTCTGCCCGTCAACCAGTTTGCCACCCAGTTGACCAATGTCTAACCCACCCCGAGCCTACCCAGCTTATTAATCAATCTTCTATGTGGAACAGTATCAAAAGCGTTGCTGAAGTCAAGGTAGGCAACATCAACTGCTCCCGCTTGGTCCACCACTCTGGTTACCCAGTCAAAGAAATCTATGAGATTAGTTTGACAGGACCTTCCTTTTGTAAACCGATGCTGTCTTGGATCCTGTGCTCCTATGTATTCCAGGTGTTGCACTATCCTTTCCTTAAGGAGTGTCTCCATAATCTTGCCCACTACTGAGGTAAGACTGACTGTCTATAGTTCCCTGCCTCCTCCCTGCTACCAGTCTTGTGGAGCAGGATCACATGAGCCCTTCTCCTGTCTTCTGGGACCTCTCCTGTGCTCAGAGACTCACTAGACAGTTCTGATAATGGCTCTGCTAGTTCTACCCTTAGCTCCTTTAGTGCCCTGGGATGTATGCCAACAGGTCCCATTGCCTTGTCCACACTGAGCTTATTGAGCTCTTGTAGGACCCTTTCTTTTGAGAAGGGACTAGTGCACACTTCCCTCCCCCTGTGTCCATGGTGCAGAGCTGTGGGCCCTGCCCTACCTTCTCTTCAGTAAATACAGAGCAGAAATATCTATTTAGGACAGATGCTTTTACATGGCCCTCCTCCTCACATGCCCCCTTATCCCCTTTGATCTTAGCAATAACCCCTCTGGACTTTCTTCTTTCACTAATGTATCTATAGAAAATCTTGTCACCTTCTTTTACTGTTCGTGCTAGTGTTTCCTCGGTTTGGGCCTTTGCCTGCCTTACTGCCTTCCTTGCTTCCCTTAGGGAAGTTTGGTATGCCTCCCTGTCTTCATCCTGCTGCATTCCCTTATATTTCCTGAAGGCCAGCCTTTTGGCTCTGACCTTTCCTACTACTGTGTTTGAGAACCAAAGTGGTTTCCTTCTTCTTTTGCACTTCCTTTTCTCACTAACACAATGGGATGTTGCTTCAAGTACTGCATCTTTAATGCTTTCCCACTTTGCCTGTACCCCCTCACCTGTATTTCTTTTTGCCAGGTCTAGCTTAACTCTGTTGGCCATCTTATCAAAGTCAGGTCCTCTGAAGTGCCATATTTTTGCCTTGGAATGGGATGATTTTGTTCTAGTGGCCAAATTGAACCATACCATGTGATGGTCACTGGCCCCCAGGTGACCTTCTACCTGGAGATCTGTGATCCTTTCCCTGTTAGTCAGTACTAGATCTAGGATAGCCCTGTCTCTAGTGGGTTGTTGTACCAGTTGTTTGAGGCCCTCCCTCTGCAGGGAATCCAGCATGTGTCTAGTTCTGGTAGATGTCCCTGCTGGTATTGACCAATCTGTATCTGGCATGTTGAAGTCTCCCATTATCAGAACCTCCACTTTAGCAGTCATGTTTTGTATATCTTCTAACAGTAATGTGTGTATGTCCTCCCCCTGGTCTGGAGGCCTGTACACAACCCCAGTTTGTATGGCTGTCCCATTTCCTGTCTCCAGGGTGACCCACAGTTCTTCTGGCTCCTTATGTGTATTCTGAATTTCTGTAGCTTTCATATTTTCATTGACATAAAGGGCCACTTCCCCCCCCCTTTTTGCACACCTCAATCTCTTCTGAACAGTACATAGCCAGGTACTGAAGTCTCCCAAGTGTGGTTACTGGTAAACCATGTCTCACTAATGACTACTACGTCCAGTTTAGCCTCTATCAATATTGCTTGCAGGTCTGGGATCTTGTTTCCCAGACTGCGAGCATTTGTGTACATGATTTTCCATTGCTCAGATTTCGGTGTATTAGTTGTTGGATGAGGTCCGGCATTTCCCCAGTGCATCGTATGGGAAGCTGGACCTTTTCTTTACCTGGTTATGCAAATGAACTACAAACATGCTGAACTCTTGTTTGACCACTAGCTGAGGGGGGAGGGGTGTTCTTCTCATTTAATGTTTCGGGTGCTGCACCCCTCTCCCCATTTGCTAGTTCAAATATTCTGTAAAGACATCAAACTTCTGCCCAATGCACTGACTCCCTCCTTAGTCAGATGCAGTCCATCAAATTTAAAGAACTTTTCCTCCCAAAACTGTTGCCATTTCCCTACAAATGTGTGTCCTTTTTCTAGGCACCAGCCCTTGAGCTACATGTTTAACTCCCCTTTCCCCCCTTCTCTAACCTTCCATTCATCTGTCCCCCTCTCCCAGACTGGCAGGATCTCAGAGAAGGAGCTGCCGGATGAAATGGGTGATAGTTAGTCACCCAGCCTGGTCAGGTGTTCCTTGGTTTCCACAACTGACTGGCTGGCGAGATCGTTAGTTCCTATGTGTACCAGGACTTCAATGTTTTCTCCTACTTCCTGAACAATTTTAGCAATTCGGTCAGTGTCTCTCCATGCTGATCTACCTGGGAGACATCTGACCATTACTCCATGCTGGAGATACATATCAACTCCCCGAATCATGGAGTCTTCTATGATCAGAAGTTTTTTGGATTTCCTTTTTGCTTTTTTTGTTTTGGTTCCTGTTTTGGGTGCGTTTTGTTGTGCTAGCTCCTATGCTGCAGTGTCCTGCTGTGCAGTGTCCTCTGTCCCTTTGTTTGATTTTGGAGATAGAGGCTAATACCTGTTTGTAGTTTTTATATGATTTGTGGAGGTGTTATGTTGGAGAGCACCGAGTGATGGGGCACCTGATTGGCCCCTCCTAACCACCTGCTAACCTCCCGGATAAACTACCCTTTGCAGTCGAGGTGCTTCTGTTGGATGTTGGGGAAATGGTGGGTGGTTCTTACAATATATTTCCTCTTGAATATGCAATTTGAGGTGCACAGTCTCTGCCTATGCTGCCTGTAGCTGAGCCCTTAGATCTCCAATGGCCCAGCATGTACAACAATGTCCTAAATCCTGTAAAACTGCCCTTCTGAAGACCCCCACCTACAGTCTGTCAGCTCCCCCTGCTCTTCCTCTGGAGGTGGGGCAGATGTCAGTTCCTGGACCATCCTATCGGGGCTGGCTGTCCTGGGGGGCTGCCTAGGACTCCTAGGTTGCGGAAGAGACCACTTACCACCCGTCCCACTCCGCCGGCCATCCGACTTCCTCTTTTTACCTTGTATGTCTGATTCCATTCCTTCAACCAGCTCCCACACCTTGTTGGCTTTCTCTGCCAAATCCAGTATGGCACTGTATGCATCGTCCTTGGATGGTCTGCTGTTCCTTGGTGCCATGGCTGTTGGTTGTACCCTAAATGAAAGATGCTGCAAAACACAAGTTAAACTGTTAATTCTCTTCCAGTTTGGCCCAGGTCCCTCCTTGTGTTCACCACTCACCTCTCTCTGGTGCTCATCCCCTCTCTTTACTCAAGTCACCTTCCCCCTCTTTTGGGTGGATGAGCACCCCTCCACCCCTGTTTTATGTATTTATCTATTTGGCCATGCCTGTATCTGTTTTATTTTATATCAAATATATATATATATATATATATATATATATAAAATACATATATATATATTATTTTTATCCCCCCATCTTTCCTGCCCTTATACTTCCTCCCAGCTAATGGCCAATCCCAGACCCAATGGCTTGGAGCATTCCCCTCATCACCTGGGCCTCCCTGCGTGTTCTTGGGCTTTCCTTACCATTCTGTGCTCCCCCTGAGGCCATGCTGTGCATGTCACATGCCCCAGCCTACAGTCTGTCTGCTCCCCCCTGCACTTATTTTCAGAGCTACTCCTTGGGTAGCACAAGGCATATCTCCTTTTACATTGCAGTACTGGAAATGTTTCATCCCTGTTCAAAGCCCTTCTATTTTGCTCCTCCAAATATGTGCCTTAATTCTGGTTTGGTAGCATGTCTGTCCCCGTAGCCATTCTTTCACCTAATTAGAAATGCTGAAAGCAGTGCACACATTTCTTTTTTCATTTTTTTACAAAATATGCTAACAATTGCCCTAAATAACCTACTGTCTTGAAAGCACTACACCCCACTGGTATCCTTGTTCCCATTCCATGCCTTGTTGAACCACTGCCCTGCAGGCCAAGATGGTGGCCCCAGGGTTGCCCTCAAGGGCTGGCCCCCAGGCCTCTGGCATTCTGCCAGCCAGAATGCCCTCTCCAGAACATGATAAAACCACTGCCTCGCCCACCCCCCAAAATCTAAGGCAATCCTCGCACACTAATCGCCCTGTCCCCTCCCACTTTCTTTCAATAAAATGATCCGTGGCTTTTGATTGAGTAGCGGGTGGCTCCCTCATCATGGGCCTACTGTGCTCCTATTATTGCCCAGTGTGGGTGCCATGTTTTCAGCCTTCCAATGCTTCCTTGCATCACCACTGCCAAGTTGCCCAACTAAGCAAAAAACCACAACTCACCCAAAGCAAAAACCCCTGGGCTCACTCAAAACCGGCAGTAGCCAACCAACAGCATCCCTTCATGCACAATAAAGCTCCCACCTGACCCCTTCGTCATGGTGCCCCACCATAGAACCCTTTCCTTGCTGGGGAAAACAACCAAGCAGACCTCCATCGACCACGCTGTTGCCCTCACCACCTTTCTTCTTGCCCATGGCATGGACATCCTCTGTCCCTGTCTTGTTCCCATCCAACAACCCCATGCTCTCCCCAGAACAAAAAAAAAACACTAGGCTCTCATAAGCCACACTGGGGGCAGCCAAAACAAAGTTCCTTTATGCACCAATCACCCTTGACTCCTGCATGGTCCATTTGCCATTGTGCCCCACCATAAAACACCCCTGTAGGGGAAACAATCCCATAGATACCTCATCCACAATGCTGCAGCCCTCACCACCTTCAGACTCCTGCACTTGGCTTGTGCCTCCTCTGAACCCAGATGCCTTCTCACCACCCAAACAAGTCCTCCATACACTTCCTTTCATTTTGCCATCAATAACAAAAAAAAACACTCGCTCCGAAAATCGCTCTCATAGGGGAAATCATTCCAAACAGATGTCTCATCTACCACACTGTGGCCCTCTCTGCCTTCAGACTCCTTCATTTGGCATGGGCCTCCTCCGAACCCAGATGCCTTCTCACAACTCAGACAAGTCCACTGGACAATTCCTTTCATTCTGCCCCTCTAAAAACAGAAAACCTCCACTCGCTATGCAGGTCACACCGTGTTGCGATGCCTTGTCATACCACCCTAACCAGAAGCCACATATAAACTTCCCAGATGTCTGTAACTCCCTTATTCCTTACCTGGCTCCATATGCTTGTAGACCTTCTGAATCATCCACCCAACAGGAGTTTTCTGAAATTATCAGATAATCTGACTTAAGGAAAAACTGACATATATATATATATATATATATATATATATATATATATATATAGAGGCAAAACTCCATTTAATACATCAGTATGGGTTGTTCACAGTGACAAAAGTGAGGAAATTTGGTGTTATGGTTGAAAGCCCCTTGCACACCCCAGCCCACCACCCCAGCTGCCAATGGGGTGTACATTGAGGTCATCTGCCTAACTCTCACCCCATCACATGTGTAAACAAGCTGAGCTATAGGTGAGATGGGGTGGGAAGTTGCGACCAATGACCCCAAAATGCACTATAATAGAGCAAACATAAACCGTAATGCACACATTGGGTACAAAGGAGCGGTAATGCAAACAGGTACAGAAATGCAAGTGGAAATGCTAACTGTAACAGTAACAGAAGCGCACACCAGGTTTTTGCCCAACAGCTGCATAGAGAAACACAGTGTGTACAAAGAATGTATATATAATAATGGGCCACGGAGCAGAAAACGAGCTGTTGGAATACTAAATTGTTTATATCTCAGAAACCAGGCAACGTGGAAAAAAAATTTAAATTTCACATGATCCATGAGTTTCCTGGCTAGGTTTTTACAAAATGCATAGCCCATAGAGCTACACATTGTTGGAATGAAAATTCCATATCTCGCACCGTTTCCAAGATACAAGCCCCGGAAGGTGTGGCAGATGCCACCATGTTAGTCTATGGGAAAAAAAGTCAACTGAATCACCAAAAGTCACATCTGTAAGATGCTGGCTTTCTTCCCTCCAAATTTCAGTCCAAAAGAACAAATCATTTTTTTTTTGCAGCAGGGTGGCAAAGAATTCTTGTCATTTTGGCCATAGTCTAGAAAAGTAGTGTCATGACATTGCAGAGGGACTGGAAGGAAAAGTATGCCTCTTTGCAGATGACACAAAGATCTGCAACAGGGTTGATACACAAGGAGGCATGGAAAGGATGAGAAGGGACTTGGCAAGGTTGGAGGAATGGTCAGAAGTATGGCAGCTTGGATTCAATGCAAAGAAGTGCAAAGTAATGCACCTGGGAAGCAAAAACCCAGGAGAAGATTACACAATGGGGGGAGGTAGTAACAACAACAAAAATGGAAAGAGATATGGGGTAATCATATCAGATGACCTTAAGGTTGGCAAGCAATGCGAGAAGGTGGTAGGGAGGGCTGGGGGGATACTGGGATATATAGGGAGAGGTATCACCAGCAGAAAACAGGAAGTTGTTATTCCCCTGTACAGACAGTTGGTGAGACCCCATCTGGAGTACTGTGTCCAGTTCTGGAGACCCCATCTCCACAAGGACATAGACAGGATGGAGGCAGTTCAGAGAAAGGCAACTAAAATGGTGCAGGGTCTGCAAGAGAAGCCATACAAGGAGAGACTAAAGGAGCTTAATATGGATACCCTTGAGGAAAGGAGGGAGGGGGGGACATGATAGAAACATTTAAGTACCTCAGTGGAATCAACAAAGTCCTAGAGGGTAGCATCTTTCAGAAAAAGAGATGTGCAAGAACAAGGGGACACAATTTGAAGATAGAGGGGGGACGGCTCAGCAGCAATGTGAGAAAGTATTTTTTCACAGAGAGGGTGGTGGACACATGGAACAGCCTTCCTGAGGAGGTTGTGGGGTCTAAAACTGTGGGAGAATTCAAGAATGCATGGGACAGACATAAGGCAATTTTTGTGGGGGGTAGGACGAAATGGGCTGTTGGTTAAATAGGATCTGCAGCTTATCCTCTAGGTAGAGAAATGGGCAGACTTGGTGGGCCAAGCGGTCCTTATTTGCTGTCAAAGTCTATGTTTCTATGTGATTTGTGAAAGCTTTCACAAAATTTGTGAAACTGTCACAAGTGCAACACTATTTTGCAACACTACTTTTTCCAGAAATTTGAAAAACATATTTCTAGGGTGTTTAACCCCAAAATAATGACATGGCTAGCATCCTCAGGGCTCGACTAGATGAACTCAAAAAAAATTGTGTCCCTAGATGGTCCCAATTTTAAATGTCAAGCATTTCTGTGATCAGTAACTGAGAACAAAATGGCAGATTTGCAACACTACTAGGGCCATTTGCAACACTAAGAACTGCATTTGTGAAAGTGTCTTTTTGTTAACTTTTCCCATTGACTTATAATGCGAAATTGTTTTCTGAATAACTTTTGAACCGTTCAATATTTTTTCACAAAATCCTCAAAAGGCACATAAGGGATGCCAGCCAGACGTTCCCAGAAGATTTCTGACTGGTCGCACAAACCGCGTGACCTGTAGGTGCGAGCAAAGAATGCACAAAAAAACATAATTGCACACACGGATGTCTCTTAATAGCTCCGCAGCTGTATATCCGACCGGTATGAAAGTTGCAGATCCCAAGATCTGTGGCCTGCCAAATTTCAGGCAAATCCGTTGAACAGTGGCAAAGTTATTAAGGTGCAAAGTTTCACCATTTAACCTTAAAAGGGCTACTCAACCCTAACTATGGTAGCACTACCGTGCTGTCATAATATATATATATGTATATTTTGATTTTAGGAATTTGTTTTAATCTTATATATTGATCTATTGTAAAAGCGCTTTGATTTTGGAAAGGCGCTTCTTAAAAATAAAGTATTCATTCATTCATATACTGTATATATATATATATATATATATATATATATATATATGTATACAATGGGGGTGAGACATATTCCAGTAAAATAAAACATGTTATTTTTACTGCAGTGAAATAAATCCTGATGACGTCAGCAGAGTTAAAATAAATCCCATCTATTACACCCCCGCAAACCCGTGCTAAACCCATGTTAACCTCATGCAACAGTGAGGACCCCATTGTATAAGTAGGACACATGATGTGCACATCATGGAATATGAAAAATATTTTCACTCCTACCTCATGAGCACTGTGTATTTGGCCTTTGGCACTCGTGAAATATCCAGGATCACTCTGCAGGAGTGAAAATATTTTCCATATTTCACTCATGCCCATCATGTATCCCATATATATATATATATATATATATATATATATATATATATATATATATATATATAATTAGGGCAAAAACTCCCTTTAATGCATTAGTTAGGGTTTTTCCACAGCGACAAAAGTGAGGAAATTCAGTGTGGTTGAAAGCCCCTTTGACCCCCATCCACACCCCAACTGGCATCGAGTGCGCATTGGGGTTGTCGGCTAACTCACCCCATCAGATGTGTGAATAAGCAGAATTATAGGAGAATGGGTGAGAGTTGGTTGACACCCCAACGTGCACCTGATGCCGGTTGAGGGTGTGGACTGGGGGTGAAATGGGGGCTTTCAACCCTAACACCTAATTTCCTCACTTTTGTCACTGTGGAACAACCCTAACTAATGCATTAAACTGAGTTTTTTGCCTCTAATTTCCCTTCTTTTTGAGAATGATACTGAGAAATAGTGGATATAATGCAGCGGCGGGGGGCCCCTCACTCCCACCACGTGATGTCTTGTCACACAGTAACACGGTGCCTGCAAACGCAAATGGTAATGCTCATGGTGATGCAAAGTGAAACAGAAAAATAAACAGTACTATAGACACAAATGGTTAAAATAATGCAACTGCAAGCACAAATGAAAATGCAAAGGGTAATGCACATGGTGCCGTAGACGGGAACGGTAAGTGAAACAGGTTCGGAACTGCAAGCGGAAGCAGTAAGGGTAACAGTAATATAAGCGCACAGGCTGCTTTTCCCCAAAAGCTGCATTGAGAAAGACAGTGAGTACAAAGAATGTATGCATAATAATGGGTCTCGGAGCAGAAAATGAGGAGTTGGAATACTAAATTGCTTATATCTCAGGAACCGTAAGATGTAGAAAAAAAATGTAAAAGTCACATGATGTATGACTTTCCTGGCTAGCTTTTTACTCAGCCCCCAGCAGGGGTCTGAGCATTTTTCAAATGAAAAGTCTGTATCTCACACCATTTCTGAGATACAGGCCCTGAAAGGCGCAGCAAATGCCGTAATGTTATCCTATGGGAAAAAAAGAGAAGTTCGGAGTACGATAACTTTAGCTCCCTGTAATTTTTTTCACCAAACCACTGAAAGGCACATCTGTGGGATGTTGACTTTCTTCCCTCCAAATTTCAGCCCAAAAGACTAAACCATTATTTTGCAGCAGGGTGGCAAAGAATTCCTGTAAAGTGGTGGACGCCGTAATGTTATCCTAAGGGAAAAAGCATCACCTTTCAAGTGCTGTAACTTTGCCACCCTGTAATATTCTTTCACTGAAAAACTGAAAGGCACATCTGTGAGATGTTGGCTGCGTTCCCTCCAAATTTCAGCCCAAAAGAACAAACCGTTCTTTTGCAGCAGGGTGTCAAAGAATTGCTGTCATTTTGCCATAGCCTGGAAAAGTAGTATTGCAAATTATGAAAGCTTTTGCAAAAATTTGCAACACTTTCATGAGTGCGACACTACTTTGAGAAAGTTCTTTTTCCAAAAACTTGAAAAACGTATTTCTAGGGTGTTTAACCTCAAAATAAAGACATGCCTAGCATCCTCAGGGTCCGACTAGGTAAACACAGAAAGAATTGTGTTGCTAGAGAGTCCCAAATTTAAATGCCAAGCATTTTTCTGATCACCAACTGAAAACAAAATGGTGGATTTGCGAAAGTAAAAAGGGCCATTTGTGAAAGTAAAAACTGTATTTGCGAAAGTGTTGAACTTTTTGTTAATTTTTCCCTTTGACTTATAATGGGAAACTGTTTTTTTAATAACTTTTGTATCGTTTAATATTTTTTCATGAAATCTTCAAAAGACACATCAGGGACCCTGGCCACACGTTCCCTGAAGATTTCGGACTGGTCGCGAAAACTGTGCCACCTGTAGAGACGACCAAAGAATTGCAAAAAAGCATAAACGCGCACACAGATTACACTTTATAACTCCGCAGCCATATATCTAAACAGTATAAAAGTTGGCACATCCCAAGACCTATGGTTCTTGATTGTGTATTCTAAATTTGAGGCAAATCCGTTGAACGGTTGCAAGTTATTAAGGTGCACAATTTTAGGTTTAACATGTAAATGGCTCCTCAAACCTAACTATGGTAGCACTACCGTGCTACCATAATATATATATGTGTGTATATATACAGTATATATATATATATATATATGTGTGTGTATATACTGTATATATATATATATATATATATATATATATATATATATATACACTTATATATTTGTATATATTTAGTAACTTACGTAAACCGATGGAATTTATCAATTGCCGGTCTGATCTGCAGCTCTCAGACAGTTAAGCTGTTCTGAATGTAGCAGAAAAAGAGGCAGATCCCTTCTCTGCAGCTGCTTAAATATCTCTAATCTTGGGCCTTCCCCCTTTTCCCCTTAGCCTATCACCTCTTCCCCCTGCCTCTGTAGTTCCCCCCATTCTCATGATGTTACAGATAACTCATGGCCTTCCTAAGCTCATCCCACTGTCCGACAATATTAGTCATCAGTCCAGGCCTTCCCCTTAACCCTCTCCCTTCCCCCTGCTCTCTGCCTTCTTCCCCCTCCCTCTCCCTACTGCCATCTCTTCCTTTAGCATTATTTTGATTCTGAGTGGGGCACTGGGACAATCTACCCTGCCCTTTAACAGGCAAACCCTATTATCACTGGAGATTTGATAATATCCTGCTTTTGGATTAATATTTTAAACTAAAACTAAGAAACACTGCTAAAGATTTTTTGAATATTAATACTACATCTGAGACTTCAGCCTCAACTCTTTGGGAAACATTAAAAATGTATCTTAGAGGTTGGATAATTTCTTATTCATCTTATAGAAAAAAACTTCTGGAAAGGATAAATAGTTTAGAACATGATTTACTAGTTACTGAAGTAGCATTTAATAATTCTGGCACAAATGGAGACTTGATCAAAACCTTACAGATCAGATAAGAGTACAACAAAACAATAGTTTATAAAGCAGAAAAAAACATTTGAATATGCTAAATCTAGTTATTATTTGCTTTTCAGATTAACCCGACAAAACAGGAATACTATCAATAACATTATGATATAGAAGGGAAAATTAAGAATTCTCATTGGCAGATAAATCAAAAATTTCAAGATTATTATAGCACTCTATACACTTTGGATATAGATCTGGAGCAGCAAAACATTGATACTTTCTTAGACACTCTCCCAAGAAAGTCACTAACAGATATGGATAGAGCTGCATTAGATAATTCATTAGATCTTCAAGAAATTATAACAACAATATCACAGCTTAAAAATGGTAACTTGCAAGGCTCAGGTGGGTGTACAGTAGAATTTTACGAGGTCTTTAGTGATATTTTTGCACCTGTATTTTTGGACTTGTATAGATATATAGAAATTAGAGAACAATTACCACAATCCATGACAGAAGCTAAAATTAGTCTTACATTAAAGAAAGATAAAGACCCATTACTCTGCAGTTCACATAGACCTATCTCCTTAATGAACATCGATTACAAAATTAATACTAAAATTTTGGCAAATAGATTGGCGACTCAGATTCATATTGTAGTTCATTCCAATCAGGCTGGTTTTCTTCCAGGTCATCACCTCTCTTCCAACATTAGGAAAGCATTAGACATCATGGGTCCTATATTCAAAACTTTGCTCCGGGGCTAAATTAGCACTGCCCAGTGTGCTAAAATAGCCCAGAACCAATAGCCCACTATATTCAAAAGGGTGCTAAACCTGCTGAAAATAGCATGCTAATGAAACCGAGCAAACTGGGCTGGGAGTGCAGTGCAACAATAACCTGGGAAATAAGACAGCTCTGAATATAGCAACCAGGAAATGCTATTGCAGGGTCCCACAGCTCCACCTGTAGGTCAGTCTGGAAGTACAGGGGCTGGTTGGGTCTGCCCACAGCTCCAGCTGTAGGTCAGTCAGGAGAAGCATGGTAGTAGCTGCAGGCTACATATGTACAGAACTGCATAGAATAATGTGATCCAGGGGACTGCACAGCACAGGCACTGATGGTGGTGCTGGATGCAATAGTCCAACCTGAGGTCCTGCTATACAGGGAACAGCAGACAGTACAGTGACATGGGGGCCAATGGTATGTGGGATGCAGCACTGTCTATGGTGTGGTGGGAAGCGTTGACTGCAGCACTGTACACAGTGACAGCCCCATCTTGCAGGTGTGTACCAGCAGTGGACAGTAGTGTACTGCTGTTGTGCAACTCACAGATGCTGCACTACTGGCATGGGATGCTCACAGTGAAATATACATTGCTGGATGCTGGCTGTGTGTGCTGTAGTGTCTATACAGCTGTGCAGCTTGTGGCTGGTGGCGGGCCCTTACCATCGGACAGGCACACAGGTGTTATGGTATTCCCTACACTGGACCATTTGCACTGCATGATTTGTCCCAGCCATGTGGCAGCACCCAGTATGTGGCACAGACTGGTCACCTGTACACCTCCCACATCCCTAGTGCTGCATGTGTGTGCTGGTATCTGTTGGTGTCCACAGAAGGGTGGTCTGCAGGTGTGTGCTGTATGGCCACACTGCCATGGTGTCTACTGGGGGCCAGGTCACCACTTATTGCCTTGCATGGCTGGGACTGGTGGCAGATGATGGCATCATAGTGATGCATATTGATGTCATAGCATATTTCCTCTATGTCTAGCTTATTTCTATGTGTCATACTTACCGGTTAGCATTGTGCAAAGCCGTGTAAATGTCATGCAAAGCCACGTGAAGCCACAAAGTCATGCAAAGCTGGTTTGCTCAGAGCTAAGACAAGCTTTTCCTGTGCAGTAATTTGCATCATGCAAAGTGTTGTACTAAGCTGTGCAAAACCACTTTACACAGTGCTATTTGCTGCATATAGCATTGCGCTGACACATACCCTCAGTTTCCCCCTTGCATACATTATCATTTTGCCCGGTGCTAATGCGGTTTGCATGCAATATTTGACCATTTGAATATAGCCAACCTGTGCTAACCTGGCGCCAAACCTGCGCAAACAGTTTTCTCCCAGTGCAAAGTTTTGAATATAGGGCCCCATAGATCTTATTAAGAGGGCAGATGTTGCTATTCTGTCATCAAATGCTGAGAAGGCATTTGATAGAGTTCATTGGCCTTTTTTAAAAACATGTCTAAGGGGTATGAATGTGGGAGATAGATTTATGGCATGGATTAAAATGATCAATGATAAACCTCTAGCAACAGTCAAAACTAATAGAAATATATGAAGCCCTATCTAATTGTATAGAGGAGTAAGACAGGGCTGTTCTCTATCTCCATTACTCTTTGTCATATTTATTGAAAACCTGGCAATGAGTATTAGGGGAAATTACCTTATAAAGGTCCCTCAAATAAATGGAGAGCAATACAACATTTTACTTTGTGCAGATGATGTGTTAACATTTCTACACAAACCCCATAATTCAATGACACCATTATTTAATACAATATACTCCTTTGGGATTCTATCTGGATACAAGGTAAATTGGATGAAATCTGAATGCTTATATCGGAATACAGAATAAGAGAACTTCTCCCTCAATCAACTTTTCAGCAATACAGCTATTAAAAGTAAGTTAAAATATGTGGATGTCATGCTTTCAATAGATATAGATCAACTATATCAGCATTACTATCCAACTCTAATCGACAGAATAAAAACTGATTTAGATAAATGGGTCAATTCTCCCTTAACAATGATTGGTACAGTAGAATCAATATACTTAAAATGAATGTTTTACCTAGATTCTTGGTTTTGTTTTTCAAACACTGCCTATTGCACTGAATAAAAGCTTCTTTCTTGAAAATTGATAAGATGTTCAGACATTTTATCTGGCAAGGGAAGATACCAAGAGCCAGTTTGGAAAAATTATACCCTCCCCTTTCTCAAGGAGGATTGGGTCTTCCTAACCTGAAACTATATTATATCACAAACATCGATTTACCCCTTCAAATAGGGTTCCATTTTGTGACATTGCTTCCATTCCCAATTTAAGTATTTAAATGCAGCCCTTTATTGTGCCTTAGAAACTCAACTGTTGTTAATGTGTTATCTAATTACTTCATTTAAGCCTCCCCCAAGAACTTCCTCTACAGAATAAAAGTTTTTGCCTTTTATTTAACCATTTTATATAGCTGTAACGTTCATTACATGTGGTGTCTATCTAGTACCTCATCCTAAGCAGACTGTGCCTTTAATTTGCATGAACTGTGGTCCAAAAGCATTATTGTATCTGGTGACCTTATTTTTGTTACTGACATGCTGACAGAACCTTGCAGTTTGTTTTAACTCATTTATTTAGAAAATTCCCTTTTTCCATGGCATGTTATTTTCATGTCCTTTTGTTACCCACATTACTATTGGTTCCTCCACCAGCCCAGAATGTTCAGAACTAGAAATGCATGCTGACACCTTCAGTCATCACCCCATGGCTCTTTAAAGTTGTGGATCTGGTGGGTCTGTATTCTTTGTACTGCCACCTACATTCTGGACAAGACATGTTGTCCTCCTGAAGTTTGGAGTTATGCACGTTACGGGCACTACAGTGGGCTATTCTCTCTGCATCTCAGCTGCTCTTTTGTTCCCCAGTGTGTCAGATGTCTGCAGATTGTAAAGGTACACATTTGCTTTTTGGGAAACACAGAGACATGTAGTCGGACCTTGCGTCATGGCCCAAGATGCTGAGCTTGGGGTATGAAGGGTGGAGTAGGGGCAGAGAGAGTTGATTATAAAGCATTTTAAAGTTGAACAACTGCAGGTTTCCTAGATTAAATGGTTATACATATTTACCTATTCTATAGACCAAGTCTTTACATGGGGATCATTCTGTGTGGCCTGGTCCCTGTGGGGGGGGGGTGCATTTTGTGTGATCCTATTCTCTATCAGGGGCACCGTTAATGTTACTACTGCTAAATAGTTTGTTCTGTACTGGGCAAAAAAAAACACAGTTTGGGGGAGTATATCAATTGGACCTGGTTAGTGCTGGGGCTCATTTTGTATTAGGCATCAGAACACCATATCTACAGTTTGGAGAGTTCTGTAATAAGAAATAAAATACATGTTGTATTGGGTAGTAAATGAATAGGACCTGGTCTCTGCAGTTTGTGTAGACCTGATCTCTTTAGGGGCTTATATTGTGTGGGAGGCATAAGAACACCAGAACTACTTTTAAACTACCTGCTTATCTGCTAAACTTAAAAAGAAATCCTGGTTAATATTATATTTATTTTTATAAAAACACTTCTGTAGAACAGAAAAATGGTCAGCACTCCAAACGTACTCACAGTACTTATTTATTTCATGTGCAAGTGCATTGAAGCCATTTAGCAGCAGAAAAGCAAATAACAGCAAATAATAGCAGCAGTAAACAAAGCGTTGGGTAATCCACAAATTTCTCAGAACCACAGGAGTCTATAAGATGGCAACTTTTTTAAAAAACATATTGCACCCACAAACTCAACACTGAGCACCCAAACGCCAGCATAGAACCATTTACATTTCAGCAATATGCTTTGTGATCATTAGGAGAGCCATGTGCTGCGTGTTAGGCCAAGAGTCCAGCATGGCACATTAAACAGTTACTGAGATTCACTGCAACAGTAAAATGAGCCTGAAAGGGCAAAAACACCAAAAATGGATGTAAAATGACTGTAACTGATGGTAACCAGGTTGCAGTCACCAAAACATCAACCCTGTTCATTGTTTTGTGCAGTTTGGCTCATTTGACTGCTGCTGTAGTGTATCTCAGTAACTGGGCTATGTGCTATGTGGTATGCCTTAAATGGCTTCCATGGCAGTACAAGTGAAGAAAAATACTGTTTTTTCCTTACTGGGATGATTGCTGTCAGTGACTGTTAAAGTGTTACCCTTTGTTCTGTATTTTTTTTCATCACCTTTTTTTGTGCACTTTTAGGCTTACTTTGCTGTCGCAGTGAATCACAGTAATTGTTTGGTATGCCATGTGCTGCATGATAGGCTGAGGGCCTAGCGTGGTGTATCAAACAGTTACTGACATTAACTACAATAGCTGAAGAAACCTAAAAGTGCACCCTCTCCCAAAATGCACTGGTTGCCATATGCACCTGCAGGACCATGCTGTGGACACAGTGAGTGACGATAACATGGAGGGGTCCATTTGACAACAGGAAGGGATTGTGTCTTCAGCTATGGCTGTGATCTGCATATGGCATCATTAGTAACAGGGATAATTGTGTGTATCTGCACCATACAAGGGGACCATGCAAAATTGCCTTGCACTCTGTGATTACAGGACTTCACCAGATTTCAGGTTCATGACTTTCCATTTGTATTGTGCTAACCTCAGAAAATCTCCTGGACACAAACCTTGTTTGCCCATAACAGGGCTTTGGAATATGGACATCTGCGCAAATCTGGGTTTGTGCAGAAAAACTAGGTTTTGCACATGGGCAAGCTTTTAAAGATCTGGCCCCTGAAGTCAGTTTTTAATTTCATTTTCATTTCTTAAAACACATTTTAAGATTAAAGCAACCCACAGAAGGGCATAGTTCTATTAGTAGGAAGTAACCCACTCCAGGGTGTGCAGTTATTAAGGATTAATCAATACTCTGAGTACATTGTGAAGCACAAGGCTGCTGGCTGAGTGTCCTCACAACACCCAGTGCGTTGCTTAATCCCCAATAACCACACACCCTGGAGTGGGCTATTACACTTATAACAGAGGGTGCACTACAAAACAAGGAGAAAGAAATATACATGTTTTTTCTCCTTTTATAAAAGACAAGCAAATTACTGTATTCTGCTGCCAAAAAAATGAGTCCCCAACAAAATGGCTGTCATGCACATACAGATGTCAGAAGGAAAGTGTTGCTATGCTTTCTCTGACATTTGTTGTGCATGATATGCCTTCTGAGACAGCACAATAGCTCTGAAATGCGAAATATGGAGTTGCCTCTTATGGTACAGACACAGTGTCTGTACCTCCACTGGCTTTGCTGCTCTGTCTCTCTGTCTGTGGTTACAATAATGCATGGCAAGCAAGTAAACATTTTCCCCAGCAGTGCAGTCACACAGTCTATCAGACTGTATTCTACCAATTAAGAAATGGCAACTAATGAGACTCAGAGCTTGCAGGTCTTTCTGGTCCTCTGTTTCTCTGTCCACCAGCATAAAGCTCACTTTCAGATCATGAAATTATTGGGGGGGGGTCTCCCTCTGTTCACACTGTTCCATCTGACTTTATACCACAACTATGGGATTTACCTGTCTGGCTGTGCAACAGAAAAATGACCATGGGGACCACACACTTCACTCTTGGAACAAGCTTGGATAAGAAGCAAGACTACACACTTTGAACACTGCAGCTACTGTTGCTGCACTGCCTGGGACTACATGGCAGGCCTTGGATCTCACTCATTAAGCAGGGATAGTAATGGCTGCTCCACAGGCTGCAATTTTGCACTAAAACAAGATCAGAACAGAAACACAGGCTGATCTTTCAGAGGGATGGTTCACCACTAGCTGTCACATATTGTGGAGTAAGCAATGGTCACCTGATGGTTGTTTACCACTCACCTGCCTTTATCTACCCCATGTTATAAGTCACTAATACACTTTCAGTGTTTTGCCTTCAGCCTTGAATATCACAAGCAGTCATGCATTAATCCCAAACATCCCCATTCATCTCATAAAGATATAGTTGGTTTCCCTCTCTTCTATTGTAGTCTTGGGACCAGCTGGTATATGTAATAGATAGACCAGGTGAGATTCAATCCATACTACACTGTAACATAAAACATTTGTGAATATCTTAAGTTAATATAATGTTGTGACTACAGTACAATCTTCAAAATGTGCAAAAAATGTTATACCAAATATCCATAGTATGACAATCATTTTTTGGTTGAACATTAGCAAAAACCTTTGGTATGACTTAGTGAGACACTTGGTATGATACTGATACTACTGTTCTGGTGTCCATATTACTCATGTGACTTCTGTGTTGTGTCTGTGTTACTCGTGTGATGTCCTGTGTAGTCTGAGTTACTCACGTGACATCCTGTGGGAAAAAACCTTGTAAATAAAGTATAATTCACTTTCTGAAAATTAAGTGATTTCTGTCTTTTCCTATGAGGGTGACATAGTTGTGCAAAAAAATAATGGGCTAGAAAATCAAGGACATGAATGTGATAGCCAAATTTAAATATGTTCAGATTTGGGCATACTGTGATCAGTAAACATATTGTGGCATAATTACCAATAAGTTAAGTTTATGATAAAAAACTAAAAGTTAGATATTATGCTACCTAAATAGATACCATAGACATAGTAATATCAAAAAATATATGTTTGATAATATGACAAATTTGCTGTCAAGGACATGATGTTACTCACATTGCGTTGCCCTTGTGGGAACTTTTAATCCCATTTTTTAGCACCTCTGAACTACAAACTATCTTTATGTTGCGGACTGAAATACTACCACATGCACCCAATGTAAATATGATATGGTTATGACAATTGGCCCAAATAAATTTTGGAACCTGATTGTCACACTTTGTCTCTCGAGTAGCATATTGGTACCTATATATGTTTTTTTTATTTTACTTTATTGCAAACAGGGTTACAAAACAGGAGAATCATTCAAGTTTTACAGTTTGCAATTTATAAAAACATACTTGTCTATGACAAAAGGAAACCTCCCAAATTCAGAAAAAAAAACAAAATTAGCTTACTACTAATTCTTCTCTCCCATTGTAGTCACTACCCTGCCAATGCCAAGTGTTACCTTGAAAAGGGACACAAAGATTATCAACCATTGAAGAAATTAGTTATGATAAACTTAAGGGTTCCATATACATAACAAAGCTTCAAGAGGGCCCCATAGATTCTGGAATGATTTAATCCAGTAACGCATAGATGCGATATGTTTCTCAAGTTGCAATGCTAAAAGCACTTCCCTGTACCAGTCTACAACTGGAGGTAGAGTTACCTCTTTCCAATGCCTCATAAGCTTGTCAGCTGAAGCCACTAAGGCTAGGCGTGCTTTCCTAACTTTGGGGGTACCATGCAGGAATAAGTTTAATAAGCAGGCTTCCGGAGTAAACAAGGTGTCAATCCCTAGTAGTGCATCTAGTGTTCTTTTGATGGAGCACCAGAAGGCCTGCGCCACTGAACAGGTCCATATCATGTGATGCAGGGTTCCCAGGGCTTCTCCACATCTGGAACAATCTGGAGAAGGAATTTTACCAAATTTGTGAAGTTTGACTGGAGTGTAGTATAAGTTGTGCAGAATGTTGTATCAAACCAATCGAAGCCTATCCTGCTTGATAAACCGATAATTATTCTGACAAAGTTTCCTCCAGGCTTCTAAATTGCCAGAGACCACCAGCTCTTGGGTCCAGTAGTAACAAACACCTGAGGGCAAAAGGGGGTCCAGGGATTGCAGATGTTTGTATAGAACTGAGACAGAGTGAGGTTGTGCAGCCATCTAATAAGTGGTATCTATCTCTATACAAGTATATTCTTCAGGAAGGCAGAAATGGCCTCCCTTGTCTACAAGAACTTAAATTTATGGGAATCTGGGACCCTGTAACATGCTTGGAATTGTGAAAAGGGGATTACTTTCCCATTGTTGAGAAAGTCAGAGAGTGTACAGGTTCTCAGTATAGTCCAAAAGGAGGGATGAATGGGTTTATTGAAAATTTTGAAATTAGGGTTACCAATGACTGGTTGTTCTAAGGATTGGTACCAATTCAATGAGAGATATTTTTGCGTTAGTTGACAGGTTTTAAGGGACCAGCCAATCGGTGTCTTCTTCAGTGGTTTTGGTAAGCACCCAGGGGCTACATATAGGAGGGCTGCTAAGGTGCAGGAGTATTTGGAAGCTAGGTGCCCCTCGAGCTCCAACCATAAAAGGGTATACTCCGACATGCTAGCGGGATTTAAGTCCTTGACCCAATAAGCAATCTTACTTAAGTGATGGGCACAATAATATGTAAAGAAAGAAGGGAGTGCCAGGCCACCTTGGATTTTAGAAGCTGTTAGTTTAAAGTAGGCCCGCCTGACCCCCTTCCCTCTCCAGATAAATACATTATTTTCTGAAACTTAATGAACCAAACTTTAGGGAGGAAACAGCCCAGCATACCCTTTGGATATAAAATTCAAGGAAGCACATTCATTTTAATTATGCTGATCCTCCCCCAGAGAGAGAGAGAGAGAAGAAGGGTTCCCCATCTATCCATATCTGTCTTTAATGTTTTTAGCAAATCAGATAGATTCTCTTTAGCACAGATGTCAAATCTTTTGACACTTTGATACCCAAGTAGGTGATGGACTTTGTTTCCCAGGATAGGTTACATGTTGTCAGTACTGCCTTAGTAGTTCTGTGATTTAGCATGAAAACCTGGGTCTAAGAGCAATTTAACTTATAATATGACACTTTAGAAAAGCCCTCAATTTCTTTTAGAAGAGCCGGGATAGTGTATTGGAGATTTTCAACGTGTAAAAGTAAATCATCTGCATATGCTGAAAGGGCATATCGGATGTCTCCCATTTTAATACTCAAAATTTCCTGGGAAGCCCATAATTTGTGAATCAAAGGTTCAAGGTAAAAATTGAATAAAAGTGGGGATAGTGGGCATCCCTGCCTAGTGCCCTGACCAAGTGAAAAGGGGGTAGAAAGCATACCATTGCACCAGACTCGGGCCAATGGTGAGGTGTACAACAAATGCACCCCCCTGAGAAAGTCACCAGGCAGACCAAAGTGAGCAAGGGTATGGAAGAGAAAGTCCCAGGAGACGTGGTCAAATGCTCTTTCAGCATTGAAGGAGACGAGCACTGCCGGAACATCTGATTCTCTGGATGCCGAAATATGATATAGCAACTTCCTCATGTTATCCTCTGATGATCTCCCCTTCATGAAACCAACCTGTTCATTTCTGATAAGGTCACCCATAACAAGGGTAAGCCTATTGGCTAGAATCTTTGCTAGTATTTTAACATCAGAATTAAGGAGGGATATGGGATGATAACTCTTGGGGTATAGAGGGTCTTTCCCCAGTTTGGAGATAAGAGTCATAAGTGTATCTAGGAAATGAAACTCAGAAAGGCCTGTTCTTGTACCAAAAATGATATACCTCCTCCAATATTGGAGCCAAAATAGGACAGCAGGATTTATATAAATTATTAGATAATCCATCAGAACTGGAGGATTTATCTGGGGGCAGTAGTTCTATGGCTTGAGTAGTTCTCCAGCAGTAATGCATGCTCCTAAAAGTGCCACTTGCATAGGGGAAACCTGGGGTAGTACTACTGAGTCAAGATACTGGATCATCTCTTCCTCTGATGGCTGTGTTTGGGAATCGATAGAAAAGAGATTCTGATAGGATACTCCAAAAGCCTTGGTTACCCCTCTTGGGTCAATAACTACAGGGCTGTCCCATGTAGGACAAATACTTGGGATAAACCATGAGGTTTCTGTTTGACTAATTCTAATTGCAAGAAATTTGTCCACCCTCTCTCTCCTGATTCAAGGTACCTAAGCTTAGTACGGTGAAGGGCAAGCTCTGCCTGTCATGCCATAATTTCTGCATATTGAGTCTTAAGGTTATGTAACCTGGCCCACTCTGTTATGGTGGAAGTCCTGCTTAAAGATCCTTCTAGAACATGAATAGAATTAAGGAGTGACTCTTCGCATGCTCTATGTTGGTGTGATTTAGTCGCCACCAACCGAATACATTCCCCCCTCAGAGTACATTTGAGTGCTGCCCATATCAAGTCAGCTCTATCCACTGATCCCTTATTGGTCTCAAGGAATATGACAATTAAATAAGTGATATGTTTTAGCACTGCTGGCTTCTGGAGAAGTTGATTATTCAATCACTACATAGATTCTCGCTTGATACCCATGTGATACCCATTGATACCCAAGTGGTCAGATATAACTCTGGCATGAATAACCACATTCAGAATTCCAGGCATTGCAAAGGAACTAACCAGAAAATAATTGATTCTTGAGTATGAAAGGTGGAGATGGGAGAAAAAGAAGTATTGCCTTTCTTTCGGGTTCAATATTCTCCAGACATCTAGGAGGGTCGCCCCATCCATAAGATCCTTCAGTGCACATTGTGCAGGAGAAAGGCCACGCCTTCTCCCATCTGACCTATCAAGAGCTACTTGAGGTGTGATATTCCAATCGCCTCACAATATTGTTAACTTTGGGGGTTCAATGGATATTAATCCCAGCAAGTGCGAATAAAAATGAAGGGAATCTATGTTTGGACCATAAATCACACCCAGAAGTACTGGGTGGGATTCTAGCATGACATATACAAGAACATATCGGCCATAGGGGTCCCAGACTTCTTTGATTACCCTAAATAGAACCACCTTTGCCACTAGAATTGCCACACCACCAGAGTTAGTGGAAACCCCAGAGCCAAAGGCTTGACCTACCCAGCTTCTTCGTAGAAGAAGAGTGTCCTCCATCCTGAGGTGCGTTTCTTACAAGTAAGCAATCCCCATCTTAAGGTGGGACAGATGCCGTAGGATAATTTGTATTTTGCAACTGTCTTGAGCCCCTTTAACATTCCAGCTCACAAAGTTGTATGGTCCCCCCATGGCCAATTTAAATGAGAAACATGAGAATTAAATATTTAAGTGACTCAGACACATTCCAGAATAGCCCCTTGAGTAACATTACAATGAAGGCATAAACACACTTGGCATTCTCCCCCCTATGAAAATATATACCCTCAGTATAGAATGCACACTTGCATTCCTGTCCCACCCATTCCCAATCATAGTAAACTAACACAAGAAACATATCAATCTAAATCAATTAACTACCCCCGGTTCTAAGCAACCACACTACTACTTCTCTACCACTCTCCAGTGAGGTTCAATGCAGATCTAAGGAAAACAACCAGCTACGCCTAAACCATCTCTCCCCGCCCAACAGCAAACATTACACATTGTAACTAATGAGATCAGAATAAATGAGCAGAGACCATTGAAAAGGGATCCAACCCAAATCCAGGCATTCTGGTGTGTAGGATTACTGCCTCCTTGGAGTCAAACTAACATCAGTAGGCCACAAACATTATTAATTTAATTAAACTGAGTTGAGGCAAAAACATTTTGAGAGAGCCCATAAACATTGCTCTCAACACATGGAAGAGAGAAAGAAACACTAGCTTAGATCCCCTGTATTCTTCTTGGTAAGAATTTAGAAACAAAAAACCAAAAAACACATAAGCCTTTGGCTGAAATTGGCAGCATGCCCTCCGTCCAGTTAACTGTTTTCAACTAATTAAAACAAGGAAAAAACATTTGTGACTTGACCACCGGTCATCTCAGCTAAGCTCTGATACAAATGGTTTCACAAAAAGAGAAGGAATAAATAAAAAGATGAAGGATACAGTACACAGAGTCTTTCAAAGGGACTTGCTGGTTCGGTCCATAAGAAAAACAGTCCATTTATGCAAATTAGTGAATGGTTATTGTGGGGGTATGCCTGCGGACCATTTTGAAACCCCAAAGGACATTCACGGGTAGAATTGGGAGCTAGATAAGCATCATGCAAGGTAGTCCTCAGCGTCTACTTCTGCAAGTGAAAGTCGAGCTCCCGGTCAAATTTGAAACCAGGAGTACGCCTGAGATTAATCTCCCCCTTGTAGTCAGGACCCAAAACACAAACTGGATACCACTTTACCTTTAAAATTGAAGTTAAACAGGGCTGCAGTGTACAGATCACTTGAATAAGTCTGACAGCAAGGATTTTAGTTCTTGGCTCGCCAGCTCAGGTGTGTCGAAAGTCAACCACTGTTCCCCATGCTTCACCTGCAGTATTGCGGGGTACTTCACATGGAATGCTTTCCTAGCAGCAATTAGCTTGGTGACTGTGGGGTGCAATTCTTGCCTCTTGATGTGTACTGACTGTGGGAGATCTTGAGTTATGCGGATCTTTCGGCCCTCCAATTGGACCTCTTGTATTTCTTGAACCTTAGCCAAGATATGCTGCTTGTCTGAAAATTGAGCAGCTTGAAGATAATGGATCTAGGTGGGGAGCCCAATGGTGGTGGTAGGCACAAAGCATGGTGAGCCCTCTCGATTATGTGAATCACCCCATTTGTTGATGGCCCAGCAATCTTCTCACAGAACTTTTGCATGAATATGATTGGGGAGGCACCCTCTTCCTTCTCTGAGATACCTCTCACTAGAAGGTTGTTGCGCATGCTGCTCCCTTTCAGATCTTTGAGCTTTTCCTCTAGTTTTTTTAATTCATCTGTTGGTCTTAACATTATCATGTTCAGCCTTTCCCTGCTTTTTTTCCATTGAAACATGCCTGGTTTCCGTATCACCTAACCAAACTTGTAATGACACCACCAATACTTTGATCTGTTGTAGGCCCACAGACATTGTTGAGATTGCATCTTACAGGGGCTGCATGAACTAGATGAACTTTTCCTCCAAAAGGGCTGTCTGCATGGGTAACATTTTAGGCTAGGTAGAGGCCTGCTGCTTGGCCCGCTTGTCAGCTTTGTCTTTTTCTGGAGTGGGAGGTGGCGATTTCCGTGGTGGAGCCTTCTTCATGTAGATTTCCATACTAGTTCATCGTTTGGTGAAACCAGAGTCTCCTGTACATGACTGACTTCTTTTAAAGTAGAAATGTTTACTCAGAGAGGTATTGTGTTGAATTTGTTTGCTGTGTGGGAGCAGAGCTGTGGAGACAACTGTTGCTTTTTAGGCTACCATCACGTGACCCCCGATATATATTTTTTATATAAATAATTTATGCATTCTGAGTTTTAAACATGTTATTTGTAAAATCTTATTGTAGGTGAAGCTGAACACTGGATGTACGGCAAAACAATGTCTCAAGTGCTGCTTGCTGGAAACCTAATACTTTTAATGACTATTTATTGAGCCTTATTTTATTTATTTAATTATTATTTGTTTTGCTTGCTCTTTGCAGATTCTTTTAAAGCCTAGTTTTTATTCATCTCCTTTGTTTGTTTGTTTCTTCCATCTTTCTTCTTCACCCAGATTCAGCATTGGTGCCCTGAGTAAAGTCAGACATATTATATTGTTATCAATTCATAAACAGTAGGCATTGGGGTAAAGGAAGTTGGAAAGTGATCTGCATTTTGTAAAATATGGAAACTATGGCTGACTCTAGCATACTTGCTCAAACTAGATCTACATCAGAATAACAACTGATTATGTAGATATGCACTATAATTAGATCTGTGCATTTCAGAGATCATAAATTGTTTTGTTCTAATCTTTTCTGAATAAACTACAAGTCACAAGTGATAAATTAAATATATTCAGGCCTCAGTCTTTTTATCATGGGCCTTATATAAATATGACTGATATTCTGTATATAAAAAAATACAATGACCCAGAGACTGCCATATTCTGAGTCAATCTCAGGGCAGTCTTCTTACCTCTGATGCTTTTAATTGCTTCATATAGAAATTAAGGTATTATTTTAAAACCCTATATTTGTCCTATGTTTATCTGTGAAGCAAAGTTAATTGCCATGTCCTGTCAGAAAATCAGAAAATAAGCATTTTTCCATAGTGTTCTTACCTGGTAAATAAATAAATATGAAGCTAGATCATAAAAAGTTTTTATTTGCATTTTATTTAAATTCTCAGGGGTATAGTTGATGAAATAATTATGCGAACGCACTCAAAACAAAATCTGATAAACACTATTTTCCCTAACCTGCTGTGTTATTTGGTGCATAACTTGGCACTGCACCATTACATCAGAAGAACCACATCAGTGTGTGTGTGTGTGTGGGGGGGAGGGGAGCTAGTCTGGAGACAACTTTAACAAAAAGTAGATAAGTGACAGCTATGATCCCGATATTAAACCGGGCATGTTGATAACGTTTCCTATGCTTTATGCAGTTAGACCTAGAAAGTTTTTGTTTGCAAATTATTTGCATTTTCTGGAGTAAATTTGTCTAAATCTGTATGTGTATGCACCAAAAATGAAATTTGAAAAACACTATTTTCCCTAAACTACTGTACTACTTGGTGCAAAACTTGGCACTGTACCAGTATATCACCTGTAGGACAATATCAGTGTGTATGTGGGGTGGGGGGCTAGTCCTGAGACAATCCTAATGAGAAGCAGATAGAACACTGTTGGTAATGTTTCCTATGCTAGATTATCAGGTAAACACGTTTGAATGATTGCACAGATACATTAAGAAATATATTAAGAGTTAAGATTGAAAATAAATACTGTATATGAAGGTTAAGAATCTGGTAAAAGAATTGCCCTCCAAGTAGCTGCCACCAGTATGTCTGTCTGTATCCAAATATTTGTTTTGTGTCCCTGATATAATTACTGAATTAAAAAATAAAATGTAATGAAATATTTGTATACAAAGTTTGAAACCTGGGAGAGAGCGAGAGTGTGTGTGTGTGTGTGTGTGTCTGTGTGTGCTCATGTGTAGTTAGTTTTTGTTATGTTTCAGGAAGGGATGAATGAAAAGAAATACAGTATCGGATATTGTATTTTCCGGGGCTTCAGAATATTATCTAGGCATCTTATGGGACACCTGGCCAAGGAACCTGCATGGTATTGAAAGATTGTAGGTACAATATTCAGGTCAGCCCTCCAGCGCAGCAACACCAATGCCCCAGGTTCGGTAATGGACATGGTAATCAGAGGGCCAGCTGGGCAGAGAAGGATAGAGCACCCAAGGGGCAGCTCCCCTTCTCTGGTGGGGTAGGGAGTAGTGTGTGGCTTGATGGCGTCCTCTGGTGGAGGCCAGGGTTATCACTGGAAAAGGCCAAAGCCTGTTTGTGTGGGGAGTCAGGATGGATGCTGGTGTTATTGCATGCCCCACCTCCCAGGGGAACACAGCAACAAAAATCTCTGGTCCCCTGGCCATGATGCCTCCAATCCACCGCCATTCCCACTGCCACCAGAGTCTGCCAGGGGGGGTCCCATTACCATGGCCCCACCCTGGGGGATAAGCCAGGGCTTGCCTATATTGACCATGGGGAGGGAGCACCCACCCGGCAGCCCTGTGCAGGGGGTAATCCTGGGCATGGTGAGTCAGCAGATGAGATAGGGCCAAAGTTCCGTTAGGGGCTTGAGGGGAGGACCGGAGGCAAAAAGCATGATAAATACAAATTGTAGCTACAATATTCATGCCATACACAATTTCCAACGAAACATAACTCACTACAGAATAAATTCACAAGAAACAGGCCACCCTTACATTTCTGTAACAGAACCTCAGAGCTGAACCTTCACACCCCCCCCCAACTTCCTCATTGCTTATGCTGATTTAGATTTGATTTAGGTTGATTTAGCTTACACTGAGGACCCTGTATTCTGAACAGACTTGATAGATCTAATGTCCTTATTCTGCTGGCTTCATCATATCAGCTAAGCAATTTCTCAAGATGCTAACATCCATTAATTTGACAAAGCTCAGAGCAAGTTACTGTAGCTGATGACTTACCAGCAGTCATAACTATCCAGGAAGGCATGACCCCATGTCGCATTGCAGCATACCCTCCAAAAGATGCATTATGCCTCCAGTTCATGCAATTAAATGTCATCACTTCTGTTTGACATGATCCCCCCCCCCCCCCCCCCATAATGATCTTCTATTCGTTGAGGTGAGGGTTACTTTATATGTTTAAGAAGATCTTTTTTTTTAATGTTTAACCAGGAAAATGACTGGGCAGAGCCCTTTTTCAGTCATGCTTGACATAAAAAAAAGATATCATAAATACATCACACATTACAAATACATAAAATTAATACAACATTCAACAAACACAGTTAATTCTCAGTTACATTATTATTGTGCAAACAACGAGACAGTTTGCTATAGTAAGAGATCAACACTGATTTAAAATGCTTTATGTTATTAGCCTTTTGGCTTAAAGATGAAAACATATTTAGTAAACAGGACCATACACGGTAAATGAGCATTTGGTAATTGACAGTTTCACTGAAATTAGGTAAAATAATGTTTCAACATGATTCCTTGTTAAATGGGAACCACTCTGTTTTATGAATTTCTCAGAGTGGCAACCAGGAGATGTGTAATGAAAAACAGTAAATGCAAAAATGGTGGCATTATGCTCATATTTACGCTCTGGAGAGAGAATGTTTATTTCATCTTACAAAGGCAATGGTGTGTTCTAACTGGAACCTATAATTCAAAACAACATATGTTGTTTAATATTAATTGATATTTGGACAGGAAGGAAACCCCCTGGTTAAAAAGCAGGGGTGCACCCTAATCCGATATTGGTAACAGGATTTGCCTGGCTGTAATCATTCAAGCCTCATCAGTTAGGGCATTGATATTTCTATACAAGAAACACAGTTTTTGATGTATTTATTTACCAATGGTGTCTAAGTGTCCCATAAAGTATAAGGAGGGATCCAAGTAAACACCCAAATATTTAAAGGATTCAACTCAAGAAATCTGCACCCCCTTACTACTTTTGATGCAAAGGTCTTCCCCACCTCGGGACAACCTCTGTGCCATCCAAAACAACATAACTTGTGTTTTTGTCTCATTCAATTTCAATTTGTCCAGGGATAATCAATTTTCTAGCTTTAGATAATCTTCTTGTAAGGCCTCTTGTATTTCACTAACAAAGGGATCAGAGGTGAGAAAGACTGTGTCATCCATGTATAATACACATTTTGACTTACAGAACTCTTTGGGCATTTCATTTACAAAAAATTGAAAATACTGTAGCAATGGCCCCAAAACTGAGCCCTGGGGTACTCCTACCCTTACTTTCATTGGTTTGAATAAGATACCGCCTATTCTAACCCTTTGTATTCAGGAACACAGATAGCTATCAAACCACTTCAAACTTGTTTCAGATACCCCACAAAGTTGTAAACTCTGGAACAATAAATTATGATTCACCACATCAAATGCTCTGGTTAGGTCCATTACACGTCTCTCGTAACAAGCGTTTGTCACAGGCATCAAGAATGGTGATGCCAACTCAACCAGTATGGATTGTTGTACTGAAACCCTTCTGAAACCATGATGTTGTTGTTCTACCAAAATCCCATCCCATCCAAATATGAAATCAATTGTCCAAATACACATCTTTCCAGAAATTTACCCAAAATTGACAATAATGAAATTGGCCAGTAATTTGCCACATTTGTTTTCTCCCCCAATTTAAATATTGGGACAACTATAGATTCCTTCCAAATTGAAGGGACAATCCCTGTGTTTATAGAAAAATTAAACAAATAGGCCAATGGTTTCACAATCCCTTTGGCTGACAACCGCAATACTCTTCAATGCAGTAAATCTGGTCCACTGCCCTTCTTATCATTCGGTAGTTGCAGCATTTTCAAAACTTCTTGTTCAGATATGGGACTAAAGTTAAACTCTTTATGTTCACCTACATTTCTTAACTGTCTCTGCTTTAATGTTTCATAGTACTGGTCAATATTATTCCCTTCCTCATCTTTCACTACCTGACTTACAAGGTACTCATTAACATAATCAGCAATTTCATTTTCCACAGCAATTATCTTGTCCTCTTTAATCAAACAATTAATATCAGATCTATCCTTGGGGCTACAAATGTTACAAAAAGATGATCAAAATGCTTTTGGATTTTTCAAACTTTTTAATTGTTGTTAGCGAAAATACATTGATTTTGCTTTGTTTTGTTGCTTCATTTACTTTATTTCATTTTTGTCTATATTCATTCAAATAATTGGGATGTTTTGTATTTAAATATTGCCACCTTATCTTATCTCTTATTTTTATTTGATGTCTCAGTTCTTTATTTAACCATGGAGAATAAATTCCTTTAACTCTCTGTTTAGTAATTGGAGTATATGCCTCATATGCTGTTTAAAGGTTTTGTGTTAACCATTTTGCTGCTTGTTCTGGATTTTGAAATTGCTCAGTTTGGCTCAAATCAGTTTTTGCCATTTCAATTTTAAAGCCATGTACATCCATCCTTGCTATACTTCTAGTCTCAATGAGTTTAGGATGAACTCTTAGTCTTTGAAATTTCCTTATACAAACAATGGGACAATGATCTAAAATTGCACCTGCCTGTACTTCCCATTTTAATATGTTACCTGGTCAATTTAGTTATAAGGCAATGTAAAATATTATGGTTCCCAGTTTTAAAATAAAAGTGAGTAGGATGTAATATCCCAAAGAAGCTAATCTTTCTACATGTCTTGTTCTTTTAAAATCTAACCAGACTAAATTCTGGTTCCCGATCATTAAGTATTCCTTAGAGTTATTATGCTTTGCCACCAAATGTTGAAAAAAGTTACCTCGCTATCTATGTATTTAGGTGGACAAAAAAAACAAGTTAGAAAAATTTGTTTACCACATTGACCTCCAAACAACATTTTGAAAGTTGTGTAATCTATATTTTCTTTAACATTTCCTTTTTCTATCTCTTGTACCTTGTGTGAGTTCCTTGTGTAAAAAAAGCACTCCACTCCCCTTTCTTTTTCCCACATCTGTCCTGCCAAAAGACATTATAACCATTTCTTTGAATTTGTTCATCAGGTACATGATGCTTAAGCCAAGTCTCACCAAGACCAATTACATCAAAGTTTCCCATTTGGACCCATGCTTCTACTATGTTAAAGTGTGATTATAAGCTATGTGTGTTTACATGGACTATTTTTATTCCTTTGTGTGTTCTTATACCCCTTTCACACCCTAATCACTGTTTTGTTGTTTGTGGTTCTGGGTTTAACTCAACATCACCAGCTAATACAATCAATATGTACACTATTAGTTTCCATATCTTGTAAGTCTGGGTTCTCAACAACATACAGTACATCTGAATATCCTAATTTAATCATATAGAAACATAGAAATGTAGAATTTCATGGCAGATAAGGACTGCTTGGCCCACCCAGTCTGCCCATTTCCCTACCAACTGGAAAAGCTGCAGATCCTAGTTAATCATCAGCCTGCTTCTTCCTACCCCCACCCCCTAGAAAGGCCTCTTGACTGTCCCATGCATGATTGAATTCCACCACTGTTTTTGACTCCACAATCTGCTCCAGAAGGCCGTTCCATGCATCCACAACCCTCTCTGTGAAAAAAATACTTCCTTAAATTACCTCTGAGCCACTTCCCCCTCTATCTTCAAATTGTGCCCCCTTGTTCTTGCATACCTCTTTTTTGGAAAGATGCTACCCTCTTGGACTTTGTTGATTCCCTTGAGGTAGTTGAAAGTTTCTATCATGTCCCCCCTCCCTCCTTTCCTTGAGGCTATACATATTAAGCTCCTTTAGTCTCTCTTCATAAGTCTTCCGGTGCAGACCCTGCACCATTTGAGTTGCCCTCCTCTGGACAGCTTCCTTCCTGTCTATGTCTTTGCGGAGATTGGGTCTCCAGAACTGCATGCAGTACTCCAGATGGGGTCTGACCAGCTGTCTGTACAAAGGATAATAACTTCCTGTTTTCTACTAGTGATGCCTCTCCTATGCATCCCAGTATCCCCCAGCCCTCCTTGCTGCCCTCTCACATTGCTTGCTCACCTTTAGGTCATCTGATATGACTACCCACAGGTCCCTTTCCATTTTGTTGTTGTTAGTATCTCACCCCATTGTGTACTCTTCCCTGGTTTTTGTTTCCCAGGTGCATTACCCTGCACTTCTTAGCATTGAGTCTAAGCTGCCATACATTTGACCATTCCTCTAACCTTGCCAAGTCCTTCTCATCCTTTCCACCCCACCTTGTGCATCCACTCTGTTGCAGATCTTTGTGTCATCTGCAAAGAGACATACGTTTCCTTCCAGTCCCTTATAAAGACATTGAAGAGGACCAGTCCTAATACTGAACCCTGTGGTACCCCACTAGTAACTCCCCTTTCTTCAGAGTGGACTCCATTTACTATTACTCTCTGTGTCCTATTCTCCAGCCAATTCTTTACCCAAGCTGTCATCTTGGGGCCCACACCCAGACTGGCTAACTTGTATATTAATCTTTTGTGTGGGACTGTGTCAAATGCCTTGCTAAAGTCTAGGTAGGCCATGTCCACAGCCCCTCCCTGATCTACTACTTTGGTCACCCAGTCAAAGAAATCTATCAGATTCGTCTGGCATGACCTTCCCGCTGTGAATCCATGCTGCCTTGGGTTCTGTGCCCCTCTGGCCTCTAGATACTTGACAATTCTTTCCTTTAGAAGTGATTCCATCATTTTCCCTATCACTTAGATTAAACTAACAGGTCTGTAGTTTCCTGCTTCTGCCTTGCTCCCACTTTTGTGAAGGGGGAATCACATCTGCCCTCCTCCAGTCCTCGGGGTACCACCCCATCCTCCCATGATTTGTTAAAGAGGGTAGTTAGTGGTGTCACTTGTTCTACCCTTAGTTCTTTTAGAATTCTGGGATGAATCCCATCAGGCCCCATTGCTTTGTCCACCTTCAGTTTTAAGAGTTCTTTCATAACCCTTTCTTCTGTAAATGGGCTGGTATCAACTTCTGTATCCAGAGTGTTTCTGCTGTTTGTTTTAGGTACCTCCCCCTCTTCATTTGTAAATACTGATCAAAAATATTTGTTTAGTATCTCTGCCTTTTCACAGTCTCCCTCTGCCCACCCTCCCTCCCCTTTATTAAGCCTCACTATCCCTCCCTTGGTCTTCCTTCGCTCCCTGATGTACCTATAAAAGGTTTTATCCCCCTTCTTAACTGAGTTGGCTATCTTTTCCTCAGTTTGGGCCTTTGCTGTTCTGACTGCCTTCCCAGCTTCCTTTTGCTTTAACTGATACAGTTCTCTGTCCTGCTCCTTCTGTGATTCCTTGTACTTCCTGTATGCTTCTTTTTCTCTTGAACCTTCACTGCCACTTCCTTTGAGAACCATAGTGGTTTCTTACATCATTTTGCTTTGTTTATTTGCTTCACACAAAGGCTTGTTACCTCTGTGATGGCAGTTTTTATTATTCCCCATTGTTCTTCCACCCCTCCTTCCTGCTCATTTGCTAGTGCATTCCTTAGGCACTCACCCATTTTGGCAAAGTCAGTCCTCCTAAAGTCCAGTACTTTTGCCTTTGTATGGCTTGATTCTATTGCTGTGTTTATTGTGAACCATATTGTTTGATGGTCGCTAGTTCCCAGATGGCTACCCACTTCTACATCTGTGATCCTCTCTCCATCTCCATTTGAGACAACCAGGTCTAAGATTGCTCCCTCTTGAGTGGACTCCAATACTAGTTGTCTAAGGCATGCCCCCTGTAGGGCATCTAGAATAACCCCACTCTTTGAAGTGGCTGCTGCAACTGCACTCCAGTTAACATCTGGCATATTCTGACCACCCATCAGCAATATCTCCCCTTTTTCTGCCATTCTAAGTATACTTTCTATCATTTCCTTGTACATTTCCTCCCCCTGAGAAGGGGGTCAGTATACAACCCCTGTGCAGATTGTGGTGCCATTGCCTGTCTCCAAATTTACCCACAGTGCTTCTTCTCCTCCCTGTTTACCCTTTTGTTATGTTGCTTTGATTCCTTCCCTTATGTAAAGAGCTACTCCTCCTCCTCCTCTTTTACCCTCCTTGTCTCTCCTGTAGATAGTGTATCCTTGTATGTTTATGTCCCAGTCATGGTTTTGTGTGTACCATGTTTCTGTGACTGCCACATTATCCATATGTTCCTCCTCCATCAAGGCCACTAATTCAGGAAGCTTGTTACCCAGACTAATGGGCATTGGTACTCATTGCTCTCCATTTTTTGATAGCTTTACCTTCCATTGCAGCATCCCCCACTGACCTTTCTACCTCAGTCTTTTTCTCATTTAGTACCCTGTTTTGTAGGGAGAGGCTGGGATTTTCCTGCTGCTTATCAGTGCCTCCCCCTTGGACTAGTTTAAAAGCTTGCCAATGAAGCATTTAAACTGATTGCTGAAAAGACTTGTTCCCTTCCTGGACAGATGCAGACCATCCTGCCAGTATAGGCTGGTGTCCCTCCAGGTGGAACCCTAGTTCCCAATGAAGCCAAACCCCTGTGCTCCACACCATTTTTTCAACCATTCATTAAACTGCATGGTGCAAAGTACCCTCGCCTCCCCCATGCCATTGATAGGCAGCACCTCTGAGAAGGATACTGTGTGTGCTACTTGTCTTAGGCCCCTCCCCAACTCTACAAAGTCCTCCTGCACTGCTCTAATCTCATGATGAGCCAGGTCATTTGTCCCTAGGTGGACAATGATGTCTAGCTCAGACTCCGTGCAGCTGTTCTCATGATCCTGAGGATGCGCTTCCTGTCCCTCAAGCCATGGCACCAGGCAGGCACCTTACTTCAGTTTTCCATGCTCCCCAGTTCTATCCCCTAATAATTGAGTCCCCCACCAGGAGCTGCTTCCTTTCCCTGTGGTGTCCTCTGCCTCCTTCCTGAGGGCCTCCCTTGTGACAGTTGTCCTCAGCCTCCTTAGTCTCCTCTGCGGGTGCATCCATTGGGGAGCTATGCTCCCCCAGAATGGTATATGGATTGTGGTGTGGAACAACTGACTGGATGTGCCTCTGTTCCACCATCCTCACCCTCCCTGTGCCCACTGTGGTCCAACTGCTGTGCTTTCTTCACAACCTCTGAGGTAGTTGTGGTGGCTCTGGTGCTCCCTGGATGGGGAAGGTTCCCTTCCTATCATCCAGTGTGGCCTGGGGGAAGGTCCCCTTACTACTGTCCAGTGTGGCCTGAAGATGGGCAACTTCCTCCCTCAGGGCGAGAGCTGTCTGCAAATAGGGCAGCATCTCAGCCTCCAGAAAGACTCCCGAAGACTGCTGCCCCATCATTACATTGCACTACTCCCACATGTTTATCTACTTTTTTGTTTGTTTTTGTGTGTGCGTGTGTGTGTGTGTGTGTGTGTGTGTGTGTGCATGTGTGATTGGTTTGTTATATAGAAATATATATATTATACAATGTGTATGCTTATATTGTCAGTGCAGTGTGCTAGAGAGGATATTTATTTATTTAGCTTTTGTTGACCGGGTAAGTGCACTAGACAAATCCTGCCTATTTGCAGGCACGACCTGGGTGAAGGGGGATACAGATGAATGCCAACTGACCTTGAACCAGATTAAGCTGTTGACAGTGATATGACAGTGATATGCACCTTGCACTCTTGAGGAAATGATGCAGAACCCCAGGTATAAAGGAACTATTTCCAGGGTGGGTGGGGTGAGGGGTGTTCAGGGGTTGGGTCTAAACTGTGCCCTCACGAAACAATCAGCTAAAAGCTCTGACCTACTGCTGCGATGAGTGCCTTCCTGTCAGCAAGATGCCCTACACAACAATTTGACAGAGAAAATACCCTGCTAATCAAACAGAGAAAAATCCAGACATCCAAGTCAGACACAGGTAAACCTCCCCAGCCCCAAAACAGCCTGGTGGTGTGTTAGCCACAAAGGAAAATCAAATATACAGTTATTTCAACCCTTCTGAAGATGCTCACAAGATAAGCAGTTTTGAAAACCCCTTCCTGAATTAAAAACTAAAATAATTAAATGCAAAGCAATACCAATGTAAGACTGTAAAGTAAGGAAAACTTCCCTCAGATATAATCTGCCATTAAAAAAAGAGCTGCAATAAGGGAGAATGAGTATGTTTGTTTCCTCACCTGTTCATCAGTAGTGATAATTTTAGAGCTTTTCATTAAAAGTCCCCTGCTTACACTTTCTGCCTCAATTGTCTTGTAGAAATATCACGAGGCATCTATTTCTCCTTTCTCCTCTGAATATCCAATACATGTGCAACCCCCCCCAACACCAGGCCCAATAAATACAGACCTTCACCCCTCATTATACCTGTAGCTTATGTTACACACCAAGAAGTAAACACAGCAATGTGAATTTGTATAGCAGCCTCCTCACAGCCTTCCACCATAGACTCACACCACTGATGTGTAAGATAATCACGTGTACAGCCACTCACATGTGCAGCTGCTCCATGGGCAGCCGCAAGAGTGGCTGTGCTTTTAAACTTCACTGTCTCTGCCCCTTCCTCACCTGACCTGCCTCCACCACATGGTAGCCCATTACTTACAGGACCAGCGTCTATGACACTAGGCAGCCGGGTGCAGTCTGATGGAACTTGGGACACAACTGATTGCTAAAGTCAGCATGATGGACAGGTATCCAACAGGAGACTCTGGCAGTTCAGTGAGTAGAAAAAAATGCAGCAAGCTTCAGGAAAGGTTAAAATTTCCTGCCAAGAACTGTGCAAGCTTCAGGAAAGGTTGTAATGTCTGGTTAAGAACTGTGCAGTCTTGTGAAATGAAGCCCAAGTCCACTGACATAGCTACCCCACTGCAGCAAGACTTCAATAAAGTGCAGTCTTGGTTCAGACAAAATCAGCTCAAGCTAAATGCCAGACAAACAGTCTCTGTGTTCTTTGGTTCAAGACAAAGATTATCCAAATCTCAGAATACCTCTGCATTTACTACCCTGGACAGCTCTCAACTAGACACTGTCAAGGCTTTCAAATACCTTGGAGTTTGGCTTGACAGCAACCTTGACTTCACTGCCCATATTGACTCCATCTGCTCCAAACTCCAACCTAATTTAGGAGTCCTCTGCCACCACAGGGACTGCCTCCCCTTGCCTACCCACTGTGATTTAGTCACCAAAACCATCATACCAGTTATCGACTGTGCAGACATTGTTTATTGTTCCACACTCGCTACGTCCCTCACTAGACTTGACACCCTACTAAACTATTTTAGTCATTTCGCCACCTCCTCCCCCTTCACTCACCATTGCATTCTTTATTCCTCCCTTTCTCTAATGCCTCAGTCTACCTGATAGATGCCATATCCATAGCATATCTCTTATTTCCAAATTCTGGTTTGGCACCCTCCCCCCTTACCTTAACTTCTGCCTGTCACCAGTTAGCTCCTACATGTACTTCCTCTGATGCAGGGATGCTCGTATGTTCTCCCTCCCCCATCCATGCACTTGCTCAGCTAAGGCTGCATTCTCTTACCATCTCCCATACCTCTGGAATCAATTCCATTGGGACACTTGCCACTCCCCCACATTCTCTGTCCTTAAAACCCAGCTCCAAACTGCCCCCACCAATATATGCTCATGTCTTCCCCCCCTTCCCAATCCACCCCAACACTCTTCTCAACCTACCCTACCCTCCTTACAATGTTCTTACACTTCATTTACTAATCATAGCTGCTCAGATATCCTGCATGAATTTCCTTTTCAAACTCTCCTACCTATTCCCCACTTTTGTCCCTTCACTATCTTTTCCCTACATCCCATCATGTGCTCTTGTCTCTCCAACAAGCACTGTATTACACAATTACTGATTAAATAATTCTGCTGCCTGTGTGTGTGTGTGTGTGTGTGTGTGTGTGTGTGTGTGTATATATATATATATATATATATATATATTGCTAGAAATGTTGATTAAATATTGCCTGTATTTGTGCTGTACTTTATTCAAACTTGTAATATGTTTGTACATTATTATTTTTTTCTACTTCATTTTTTCTTCATGGTATGCGCAAGCAACATAGTGTGGTAGCTTGGAGTAGCAGGTTTTGGAGGTGCAATCATGTTGTGGCCAATGGCACCACTGCTTTTTTGACCTGGGCTTTGTGGCACAAATGAAATAGCACACTGTCTGTGACAGCAGTGCAGAAGCGTGCCACCAACTTGAAATTATTTCACCACTACAATGAAGGAGTTCCCCTTCATTGCAGGGTGTGCCGTGTCTGGTGTAACATTTCAATAAACGTAGCAGTGGCTGTCACTGACCACCTCTCACAGTCCACAACAAGCTGATGTCAGGGGTGCCCAATCCCCCTGTTGGCATGCCCCTCCCCAGTTCTTTTGCCGATGGGGTAGCCCAATCCCCATCAGCATAATGTTCCCCTATGTGTTTAATTTGTGTGCCGAGGGGGCGCCCAATCCCCCTTGGCATCATGCCTCCCCAAACACAGACATGTTTTCTGTGCCAACGGGGGACCCAATCCCCATCTGCTTCATTCTCCTTCCAAAGAAACACTGGCACACTGGGAGCCCACCCCAGTGTGGCACAACAAACCTGAAAAAGAAAAACCTTCCCACAATTTTTTTTTTTACCTGTAAAAGGGAAAACTGTCCCTCACCATCGGGTACCTTCCCCCAACCCTCACTCACCCTTTGAACACCCCACCTCTGAGCACCCCCACCCCATACTTACCTCCAGAGCCTGATGTGATGATCTTCTTTGGAGTGGGAACACATCTGCACTCTTCAAAGCTGACTGCAAACTGAAGAAATTCCTGTAAGCTGTATAATGTCATGAATGTGGGGGTCAACTTAGGTGGATGTCTTGGCCATTTTTGTGACTTTTGGCACCAAATTTTCAACATGGGGTTCTTGGGACACCATCTCATGAATTCAGTCACTGTCATGTCATTATTCAGTCCCGAAAGGTGATTTTGAGGTTACTGTGTGGAATCACCTTTTGGGACTGAATAACAAAACAACAGTGTCATTGTTAATGACAAAAAGATGATGTTGCAAATTTGATGAAAAAATTCCAAAAAAATGACTGTGTTACGAGTGTGCGTAGTTTCCACTCAGACTCATAAGTTCAAGAATTTTTAATATTTTTACTGCAGATTTTCAAGATTTGCCATTTTTTCACACCTCCTTATGAACAGTACACCTGTCATTTTTCATATTCTGCCCAAAATGTGGTTTCACACGTCTAGTGCACAATGATGTGGTCACTGTGGGAAATCAACATTTGGGTCAGATTAAGGAAATCACAGTGACACTGTTCATGAGCAGAGGTCCAAAAATGACTATGTTGAAAATTTGGTAAAATAATTCCACAAAATGACTGTTATGAGCATGTGTTGTGCAGTTTCCATGCGCACGCATACTTGTAACTTTGAGAATGTTTAATATTTTCACTCCAGATTTTCAACATTGCCATCTCTTCACACCTCCTTGTCAATGGTACAGCTGTAATTTTTCACATCTTGCCCAAACTGTGTTTTTGCGCATCTGGCACAAAATGGCACAGTCACTGTGGGAAAACAACATTTGGGACAGATTAACAAAATCACAGTGCCACTGTTCATGAGCAGAGGTCCCAAAATGCTCTCATGAGGTGGGGTCACAAAAAAGCGATGTTGAAAATTTGGTGTGCAAATACCAACAAATGTCCGGGACATTAGGGTTTCTAACCATAACATCCCACCCTTTACAGACTGACAGGCATCAGGGGTGTGCCTTTGGATTGTCAGCTATAATGCTCATGCCATTCCACCCCCACTGTACAGCCACTGACCAGCATCAAGGTGTGCCTTGGAATCTTCTGCCCCAAAGTTCACCCCATTCTCCTATACTGCACCCATCTCAACTTACTTCCTTGTGGAATGGGGTGAGTGTAAGGCCCCATGAACCCAAAGCAAAATGCAACACCTGTCAGAGTTTGCAGGGTAGGTTGAGGTGAAATGGCATTAGCATTATGGCCAATGACCCAAAGACACACCTCAATGCCTGTCAGTCTCTGCAGGGTAGGGTGGGGTTGACATCAGTTCCATACTTCACTCCCATTCCTATTGTGCATCTCTCTAACTGTTGCACTATCATTGCCAACACCAGCAAGACAACATTCAGCATTGACAAATGCTTGTTATTGTATTGTTTTTGTATGCTGTTTCCTCTTTATTGTCCACCACCGCCGGGTTGTACCTGGAAATGAACTCTGGCACAGTTTGCCTTTCCTGATTACCAACTTTTGATTAAATAAATAAATAAATAAATAAGTCCCTGAAACCGCTCTTGTCTGTTTTGTCTTGAAGGTACTGCTGGAATGGACTAATTTATGACACAATTAGGTGTCAAAGAAATTGGTCTTTTGGGAGACTTTTGCTTGAAACCAGGACACTTTCCTTGATCTGCAGACAAGTTGCACAATTTTCAGGAGATCAAAGTTGCTGCATTGCACAGGTGTGATCTCCGATGCACTGGAGGTGCCGCATGAGCAGCAGGGAGATGCAGCTGGAGGCTTGAGCCCTGCATGGCTGGATTAACACAGGGGCTGCTTTGGGCACACAGGGGAACAGAAAGGACTCAGGCCAGAGCAGGCACTAAGAAGAACAAAATAGGTATTTAGGAGGTACCTGGCAGGAGAGCAAAATGGAAGCTATGGGCTACAGGTAAGCTTCCCAAATTGGTAGGGGGCTTATATTGCCCCTCGCAGTGAACCTGAGCATCGGCACCAACGGGGTGCCAAGTCTGGTACCATCTAAGCACTGATAATAATATTTAACATTTTAAACATTTTAACATTTTACCTAGGCAGGTAGTTTAAACATCCTGATCTAGACAAATGCATACTATTCTAAGCTGCAAACATTTTCTAAATAATTGTGATCATTAATCAGATATTGCATACCCTGGGGAACCTTAAAGTACAAGATTTTAAAATGAAAGACATTTTTGGTACAATTTTACTTTTGGCCACCAGGGGGCATGTGCACACCCCACAAGCTTTCACTGTCCAGCAGTGAACAACCTATATCAAGATTTGGTGCCAAAACACATTTCCAGAAGCTACATAGGTAGCAGCCGTTTTAAGGGTCCCAGTACTTAGGAGTTGTGGGGAGGGTCCGTGCTGGGGGTGACATGGCATAAGAGAAGATCCCAGTGGTGCTTCTATTGTGTAACCCCTTGACGGCACTATTCTTAGAGTTACTACCCCTGCCTTGCCTGGCCAGACCAAGGTTAAGGGGATTGGGTTCCCAAGATTACAGTAAAACTGGTTCTTTCCTATATATTACAGTTGTGCAGTGCATCCACCCAGAGTTTAGCTTTAAGTGGGCTGGTTTGGGACCTGGTACAACCTTCTGGGATGCTGCACCACCCACTATAACAATTAAGCCACCCCAATACATGACCCAATAAACATTTCCCTACATTTCAATACCTATACAGATTATTGACTGGCTCCTAACAATATACTCACAACATCATCATCTGCAAACAACAACAACAATTTATTTACAGGGGTCAGGGCTTAGGAATGGGGAAAAAGAATAGTAGAGGCTATTGAAGCAATAATACCAGACAGGGTGGGCAGTATTGGGCTATACCCGCCCACCTAGGGGCGTAATGAGGCCCGACGCTGCAGGCAGAGGGCCTTATAGCCACTGGAAGGGTGAGTATAGCCCATCCTGCCCACCCTGGATGGTATTATTGTGCTTAGAAAATGAGCATGTGTGTACATTTTAATTATGTAATAATTTTAATAGGGAAATCACTGTGAAAATCAATGAAATACCACAAAAGAACCTTTCCTTGGAAAAGTAGTCCCTCCATTTGTGTGCTGTTCTATATCCTGTTGCCACCCCCTCCCACAAACAGGTCATAGAACCATTCTATTGTAGTGACCTCCCTCCCCCCAACAGCATCTCTAGAACAAGACAATGGATTTATTTCACATACTTCCAAAGCAAGGGACACAAACTTGCATTACTGCAGCTTCATTTTCTGTGTATAACCAGAAGGGATTTGAGACTGTGTGTTTTGAGTTGCCAGAAGCTGACAGCATTACCCAGAAGTACGGGAGGGGGTGGAGATGCAAAGCAGCATGCTTTCTTGTCAATAGTTTGTTGAATTCCCCCCTTCCCCGTTCTGTAGCACTATTGCTTTTCTTGTAGTTTTTTTAGTTTATTTTTAAGTTTTAATGTAGCATGATGCAGTTGGTAAATGTACCGTGAGTAGGATGTGCAATGCGATCATTAGATATACTGCGAGCAGCACCTGAGGTGGAAGGTCAGGAGCTGCAGATCGAGGGAGCCAAAATGAAACAGCAGCAAAGAACAAATGTAAGCGTTACAAAATGTTTGGTTTTTTTTGGCTGTGGCAATGAGGAACAACAGGCAGTGCTTACCATTAGTAGGTTGTAGTTTTAATCCACAGCATTGTGTGCCACTGTCTCTCGCTAAGCAAGACAAAAAATGGCAGACATTTAAAAATGAACTGAGGGGGTTTTACCCAATTACAGACCAGGATGGGCAGCATGACTCTGGTAATGGGGCAGGCTAAACTGGCACTTTTATCAGGTGGGCATTTGATGTCTGATAGATGCCCACCTACAGAAGTGTCTGAGCCAATCAGAAGGCTCAAATAGCTTTCCCCATTTTCTAAGCAGTACTATTATTATTTACAGTAATTTACAGTAACTTTGTTCTAGGTTTGGTGCTGGTGAAAACCCTCCAGCTGGGTGGATACCTATTATGCAAATCAGAAAACAATCACACATTTAGCCAACCTAGATGACCAGATCCCTGGCTATCTAAACTAAAACTGCACAAAATCAGATGGAACACAATATAACCCTTGCCCACATTGGTACCAGTTCCCCAAATTTGTATATAAAGCCTGCAATCTCAGTATTTAAACCAGGGTACCCAGTGCTTTAAAGTTCTTGCAAGTTGCAGGCATGGTGGACGGCACAGCTGTATGTTGTCTGGCTTGATTGGAATGATTGGGGACTTAAAGCTTTAGATACTTCAACTATTTACAGTTTTTTGGAAATATGCAGGGGTTGCCCTGCCTGTTGCAAGCTAAATGAAGATTTGGAGTAACCAGCTGGTTACATTGGGTTGAACCCAATTAGAATCTCCCAAACATTCAGCACATCTACTGTATATGTTAAGCACATCCAGTACATTTATAATTTGAACACATCTAGTACATCAAATGAAGGTGTAGCTCCTTTAACCAAGGGCCTGGCTCGCCGCCCTGGTCCTTTGTACTTAGATTAGGGGGTGCTTATCCCCAAATATAGGTTGATCCTGTTTCTTTGCATTTACATGAGTACACTTAGGTAGTCAACACAATCATTTCCAGGTTAAGATAGTCAAATCTGATTAGAGATGAGGTCTCAGCCCCATTTGTGACACATGGCTGAAGACTGCAGCTCCACTGGACATCTTGATTGAACAATTCAGAACATACTGGACCTCCCAGGCAAAGTCAGGATGAGCCCCAGATCTGAGTGCTCCCCTTCCAGTCCTGTAGGCTCCAAGCAGATGAACACATGTTAGCATATTCATGCATTTTTGTTAGACTCACATCAGTCCCTTAGGGCAGCAAGGTCCACCTGCACCGGGCAAGACTTAGGCACAGCAGATGCAAGGTGCAGACCAAATGAATAGTCTTAACTAGCAACAGTCTATAGGGCATTGTCAGTCCCAATTAAGTACTTTCTTTCTTTCATGCACCGGGAAGGTGCAAGAGCACTCACTTAGGCTTCTCATGCTAGGATCTTGCAATGAAGGCTCCTGATGTCTTCAGTTCTTTCACCAATGAGGCAGGATCAGCTCTCTCAAAGCTGGCTTGATGTCATCAAGTTGCAGGTCATGCTTTCCCCAAGGGTGGATGGGAGGGCTAGCACCTAGAAGACATTAAGGCAACCCACAGGCTAGCATATTCTGCATTAAACTAAATTAACTTATCTGCAAAGAAGTCACTAACCCCTGTCCTGGGTGGAGGGGCTTAACTGGATCACCAGGCCCAGTTGCTTGGCTGGGACCTGAGACACGACCCCTGAGGGGCTCCCACCTGAATCCCTCTTGAACTGCTTGCACAGCTAGAAACACAGTCTTTTATGGGGCTATCCTGAGACTCCCAATTGTCTGAAGCTATTTCCTGCTTTGCCTGTGATTGACTGGAAGGCTTGTTAATCAAGAAAATTAATTATTCATGAAAACCTCCTCAATGCACAGTTGGTGTGTTGTTTTGGACCCTGTAATTAGGTCCCTGCAGTTCCCCATGAACACTTGATAGTTACCCATGAGCTTTGGTAAATGTCCCACAAGTCCTGGCTTTAAAATCCTAGCTTTCTGATTGGCTGTGGATGCTTGTAATGCCTGCTTAGAAACACAACCCCTAAAGCAGAATAGATACAGTCCCAAATAAAGTCCTGGTGCAGCCAGAATAATTACTGTAGTTACCCAATTGCCCCACAATTAAGTAACCCTGGGTGTGTTCTTATTGTTGCTGCCGAGCTTTAATCACTCCCTCAGTCTGTTTGCCTGTCGCTGCTGTCAATATTTTAGCTCCCTTTGCAGCAGGCAAACTTTTTCTATCCGAGTCCCAAAATCTACTGGGGCAGCCATGAGCTGTTATTTATTTAAACACTTTTCCCCTTGTAAACATTTGTCCCCAAACATATGCAGTAGTTACATTTATTTACAGACATCTCTTTCCCCTGTCGGCAGTTGCTGAAACAAAAGAAACACTCTCATGAATATTTAGGAGTAATCGGGGCTCTGTGCTCAGTAATATTTATGAGCTCTGATCTGTACACCTCGAGGATCTTTTTTTAAAATATTAGAAATAACTGGCTCTCCTGTTCCTCGACAAGGCGACCAGGTCCCACTTAGCTGATGGGGATATTGGTTTTGCTGAAACACTCTCTCGCTCGACCGCAAATACCATGGTTGGAAGATCAAAGGTGCCGCATTGTGCAGGCACAATCTCCGAGGCACCAGAGGTGCTGCACAAGCAACGGGGAGGTGCAGCTGGAGGCTTGAGCCCAACAGGGTTGGATTAACACCTGGGCTACTTTGGGCACACAGGGGCACAGAAAGGACTTGGGCCAGAGTGGGGACCAGGAAAGAAAAACAAATTGCAGGCATTTAGGAGGCGCCTGGCAGGAGAGGAAAATGGGAGCTATGGGCTACAGGAAAGCTCCCAAATCGGTAGGGGAGTTAAACCTGGATGGTGTCAAAGAGTGTGGAAAAGTCCAGTTTGCTGTCAAGTCAAACACCCAAATATTTGAAGGCTGAGACTGCCTCTAGTCGGGTGCCATTAAGGGTACAGAAGCCTGGGGAAGATGCAAGCCTAGCTAGTTTTTGGCCAGAGCTGAAGGTCATGGATACCATCTTTTTAGCATTCATTATGAGTTGGTTTGCTTTAAACCATTGCAGCATGTTTAGAAAGTCACGCTGGAGTGGGACCTCAACTGCAGTGGTAGAGGGGTCAAATGTGTAGACTACCATGTCATTCACATACATGTGAATATGCGAAGAGACACAGGCTGAGGGAAGGTCATTTAGAAAGATGGAAAATAGAACTGGGTGCAGGATGGAGCCTTGGGGAACATCGACTTGGATGGGAGTGAGGAGACAGTATGCCACCCACCTGAACTGACTGTAGGCATCCTGTTAGCCAGGAGTGGAACCAGTTCATGGTGATGACTGAGAGACCTGCTGAGGTCAGTTTGTTTAGGATGAGTTGGTGGGATACAGAGCTGATGCTGTGGCTAAGTTACTGAAAATGGCCACTGTGATGTTTCCTTTGTCTATCCCTGTAAGGATGGAGTCAGTTACTCTGAGTAGAGGGGAGATGGTGGAGTGGTTCTTTTTGAAACCAGACTGAAAGGGGGAGAGGAAGGATGTGGAGTTGAGAAAGGTAGTGAGCCTGGAGAGCACGAGGGATTCCTGGAGTTTTGCTATGGAGGGGAGCAGTAGTATTGGCTTATAGTTACTAGGGGAGGAGGGATCATCCCCTTTTTGGAGTGTCAGGATGTTGGCTATTTTCCAGGCTTGGGGGACAGGAGAAAGAGACAAGGTTAGGTTCAGGATGTGTGTGAGAGGGAGGGCTATGGCCAAGGCAGATAGTTAGAGGAGCTTCAGACCTAGCTCATCAGGACTGTGTTTGGAAGGAATTAGGGATGTGAGAGACTGGAGGACTGCCTGTTGGGTTACTTGATGGATGTTAAATGCATCTGAGGGAGGGAGTAAGGCATTTATAGGAAGGTTTGGAAAAATCTGTCTGGGAAGGGCACAGGTGGTGAAAAGATGAGATGGTCGAAGCAAGAGGCAATGGTAAGCGGTTCGGAGACCAGCTTGTCATCCACTGGGGGGGGGATTGAGCAGGTGGATCAAATAAGGATTGGAGTACCTTCCAGAAGTTTGCTGGGGAACTTAGGTTAGACTGAAAGTTGGACCAGTAGTAGAGTGCCTTGGCTAATTGAACTAATTTGGTGAAGAAGTTCCTGAGTGACCTGTAGTGCTGTAAGTCAGTGGTAGCATAGATGGACTTGAAGCTGGCCCATGCTTGGTAATGAGATTTGAACATCTCAATGATGTCAGGGGTGATCCATGGGTGGTGGAGGCATCTGACTCACAGTTTTTTGAGAGCATGTGTATCCCAGCTTCTCTTAAAGATGGTTATTAAGAGGGAAAGGGCCTTGTCAATGTTGCTTATGGAATAAACAGTAGACCAATCAGAGGATGTGAGATTCTTAATGAGGTCCTCAGTGTTAAGGGACCTGGGGGCCTGTGCCAAATGTATTTGAGTTAAGACTGAGTAGGGTGAATCTTCCTAACACAGATCAATAGACAGTGGTTGCTGAATGAGTCGGGGAGAATTCCAGCTGCAGTGATCCGATGGGGGTGGGATGACAGCACCCAATCCAAGAGGGAGTATAATGGTTGAACCTGGTGGGTTTGATCATTAACTGTGTGAGGTTTAGGGATTCAATGGATTGGATTTTATGACTTGAAGCATGGGAGAGCCAATTTAAATTAAAATCAACAAGAAGGATGAGCTCCCCTGAGGCAGCAAGGGAGACAAAAGAGGAGAGGGTGTTAGGGAGGAAGGAGGGAGAAGATTTTGCCAAGATGTAGAGGACGCCTACAAAAATAGGTGTGGAAGAGGGGAGGGAGAGTTTTAGTAGAAATAGTTTGTAGGAGGAGGGGAGAACCTCCTTGTGAATGATGGAGGAGGAGAGGGACTGGTGGTTGTTTATGGCAACTCTTACTCTGCACTTGCCTCTGTCCTAGTGATACAGATGGTAATCTGGCTGGGCTAGCTGGGAGTCAAAAGTTCTGAAAGACAACCAGGTTTCAGTGATGCAGAGTACATCTGGAGAGTACATAGAAAGCAATATGTTAAGCAGGTCGAAATTTGGGGAAAGATTCCTTGCATTCAGATGGAACAGTTTGAGGTCCTTTGGTATGGGTGAGGGGGAGGAAGGGTGGGCCGGGGTTGAGTTCATTATCACTAGCCAGAAGGAGAAGAAAGAAGAGAGGGAAGATAGCTGTTAACCACCTGAGCCTTTTCAATGACGGGAAGGTGACCATGGTGGGGGGTGATGGGGAGAAACAGCAATGATGGAGGAATTCCAAATTTAGATAGGGGGTAGGAAGACTGCCAGGGTGGGTGGGGTTAACAAAGGTGAGTGATGGGGAAGGGCTGAAGTGGAAGTGGGGTAGTAGAGGGTGCTAAGGAGAAAGAGAGAAGGGATGAGGAAGGTAGCTGGGACAGGTTGAGATATGAGCAAGAGGGTGTTGTTGGGAAGAGGTATGAATAAGAGGATAAGTAAAAGAATAGTCAGAAACATGGCAAGCCTTGAGGGAGTGAACATAGAGAATTACTATACAAGTAGAGACACAATATATGCTGTACACTTTATTACAACATGATTAACTTGCTTAACAAAACATGTTGCAAAAACTTTAATAACAAAGGTAACAGACACCCTGAAAATCCCCAAACCTCTAATAATAACAGCTCCCCAAAACAATACAGTAAAAACCAAAGCTACCTGCAAAAAGGGTCCTAGCATAAACCAAAACCTTCCTACAACCTCACTTACCAAACATCAATTTCCCTTGATGCTCCAGCATTCTCTTTCTGCTTGACCTTCCATTATGCTGCACCTTTGTCCCTGCAACATATCCTCTGCCTCTGCAGATGCTGCTGTTCCTCTGCCCCTGCTGCAAACCCTGACACTCCTGATTGTGAACAACAGAACAGATCTCTCTGCTGAATGCACCTCACTGCTATGCCCCAGCAGAAGTCACTCACACTGTCCTGAAATCAAAAGGAAATGCCACCACTCCCATGCCCCCTTAGATGAGCCTACCACCAATGTGCGTGAACACACATAGACTTGTGCACACCCCCACTATACTGTAGAAAAGCACCACACTACTAAACAACACTAAACACTGCCTGCACATACCACTACACTACAGAAAAGCACTACACTGAGAAAAAAAAACCCTATGGGAACCAAGAAGAATACTGAAATGCTTGGAAAAGGAACAAAAAAGACCAACCTTATCAACTATGCTATATAAAACGTCTCATAGGTAAGTCCCATATATTCATGAAATATTTCTATCTTGGGGTCAAGCAAGCTGACAAAGGCCATTCACTCTTAGTTCATGGCCTTATGGCTTGTTTGATTGCTCAGTTGTGATATTTATTCATGTCTGACACTTACCCGTCTGTTATTTTCCACATACATACTGTATTTATGTTTGTGTGTGTGTGTGTGTGTGTATGTGGGTGCGTGTGTGTGTGTGTGTGTGTGTGGAGAGATATGATGGAAGGTTTCCAATGCAGTACTTGGTGATGAAGGCTAAGCAGTGGGCCTGTCGACAGTTGGGTAGGGGTGTGATAGACAGAGAGGACCGGAAAGAGTAGAGATGTGTGTGAAAAGAGAAGCTGGTGGCAAAATGACAGAAGTTATTTAAGAGGGTATCCAGTCTGACAAGGGACATGGCAGGAGCAGAGCCATAGACTATATCCATGTAGTTGAACACAGTGAGGATTGTTTTTGTTACCAACTCACTATGAACAGGGAGGGAGAGGCAGTCTTTGTTTCAATACAATACTCCTAGTTTAGGGCGAAGTTTGGAGTGGATAGCATCAATATGGACCATTATATATACTATATGTATCAATTAATATATACAATATATGCATTATTTCTTGAAACACATACACTATCAGGGCCAGCCTGGTGGCATAGACGGTTGAGGTGCTAGTGCCTTACCTCGACCCATGCTAACGACATGGGTTCAGGAACGAGCCCGGGGCATCAGAGGTCGACATGGAAGGGAGGGCAGAGCTGGATGAAGCTGCTAGCAGGCAAGCTCTCCTCTTCGGGGAGGAAGCACGGCATGCCTCAGCTGATGGTGACCTCCAGTGGAGGCTGGGGGTAGCACAAGCTCAGGGGGAGCCACAGCCACTAGGCCATGGGGTGGGGAAAGGAGCCGTAACCGGGGCCGTATGGCACATGCATGCCTCCATGCACAAGTGTGCATACTCCTGGGGCTCCTGGAAGAAAACCAGGAGGAGAAAATTATTCCAGTCGGCAGGATGAAGACTGACCCCTGCAGGCACTGCTCCTGGACCGGGTAAGGTAAGCACCAGTAATTCTGGGTGAGGGGGCTGGATGGGTCAGTTGGATGGGGGATGACCAACACGAAGCACAAACAGCAGCTGTGATACAAAGAAACACATACACTATCTATTGAAATAAACATAGTACACATTGAAAAATCCACATTCACTATGTACTGAAACAATTACACTATATACTGAAACGCAGGGAGGCAGTATAACACAGTAGTTTAAGGCTCTGAAATGTAAATCTGGAGACTTGGTTTGAATCCCACAGCATCCACTTGCATATACTGTGTGACCCTGAGCAAGTCACTTAACTTCCATGTGCTCCCAATTCAAACCTGTAAACAAGCTTTCAGCTTAGTGTGCCACTCCTGGTTTAACAATTGAAAAAAAAAAAAAAAACATGCACTATCTATTGAAAAACTGCATACTCTATATACTGAAACAAATACATTGCATATTTAAATACACATAGAATATATTAAACAGTCCACATACACCATATACTGAAACAAATACACTAGGTAGTGAAACACATACATTATGTATTGAAAAACAAACACAATAGATTGAAAAATCCACATACACTATGTACTGAAACAAATACACTATATAGTGAAACACATACACTGGCCCAGATATTCAAAAGGGTTGCGCCATGCTCAAGTCCAAAATGCGCCATTCTGCGATATTCAGCAGGAGGCAGTTACGCCACTGGCAACAGGTTGCTCAAGAGAGCAATGCAAATGAATGCATGCTCAACAGGAGGGGGAGGATCCATGCATAACCTGCGCAACCCGATATTCAGTCGGGTTGCGCAGAGTTGTGCATGCGCAACCCCCAACCTGCGCCACGACAAGCTTGAGCCAAAAAAGGCTTAGTTGAGGGCCACCACAGGTGAGCTGCTGCATTGCAGGGCGCAATACAGCATGCCACCCCTGGCTGGCCCCCAACTCGGTCCCTGTGCCCCCCCACCAGCCCGATCATGGGCAGAACACGCATGTCGCCCCCTCCACACATCTCCCACAGCCCGATCACGGGCAGAACACGTACATGTCCCTCCCACACATCACCCACAGCCCGATCGCGGGCAGAACACATACATGTCCCCTCCCACATCACCCACAGCCCGATCGCGGGCAGGAACCTGTATGAACCCCCAGTGCCCGATCGCGGGCAGAACCTGTGAACCCCCAGTGCCCGATCGCGGGCAGAATGTAACCTCCTCCCAACCGATAACTCCCTGGTGGTCAGTGGACCGTGAAAGCCCGATCGTGGCAGAATGTCTAGTACAACCCCCCAACATCTCCCTAGTGTCTAGTATCCCCCCACCCACCTCTGAAGCTCTCCACCCTCTCCCCGCAGCCGGCGGGCGACATCCTACCGGCCTGTCAGCCCGCCCGCCCGCCGACTGACTGTCCAGGGGTCGGCAGGCGGTGGATGCTGTCGCCACCGCCGCGGGGGAGCGGTGGAGGGGTTTGTGGGTGGGTGGGGGACACTAGACACCAGGGAGATGTTTGGGGGTTAGCGGTGTGACATTCTGCCTGCGACGGGCTTTACGGTCCACTGGACCACCAGGGAGTTATTATTCGGGTTGGGGAGGGTTACATTCTGCCCACGATCGGGCACTGGGGGTTCATACAGGTTCTGCCCGCGATCGGGCACTGGGGTTCATAGTTCCGCCCGCGATCGGGCACTGGGGGTTCATATAGGTTCTGCCCGCGATCGGGCTGTGGAGCTGTGTGGGGGCGACATGTACGTGTTCTGCCCGCGATCGGGCTGTGGGAGATGTGTGGGGGTGTCATGTAACTGTGATGCCTGTGATTGGGCTGCATTAGGCGTTGGTCTCGACGGCTGCTGCTCTGGCAGGGTGGCCAGGAGTAAGTCCCGATCGGCGCACCTACATGCAAATGGCATGCAATGGGGTTATAAATAGATGCAAATGGCCCCCGCGCCTTGCATAAATTATGGCCCCATTTGCATGTCACCTTTTGAATATCGGAAATTTGACGCATGGCGCAATGGTACTTGCGCCACCGCAAGTTTAATGCTCAACTCTGGCAACTTGCGGTAGCGCAAGTTCCACTGCGCCATGCGCAAGTGCTGTGGGCTCGGGGGCAGATATTCAAAGGAGTTGCTCAACAGGCGCAACCTTTGAATATCACTCCGCCACAATTCTCAAGAACTATTTTGAGCAGCGCAGGGCTTGGCGCCTCAGACTGGCGCAGTTTGACTATCTGGGCCACTGTATAATGAAACATTCTACATATGCTATATACTGAAACAAATAAACTATATAGTGAAAAAAATACACTATATACTTAAATTAGCCCCTCCCCTGGAATGGCCTGCCTCTGCATTTATTTCCTGCTGCACTCAGGGAACTGCTGTCCTGATGAGAGGATGTCTAAGGTCACAGAGTAGAAGGTAAACAAAACAGTGCTATCTCTTTTTTTACTTCTTTATGGGGGTTTCCATCTTGTTTTACTTGCACACCTTCAATCAAATTTCAGAACAGTGTGATTTGACAAGAAGCTTTCAGAACTAATTTAAATATACAGTAGTTTATTCATTTAACAGAGTGCTACCTTCATTTACTGTTAAAACACATTTGTATGGGAAGTTAATATTTAGGATATTTATAATATATCACAGCCATATCATATAAACATAGGGGACTGCATGCATTTTTCTGTTATAAGTTTAGGTTTTGATCAGATTTATTTGTAATTAATTATGGTGTTAGTCCAGCAACTTTCTGAGCTGAATGCTTGGGAAACATGATAGTGTAAGCAGAAAGCTTTCCTAGCTTGTAGTCAACAGATTTTGTTTTGATTTAGTTTTTTTTTTTATGTTTCACTTAATAAAGGTTGTTGGTTAAGATACATGTATATTTTTTGCAGCAAGCACTTAGGACCTAATTCTAGTCAGGAGCTCACCTCTCATATGCATGATTTGCAAATTTCTGTTCTGAATAATGCTGCACCTTGATGCCTCACTGGTGGCATTAACTGTCCCTGGCCTTCTCATAACATATCTAAAGAGCACTGCAAGGTGGACAGATCTTTGCCAGACACTTGGCCTCCACTAATAAGCTTGCCCTAGTCTAGCCCCATAGTGCATACCCTGTGTATATTGTGTGACTGTGTTATGTGGTTTTAGCTTCCCAAGCTATATGTTATTTCTTTTGTTTTCCAGAGATTTTTACCTCCTTAGTCACCCAGCAACCTCTGCTTCCCATTAACCTGTCTAACCTCATCACCCACCAGCCCCAAAACTTTTCTGCTCTGAGCTCCCCCCAACATGGTTTGGCCAGGAGGGGGAGAGCCATCCACAGGGAGACAAATATCCAAATGGGAGCAAAGCCAGACCAGCGGTGTGCAGACTCCTGCAGGTTGGTGAATCATCCTGCCATTGGGGGATCTTCCTTGAATCAATCTTCACCATTGATTTATATACATGGGTGTAGGTCCGTAGGCACTTGGACCACCGCAGGAGCTTTTTTTCCTCTAGGGAGGGACCCAACATTGGCTACTGGAACCACCTGCATGTGTACACCATGAGAGCAGTGCATCTGTTTAGCCTTCCTCAAACTTCTACTGCAACATCTCCAATGTATTTTTATTTTTGCAGTCTCAACTTTATTTGATTATTTTGTCCATGATATCTGAGCCAAAGAAAAAGAGTAAAGTGGACAAAAAAAAACCCAATTATGCATCAATGTTCCTGTGGAAAATCAATCATCACAAAGGATCAACATCAAAACTGCTGGACCTGTCTTGGCCCCGAACATGATCTGGATTCCTGTGATGCCTGTATTTTGATGGATCTCCATACTGTTGAATTCCACATGCTGAAGCTAGGTTATTCATTTTCCACCTATGGAGTCACACCAAGAACCCATGTTGCCAAGTTCAGGACCATTAGCCTTTCCCCTGGGCCCCTTTCTGGTGCCGCTGGTACTGTGGAATAACTGGGACCTCCACAACCTTGCCTGTCTGAGGTGTTGGAGGCCCTGAGAAGTGGGTATGGTGGACAGCTGGCTCCTTCTGGGAGGCTGGCTGAATAACTCTCCAGTCCATTCACCCTGAGCAATGGATGTCCCTGGTGGTGAGGCCAGACCTATATGCTTGGTCTACACCAGAGGATGCTTTTGTGTCACAGCCTGGTGAAAGCCCAGCTCTTGACACTGTTCACAGTGTTGGTAAGTGAAGCTTTGCTGGCTGTGATGTTAGGCCCCCTCCTGGCACCATTTGTGGTGCTAAGAGAAAGACTGGTACTGGTGCTGGGGCTGGGCAGTGTCCTGTTGCAGAGGCTGAGGTGTCACACTCTGACTCAAGTTGCCCTTGTGTCTCCAGGGTGGAGGGCATTGCTGAGCCCCATGATGGAGGTGACTCTAGCTCTGGAGTCAGTCTTGGGTCTGACATAATGCATACTGCTGGTGACAGAGCCACCTCCAGGTCTGTCCCCAGTTCCAGTGCCACTGGCTGCACCAGACCAGTTTCAGACACTGCTTGTGGTGTCGGGAGCTGGGACTGATCTGGAATGTGCTGGACCCAACACCAGGCCCAGCACTGAGGACAGCACCAGTTGCAGGGCTTGGGGGGGAGACTTGCAACTAGGTTGTTTTCTGACCCCAAGTTCTATGCAGAGGGTGCCACTGGCCAAGGGTCAAGGACAGACCGAATTGTGGAATTCTTTCCTGGTCCTATGGCTGAGACCATCTCTTGTGAGAACTGGAGCTATCCCGAGGGCATTAAACAGTTCTGCTCTCTTCGCATGGGGATTTTCCTCTAATTGCACTGTTTAGGTCATTCTTCTTCTGTAGGACAACTCTCCTTGAGTGAATTCATTAAGCCCTCCCTAGGGTGAGATCTGCTGTACTATCCCACAGCCCAGGCATAGACAGAAGAGCCCCTGGCTTTTTGCACCTTCATAGGGCTATGGCTCTCTTGTCTGAACTCCCAGGTATCATGTGCCCTCTCAGGCCCATCACCTGGAGTCAACATGGAAGCAAAGCTGGTATGCTGTTCTAGTACCATACCAGTGCTGACTCTGTCCAGTTCCTGCACAGTCCCCAGCTGCTACCCTCTTCTATGTCCAGCACCTTTCCTCTGTCTACATCCTCAAAGGGCACAGAATCATTCTTGCAAAAGTCCTTGGTTTCTGGGTACACTCTGTACCAGAGATTCCTGATTGTCACGTTGCGGGTGCTGGACATTGGCAATATTGCCATGCTCAATACCCTGTCCATACAGCTGGGGCTCCTAACAGCTTTCAGTTAAGAGCACAACATCATCCCTCCCTGGTCAAGGACATTCAAAGAGTTCTCCAAGACAGTTTGGAGACATCCCTTCATCCTACCTCCAGCAGCAATGGATGTCTATCAACAGTACTGTGCACCCATGAGCTCTGCTGGTAAAGTACCTCACCTCTCTTCAGGGATTCAATCCCTACAGACACTGGATGGGCCTTGTCACTCAGTGCATGACTGACTTCCAGGTGCAGACTCTGTACAGACAGATGCATTATGAAGGAAGGTTTTCACCTTGGCTCACACAGTGATGTGCATCACGACATATCAAGTACACCTGGCAGCTTATAACAAGCACCTGTGGGTGCAGCTAGGACAGCTCCTAGCTGCCATTCCAAACACAGAGTTAGTTGGGCAAGCCATCTGCCTTTCTTTTTTTTTTGTATAAGAACATTTTATTGAGATTAATGGAAAAATTGTAGCAATAACATTTCAAGACACAGTAGATATCAAACAGCACAAGTAACAATTCCATTATGTAACATGCAGCAATATAAAGAACAATTCCAACCCAATTCAGCATATTCATCGATATAATGTACCATCTTTATAGTTACAAGAAAAAAAAGCAGAGGGAAATCAACCTGGTATATCATTAGTAAGTTACTAGAAAACATACACATGGACATATATTTAACCTGCATTATAACTCATCATAACTCATCATCTTTATGTGAGTAAGCCAGGGTAACCATGATCTATAAAATCTTGGTAGGTCATTTCTATGCCAGAATTGTACTCATAAAAAGAAAGCCTGTCTTGAAACAGCTTGGTTCCATTGGAAAACTGAAGGCAAGTCTGGAGTCCCCCAATGCAACAAAATTAACCTTTTGGCTTCCAGGGTCATAGTAATGGCCATAGACTTGTAACATTCCCCAGATAATAAACTTGAATCACCCAGTAACCAAAACCATGAGGAATGGGATAAAGAGATGTTAATCATCTGTTCTATAAAGGTAATAATAGACAGCCACCAAGTCATCACAAGAGGGCATCACTATAAAATATGGAATAGCATCCCTGTGCAGGGTTTTATTTAACTCTAAAACTTGATTAGCATTTTGCTCATAAAAGTGCTAAAACATTGTGAAAATGCATAGCACTTGCCTCACTGTGCTTAACAAACATAACACTTCTAGAAAACCTATATAAATACTTTCTGTACAGTTAGTATTGTCCCAAGAAAAAAACTGCTAATCAATTATTTAAAACTCTGCTGTGTCAGATTTACACCTCCAGCATACATTGGAGAAGGGCAAACCCATCTGATTCAATCTAGATGGAGTCTGGTAACAGTGACTTAGTATCTTTTTTTGAATGATTTGTCACTTCAGGTCCACAGAGGCTCTATGCATTTCCATTAAATGGTAGCCCAACAGTCTGAATCAGTGAGTCTTGTAACTCAGAGGACCACTTGAGAGCCTTTGTGGCTCCCAGTTTGGAAGGAAGATCATCTGAAGGCCATCTGCTAAGGTCCTAGAATTGGTGAGACACCAGACAAGGGCATGTTTTGATACCAATCAGGCGGCCTTCAGGCTGTTGGGAACTGGAATATGCATTTGACGGATGGCATGGCTTCACCTTTCATAACTGGTTCCTCTGGCCCTGTGAAAGGTTCAAACCTTCAAGTGCCAGTGGGCTCACTTTTTCTCCTGGAGAGTCAGACAGGAACTTTTGGTGCGTTACAACCTCTAAAATTAAATAAGGAACTTGGGGGGTGTTACTATCTCCTGACTGTCTCTGAACATTCTTGGGCCTTCCAGACCCATGAGGAGTCCCTGCCCTCAGGTGTTCCCCCACATGCAGAGAACTGAGGCTGACTATACCCTCAGGGTGAGCCAGCTCATTTCTAATTGGGGAGCTTGGTACTCTGACCCATGTGTGTGAATCATTGGTGAAGACTAATTCAGAGAAGATATGAAAATTACATACTCATCATAATTGTTGATCTTTCTGAATACCTTCACCATTGATTCAGATGCCCACCCTCCATCCCAGCTCAGCTGTGAGACAGGGCCTAGGACATCTCAACGCTGTGGGTGCTGGTAGCTGTACTACCCCACCTCCTCTGCAATGACCCGTATGGGTGGCTACCTGTTGTTAAACAAAAAAGAAGGGTTTCAAGTTTCAAATTTATCTATTTTCAAGTTTAAAGTTTATTTATTTTATACTAGAAAGGTATGTGAGCAACAATGCCCGTTTTCAGAAATGTCCAGTTTTTTGAACAGTGAACTGAAAATAATAGATACAGTACATTAACAAGCACAGAGCCTTAATATTCTATACATGGAGACAGTACTATCATTTGATGTGGACAATTAGGTCAAACATTTTGTATAGTTAAAAAAAAAAGTTTGATATAAGCATAAGGATGCAGAAGGTTGAGACATCCTGCAAGTAAAAAGCCTAAGTTACTATATACAGGGAGACAGCACTGACACATGATGTATACAACTAGGTCAAACAATTTGTACTAATATGCATAGGGGTGTAGGAGGTTGAGTCCTCTTTCAAGTAGACCAACCAGGAGTATAACATAATATAACGTTCTATGTAAAGAAGGGCATCTTGTGGCCCCCCCATGCACATGTAGCCAGGGTTAGGTAAGGAGAACACAGGCAGGGAGACAGACAGCTATTTGTGAGGAGTTGAAGGTTACTTTGGTGGAAGCGAGGGAAAAGGGTGGATTGTAATCATTCCAGGGAAAAGATGAGTAGGAGCTGAAGTCACTTGTCTCTAGTGTAGGTAGAGCAGTTGAGGTTAGTTTAGAGAGAAGGAAACTTTTGAGGGAGCACTGAAAGGCATTGGCAGAGGTACTTGTCAGAAGTGAGGGGGAGCTGGTTATAGAGCTTAGTCCCAGCGTAGGTGATCGAGTTTTTCGCCAGCGAGGTGTGATAAAAAGGGGTGTTGAAAACAATGGTCACAGCTCCTCTAGTCATGCGGGAAGAGGAGAATTTTGGGAATAGACTGGAGACACTAAGAGGTAGTTTTCCAATTGGACTTTGTGAAGGAAGGATAGTTTGTTGACATTGAAGCACTCTTCTAATGGTAGCCAGTCCAAGGCCTTGTAGAGAGTACATTGGTGGGTCCTCCTTGGAAGACCAGTGATGAAATGAATAGAGCTATTGTAGCTCGAACGTAGTTTGTTAAAGAGTTGAGAGGCAGCAGGTGGAGCGTAAATGATGGAACCATACAGTAATATAGGTAATAGGAGAGAGCAGGCCAGATGAAGTTGTGACTCAGGGATTAGGAACATCTGAATCCTATAGAGCAGCCCAAGCCTCTGGTGGAATTTATTAATAACATAAGTGACATGATTGCTGAAGGACAGGTGTGGGTCTAAAATAATGGCCAGGTATTAAAATTCTGTTTAATTTTAATCCCAAGATTATCTGTGAGGGTAAGACGAGGGTGGGAAGGCTTTCTAGACTTTAAAACACCATGAATTTGTTTTTTTTTTTAGAGTTGAGGACCATGCCTTTTTCAGAGAACCAAGTGTGAAGTTTAAAAAAAGACAGTTTGGAGGTTGGAGATCATCACATCAGGGTTTTTGTTACTGCAGTAGAGTGCATCATCATCAGCATACAGGACCAATTTGGTGCTGGAGCATATTTCAGGGAGATTATTAATGAAAAGTGTTAAGAGAAGGGGGCCCAAGATAGATCTTTGGGGTACCCCGTATTTAATAGGGTAGCAGAGAAGTGGTGGCTACAGTGGTGGTTATTTGTGATCTACTGGAGAGATAATTCTCAAACCATCTGGCTGCATCATTAGACAATTGCAGATTAGTCAGGGTAAGCAGAAGGAAATTATGGTCAACCAGGTCAAAGGCTTTTAACAAGTCCATGAATACTGAGCCAGTGTACAGTGGAGCCAGCCAGGGTGAAGCGCAGTGTGTCATGTTTACTGCATGACAAAAGGGATTAACTCCCATTAAATTAACATTGTTTGCTGCAGTAACTCTACTGCAGAATTCTGTAGTGCTGCGCTTCACCCTGGTGGGCTTCACTGTACATCCCATTATCTATAGCTCTGTAGATGTCAGTGGTGAACTTGACAATGGCTGTCTCAGTGCTGTGAGAGTCTCTGAACCCATGTTGGGCATGAGTGATAAAATGCTGTATTTACTAAGGAAGGAGGCAACTTGGGAGTAGTGATGCAGTGAATTTAAAATCCACCTGCAAAGTGCACGCGAAGTGTCCACTCCGCGTTGGCACTACGCTACATGGAGTGCCCCATAGGAAGTGCTGACTTCGCCTTGTTATTACTACTTCACATTGTCATTTCACTTCAAATGTGAAGTAAGGCAGAGTGACAACAATATTGGCAGCGCTCCACCCACACAGTCACCAGTATTAATGTGCATCCCCAAAGTGCTACTCTCTTGTGTCCAGAAAACTCCCCAGTGCTGATGAAGTAAAATTAGAGCATAACAAGAAATACAAAGTCTCCCAGAATTAATGGCACACTCAGTCATGCGTGCAGTGGTCACAGAGTCACCAGAATTAATGTGCATCCCCAAAATGCTACTGTCTTGTGTCCAGACTCCAGAAAATTCCCCAGTGCTGATTAGATGCTACTGTCTTGTGTCCAGAAAATTCCCCAGTGCTGACGAAGTGAAATGAGAGTGTAATAAGAAATGCAGTCCCCCAGAATTAATGGTGAACTGCAAACACATAGACAGATTAAAATTGCGCTGCGCACTCAAGGGCTACATATGAAAAGGCACAACAACACCTGACTAGTGCACACAAGTCACAAATCCAAATCTGGAAAGGAATACATTTTGCCAGTTGGGGGATTAGCGCACAGCAGTAACAATCCACTACCAGTAAAGATACCACAAAGCAGTATAAAAAATTAATGCAGGTGCGGTGGATACCAGGTTCACACTGCTACAATTACTCTATGGCACAATAAAAGATGTCTGATTTAATGGCTTGATCGCACACACACTCACACATGCTATAAGTAATGTGTAGCAAATTGAAAACCTTTAGTAATCTAACCAAATGTTTTAAACAGACAAATTATTCACTGCTGCACAACAATGAGCAAAAAAATTTCAAGAATTACTGAAAATATTACTGTGTGCACATTAACACAGTTATACAAGAAAAATATAACCAAAACAGAAAGACTGCCTTTTTCTCCCAGTTAATGTACCTACATCACAAATACGCCCCTCCCCCAAAGCACACTTCACAGTACACAGACCGACTGTTCTAAATTAATATTCAAAATCCACACACAACAATAATCACTCAATGATATGAGCACAGAAGGGTTTCCTAGTAAATTTTGAGTAAAATAAATGACTCAAAAAGGCATTTTAAACAGCTTTTAGAGGTTTTGAATCGCAGAGCTCTGAGAGCAAACTGTCTCCAGCTACCACTGCACACACATTACCCAGGCCAGAACTGAGGCTGTGCAGAAAAATCTAGAGCCCATGTGACCTGAAATCCCATGAATCACTGCAGAATTTCATTTGGAGCTCAATTACAAGGTGAAGTGATGTGAATTACATTGATTTCAAATGTACTTCACCTTAAAATTGGTGGAGAAGTGGTTTGGGGAAGGCGGAATAATGCAAAATCATTGGTTTCAATGGACTTTGCATTCTTCATTATGAAGCGAAGTACTCTGCTTCACATTGTGGAGTACTCCGCGGATTCCGCGTTACTCTGTGAATCACTTCGTGGAGCGAATTGGGGCCTCTTCACCCACCACTACTTATAGTACTGTAACTCACATGCTGTACAGGAAGGAACATGAATGTCTATAGCTGTACTTCCCTGATGAGCTGCAGCACAAAACTCCCCAACTTAAAAACACATATTAATGAGTACAATGATGGGGTGGTAAAGCCTGGAGTGAAACTACAAAACAGGCTTACAATACATCCAAGTAACTAAAAAAAAATTAATGTTGTGATTTATGACATGATCATGAACCGTGATGTGTGACTGCATTTGTGACCATGATAATGAAGAATGTGATTCAGTGTCGATGGTGTGAGAGATAACCAATATGAAACTTTATTGGGAACATGAATGCTTATGGCTGTGCTTCCCCGATGAGCTGTAGCTTAAAACTCCCTGACTTAAAAACACATATCAATGAGTACAATGGTGGGGTGGTGAAGCCTGGAGAGACAGTACAAAACAGGCTTACAATACATCCAAGTAACTAGAAAAAAATTAATGTTGTGTTTCGTGATGTGATCATGATTTCTGACTGCATTTCTGACCGTGATAATGAAGAATGTGATTCAGTGTCGATGGTGTGAGTTAACCAATATGAAACTGTATTGGGAGCTGGAATGCCTATAGCTGTACTTCCCTGATGAGCTGTATCTTAAAACAAACTCCCCAACTTAAAAACACATATCAATGAGTATAATGGTGGGGTGGTGAAACCTGGAGAGATACTACAAAACAGGCTTACAATACAAAGGCACAACACCTAACCAGTGCTCACCATCAGAAATTTAAATCTGGAAAAGAATACCTTTGCCGGTTGGGGCGAGCCGGAGGGGGCAGTGAACTGCAAACTACACTGCTGCAGTAACAGTCACTATTACTAGTACCAGTAAAGATACCACAAAGGAGTACAAAAATCACACAGCTGCAGTGGATAGCAGGTTCACATTATTGAAATTACGATGTGACACAATAAAACATGTCTGATTCAATGACACGCATCACACACATACTCACACACACACACTAAGTAATGCATAGCAAATTGAAAACTTCAGTAATATAACCACATATTTTAAACAAACTAAAATTATGCACTGATGTACCACAACAATCAGCAAAAAAATGGCAAGCATTATTGAAAATATTACTGCATGTACATTAACACAGTTATAAGAAAAATATCACCAAAACAGAAATAACGTTCTTTTTCTCCAAGTTAATCTACCTATACCACAGATATGCCCCTTCTCCAATGCACACTTCCACTGTCTCTCAGTACACAGACTGAATGTTGTTGTACATAACATTCAAAATCCACACACAAACAATAAACGCTCAATGTTATGAGCACTGGAGGGTTGCCTACAATTGATGAACTAAAGTTTCAGCAAAAAAGACTCAAAAAGGCTTTTTAACAGCTTTTAGAAGGTTTAAATTGCAGAGAGCTCTCAGAGCAGACTGTCTCCTACAGCTTCCTACACACTCTACCCCGAACTGAGGCTGTGCAGAACAATCTAGAGCCCATGTGACCTGAAATCCCATGAATCACTGCAAACTTCGACTTTGGAGCTCAAAAGCAAGGCAAAGTGAGGTGAAGTACATTGCTTTCAATGTACTTCGCCTTAAGAATTGGTGGAGTAGTGGTTTGGGAAGGCGGAGTGATGTGAAGTAATTGTTTTCAATGGACTTCACGTTACCCATTATAACGCAAAGTACTCTGCTTCGCGTTGCTGGGCACTCTGCAAATTCACCTTTACTACGCGAATCACTTTGCAGTGTGAACTGGGGCCACTTCGCCCATCTCTACTTGGGAATGAACCACCTTCTCAAGTATCCTGATGCCAATCCCCACCCTAAAGAATAGAAGTGGCTCCCCTTACCACCAAAAAAGAAAAAAAAAAGGAGAGCCTTTTCCCTTTCATGAAGTGGGTAGGTAGCCACTTTTCCTCTATTTCTTCTCCCTCCTTTTCCCTGCCTGGGGTATATCCCTGTTAGTTTCTACATGTAAGATATGCCCTGGTCACTATCCAATCTAACTCCATTGAGCAGATGCTGTAGCTGCAGATGGGTACTATGCACTTGCTTGGATTACTGTAATAGCCTTACACATAATATATCCCTATGGTTGCATGGAGAAGCATGTTCTTCACACGTGTGAATTTTTGGATTGGTATCCCATGTCTCTTTCTCTATGTGTTGGGGTTGACCACTCCACCTGGAGCATGCCAGGGGAGATATCTACATCTTGACTTCCAAGGGCTGCTAATCTGGCAGCTCCTATGCTACTCCCCTTTGTTCTAGTTCCTAGAGAATACAGAGTTGTGAGATTACTTTCGAGTCTACTGAAACATATCTTGTAGCATATGGCTATTACCTTTAGGAAATCCAGGTGTCATTTTCTATTGTTAGGCACTTCTAACCATCTCATCTGTACAGGGGTCCCAAATGAACTACCATCTCTGCTATGTCTGTCAGAGTCATTTGCTCAGGGATGCTGCCCTCTCTTATCAATCACTACCCACTCTCTGTCTGGCTAGTGATTAGAGGTTCTGATTCTGTTTTAGACCCACTATCCTTGTGCAACCCAGTAGGCCCAACCATTAGCCTCTAAGTTGATAGTTGGGTTCTACTGTTTATTTTATAGCTTACATTCTTTTACTATCCCTTTAGGCTAGAAAAGTCTCTAGTTCTCCTTTTATTTTTCTTCACTTTGTTTCTCTCCTGATGAACAGAACTGAGGTGCCTGAGGGAGTTGACAGCAGTTACTGGCCAGCATGTAGCACCACATGGGTACATGCTGCAGATGAGTGGCACCAGAAGTTAGGGTTGGCTCCCTCTCTAGAGGGAAATAAGCTACCACAGCATCCAAGTGCCTCTAGCTTTAGACCAATGTGTCTGAATTAATGGTGAAGATATGTAGAAAGATCAATAATTACAGTGAGATTATGCAGTTTTCATTTTTCTACCTTTGGTTTATCACTTGGGCAGCCAAGCATGCAATGACACCAATGGGTGTGGAGGCATGCATTTGCTTTGTGCCTGCCTGAGCCCTCCACCTTATACTCCTCTGTTGCCTTGCCAGCCATCCTCTGCTGGTGGTAGTTGAAGAGCGGAGTGGTCAGACTTCCTCTGGAAGAGGAGAGCAATCCCTGAGATGCTCAATCCTCTCTCCCCCAGCTTATCCCCTTGCAACCCATGTCCACACCCAAAACCAGGCCACTAGCATGGCAAGCAGCAGTGATCCCACCAAGCCACCAGGCCAGCGCACCAGACTGTGTTTATGTAAGTAAATAAAGATGATACTCAGATGAAAAAAAAATAAACTGTATTTTAACTACAGTTGTTATAAATGTTTTAGTCACATCACAGTGTTTTGAACTTTGATAAATGTTTTGCAATCAAAATAAGATGGAAAAAATACATAAAGAGATAGATAAGATAACCCTTTTTTGTTTACTTTCTGGACAGGATTTTTTGTCAGTTAGACCCCCATTTCCAGAAGTTTAGCACAGCACTAAATATTTTAGCACTGCATTAGCTGGGAATAGCATGATCGGACAGGTGCCGTGTCACACAGCTCTCAGTGCCAACCTGATCATGCATATGTGCATATGTACAACTGCAGCCATGCAAATGAGGGATCCCCTCCTACATACAAGGTACAGCACTATATACAAAGGTTTTGAAAGCACTAAATTCCTAAAACTGCAATGCTGTTTACCACTTCCAGAACCCTGCTATCATTGGAGCACACAGTGATATGTGTTGTAACCCCATCCCAGGTCACCATTCCCATGCCAAGTAGTATAAATGATCCATGACATCTAGGGTTTCCCACACCCCTGACCACAGTTTAAATGGCACAATTGTTATAGTAAAATGATTGCTGGTGTCTAGTGCCCCCCCACCCAAAATTGCCATTCAGATTACCATATTATTATTATAAAAATATGGTGTAGAAATTGGTTGATAGAGAGGCAGTAGAGGGTTGTGATCAATGGTGTTGAATCAGAAGAGAGGGAGGTAACAAATGGGATGTCACAGAGATCCATTCTGGGTTCTATCCTCTTAATCCTTGCTATGCCGCATACTGATATATCGGTCTAGAATTCCTACACATTCCAAATCTGTCTGCAGCCTAAGGGTTAAATATGTTCATTAGCAACACTGGAGAAGGAATCTGGGGCAAGATAAGTCTCATTGTAGATGACACTATGCTCTCTGGGAGGGTAGATAGTAATGTAGAAAACAGGGAAATGCAGAGTGACCTGCAAAAAATAGACAGGTGGTCTAAGGTTTGCCAGCTGAAATTCAACAATGCCAAAAAATTAAAGGCTATACACCTAAGGAAAAAGAACCCCAGGAAAGAGTACTTGATAGTAGGAGTAAATCTGAACACTACAGTTGAGGAAAGGGACCTAGGAGTCATCATTAGTGACTCTCTTATCTCCCTTAAACAATTAAGTAAATGCAATAAGGCCTACTGTAAGGGAAACAGAATGCTAGCATGTCTCCGCAGGAGTATTGACAGTAGAAGAAAGGAGGTATTAGTACCTCTTTTTAGATTGTTGGTGGGGCTGCACATAGAGGACTGTGCCCAGTTCTGGAGTCCTCACCTCAAGAAACCTCAGGATAGACTGGAGACAGTGTAAGAAAGAGTAATCAGGATGATTTAGGGATGGCAGGGTAGATCTTATGAGGATCACCTCAAGGCACTGAACAGGTATTTGTTGAAGACCAGACAAGAAAGGGATGACACGATAGAGACTTTCAAGTTCCTGAAAGGAATAAACATGGGGGCATGATTGGAAACTGATGGAAGGGAGGCTCATGAGGGATATGAGAAAGTTTTATTTTACAGAAAGGGTGGTGGAAATGTGGAATAGTCTGCCAGCCAAGACAGTGGACACCAAAGCCATAAATGGTTTTAAGCATGGCTGAGACAAGGTGAAGGGTATAATGGTTACTCTGGGTGGTAGTAGTAGGAAAGGGATCGGGGGATGGAGAGTGATAGCTAGTAGCCTGTAAAGACAATAGGTCCCAAGGTTTAATTGGGAACTAGGGGCAGACCAGATGAAACAAAAACAAAATTCCAGTGCACAATCCCCCCTCCCAAAAAAAACATGGCACATATTAGAATTTAAACATTTTAACTGCCTATTGGCTTTTCTTACTTTAAACTCCATGAGAAGGGGGTCCTCTGAGTAATCAGATTGGAATTCCAATGTGACTAATTGACTAATTGATTATTTGGCTCCTTTTAATAAATGCTTCCAAAAAGGAAATTTCACCAGTGGTAAAATGGAGTTTGTTAAAAGGAGTACCACAACACCCAAAACTCTAAACACATCCAAAACTAGCCACTCTAGCCTTTGTATTGCTCACAAAATGTAATTCAGATTTCTGCAGAGAGGTGCTACTGGTGAGTGGCATATAACAAACAACCACCTGTGAAATTTCCTGGGTGGAAGCACTTTATTTAAAGGAATCAATTAGGCAATGCACTCTATATTTATGAGTAGCTATGCAGGCATTTCACAGCTGAGAAGCTAGTGTAGGGAGCAAACCATGGGTCCCACTGTGATGTAGTGGTTTGGCTTGCTCACGTTGGAATTCCAATCTGATAACTAAAAGGACCCCCTTTTTCATGGAGTTTAAAGTAAGAAAAAACAACAGGCATTTAAAATGTTTAAATTCTAATAGGTGTCATGCTTTTTTTTTCGGGGGGGGGTTGTACACTGGAATTTTGTTTCTGTTTGTTATATGCCACACATCAGTAGCACCCCTCAGCAGAAATGTGAATTACATTTTGTGAGCAATACAAAGGTTAGAATGTGCTAGTTTTGGATGTGTTTAGAGATTTGGGAGTCATGGTACACCTTTTAGCATGCTCCATTTCACCACCTGTAACATTTCCTGCATGTAAGCACTTTATTAAAGGAGCCAATTAGGCATTGTGCTCTATATTTATGAGTATTCATTTCAACAATGTTATTGTATAGCAAATTAGCCTTCACAATATATACAAAACACTATGGTAATAACATAGAGAATAATGCATGGGGTCCTGAACATTATGAAAATTGAATGCACACCCGAGGTGAGGGATACATCATTAAACCCCGAGAGCGAAGCTCGAGGGGTTTTATCAATGCATCCTTCACCGAGGGTGTGCTTTAAATTTTCATAATGTTCAGGACCCTGTCTTATTTTATATAATTGCTGGTGCAAATTTTTATCCGCTGATAAAGTTAAGGCACGTAGAAACAATAGATATTAAATCTGTGCAAGTTTATTGACAAAAAAATCAGACAACCGCTAAATTAATATCAGTGGTGAAAATGTTACTTAATGCTGAGAGTAAATTGCAGAGCTGAGTCCTCCGTGGCAAGTTCGTATCTCCGTTTGCTCAGTGTCCGTTGCTGCACGACAGTTCGTTGCCATGGATACGGAGGTCATATGTCGAAGTCCCTGAAATGAATTAAGGGACAGTGTTCAAAATCTCAGATAGATTCTAATGGATATGAATGTAAAATCTCTGTTTTTATTTTTGTTTGCTTTTTTTTTTACTCTAGGAGGCAACTAATTAACATATGGATTGTACTGTGTCACTAGCTACTTCATCTAGTCTGAATCTGATTCACTACTGGACGCCTTCGCTTGATTTTGCTTCTTCTTCGGAGCTGCATGGTAGAAATTTATTGACACCCCTGGTTGATCACGCAGTTTGGACCAAATATTGTTTGAAGAGAGTTTGGTTTCTGATTTCATTTACATTCATTTGACCACTGCTGGGGTTTTGAACAGACAAGTCGATGTTGAGGGCTGCTGTTTTCTTGTGTCTCAGGTAGGTACTGTAGGAGACTTGATATTTTGGGAGACGTGTGCAGACGCTGATGGTGAGGATGTGCTTACAGGTTGGTGAGAAAAATACTGTTTTGAGTGTCGCACTTTTAACTGTTTACTTGTGTGTGCTCTAACCCTCGCGCCAAATGATGTGTGCGCGTGAAAGTCGTATCAACTGACTAGTTATTACGGGAAATATCAACCGCTTTTTCCCATAGAAAAAAATTTGCACCAGTGATTATATAATTATAAAAATTCATACATGGCAGTAATAAATATATCAGAAATATTGCAGTACAAAGTGTCAAGTGCTTGGACATTACAAATTAGCCTCTAATTAGTACACTATACCTAACTCACTCCCAATAGTTTGTTTTCTTATCTTGCTAATGACTAGAAACAATTTTGAAATGGTATTGTCTCTTCATCTGCTGTATGTAGTAAAATAATTGTCAGCATTTTCATATCAATGTTGTTTAAGGAAGAGTTGATATATGGCCCAAGTCAATAGATTCTCTCTTTTTGGAACCAGATACAATCCCACATTACATGAAGCAAATTATCTTGGCCCCCTATTGGACAGCTACAGTCATCCAGTTCTTTATCTAATTTATTATATCTTACATGAAGGATGTTACTTGGAAAACATTAAAATTTATATGTTATGAACATTTTTCAGAGCACATTTTTAAAAATGTTCAAATACAACTTAAAGTCACACCCAATATTATTCATTGCGAACCATTTGGAATAGGCAGAATTTCCAATGATCGCTTTATCCCTTCTGTTCCAGTACATACTAATCCTTTTAGTAATACACCTTTTGTACTTAGGACTAATCAGTATTCCCTTATCCAACCATTTCTTAAGAAACTGGAAGATTATACATATCCAGTTTTTTCAGCAATGAATAGTACCACAAGTTTGTTTTAAAGCCTAAATTTTGCCATTTCTTTTTCTCTATTAGCCAAAGATAAGAGGGTGAATCTTTAGAAATTCTGTTAAGCCTTAGCCAGAAGTTAATTTTCCTACAATCTGCAAATGCAGAAATATTAATCAAACCCAACTCAGATCGAATGTAAGCCGCAGGGCATGAGTGCCCCAGGCTCATTATTTTTCTTCATGCTTTAAACACCGGTATAGATGTATTTCCATACCATATAGAATCTGTGTTCTATATTAACCCTTAATAGCTTGTAATAAAGGTTCTATCATTTTGCCTCCATATTTGTAATTAAAGCTTTCTAAACCTATCCTTTCTTTTTTTTTTTTTTTTGCTTTTTTTTAATGGTGGTAAGTTGCTCATTCCAACTGCCATTTTTGTGGAAGAGAATCCCCAAATAAGTGTAAGAATCCACTGTTTCAATTTTATTTTAACCTAAATACCAGTATTTTGAGGATTTGGATTTCTTCCCAAATACTACTACTTTGGTCTTATTTATATTGACAGTCAGATTTAAATTATTTGATTCCTTCTTAACTAAATCAAGTTTCTTTTGGAAGCCTACCTTAGATAGGGAAAGAATGACAATATCATCAGCATAGGCTAGGGTTGTGCAAGTATTATTATGAATTTTTGAGGAATCTGATTTAAGATTATTTAATTTAACTAGGAGATTATCTATATAAAGAGAGACTAAAATAGGATCGAACATGGACCCTGGTGGACTCCTTTATTAGTCAAGATTTTCATGGCAAATTCACCCCCAATCCCAGACCTAACTGTAGCTCAAGTATTAGAGTAAAGGTTAGAAATTAAATGTACTAAATTTTTATCAATTTCTCTGACCAAAAGGATCTTCCATAATTTACTTCTACATATCGAATTGAAAACCAAAGAGTAGTCTATAAAGACTGCATATAATTGTTTGTTTCTAGATTATTGTATATTTTTCCATAAAATGTCTTAGAATAAATATATTGTCATATGTAGAGCATTTACTTCAAAAACTCATCTGATATTTAAAAATTCCTCCCATTTTTTCTACTTCTGACAAAAGTCTCTGAAGTAAGATTTTAGATAGAATCTTCAGATTTATGTCTAGTAGACTTATAGGATGGCACAATGCAGTGTCAGAGAGGGGACCTTTGTTATGGATAAGTACAATATTTGCTCCTTTCCAAGACTTGGTAAAATTATTCTCTTTTATACAACCATTGTAAAAATGATTCAAAAATTGACACCATAATTGCAGATAAGCGAGATATATTTCTACTGGGATCCAATCCATACTAGGTGCCTTTTTAGGATTGAGTGTAATAATTGCCAACAGAATCTCATTGCAATTAAGCTGTACAGATGATGAGCCTGGAAAAATTTGACCCATTAGATTATTTTCTGAACTAGGGTCCCAGAAAATATTACTGAAGTGTTATTTTCATTTGGCCTTGGTTATATATGTGTCACTGTTATATTTACTATAGTTCATACCTTTGGCTACTAACTTCCAGAATTTTCTTGAGTCTTTCTTTTCCAATGCTTCTAGCATTTGGTCCCATAATTTTATTTGATGAGCTTTTTTTTTTGATTGATTAAAATTTTACAGTCATTTTTACAATGGTTTAGTTTACCCAAATTTTGTTTTGAAGGATTTGTCAAATGCATTCTATTCAGTATCTTATAGTACTTTTTACTTTTTTACACTCCATATCAAACTATCCTTTCTTAAACTCATATTTCATTCTTAATTTACCCAAGCTCCACAGTTTATCTTTAATTATATCATATGTTAACTGGAGTCTTTCGAGCAACACTTCATTATTCTGGCTCTTTATTATGTTTTCCGTCATATTTCCTATGGAATTCTGAATCAGATTTCCAAGCTTCTCCAAAGAATTATCATGCCAGATATTTTTTTTGTTTGTGCTTACTTTGATAAATGGGACTCTATCAGCAGGGCTTACATCCTTATGGTTACCTTGTCCACCACATATAGCAATCAGAAAGTTCTCACTATCTACATGATTAGGAATTTGTATCTGATCTCAGACATATGGGGGTCCAAACCAAAGTATTAGGTCAACAATTGAAGCCCCTATAGAGTTTATATATACCCATTCTCCCTCTGCATCTCCTTATAATCTGCCATTTTATGAAAAAATTGTATTCTTTCATTATTTCAATCAAATTTTGTCCTGAATCATTAACTTTCTGATCTTTTGTTTACTTGTTTTTAAGTTCTCTGGATAATTGTATGTATAGTAATGGTTATCAATCAAACCATCAAAACCTCATATATGAGCATTTAGGTCACCTCCAATTAATATACATTCCATCTATTATAATCCTTAATAACATCAAACATTCCCTCTAGCTGGGTTCATAATTCACTGCTGAAAAATCTTGACTTAACGGGTGGGCAATAACAATTAATACAAATAAATTTAAGTTTTCCAGTACTCATAACATTAACCAGCATGGACTCTCCTCATTTGATACAGGACACCTCCTTAATAGGACTGACCTTAAAATAGGACACAATGCCACCTGAACATCTGCCTGCTTTTTCCCTTCTTCTACCTGGCGAGAAAAAAGCTTCATACCCACTTAGGTCAATCTTCTCATCTTTTTCTTACCAGGTTTCCTGGAAAAGTAGCACATCAAATTGCACAATAAAGGCCATCCAGTCTTCATCTCCTGTTTTACTTTATAACCTTGACACATTCCAGGAAGTTATAGATAGACCATTATTAATGAGCCCATCTACATAAACTGACTAGTCTATGCTATTGGACTTATCTAATGTATTTAACTGTCAGTCAAAATATCCTGCCATTGTTTGGAATGTATTGAAGTTATTATATTTTTCTGTCTGGCATGTGAAACTCTCACGTGATCTTGTCTCAATGGTCCCCAATATCTCTGATTCTACCATGAACAAACCCATACTATTCAATATAAGTTATTTTGTTTGATCTCTTTTAAAAGTTTATGAGTAGCCATTGCAGGCATTTCAGAGCTGAGAAGCCAGTGTAGGGGCCAAACCACAGGTCTCACCGTGAGTGGTGGTTTGGCTTGCTCACATTGGAATTCCAATCTGATAACTAAGATGACCCCCTTTTCATGGAGTTTAAAGGATACCTAAACAACATTTTGCCAACAAACTATTCAAAAACTTGACTTCATAGGGGACTAAAGGAAAGGCTGCTGTACACATCAATGCTGAAATTATGTTTTAATCCAACATACTTTCTCTTTGGCAAACCACAGTGTAGAACAAATCTTCAAATACCTGTTGGTTTAGTGGCTATGCCAGATCCAGGATGTTACAATGGGGGGTGCTGGAGTGGTGTACATTCTTGATATGCACTTTTTAACATTTTATTACACCTTTACAGTGTCTGCTATTATTCTTTCTTAGTACATTTTTGACAGAACCTACCAATGTAATCCATAGTTTTGAATGTAGACATTTGTTCAGTCAATAAATCATAGTTCTTTATCAAAGTGAAATGCAGCAGCAGCAAGCAAGTAAGTTACAATGTAACCATTTTTTGTGAAACTACTTTAGTCCTCATGATAATCATCAATTGTACCTAACCTGCCAGTGTATCATCTATAATGTCCTTATTGTAATGTCTGTATTACTATAGAACTATTAATGACCGCTGTAAAAGAAATATCACTATAATTGCACTTTCCCTTTAAGTGCAATATTAGTTTTACAGCGATCATTCCTTTCAGTTTTCAGCCTACCATGTGGTACTGTTTCTAGGGAAACAGCATTTGCTTCAGTTGGCGTTCACAACGCAGAACGCAAAAGCATTTTCATTGTCTGTTTTGCCAAATAGTGAGACTGTAAACCTTCTCTAGTGCAATTTTTTTTTGTTTTACATGCAACACATAGTAAAGGATTATTCGACAGTCAACAGGTTTTCTTTATTTTCTTGGTGACGATGTTGAGACACCAACTTTCTATCTCTCACGCTTGCCTTGTCTTCACTTTCAACTTGGTGAGTCAACTTCCTTTTGCTCTGAAAAATAAAGAATGGATGATCATTTTGTGACAGACAACAACAAGGATAGCAGAATGCAATAATGTTGTACTGTATGTAGAGTTACCATCTAAACAGTGACTGTGTGCTTCCAGTATCCCTGCCATGCAAAAACACTGTACACAGTCGTCCTTGCGGCAGCATGGTGTGCTTTCAGTAAAGCTGATTTCAGATCCACCTTAACAGAGCTACTGTCCCCCACCTTTAGCTGCTCTGAAATCTGCTCAGCATACAACTCTGTACTGTAAATTCCATCTTAAGTAGATCCTTAAAGATCTTGTTAATGGAAATGTCCAGTGGCTGCAGCATGTATGTGCAGGATGCTGGAATAAAGATGGGAATAATATGATGCTTCTCAAAGTTCTCAATAACTTCAGGTGTTATATGGCCTCTGAATAAATCCAGTATAAGAATAGCTCATTGCTCATCTGGAAGATCCATTTGGACTTTAGTGTTGTTAATGTATGGAACAAGTACAGTGTCGGTGTATTCGATGGTGGTCAGTGAGTTAGCCCAGTGGTTCTCACTATGGGAGATCAGCCAGTCAGTGGGAAATTTAAACTTGGGATGGCACTGAGCTGTTTTACCTTGGTAGATGACTTGTGGGGGAGGTACTGCCCTGATAAGGAACAGCATAACACCATGGTCACCTGCCTTTTGTCACCGAGACCAGCCACCTCAATTTGATTTTTTCTATGCTGTCCATTGTCCACTGAGAGCATGGAAGTAAATTTACTCCAGTTTCATCCAGGTTAAGGACCAACTCCTGAGGAACTAGCTCCTGCATAGCAACTGTAGAAATACAGTGCAAAAACTGTGCCTTCAGCTCAGGAAAATCAGCAGGAGACTTTCTAGCAGCTTTAGTACCCTTTCTTTTACTGAATCCCATACGATTCAGGAATAGCCATGACCACTGATGAGAGAAGGAGAGGGTTCCACCATTTTCAGCCAGCATTTGAGGGTGGGTTGTTTTAACTATGCCTGTGGCTATAGCTGCTAGAACAGGGCCATTGACAGCTGCACCCTCAGCTCATAAAGCCTTATGACAGCTCGCAATTCTGTCTCAATATCTTCCATAAGGAGAGGTGGCCTGCCCCTTGGTTTAAAAGAAGACTTTTTTCTATTGCTTGAGGGTCTGGATTAAGTTTTAACTTGTCCATGTAATCTCTTTTGAAAGTGCAGACTGTACTTTCATTAATTTTAGAGTGGTACTTAGACTCATAAAATCAGGTTGCATTCATTACGCCATGTTGAACGGCATACTGCCCAATCTCAAACCTGACCTCTGGTGAATAGACTGCCCGAAAAAGCTTCCTTTTTTTACTTGGAGGAGATGCAGAAGCAATCTCCTGTGCAACATTTTCTGCCATCAATCTAGATACACCTGCAGTGACACTTAGTAGCTCAGTGTCAATATCAGTCACTTGAAGTGCAGCAAAATCCTGTTTAGCTGGTTTTTGTGGGGGTTTCAGCCATTTCACGAGTGACATCTTTGAAGATACAGCAAGTAATGCTGTTAGAGGACAGGAAAGGTACTGTATTTGTAGAGGGCATTAAATGACACTGTTTAGTGTCAGCCAGTAGCAATGTGTGATATTACATTTGTGTTATCACAGATTCCAACACAGTAATAGGTTACTGTGGTTAAGGAGTTGTCACAGAAAAACCTGCAGTGTGAAACAGGAAAAGACAGTCTTTCAAGCAACAGAGGGAGGTGGATCTAGGTTTACATTTGTTTGTTACAATTAACATTTTCAGTGCAGGAAGAGATTAAAGCACAGCTGACTTATTCTGGGGCTGACAGCTTTCGGAGCACAAACCACCAGGCCTGTTTTGGGGCTGGGGAGGTTTACCTGTGTCTGACTTGGATGTGTGGATTTTTCTCTGTTTGATTAGCAGGGTATTTTCTCTGTCAAATTGTTGTGTAGGGCATCTTGCTGACAGGAAGGCAATCATCACAGCAGTGGGTCAGAGTTTTTAGCTGATTGTTTTGTGAGGGCACAGTTTAGGCCCAACACCTTCCTACCCCTCACCCCACCCACCTCTGGAAATAGTTCCTTTATACCTAGGGTTCTGACATCATTTCCTCAAGAGTGCAAGGTACATATCACTGTCATATCCTCTCTAGCACACTGCACTGACAATATAAGCATACACATTGTATAATATATTTCTATATTACAAACCAATCACACACACAAAAAAAATATGGGGAGTAGTGCAATGTAATCGCTGTGGGGCAGCAGTCTTCCGGGAGTCTTTCTGGAGGCTGAGATGCTGCCTTATTTGCAGACAACTCTCTGCCCTGAGGGAAGAAGTTGCCCGTCTTCAGGCCACACTGGACAGTAGTAAGGGGACCTTCCCCCAGGCCACACTGGATGGTAGGAAGGGGACCTTCCCTATCCAGGGAGCACCAGAGCTACCACAACTACCTCAGAGGTTGCAAAGAAAGCACAGCAGTTAGACCACAGTGGGCACAGGGAGGGTGAGGATGGTGGAACAGAGGCACATCCAGTCAGTTGTTCCACACCACAATCCATACACCATTCTGGGGGAGCATAGCTCCCAATGGATGCACCCACAGAGGATACTAAGGAGGCTGAGGACAACTGTCACAAGGGAGGCCCACTTGAAGGAGGCAGAGGACACCACAGGGAAAGGAAGCAGCTTATGGCGGGGGACTCAATTATTAGGGGGATAGAACTGGGGGAGCAGGGAAAACTGAAGTAAGGTGCCTGCCTGGTGCCATGGCTTGGAGAGACAGGAAGTGCATCCTTAGGATCATGAGAACAGCTGCACGGGAGTCTGAGCTGGACGTCATTGTCCACCTAGGGACAAATGACTTGGCTAATTATGAGATTAGAGCAGTGCAGAAGAACTTTGTAGAATTGGGGAGGGGTCTAAGACAAATTGCATGCACAATATCCTTCTCTGAGGTGCTGCCTGTCAATGGCATGAGTGAGGCAAGGGTACTTTGCACTATGCAGTTTAATGAATTGTTGAAAAAATGGTGTGGAGCACAGGGGTTTGGCTTCATTGGGGACTGGGGTTCCACCTGGAGGGACACCAGCCTACACTAACAGGATGGTCTGCATCTGTCCAGGAAGGAAACAAGTCTTTTGAGCAATCAGTTTAAATGCTTCATTGGCAAACTTTTAAACTAGTCAAGGGGGGAGGCACTGATAAGCAACAGGAAAATCCCAGCCTCTCCCTACAAAACAGGGTACTAAATGAGAAAAAGACTGAGGTAGAAAGGTCAGTGGGGGATGCTGCAAAAGAAGGTAAAGCCATCAAAAAACTGAGAGCAATGAGTACCAATGCCCACAGTCTGAGTAACAAGCTTTCTGAATTAGTGGCCTTGGTGGAGGAGGAACATCTGGATATTGTGGCAGTCACAGAAACATGGTACACACAAAACCATGACTGGGACATAAACATACCTGGAAACACTATCTACAGGAGGGACAGGAAGGGTAAAAGAGGAGGAGGCCTAGCTCTTTACATAAGGGAAGGAATCAAAGCAACAGAACAAAAGGGAAAACAGGGAGGAGAAGAAGCACTTGGGTAAATTTGAGACCGGCAATGGCACCAATATCCGCACAGGGGTTGTATACAGACCCCCTTCTCGGGGGAAGAAATGGACAAGGAAATGATAGAAAAAATACTTAGAATGGCAGAAAAAGAGGAAATATTGCTGATGGGTGATCTGAATATGCCAGATGTTAACTGGAGTGCAGTTGCAGCAGCCACTTCAAAAAATGGGGTTATTCTAGATGCCCTACAGGGGGCATGCCTTAGACAACTAGTATTGCATCCCACTTGAGAGGGAGCAAACTTAGACCTGGTTCTCTCAAATGGAGATGAAGAGAGGATCACAGATGTAGAAGTGGGTAGCCATCTGGGAACTAGCGACCATCGAACAGTATGGTTCACAATAAACACAGCAATAGAGTCAAGCCATACAAAGGCAAAAGTACTGGACTTTAGGAGGACTGACTTTGCCAAAATGGGTGAGTGCCTAAGGAATGCACTAGCAAATGGGCAGGAAGGAGGGGTGGAAGAACAATAGGGAATAATAAAAACTGCCATCACAGAGGTAACAAGCCTTTGTGTGAAGCAAATAAACAAAATGAAATGATGTAAGAAACCACTATGGTTCTCAAAGGAAGTGGCAGTGAAGGTTCAAGAGAAAAAGAAAGCATTCAGGAAGTACAAGGAATCACAGAAGGAGCAGACAGAGAACTGTATCAGTTAAAGCAAAAGGAAGCTGGGAAGGCAGTCAGAACAGCAAAGGCCCAAACTGAGGAAAAGATAGCCAACTCAGTTAAGAAAGGGGATAAAACCTTTATAGGTACATCAGGGAGCGAAGAAAGACCAAGGAGGGTTAGTGAGGCTTAATAAAGAGGAGGGAGGGTGGGCAGAGGGTGACTGTGAAAAGGCAGAGATACTAAACAAATATTTTGCTCAGTATTTACAAAGGAAGTGGGGAGGTACCTAAAACAAACAGTAGAAACACTCTGGATACAGAAGTTGTTACCAGCCCATTTACAGAAGAAAGGGTTCTGAAAGTACTCTTAAAACTGAAGGTGGACAAAGCAATGGGTCCTGATGGGATTCATCCCGAATTCTAAAAGAACTAAGGGTAGAACTAGTGACACCACTGACTACCTTCTTTAACAAATCATGGGAGGATGGGGTGGTACCCGAGGACTGGAGAAGGGCAGATGTGATTCCCCTTCACAAAAGTGGGAGCAAGGCAAAAGCAGAAAAGTACAGACCTGTTAGTGTAACCTCAGTGGTAGGGAAAATGATGGAATCACTTCTGAAGGAAAGAATTGTTGAGTATCTAGAGGCCAGAGGGGCTCAGGAACCAAGGCATCATGGATTCACAGTGGGAAGGTCATGCCAGACAAATCTGATAGATTTCTTTGACTGGGTAACCAACGTAGTAGATCAGGGAGGGGCTGTGGACATGGCCTACCTAGACTTTAGCAAGGCATTTGACACAGTCCCACACAAAAGATTAATATACAAGTTAGCCAGCCTGGGAGTGGGTCCCAAGATGACAGCCTGGGTAAAGAATTGGCTGGAGAATAGGACACAGAGAGTAATAGTAAATGGAGTCCACTCTGAAGAAAGGGGGTTACTAGTGGGTACCGCAGGGTTCAGATAGACCAGTCCTCTCAATGTCTTTATAAGCAACATTGCAGAGGGACTGGAAGGAAAAGTATGTCTCTTTGCAGATGACACAAAGATCTGCAACAGAGTTGATGCACAAGGTGGGTGGAAAGGATGAGAAGGACTTGGCAAGGTTAGAGGAATGGTCAAAATGTATGGCAGCTTAGATTCAATGCTAAGAAGTGCAAGGTAATGCACCTGGGAAACAAAACCGAAGGGAAGAGTACACAGTGGGGGGGAGATACTAACAACAGCAAAAATGGAAAGGGACCTGTGGTAGTCATATCAGATGACCTAAAGGTGGGCAAGCGATTGAGAGGGCAGCAAGGAGGGCTGGGGGATACTGGGATGCATAGGAGAGGCATCACCAGTAGAAAACAGAAGTTATTATCCTCTGTACAGACAGTTGGTGAGACCCCATCTGGAGTACTACGCAGTTCTGGAGACCCAATCTCCGCAAAGACATAGACAGGATGGAGGCTGTCCAGAGGAGGGCAACTAAAATGGTGCAGGGTCTGCACTGGAAGACATATGAAGAGAGACTTAAGGAGCTGAATATGTATAGCCTCGAGGAAAGGAAGGAGAGGGGGGAAATGATGGAAACTTTCAAGAACCTCAAGGAAATCAACAAAGTCCAAGAGGGTAGCATATTTCAAAAAAAGAGGTGTGCAAGAACAAGGGGGCACAATTTGAAGATAGAAGGGGAGTGGCTCAGAGGTAATTTAAGGAAGTATTTTTTCACAGAGGTGGCTGGATGGAAGGGCAGCCTTCCGGAGGACGCTGTAGGTCAAAAACAGTGGTTGAATTCTAAGCATGCATGGGACAGTCATAAGGCAATTCTAGGGGGTTGGGGTAGGAAGAAGTACGCTGCTGGTTAACTAGGATCTGCAGCTTATCCATTAGGTAGGGAAATGGGCAGACTGGGTGGGCGAAGCGGTCCTTATCTGCCATCAAAATCTATGTTTCTATGTTAGGTGCGCGATGTAAACTTTAAGCGAACATTAATAGTTCTATAGTATTCCATTTGCTTTGAGATGTTCTTGATGTTCATTCTTCTGTTGTCTGCAAATAATCCCAGGTCGCCCCTGAAAAAGGGATTTTAATGGTCTCAGTGGGCCTACCCAGTTACCGAAATTTAAATAAATAAACAATGGGGGGGGGTGTAGCAGCACCCTTCACCAACCCCTAGATCTACCACTTCTTTGTAGCAAAGTTCTTCTGTAATCCAATGCCAGAGTTCATACTTCCATTGAAATTAAAAATATACTTGTCGTGTCATCTTTTTCCATGGGAAATAATAATAATACGAAGAACCAGCATTTATATAGTGCTTTTCATACACATTATATCCCAAAATGCTTTACAAGCCATGCTAGATTGGTAGTGAAGTGACTGAACGTGTAGTAGCAACCATTTCACACATTAATACCTATACACATCCTTGGACAATTGCATGAGCTGGTTTTATGGGAAACAGAATGTTAGCCAGAACCCACAGGAGTCAGGTAGTGATCATGGTGCTGGCAACCCCACATCTTATATCTCACAGTAATCTGCACATCTTTCTCCTCCTTCCCTGACTGTAGCAGTACCCTACAGGAGAGGCCATCTCAATCCCACTCTGGTATTCATTCTTCACTACTACTCCCTACACCAAAAACTGGTGAGCTCATCACCCTTCTGCATCATGAATGCAGTTAGTACAGTCCCCCCCTTTTTTTTGACATATCAAAATTAAACAGATCTTTCCAGTAAGTCAGGCTCATAGCAGCAGGGCACAAGGATAAAGATAAGCTTTTCTATCCTTAAAATATCTAGGCTACCTTTGATTAGGCAGTATTAAGTGATGGGTGTGCACATCATTATGCACATCACTTAATAGTGCCTAATCATAGGTAGCTTAGACTTTATATGGGTAGGACAGCCTATTGTTCCCCTTTTACCCTGCTCCTAACAGCCTGGCTTACCAGAAGATCATGTTTATTATTAATATGTAAAAAAAACATGGGAGGCTGTACTAACCACATTCATGATGTGGAAGTGTGGTGAGCTCTCCAGTTTTTGGTGTGGGGAGCAGGTGAGAAGAATGAATGCCAGAGAGTGACTGAAGAGGCCATTCCAGCAGGGTACAGCTATATTTAGGGTAGGGGAAGACAGGACAGGGGAAGTTGAACAGATTATTGTGAGATATAAGATGTGGGGCTGCTAGCACCATGATCACTACCTGACTGTGAATGAGAGCAGCCAGTGATGACAACTACTCACAGTGGCAGGATTGCACCTAAATTGTTACTTGAATTCAGTGTAGGGAGATTACCCAGGGGAAGGGGGTGTTGAGGTTTGTTGGGACAGTATCGAGGGAACTGAGTATAGCTCATTCAGGATTAGGAAGAGTGGTAACCAGCCAGCTCGCAGTCACAGGTAAGGGATTAGACTGACACTGTAAGTTGGGTGCATACATTCAAGGTATTAGTATGTCTCTCCTGCCAATAATATTGTTATCCATAGTAAGTGTAGCCTGTATGAAGGTATGGATAGTAGTTTTTCTGTTGTGTCCTGATGCTTATTACTTGGACTGCCCAGGAAGACCTCATTGTTGGTTAATGAGGTGGCTAAAAAACACAACAGGGGGACTGTTCATACTGCCATCACTGTACAGTAGGGTGGTGATCCTCTCAATGTTTACTGTAGGAGCTGAAGTCAAACATTAAGAACAAGGACTGGAGAGTGATATGGGAGGCATTTTTTAACTGTGCCAGCTGATGAAGCATGCACTACTCTCCGAGGTTCAAGATTACAGTCTGAGGTGTGATAATTAACTTCATGAGACTGCAAGCTCATATGCAACCCCAGGCAATAATAAGGACAAAGTGTGGATGGTGGGATGTTCAGCAGAAGGCAGTCTAGGTGCAGGGGGGTTCACGTTGAAAAAGACTACAAGAGAATCGTATTTGTGGATTACCAAGCAAGCATGAACTTTGGAATTGAACCAGACCAGTACTTTGCTGCAAATTGCAGGACATCAAATAACCACTAGATCACTGGGTGTTTGAAGTATTGTACTGTACTGCAGTTTGCCAGAGGAAAAGTCAGCTAGATTACATAACAATTTCAGCAAGTTAAAGTAAACAAAATGAACAAAACCATAGCCTAATCTGTTTACTGTTCAAAATAATCCACGCATTTACACATGCTGTTGATCATTCTGGTGTAACAATTCAAAACAAAGGAGGAAAAAAAATAGTTAGCACTATAGGGAGCTATGTGGGTCTCTGCCTCTGGCTCCAAAGATGTCATCACTTAACACATTTGGCAGACATTTTAGGGAGCAGGCAAGACAGTTTTTCGAATATGAAAGACTATTGTTTACATTTTCAAAAGCTATGAAAATGCATTTATGTTATTTACATAAATGCAGATTTAACATAAATGTAAACAGCAGCCTTTCCTTTACCTCGCTATGAAGCCAGATTTTGGAGTCTGCAGTTTAAAAAAATCCTTGTTTAGTTTCCCTTTAAAGTAAGAAAAGCCAATAGGCAGTTAACATGTTTAAATTCTAATATGCACCATGTGTTGGGGAAGGGAGGGTTGTGCACTGGAATTTTATTTTTGTTTGTTATATGCCACACACCAGTAGCACCCCTCAGCAGAAATGTGAATTACATTTTGTGAGCAATACAAACAGAGCATGCTTGTTTTGGATGTGTGCAGACCGGATGAAACATTGATCTTTTTCTGCCATCATTGTCTATATTTTTGTTTCCATGATCACATCTAGTGGCATCTAGTACCCCCCAATTGCAAATACGAGCCACCTCACAATCCCACCCACCCAGGTAACTCCACCCCCTCCCCATTGGCCCCCACTTACCCAAGATGGAAGCCGCCTCCCTGTGACTGTGATTAGTACAGCCCCTCTGTTCATTACCTTGGCCAGATGATAGCTGAGTAATAGGGAGTGAGTACACACCTACCATTGAACATCTGTTTCTACAGTAGTTGTGTGCTCACTCCCTGTCACTCAGACAGTGGCCATCAAAGGTGGTGAGTAGAAGTGCTGGGCCTGGCACCATTACAGTGGGGGGAACTGAGATCTGGGGTAAGTTAAGAGCCACCAATGGGAGTGGAGTGGAAGGACCTGAGTGGGTGGAATCAGGAGGGGCTGGGACTTGCAGTAAGGGGGTGAACTCTAGTAAATGCCAGGGATCCTTTTAATGTACTAATTGGAAGCATTGGAACAGTGATTGAGGGTTAGGGAATACTAGATGCTAGAGATCATATTATTATAATACGTGGGTACATTTGAATGGTAATCAGGAGGTGGGGGCTGGTCCTGCTCTACACAATGCCTCCATGCAGTCATGCACAGCAGAATTGTGTAGAGATGCTAATAAGCCCATAATGGCACACAAATGGCTCCTTAGTACCTTGCCTGCCCTATGGACTGATTAGCATGCAGACAGCTGAAAATGACTCACAGGGTTAGAGGTGCTGTCCTATTTGAGACACACTATCTCCATTAAAATTGGTGCAGAGGCAAGCCACAAAAAGACAAGTATCCTGGACTTTACTAGTGTGGATTTTTAAATAAATGGGAAACTGCATCAGAAGCAGCCTAGCAAGGGAGGATTGTCAGAAATGGGTGAGGAACAGTGGAGAAAATTCATGGAAGGCATAGAGAAGGCAGCCAGCATCTGCAGGAGGGAAGTCAGCAAAAGCAGGAGGGAAAAAAGACCATTATGGTACTCTAGAGAAGTGGCCATGAAGGTGAAGGAAAAAAGGATGGCATTCAGGAGGTACAAGGAAACACAAAAGGATGAGGATAAAGAGGTGTACTGGGTAAAACAGAGGGAAGCTGGTAAGGTAATGAGGGTATCGAAGTCTCAAACAGAAGAAGAAGAAGAATCAGCATTTGTATAGCACTTTTCATATACAGTATCAAAAAGCACTTTACAAGCAATGCTAGACTGGTAGTGAAGTGACTGAATGTGTGGTGGCGGCCATATAGCACATCATCACCCACACATAGCCTTGATAATTGCAAGAACCAGGTTATGGGAAGGAGAATGTCGGTCAGGACACCGGGAATGTTCCCTGCTCTTTTGCGAAGAGTGCCCTGGGTTATTTTACTTCCACCTGGACACCCACCCGGGCAACATCAGGATGGGCAGAAGGGACCTCAGTTTAACATCTCATCTGAAGGACAGCATACTCCAGCAGTACAGCATCTCCTAATACTGCACTCAGATGCCAGAGACTTTAGGTGCAAGTCCAATCCCAGTGTGGGACGAGAACCCACAACCTGCTGGTCCAGAGGCAGATGTACTACCTACTGAGCCACACTGACATGCTGAAAAGATAGGCAAAGGGGTAGCAAAAGAAGGCAGGACTTTCTTCAGGACATAAGCAAGGAGAGGAAGGCAAGGAGAGGAATAGTGAGAATAAGGAGGATAGAAAGGGAGACTGTGCAGAGAAAGATCAGAACAAAGCAGATATCCTAAACAGGTACTTCTGCTCAGTCTTCACAGTGGCGACAGATGGGAATGGATTACCATGGAGCAGCAGGAACATGGGAGGTGGGAACTGGACACAAGTCCATTTTCAGTGGAAAGAGTCCTGAAGGGCCTTGTAAATCAGAAAGTGGACAAGGTATTGGGACTGGAAGGGATACACACAATGGTGTTAAGGAAACTAGTCAGGAAGGTGCTTGCTGCATTATTGATGGCTTTATTCAGTAACTCACTGGACACAGGAGTGGTTCCAGAGGACTGGAATAGAACAAACATAATGCCGTTCTGTAAGTGTGGCATCAGGGAGGAGGCTAACAACTATAGTCTGGTCTGTCATACTTCAGTGGTGGGAAAATTAATGGAATCCCTACTGAAGGAGAGACTGGTAGAGTATCTCGAATCCAGTTGGCTGAAAGACCACAAGCAGCACAGATTCACAAGGGGAGGCCATGCCAAATGACTCTGATAGATTTCTTTGATAGGGTGACAGGGAACTAGATTGGGGAAGGCAGTTGACATGACTGATCTGGAGTTTAGCTAGGCTTTTGACAAGGTGCCACATAGGAGGCTGATAAAGAAGTTGAACAGCCTAGGGGTCGGATCCAAAGTGGTGAACTGGGTTAAAAACTGGTTAATGGATAGGAGACAGAGTTCTGTGGTTAACAGTGCTTACTCTAATGATGAGAGAGTGACCAGTAGAGTACTACAGGGCTCAGTACTGGGACCAGTCCTCTTCAATGTAGGGGACATTGCAGAAGAACTGAAGGGGAAGGTATGCCTTTTTGCAGATGATACCAACATTTTCAATAGGGTGAACACTCAGGAGGGAGTGGAGAGAATGCAGAGGGATCTTGGGAACTTGAGGAGTGGTCAAAAGCATGGCAGTTGGGTTCAGCGCCAAAAAGTGCAACATCATACACCTAGGGCATAGGAACCCAGGAGATGAGTATAGGTTGGAGGGAGTTATTAACAGTCATTAAACAGGAAGGGAACTTGGGATTAGGATGTCTGAGGACTGAAAGGTGGCAGTGTGACATAGCAGTGGGTAGGGTTAGTGGGATGCTGAGTTGCATAAGGAGGAATATCTCCAGCAGGAGGATGGAGGTGGCATTGCCACTGTATTGCTTGCTGGTGAGACCCCACCTGGAATAATATGTATAGTTTTGGAGACCAAACTTCAGAAAGACCATAGCCTCAGCACTTCACTCAAATGAGCTTCATCAGGATGCCTTCTGATGAAGCTCCTTTGAGCAAAGTGCTGAGGCTGCTAGGTAGGTCATACCTGGTTTGCAATCTTGTCTTACTGTGAAGATTGTGTGGAACTGGTACCATCTAACGATCTTATCCAAGATTTAGTTACTCAGTGGAATTACATCTATTATATCTTGGAGCATCTACTGCAGCAGAAGTTGGCAGTACAAAATATGGCCTCAGATCATTACATCGGGGGCATGATCACTCAATGGAAGTAGTTGGAAGAAGTTGTTAAAAATGCAACAAAGGTACTTAGTACAGTAGAAAGAGTACATCCATTAGTCAGTTCAGACCAATGGTACACATCCTTTTCAAAGAGACGGCTGATGCCATGGACAATAATGGAGATACTAGGTTCAAAACTAGGTAATTTAGACATGCAGAAGGCTCAAATCTCATTATGCAAGTCTCCCACTCAGCGGGCATGATTACCCTGACATAGATCAAAGGTACCTGTCCAGTTTTTCCTTAAAGATTAGAAAGCTACCAGATTCCACTATCTCTTTTGGAAGGCTATTCCACAGAGAGATACTGCTTTGTGTAAAAAATTATCTCAAGTTTGCTCTAGGGAATGTGAGCCTTAACTACCTTTTATGACTCCTTAAGGATTCTAAGGTAGTTGCAGGTAACAATCCTAGACTAGTTACAAGATTCGGATCTCTTGAGATCATTTACATTTGTATAAGACCCCCTCTAGTCCTTCTCAGTTCCAATGAGTATAGATTTAAAGTCTGTAATCTCATTTCGTATGTCTCATTACCAAGGCCTTCTATTATTTTAGTTATTCTCCTCTATACTTTCTCCACAACATCTATGTCTCTTCTCAAATATGGACTCCTGAGAGGGGTACAGAAGTCCAAATGAGGCCCGACAAGTTTTATATGAGGACTATACAGGATCTATTTCTGGTAAAAGCTTTTTTATACTGCCTATTATCATAGTTGCTTTGTTTATTATTTCCCTACAATGTGTGGATGAAGGGCAATCCCAAGAGATTACAGAACTTTTTACCATTTTTAATGCAGAGCTGCACAGAAGAGTTGATTCTGTTCTTATAGACAAGAAGTATATAATTGCTACCATGCTAGACCCTCATTTCAAGGACATCTTTTTGGTGCAAGACAGTTTGCCAATAACAAATATAAAGGCACAACTCATTGAAGAGATTCAGGAGGTCCAAGACAGAATGGATGGGCTGCAACAGCCATCACCAAGGCAATCAATCAATATCCTTTATTGTTGTGCTTAAAAAGCCATGCACATACAAATAAAATAAAAAGACATTATAAATACTATAGTACATAAATATATTAGTTCAGAAAGAAGAGTGCTTACAATAAATAATTACATATAAGAAGGATACAAATTAGTTTTGAGTAAAGCAAAGTTAACTGTCATTAGCCTCATACACTTTGGGATAGGAAACCACAGGTTAGCCTTAGCCCCCACATAGATGGGAGCCTGTCAAATGGTACAAAGCATTATTTGTGTTGACATTATTTTCTTTTTTTTCTATCAATTGTTGTGAAGCATTTAGCAATTCTAGTTACTGCCTAAGGATCTGCAGTATGTATTAGGATGAGAGTCAGGGGGAGTCACGTGATGACTGGAGGAGAGTAAGCAGCTTCACAGAGGATCTACAACTGCCCTAATAACAAATTCATTATTTTGCCCTTTCTTACCTCATTAGTTTATTTTGTTAGCTACGAGGAGCTAAAGATAACCCACCTAGATGAAGGGATGGAGGGAGAACTTATGAACCAAAAGCAAATCCAGTGGTTTTCTCCGCAAGAAGATTCCGAAGAGAAGCGGGTGCTGACAGGAGGCCTTGAAGCCAAGAGACCTTGTAGTAGTTTTCCTCCACAATCTCCATGGCCAGAAGCCCTGGGAACTTTCACTACAGAACAAATGTATGCAGATATTCAAATGATTATGAAAGCACTGTTTACCCCAATTGACAATTTCAAGGAGTAGAATCCTCTGGTGAAGAACTTTTTTCGACAGGTTTCAGATTCAGATGCTCGGATATCTTACACGAAGGACAAAGTAGATAAACTGGCACCAGAGCTCATTACAGTAAAGCGCACAATGAAGAAGTTGAAGGAAAAGTTCAAGGATCTGGAAGGCGGCTCAAGGAAGAATAATTTAGTCCTTCTAGGGCTTCAAGAAGGGGAGGAAGGCTGTGCCCACATTGAATTCCTACAAAAGCTGTGCTCTCGACTGGAGGGACCATCTCCTAATGATCTGACCTACGAGATGGCTCATCATTCTATACTACTGAAAATGAATGCAGGTGAGCCCCCTTGCCCAATTATTTTCAAAATGCTTAAATACTTAGACAGCGATCACTTGCTTCAGGCCACAAGAAAGCTGGAGAAGATGGAGTGGGAAGAAAAATGTATTAGACTTGTTCATGATCTCACCTACAAAGTGAGACAAGACAGAGCTGCTTTTTAGCCCATTCGAGCAAAATTCTGGGCAGCCAAAATAAGACATAAAATGGTTTATCCAGCCCTCTTGGAGGTCTCCCCAACATTGGGAACCTTTCAATTTGATTCAGTGCCACAAGCACTCTCAGAGTTACAAAAGCTGTTGCCGAATCTATTTGGGAAAGGTGGGTGACTTTATCGTACCGTTCAACCTTGACTTCTCCAGTTTTAGGGTCTCTCCAGCTCTGCTGAGACATTTGCTCTTTTGCTGCAGAGGACAAACATTTGGTTTAAATTTGCTCACCATATGGAGAACTGGTACATGGGAGCTGCTGCAGTGAAGAGGAGAGTTGGAGTTTTTCCTTTTAGTGTGATCTCTGCTTATACCGTATCTTGACTTGGATAGCAAAAAGTTTTGGACTTGTAGTTAGACGGTAATTGCACAGTTTTAGTTAATGGGCAGAGACTAACTCAGAAGAGACTGGAAAATTTGTATCCTCTAATTCTTTTAATTTTGCTTGCAGTGTCATTATTCTAACGGCATATTAAACAACATTCCAGACAGGCTGATGTGGCTCAGCTATTTCATCACTCTGCATTATGAGCAGCAGCAGTTCTTCATCCAGGAGGATCGCTAGGAGCTGAACTTTATTTTAATGAAGTCGCTTTGACTTTTTGGGTGATTATGCTTAGTTTGACTTTTTGGGTTTAGTCTTTGCTTAAGAATTTCCAGTAGTTGAATTATAATCATGCCTATGAAATTTGGTCATTGTAACAGTGTTGTAAGTGTTATCATTTAACATAGTTTTTGTCATTGGGAATTTGTCCTGTGTACTTAAGAAAATCTAGAGTACCTTTAATTTGGGTTAGTTAAGTGGTATAAACAATTTTTTGGTGGTTAGCCATAGTTTTAGGCCAGAGTTCTTCAGCCATGTAGGTAGATGTTAAAAAAATCAAGTGAAATTTTTCTTTCCTTTACTGTTAATAGTATAGCGTGGTATAGTTGTTGGGATTTGGTTATGAGCTGGAGGATTCTAAGCTATAAGGTGGAGGGTTAGCAAGGTTCTAGTGTGACTGTTTTTTCGTTACAAAGCCAAACCTTTTCAGCATTTAATTTTACTGAGGCATCAGTGGGTAGTTTATGCCTGCTCTGAGACACATTAGGGGGGGTTCAGGTGAGTGGACAGTTAGGTTCCTGGATATCACGGGGATTCAGCAAAGCAGACACCTATATTCAGACAGTTTTTTTTTTTTATTACTTAGCTCATTCTATGTGATGATGCCATTTTTGGTCAGGTTAAGCAATGGATGGTTCTGATGCTATATGGCACTAATGGGCATAATGGGTTAGTATGTGTAACCTTTTAGGATTTTTTTATTTGCTGTGTTTTCTTTTTTTTTTTTATGATTTCACATGAGGTAAGGAACATCTAGGAGGGCATTTCTTGTCCCTAATTATGTGTTACCTTTGGTGGTGCTCCTCGGGAGGCTTTGTAGGGAGGTTGAAAAGGTGTATTTCAGCTTTATCACTGGGACTAGCAGGGGCTACCCCTCCTCAGTCACCATGGGCCACACATTTAGGAGAGGGCATTCAGCCAGGATGATAGGTAGGAATGGGGGGATCTGAGGGAAAATTGTCACCAGTGGAGGGAGGGATTTTTTAAGGTATTGGGGGAGAGGGATGAGGGCTTAGGAGTTTAGGAAAGGAGGAAGCCTTCTCGAACATGAGGTAGCAGTCATTGGATGTGTGTTAGTGGGCAAAGATCATGGATAGGCAGACAATTTTTTTTGTGGAATAGTAAAGGGAGGAGGGAGAAGAATAAAAAGTACTGTGTTCGTAGACATCTAGGTAGATATCATCCACGTATTACTTTCTTGCAGGAAACTCATATACCTGAAGACCAGTTGAATTACTTAAAAAAAATGTGGGTGAGATGGGTTTTTGTTGTGGGATTCAGTGCCAAACAAAAGGGAGTTGCTCTATTGATCCACAAATTTATCCCTTTCACATTGACCCTGGAGTGGAAGGACCCAGATGGCTGATATATAATCATGCAGGGTCAAGTGGCAGGAGTGGATGTCACATCGGGGTCTATTTATGGTCCCAACATGGACTCCCCATCCTTTTTTCCTTTTTCGGCATCTATTTTGGCCTCATTGAACAATATCCCATATATTCTGGGTGGAGACTGGAATTTGTTTTTTTCAAGTGAAATAGACAGATCGTTCTACAGGAAAGTGGGATTATCCCTGGCACAATGAGCATTAAGAGAGTTTGTTTTAGCTTGGGGACTGGTGGACTCCTGGAGACTTTTTCATAGGGGGGAGTGGTAGTGCACCTTTTTTTCCCCACCACATGGAGATTACTTTCAATTAGTTTGTATTTTACTTAGCTCAGTGCTCCTACATGGGGTAGGGGGCATGGGTATACCATCTGCCTGGATTGGTGGTAGTTCAGGTGGATGTTAAAGATCCAATGGCACTTATTGAAAAAGAATAGGGGAATTTTCCCAGTGTCCTGGCCAAATTTCCCTCATTCAATAAAAATACCACCATCAGCTTAATCTGGTTGAAGGTCAGTTGGCATTCATCTGTATCCCCCTCCCCTGGGCCATGCCTGAAAATAGGCAGAATTTGTCTAATGCGCTTACCCAGTCAACAAAAACTAAATAAATAAATAAATAAAATACTCCAGAGTAATATCGGATCATTCTCCTATATGGTTAAGTCTGTCAGTGACTCCCCATCACACTGGAGCTGGCACTTGGTCCCGCATCATGCGGCTTTTTCAGGACACACACCTCTTGAGTCATATGCAAAGTTTTATTCTCCACTCATGGGTGAAGAGTCGCTCTTCCATTGAGGCCAAAGATGTGATGTGGGGCTCATTAAAGGCATTGTGGTGGGGGAGAAGAAACTTCATTCATGTGTTGAAGAATGGTCGCCCCATATTCAGACTCTATAATCACAACTGTCGAGAACATCAGAGGACCATTTGTGGTCAGAAATAATTACTCTAAGGTGACCACAAGAGTGAAGGCCACATACATAAGTTGGGGGGTGAGAAGGCAGGAAAATTGTTGGCTAGCAGTTTGAAACAGCAGAAAGCAGCTAGATGGATCATGGCATTGGTTGACCCTGGCTCGGGATCTCTGGTTTCAGACCCCATGAAAATTATAGCATTCTTTAAATACTTTTATTTATCAATATACATGGTGCCTCCACTTGCAGACAGTTATGTGGACCTTTTACAACAGTTCCTCGGGGGGAGCTGAGTTATCTAAGTTATCAGAAGCCCAGAGAGATCTATTGTAGGGCCAAATACAAGAGAACAAGATTATCGAGGCTATCACTAGTCTTCCATCTGATAAGGACCCCGGTTCAGATGGTTTTGCCCTGCTCTTCTGTAAAACTTTCAAGGGGGAGCTAGTACCCATTTTATGCGAAGTGTATAACTATCTATTTAGTCATGACATCAGGGAAACTGCGCTCTTTGAAGTGAGAATTAGTGCATTACCCAAACTCAGTAGAGATTCCACTGTACTGGACAATTATAGAAGCATTTCACTTTTGAACATAGATGTCAAAATTTTAGCCAGTATACTAGCCTCTAAACTTAAAGGGATGTAGGCAGATCTGATTAGATCAGAGCAGGTGGGATTCATTTCAGGAAGACATTCCAGTGAACACTTCCACAACATTTTGCATTTCCTCTCTGCATCTGGGAAGGGAAGCACCCAAGAGGTGCTCATCTCCCTAGACGCAGAGAAGGGTTTTGACAGAGTGGCCCAGGATTTCTTATTTGTTGTATTGCCATTGTATGGCATACCAGACGATTTCATTCATTGAGTTAAAATGTTATATCTATGCCCTTCAGCGAGGGATGCCAGCAATGGAGCACTTTCTCAGGTGATTTCACTTACTAGGGCCATGCACCAATGCTGCCCCCTCTCCCCGTTACTTTTTAATTTATATATTGAACCATTGGCGAGAAAAATTAAAGCCTCACCCCAGGTTAAAGGTTTCATGGTAGGACACATGGAGTTTAAGTTGCCCATGCTCGCCAATGATGTGCTTCTGCACATCTCTGACTGGAAAACATTCCTTTCTGCAGTACTTCAAATTATTTCAGAGTATAGTGTTCTGTTGGATTATAAAAATAAACTGTAATAAAACCACTGTTTTTGCCTCATCTCCTTCCTGCTCTCAGGCTAAAGTTGAAGAATTATGTCTCAGATGGCATCTGATTCTATTACTTTTTAGGAATTGAACTCACAAAAGATTTGCAAACTCTAATACAACTAAACTTAGAGCCAGTGGTTAAACAACTACAGCAAGATCTGCATAGATGGCAGCATATCCCACTCACCTTATGGGGTAGAGCAAACATTTTAAAAATGATGGCTTTGCCTAGGTAAATGTACCCTATGTCAATGTTAAACATTCCATTAACCAAACAGTGGTTTGTGAAAATGTCTGCCATCTGGACAAGGTTTTGTGGTTGGGAAAACACCCAAGGCATGCACTTGAAAAGCTGTGTAGACCAGGAAAGTTAGGAGGTCTTCAGCTCCCACAACTGTTGTTACTTTACTTTGTTTTTTAAGGAGCTAAATATTTACTCTGGTCCAAAGATAGTAGAGCTGAAGAAAAGCTCCCAGAATGGCTGCTAATAGAGTAATTTAGAATGAAGTCCTACTGTACTTCTTTACCTTCTCTATTGTTTGTTTCTTACGGTAAGCTTCCTACCCCTCTGAAGGTTTCACCAATCAGATGGTCAGTGTGGGCACATCAACAGATGTGTCATTACTATCATTTAAACTACAGAAAGGATTTAGGACTGCCATTCTTTAAAAATCCAAATTTGTTGATCGATAACAAAATGATTTTGCATACATGTTGGATGGGTCTTAACATTTCCTCTCTCTCTGACATTGTCATACAGAACAGATTTGTAACCCTTGCAGAATTTAGAGAAATGTTTCACTTCCTGGCTTTTAATCTTTTTAGATACACCCAGATCAAGCATTGTCTTGTCATTCTTACGGAAGCCGCTTTGGTCTTCAGAGGCTGCACAATTTTTTGAAGCACTCTCTCAATTGGCTTGGCAGCACAGACAGATATCAAAATTATATGAAGAATTTGGCACCTAATTATAGAAATGTAGTACCCCAACAGCATTGTATTGGCAACAGGCTGCTTCTTTATATTATGACTCGGGAACCAGGAGGTCAGTCTGGGCCAATTTATATCATTACATAAAACAAGATAGATTATGATAAGTACAATTTAACCTACTGCATAATTTGTATTATTCACCCTTGAAGTTGTTCACAATGGGTAAACTGACAATGGTTCAATGTCCCCGGTGTTTCCAAGGAGAGGGATCACTGCTGCATATATGGGCTTGTCCTTTGGTGGAAACGTTTTTGCAAGCTATCAGGCAGAAATGTTCATCCTTCTTTGGATATTCAAGATACTTCTCTTTGGAAACATATATTATCAGTAATTATAAATCTGTTGAATCTTCCAGGAACAATGCCTACATGACCTTAATTACAGTGGTGTCTAAACTTCTTATTATGAGACATTGAACCAGTAATACACTCCCATCTGTTAGGGAGTGAACCCAAGAACTATTGTCAGCCCTGAATGCAGGAAGGACAGTTGCTGTGCAGAACTACAGGTGATCCAATTTGGGACTATTTGGTATCCCTTTTTTATGTTTTCAGCCAGGAGGTAAGATTTTCCAGTTTTGAGATTAGCTGGTTCTCTTCTTCCCAAAGAGAAGTGAGCTTGTTGTACTCCCTATGAACTCTTATTTATACTTACATAAGATGAGTATAAGATTGCTTCCTCACCTTTGTCACTAAAAAATTACTTTAGGGATTGGGATGGTGGGGGACAGGAAGAGGGAGGAAGGGGAGTCAGAGAGTTGTTTGGTAGGGAAGTGGGGTGGGAGGCTATAGGCATAATATTTTTGTCTTACATTTGGTGCTTTGTATCATGGGTGGAGGGATTGGGGGGATTTATGATTGAGGGTTTTATGATTGTGCATTTGTATTATGTGTACCCCTCTATGTTGAAAACCCTTAATAAAGTATATTTGATTAAAAAGAAAATGATGAGAGTCAGGGTATGATAGCAAACTTCATAGCATCTAAGAAAATATTTAACCAGTAAGTCCTCTCCGAGGCATACTATGTACATTTCCATAAAACACAATTTAGATTTTCAGTGCCACCCTCCTCACATATGCAGTGTTCTTGTTCTTTGGGCAGATTATTGTATCTTGCAAGGAGTATTTTGCTTGAAAATCTTTCAAATTTATATATAATAATCATTCTATGAAGATCTAGATCTGTTAGTACTGTATATCCAAATAAGGTTTATATCCAAAGTAGATATTATGATTTGCATACCATCTAGAAAAATGAGAGCTTCAAATAACACCAAGATCTTTTGGTTCCACCTATTTAAAATGTATTTACTTATATATTTTTTATATTTAAGGCTGATTGTTACTCCCTTTTCCACCAATGTTTTTAGGCTTAATAGTTTACATTCTTGTAAAAGATGAATAAGCCCTGGATACCAAACCTTTTTGTTACTGTAACCCCATTTAAGCCATTTTCTCTTTTCCTTAAGAAACTCAGAGGACAGATGGTTTTTGGATAATTTCATTATTCTCAACCAAAAACAAATCTTTTTAGAGTGGACTAGTGCCATGATAGTAATTCCTAATTCTACTCTAATATAAACAGTATCCAGTGATATGGGCGACTCTAATTGAGCGATTAAATTTGAGCTCCTGTGAATAGAGCAAGTGTGAAACAGCAGCGATCCTGGAAATAGTGAGAGAAGGTTGACAACAATAGTGAAAGAGTAGAGAGACCGAGGGTAGGAGACATCTACAATGCAGAAGTCATAGCAGGTAGTGTGGGCTGGCAGTTTCGAGCTGGTCATGTGGTCTGGTGGAGACAGTGTATGCCTTCAGTGCTGCAGGACCAAGGTTGTAACCTGGGCAGTATCTCTGTATTTTTTTGTTTCTTTCATTTGTGTGCTTATGTTTTTTTTTGTGTGTTTTCCTCCTCATGTGCACTTTTTTTTGGATGTTCTGCTCCCTGTTCCCATGCCCTCCTGGTGGGTTGCTTCCCCCCTCTTGTATAGCTCCCTCCCAAACATTCCCTGTACCCCAGTGTCAGGCTCCCCCTCAGAGTTAGTTATAATTATTGTGGGGGTGTGGGAGTGCATGGGGCATAGCCACTCACATTAAACAGTGTGTTCCATTGCATTTTGCATGTGGTCCGGACCATCACCATTTATGGCCCCACTATTGTGCACATCACCAATGTGGTCTTTAGGTGATGTGCACTCGCTCCTATGATGAACGCTATTTTGCGTTTACTCCTATGACATGGCACCAATATAAACAGCTGAGCATGAGGGGCTAACTCCTAAGGTTTTCCTGAGTAAACTTTAACAGGGGGAGGGTTAGTTTTATCATGGTTTTAATTTCTCAGACTTCTGTACCATAAAGAAGTGGAGCCTGATATTTTGCTTTTATTATACAAATTAAAGGTCTTATAGTTTGACCTCCAACTCTATAGTTAAATCATTCTAGTTCTTCAGCTGTTTTGTTTAATTTTCCCCTTTTAATTTCACCATGATCTGTCCAGGTGCAATTATCTTTAACAATTAGCCCTAAATATGTATAGTTTGTAACCACTTCAATTTTTTGATTGCCAAAATGCCATGTTCCCTTATTATTGGTAGATGAACCAAAAAGTACGATTTTGGTTTTCTGTAAATTAATCTTAAGCTATAATTCTTGTGATCTAGCAAATAACAAATCCATTTTTTCGATATACCTCACTTGGTAAGAGAATAGAACAAAATTGCCCACATACATCAAAGCAGGGCAACGAGTGTCATTAATTTTTATGAATCGGAGGGGTACTCTGCAGATCAATTAATAGAATATCAACATATAATGAAAACAAAGTTGGGGCTAAAACACAGCCTTGTCTGACAGCTTTGTGTATCTGAAATGGAGCAGAAAGTTCACCCAAATTACCTAATCTTACTTTAGCCCATGTCTGAGAATACAGACTGTGAATTATATATATCAAACTTTTATTTATACCTCTATCTAGTATGGATTGCCATAAAATACTCCTATACAGTATATAGTATCAAATGTGGCTGAATAGTCTATAAAGACTGAGTACATTTTTTTTTTGCTTGTGGTGCTTGCACACCACCTTATCCACCTGCACTACCCTCCTGGTCCACTCCTTCAGGCCACTGATTAACCCCCCCAGGTACACCAGCTTGGAGTCTGCCCCTAGAGTGCTCTTGTTCTCCCCTGTACTACCTTGATTCCCAGCAATCCCCCCTGGGTGGGGTGAGGATGGACCTTCCTCAACCTTACTGGAGGAGAACTGGCACAACGAGGTCTGCCCGTAGGTCAGTGGATCCTGGGAGGCACTGATCAGTCTTCATCTAGGACCGAGAGGGCTTTTTTCCAGATTTTACTGTTTCTCCTCCATTCAACCCCCAGAGGTGCCAGTGTGAGGACTAATGTCCAGAGAGTGACGTGCTGATGCACGTCTGCCTACCAAGTGCCTAACAGCATCTCCCCTCCCTGACTCCACTGTACAGAGGCACCAGAGCCTTTTGAGAGCCTGTGCTTCCACTGGCTCTCTTGGGACGTCGGGTACCCCCTGGTACCCCTGGTATCCCTCCCCGAGGAAGGAGAGCATCTGCTGGGATGCTCAATCCTCTCTCCCTCTCCCTGTTGACCCCCGTCAACCTGAGTCTGTTCCTGAACCTGGGTCGCCAGCGCAGCATGAGGTGTGGTGTCCAGCACCTCAACCCTCAGCGCCACCGGGCCTGATGAGTACATTTTTTGACTTAGAAGGAAAATACAGTTTTCCACAAGATGTCTCAGCACAAAGATATTATCTAGGGTAGAATAGCTTTTCTGAAACCCTGCTTGCAGGGGAGATAGTCCACCTGACAAGTCTATTTCTACCAAAAGTTTTTCTAGGATAATTCTGGAAAATATTTTCAGATTGATATCTAGGAGGCTAATAGGATGGTGCATCAGTGGATCAGCAGTACTGTTCTATTTATGGACTGGCACAATATATGCACCTCTCCGCAATGCTGGATAACTATTCTCCCTTATACATTTGTTTAAGTATACTGTAAATGTTTTTCCCCATAATGTGGTATTACATAGATAAGCCTCTGCCGGAATACTATCTGGTCCTGGGGCTTTATGTTTTTTTTAATGAGAAAATTGACACCAGTACCTCTTCTTGCTTTATTATTATTATTTCTTCAGGTCTTAATATATATAATAGTGTAAGATCCTGTATTTCAGGGTCCCAAAATATCTTTCAGAAATAGATAATCCATCTCTCCTCAGATATAAATGTATCAATAACAGATTTTAAGTTGCTAAAACTTTTAACTACGAGGGTCCAAACATTTTTTAGTGTTATTTGTTTCTGTGGCAGCCAGCATAACATTCCACTGTTCATTTGTTTTTTATAGTAATTAACTTTTTTCTTGACAATCATAACTTTATATTCTTTTCTGGCTTTATTTAATTATGTTAATGTAATTGCCATTTTTCTGGCCTTATAAGACCTATAGATGTTTCTTATTTTTCTCTTTAAAAGTCTACACTCATTATCATACCAGCCAACTTGTCTGGGAGTGCGCCTTAATGGCATAATTACAGACACCTCAAGTTCTAACCTAGTGGTGTGCAGTAAATCATATAAGTATTCATTGAATTTTTCCAGTGGTCAGGCATATAGACAAGCTATGTTATTAGTCAAAAATGATTGCTTCACTATATAATAGACACTTGGCCCATAGCTAGATTTCCAAAGTATTTTTTGTTTGCCGCTCTCTCTGAAAAATTAATACATGAGCTATACTTCACAGCAAGTTAGAGTCATTTCTTATAGCTGTCAAAACTAAGGGAAGATGATCACTTTCTGTATGTTCTGCTACTTATAAATTCTCCCATAGTGGATAAAGACCATTACACAGGGTGTAGTCAATGACAGATGTCCCTCTAGAAGAGAGATATGTCCATTCTCCTGTTATATCATCATTCAATCATCCTTTTAAAGGGTAGAAATTGTATTATTTTATAAAGTTAATTATTTTTTTTTTTTGCTTGCTCTGTTAATCTTTGTATCTTTCGAGCTTCTAGCTAACATATTTTCAGCTTTGCTATTATATGCAAAGAAAGAACTCTCAGTATATCCATTGAAATTACTTATTCTAGCATTAAAATCCCTGAATAATAAAATGTCCAAGTTTCCATCACCAAGGCAGTCATGGTGGGACTCAGCTACTACTGTAGTTCTCCTTCATTGTCTCAGGAAAGAAACTTTTCTTCTTCCCATTTTCATCCACTTCAAGTTAAAGTTAACAAAGCTGATGATATCTGGAATAAGCTAAATGCCGTTGAGTGCTCAAGGCCAATATCAGAACAATCATGTGTACCAGTCTCTGAAAGAGTGCTGAATACTTACCTCATGGAGCATCGAGAGACCAACCCTACCTTGTTCACTGTATCTGTATATTGCCTAAATTCTCTGACTGTACTTGACTGTACCTTGCTGATTGCTATTACCCTGTCTCTGAATTGTTATTGCCTGTACCTTTGTAATTCTCCCGTGTTGCACCTGAAAATAGGCACTTGACTGTCTAGCGTGCTTACCTGGTAAACAAAAGCTAAATAAATAAAGAAATAAATAAACCCTAAATGTGTCCCTCTTACATATTGGAAAAGCAAGCACTCGGTTTAGCAAGCCATGGCTCAAGTTGCAGTCAAATATCTCGGATGTCCACCTACAAGTGTTCCATTACAGCACAGTTTTAGTACAGCTGGTGATGTTGCATCCTCTGCTTGGAGTAGTTTGGACCCAGAGCATGTTGAACAGTTAAAATTTTTGAAAATAAACCTGCCTCAACTTAATTACAATTATAATACCTGTACATAAACCTATGATTTTAGAATCAGTGCCTTAGTGTGTGTTGCAAATGCATGGAATTTCCTTTCTGCCTCTGTTCATTTATTATGTGTAACTAAAGTATATGAGATAATTTAAAAGGACAAAAGAAAACCTCCAGCACTACCCACTGAACAAGATTATGAGAAAACACCAAAGAGATGATTTCACTGCTCTTTAATAAGGCATATAAAAGAATTCAACATAAACATACCAAAAAGTGCCAAGATCCTATTCAGGAACAACACAATGGTACCCACAAGTCTCCTACCAGTTTCGCTTCACAGCGCCATCAGGGAGTGTTCACCTTTTGCTGTTACACCTCAGTTAAACCCCACACTGAAAGTGACCCACTAATAAAATAAAACAAAAACACAAATATACAGGTGTGACCTACTATAAATATAAAAAAATACAACAGTAAAGGAACAGAACGGTCACACAGTGATGTTTCATATAGCATGTTTGTCTAAAACCGGATCAACTAGAGCAACAGTTCTCAAACTTTGTTATATTGAGCCTTCCCTAAGCCGTGGAAAAGATCTTGAGCCTCCCTCAAAATGCAGAAATATTTTTGGGCCTCCCCATAGGAAAATAGCCCACTTTTCACAGTACATCAGGAATAAGTTGAAACCTCTTTACATTGCTGGCTCTCATGTTATTAAGCTTATTTTAACCCCCCTCCCCCAACAGGACAGTCTACTTTCTCCAATATTTTGACTCTTGAACCATTGTTACTCCTTACTGCTATACCTTCATGGGTCAGACTGCTTTTTCTGTTTCCCCTCTAACTGGGATAACCTTCCTGCTGACCTCTGCCTCTCCATCTTTCACCCTGCTCTTAAGCAACTTATCAGGGATCATTTTGCTCTCTCCTGCTCTTATTCCTAGTACCTGTATGGTTAACTCTTACATTTGGACAGTTCTGCTGTTAGGCTAATTAATCAATTGTTCCTGCATTGTTAGTTTATTGTTCTTAATTTGTTTGCATGTTCATTCATTTTGTATTGCTTAAGTGTTTTGCAGTTACATTTTGAATTGTATTCTTCACTACCCTTCCTGGGTACACCTGAAATAAGCCATGGCTCAGTGTACGGTACCTTCCCTGGTCACTGACTTGTGAATAAATACATAAATTCACCTACTATTATCCTCTTTTAGTTTGCCTTATCCCTTCACACAAAATCTATAAAGTTCAAAATTTTAAATACAGTACTTTTTCCAAGACTTGCTTGAGCCTCCCTTGGAACAGGTTGGGGCCTCCCAAGGGAGGCTGGCCTCACCATTTGAGAACCCCTGAACTAGAGCAACTGTAGTTAATAAAATTTATACAGTCTAAACATAAACAATAGTAAACAGGTAATGCTTTTTCAAACATATATACATACAGGCCCAGATATTCAAAAGGGTTGCGCATGCTCAAGTCCTACATTGCGCCATTCTGCGATATTCAGCAGGAGGCAGTTGCGCTACTGAAAACAGGTTGAGCAACAGTGCAATGCAAATGAATGCATGCTCAACAGGAGGGGGAGGAACCATGCATAAACTGCACAGCCCGATATTCAGTCGGATTGTGCAGAGTTGTGCAGGCGCAACCCCAACCTGCGCCTGCACAACTTTGAGCCAAATCAAGTTGAGGGCCACCCACAGGTGAGCTGCTGTATTGCAGGGTGCAACACAGCAGCTGCCATCCATGGCTGGCCCCCAACTCAGTCCCTGTGCCACCCCACCAGCCCGATTGCGGGCATCAATGTGGCCCCCCCTCCCATTCACATCCCTGGTGGTTCAGTGGACCGGACATGAATCGCGGCAGAATGTACAGTGACAAGCCCCCCATGCCTGATCGCGGGCAGAACGTGAAAGAACCCCCACACAAACATCTTTCGCATCGCCCGCATCAAGGGCAGAGACACCTCCGCAGTTCGATCGCTGGTAGAATGTGAAGAACCCCCACACAAACATCTTCAACGCCCAATCACGGCAGAATGGGACAGACTTCCTCTAAATATCTTCTGTTCAGTGTCCTCATTTCTCACTCATGACTCCTCACCACCTTTGCGGGCAGTCGGCAGTAGCATCCACCACTTCAGCGTTCTCGCCGCCATCAATCGATCACGTCCAGTGTTGCATACCATTGCGTAGATAGAGCCAATGGGCGTAGTTCATACCGCACATGACAGTCCAGATTGGTGAATGATGTTCATTCACAATCTGACTGTCATAATGGTATGGCTGCACGCCCATTGGCTCTAGCTCTGCACCAATGGGCGGAGCAGCCCCACCGGACAGTCAGTCAGTGGGCGGCGGGCGGCAGGCGGTGGATGCTGCCGCCCACCGCCGCCGGGGAGCGGGTGGTGGGGCTTCATGGGTGGGTGGAGTAGGGGACACTAGACACCAGGGAGATGTTTGGGGGTTGTCACTGTACATCTGCCCGCATCGGGCATTACGTCCACTGACCACCAGGGAGATATTCGGTTGGGGGTCTTTTTACATTCTGCCCGTGATTGGGCACTGGGGGTTGTCATTATACATTCAGCCCGCGATCGGGCATTACGGTCCACTGGACCACCAGGGAGATATTCGGGTTGGGGTTCTTTACATTCTGCCCACGATCGGGCACTGGGGTGGTTGTCATTATACATTCTGCCCGCGATCGGGCATTACGGTCCACTGGACCACCAGGGAGATATTCAGGTTGGGGTCTTTTACATTCTGCCCACGATTGGGCATTAGGGAGATGTTTGGGGGTTCTTTTCATGTTCTGCCTGCGATTGGGCTGCAGGGTGCGTCGGTCCCTGACGGCTGCTGCCTGGCAGGGCGGCCAGGCGCAAGTCCTCGGGGATCGGCGCACCTATATGCTAATGGCATGCAAATGGGGCCGTAATCAGATGCAAATGGCCCCCCCTGCACCTTGCATGAATTATGGCCCCATTTGCATGTCACCTTTTGAATATCAGAAATTTGCGCATGGTGCAATGGTACTTGCGCCACACGCCAGTTGAATGCTCCACTCTGACAACTTGCGGTGTGCTAGTTCCACTGCGCCATGCACAGTGGCTGTGGCTAGAGGGTGATATTCAAAGGAGTTGCTCAATAGCGCAACTCCTTTGAATATCGTCCCGGCCACACCCCTGCACAACTATTTTGAGCAGTGCAAGGGCTTGCGCCCCAGAATGGCGCAGTTTGAATATCCGGGCCACAGTATATATGGCAAAGATGTGTCCCTAAAAAGACAGACATCATGATAATCAGATATTAGAAACAGCATAGATCAAAGGATAAAAAAAAGTGAATGAACAGAGAATGGTGTACAGGCATCCCAAGGTCAGGGATTCAAAATGCATGCAAAAAGTAAAAAGCAATGAAATAATCTCTTAGGAGCTTGCTCCTAATCTGTTTCAGTAGGTAGTGCTGAAGTTTTGACTTTTTTGTTCTGTTCATTCTCTTTTGCACACACGATCAATTGAGCAGCTTTTAGTTCTCTACTTGTTCTGACTGCTAAGTATTTATTTCCTTTTGTTATTTATTTATCAAACAGTATCGGAATAACAATCCTTTGAGTCAGAGACTCCTTTGCAAAGGCTCCATGTTGGGAAAGACAAACTATACAGAACTATATATAGAAATAAAACAACAGCAGACAATTCACAGAGATGATACAGACAGTACAGTTGCAAAACATTATATATATATATATAGAAGGGTATTGCACTGGCACTTACAAAGGAGATAAGACTGCATTATAGGGATTGAGGGAGTACATATTTTAGGAGGGCAGAGTCTAAGTGGACATTAAAGCCAGACATGAGTCCTTTGTTGGGGGGGCTAGGGGCACTTACAAGAGTGAGAAGAGAGGAGATGGTCAAGGAACAGGGATTTGAAGCGAGCAAGTTTGGGCCCGGTTAGTGATGGCTGTGGCCCTTGAGGTAAGTCTGAGTGAGTCCACTACCATATTGGCTAGGTATTTTGCAGCATCGAGAGTGCATTCCAACAGTTCCGCCTCTCTAGATTTGGGATTGAACTGCTCAAGAAGCTCTTCTAGCCAGCGTATCTGGGCCCATGCCATGTAAATGGCAGTACTGAATGCTCATGCTGCCATTCCTTCAATCTTGAAAGCCTTCTTTAGCATGTCTTCCACCTTCTTGTCTGTGGGGTCCTACAGTGATATGATCCCGCATGACAGGATGGTCCTCCAACTGAGTGCCTCCACCTGAGGGTTAATGGTAGGGGCTGTGCACCAGTTACTGGCCTTGTCCTCTTGGACCGGATACATGTGGTCCAAGTTCCTTTTGTTCGACATCCTGCTAGGCTCCGTAGATTGCCACTCCTTATTGATGATATCCTCCATCGCTGGACATACTGGGAATGTGTCCTTAATGGTTGCCTTCTGCTGAATCATGGGGTCTAGTTTCGACTCCGGTTTGCTTTCGTCAATGTCGAACCCCATAGTGGCCTTTACTATTTTCATGAGGCCTGGAACCATGTTGAAAGAGCATAGCTTGGATGTGAGGGATGGAACGGATTGTGGCTCCATGTCCTCGTCATCGCTGTTGGCCCCATCCTCCTCATCTGGCATGTTCTTGTCCTCTCCTGAGTCCAGCTTGTGGTTATCTGGTACTGGCTCCACATAATCAATATGGGCCTCACTGGCACCCCCCCACAATGTCTGGTTCTAGAGGTGACGCAGTCGGTGTTCTGTGCTGAGTGAGGGATTCTAATTTCTCCATCAATTTCAGCATGAAATTCTGTTGGCTTTCCATCATCGCAACAGTGGACTGTTGGTTCTGGAGTAGGAATGCACACTGATCCATCCATTTGGAACCACTGGAACCTGGATTATTGTGACCCATACCAGCAGATTGTTCCAAAGATATGTCGTCGTCATGAAGGCAGGCGGTGCATAGGGGGCCCAGGACGTGGAGCAGGAGGTTAGCGCGGCAGGCAGTGCATTTCTTGGCCTTGACCATCTAGTGAGAAGAAGACAAAAAGAGGGATGCATTTTCATTAGGCTTGCATAACAATGGGCCTCCAACATATGGGTGCCCCATATCTCCTACTTAAAGTGGTTCATGCAGTGATGCGGGCTATACTCCACATGGGTGTCACTGTAGAGAGGGACCACATGGGGACAAGCAGAGTGGTGGTTGCTATGGAGAGGGACCACCAGTACATAAGAACCTGAGGTCATTGACATATGGGTTGCTATAAGGAGGAACCCATATGGACCAGACTAGGGTTACCTCAGGGTATAAGGTCGCTGGTGTGAGGGATCCTATATGGAAGTAAGGTGCTAGGCCTTAGATTGTTAATGTGGCCACTTAGATAGCATCCTGAAAGCTGCCTGGCATGGTAAGCAGAGATATAACATAGGGCTGTATCCCTGACATGGTAGCCCCCCTGATACCTCGGATACATTCGCCAGTATCCTGTAGGGCTAGAGTTGTTGCATGATCAGGGGAAAAAGGCTTTTTTTTATTGTGTGATCCAGGATGTGGATTTCTTATAGTATAGGAATGTCACAGGGCCCTTGTATCACGATACCTGGTGTGCGCGCACGCGCGCGGTCATCTGAGAACCCCCCAACCCCTCCTCTTCCTCTTCATGCAATGCCAGGCCTTGGGCCTAGGTGGCTATGGGCCTACAAGGTGAGGGGGAATGTGAGGATAGGCCAGAGGCATAGGTGATGTGCCCCTGAATGCCTGGAGGACTTTTGGGTCTGAATTGTTTTTCCCCCTGTGTTAGCACTGGACTGGAAGGGGATGCAACCTGCAGGCAGCTAGTCTGGCTGCCCATGCAGCCGGGGGAGGGAAGAAGCACCCAGCTGTGCTATGGCGGCAGGGCCGAGGTCGCAAAATGGTACCATGCTGTAATGCCGAAGAAAAAAACTTACTTTCTCATGCTTGGGCCTGTGATCTAGCTTCTGGTGCCCTGAGCACACCACATGGTGTGGCAACCCCTCTCTTCTGGTAGCTGCCCAGTCGCTCATGAATGCGAGCGATGTGGGGGGTAAAGCGCCACTCTGGTAGGCCATAGGCCTAACATCTCCTGGCATGCTGCCCCACATGGAGTGGGTGCAGCAGAAGGCTGTAGAAGCACTGGGGCTCACTGGGAGAAGGCGAGTGAGAGAAGGGAGCAGGTCTCCCAAAGCGGGGCTCAGCGATGACGCTTGGCCTTCCAGCATGGTTACAGGGAGCCAAAGGAGCGCTGTGAAGTGCATGAACCTGTAGTTCCACCTCTACGAGGGCGTCGGGATCTAGTAGGCCTTCTAATAGCTGATTTTTGCACAGCAAGAAGCTTAAGGCAGAGAAACAAAGCAACATTTGAAGAAAACTCATACTTGTTTAAGTACAATAGCGTTAAATATCGGTCATGAGAGTTAGCAACAAGCAATAAAAAGTCTGGATAGTTAGAACAGCAATATTTTAAGAAAACAAATCCTTTTTTTAAAAATACAATTAGCGCTGTCTCTTTTTGGTAAGGGAGCATAATGCTAGCAAACAAACATAGCCAAACTGAGCTTTAGGTAGGAAGGGGGCACAGGAGTAAATGTCCCTTGCTCCATAGCTAAATATTTTGTCCCTGATCTCAGGTTTAGCTTAAACACAGTAAAACAAAGGCAGTATATTAAGCAAGTGTCTTGCTGATAAAAACTGCAGTCACAATTTTAGCAATATTATGTTAAAAAAACAGCTGCATAGAGTGGCAGGATGCATTCTCTTAATCAAGTTGAGCAATTAGCTGAATATGAAGAGGCCTACCTTTGTAAAATAGAAGCAGCAGGGAATCCTAATGTGCTTGTAGCCTGATCAGATGCACAATTTGAACTGGAAAGCAAGTGTTTCTGGGACCTGGATATACTAGAAATTTGATCCTAGAGTCATGTGCATCACCTAGCCTATCAGGTAGGCTAAAACCCATGAGGTAATGTCTGGAGTGCCATGGATGGTCAACCAATCACAATCAGGCATTTCTTTTAAGTTGACATCTGTAAATCAAGTGTAACATATGTAGTTTTCATTGTTCTGACGTTTAATCCAATCTAAAGCTCTATAAATAGAACAGTGATGCATATCTCGAGGTACATCCAGGATGTACCGCACAAACCTATTGTATAATACATCAAGCCTGCACAGCACTCCTCCAGAAGATCCACTGAAGACAACATCGCTGTAATCAAATAGTGGAATTACCCTAGAGTTCACTATTTGTAGTCAGTCTGATGGTATGCAATTTTTATGCTTATTCAAGATTCCCAATATCTTAAATTTCTTAGTTAACAGATCAGTATGTGTATCCCATTTACACTGCAAGTCAATCCAAACTCTTAAATATTTATAGGAGTCAACAAGATTTAAACTACAATCATCTAATGTTTTTATGTTCAAAATTGGTTTCTTTTGAGTTGGTTTATTACAGAACAGCAGAACTTGCAACTTTGTGGAATTCAGAATCAGGCCATGTTTCTGAAAGTAAATCTACAGTTTATTAAAAGCCTTTTGCAACTTTTCTTGGATCTGGCCAACAGACCCAATCTCCACAGAGAGTACTATGTCATCAGCATACAAATGGCGCTGGAAATCACTCAAAAGATGTCCAACACCATTTGTGTATATGCTGAACAGTACAGATCCTAACATTGACCATTGAGGTAACCCAGTTTTAATATCCAGAAATGTAGATGTAAAGTTGTTATTTAATGTCACTCGCTGCTGTCTTCCTGTCAGGTAGCCAGGGAACCATTTTAATGCCTCCTGGTTGAAGCCAATAGATATTAAATTTTCTATCAACATGTTGCAATTCAAGGTGCCAAATACTTTTGATAGAGCTATAAATACTGCCCCAACCAGGAGACCTTTGTCCATTGCCACCTGAATGTCTGACACTACTTAAACCAGTGCCATAAAGGTGCTGTGCTGTGCCCTGAAACCCGATTGGTATTTATTATATATTTTCTGAGCTTCTAAAAAGCTCTTTAGTTCACACACCACAATCTTTTCAAAAATCTTAGAGATTACAGAAAGCAATGATATGGGCCTGTAACTCCCCATATTGCTCTTTTGTCCATTCTTGAAGAGTGGTATTACATTTGCCTATTTCCAGGCTAGAGGGTAGGAGCCAGTTTTTATACAAAGATTAAAAATATCTGCTAATAAAGGGGTTGCCACAGGCACAGCTATTTTATGCAAGTAAGAAGGGGTACCATTCAAACCTTGAGCCTTGTCAGTATTTAATTTTAATAATTCTTTGAGGACCTCATTTACAGTTAAACTTTGAAGAAAAAATAGGGCATTTTCTCTTCTTTTTCCTCTTGGTCCCTTTGTTGTTTCTGTATCCTGGGGTAGAGGGACTGCCAGCTATAGGGGATACCATATTTATATACATCTAGTTGAACATATCAGCCACCTTCTCTGAGATGTTATGGGGGACACCATTCACCACAAAGGAGCCTGGTAATTGCGAAGTTTTGCTGCTTTGCAACTTTTTTACTATGATCCAAAAGTCTCTAGGATTATTTGCCCTTTCTGACCTGAAGTTTAATAAAAACTAATCTGCCTTTGCCTTCCTTATTTTATTTATTTATACTGTAGGTTGTGAGCAGAATGATATCTATCCCAAAATAATCTCTCCTTATTATTTTCCTTTGCTAGCTTCCATGCTGCATCTCTTGCTTTGTGATATTTCTTTTACTGTTAATCTTTTTATTGAAACTGCATAAACATGACGTAGTACAGCACAAAGGACTGTGTATAGTAAAATATTAAATACAATGTATAATAATAAGAGAAAGGTGACATGATGGAAGCATGTGTACTACCATGATAGAGATAATGCAGAATATTATACTGACTTCCATATAATATGTATAATGTTGACCGTACTACACAGAACAGAATAGAAATAGTAACATAAGAACAGGTATACAATAATGGTTACAGACTTAAAACAATGAAAGAGAATGAGCTGCAAAAGAATACACCAGTTAAAAAAAAAAAGTTATAGTATGTATATATATTTATGATTGGAGAAAATTCAGATAGCTCTGCCAGCAAAGATAGTATTCATTGAGTCTATCAATAATAAGAAATTCTCTCAGAAGAAGAGATACAAGTTAGATGTTTTAAAATATCCGTCAGAGTAGGAATTAAGTGAGATTTCCAACGAATTAAGATCAGTCTCTTAACTTGCATAAACAATATCTGAAGCCATTTGTGCTGATATTTTGTTAAACTTATGCTATTGTCAATAATACCAAGAATACAAAATTTGGGATCAAATGGAATAGAACTGCCAATGACTTTAGAAGCAAATTGATGGACTATTTGCCATAAATTGAAAATAGAATTACAAGACCATAATAAATGTAAAAGATCCCCATTTGGGGCATTGCATCACCAACAGTTATTATTAGGTAATAAACCGATATTATACAGATGGGCTGGAGTATTATACCATAAATGCAAGATTTTAAATTGGATTAATCTGCTCTGTACATCTTTGAACGAGTCATGACAGAGTTTCCAGCATTTATTCCAATGGAAGTCAGATATATCAGTATTAAGTATCTGGTTCCATTTATTTCTGGCCGAATGAGACCGATTGGGGAGCTTGTCCCTGATTAATTTATAAATGGTACTGGTTAGGCCTTTTGGGGTATTAATCCACTTGTTGATGTATGGGGTGAATTCCGGTGGATTATTGGATTGAGGAATGAAATAAGAGATAGCAGATCTGATCTGTAAGTATTTCCAGAACTCTGTTTTAGGATGTTCCATTTGGCCTGCAAATTACTGAAGGAATCAAGATTATTACTGATATCCATTAATATATCATTAAGGAAAAGGACGCTTTTATGAGCCCAAGATTTACAATATATGGGTTTATTCTCCAATGTAAGTTTTGGATTTCCCCAAATAGGCGTATATCGTATGGGAGTAGGATCAATGTTTAGCCATTTGTGCATTTTGAACCAGTAATATATGGACGAATTGAGAACAGGATTTTGTTTAAACTTAGATACGGAAGTGAAATAAATAAAACAGTTAGGGGTTAAACCAGAAGATACTGATGTCTCCATATCATACCAAAGAGGGATATTACAATTAGGTTTAAAAAAAAACATTTAATCGTTTGTGAAGCTCTGAATGCCCAGAAATAAGCAGTAAACCAAGGTAAACCGAAGCCGCCCCGAGTCCAATGAGATCTTAATTTAGTGTGACTAAATCTAGGTATATGTCCTTCCCATAAGAAGTTACCCATCATTTTATCAATTTTATGCAAAAAATGGGAGGGAATTTTAAGTGGAATACAAGCAAATAAATATAGAATTTTTGGAGTGATGTTCATTTTAATTGCGGATATTTTACCAGGAAAAGATAGATTGAGATTTTTCCATCTGTTCAAGTTATTTTTAATGTCATTTAGTAATGGTAATATATTTAGATCCCAGATCTTATTCAAATCAGATGAAATCTTGATACCAAGATAAGTGATATATTGTGAGGCCCATCGAAATTGAAAATGAACTTTGGTTAAAGGATCGCAGTGATCATTTAATGGAAAGATTTCTGTTTTTTGGTAATTGACACTGAGTTCTGAAAGAGAAGAAAAGCGGTTAAGTAAATTGTAAAGGGGTTGTTGGGATAATTTGAAATTTTCTAACAAAATAAGCATATCATCCGTAAATGATAATGATGTGTAATGTGTATGGCCAATGGGAATACCTTTAATGTTTTTATTAAGTCTAAGGGAAATTGCAAGAGTTTCGAGAGCTAGAATAAAAAGAGAAGGAGATAGAGGGCAGCCTTGGCGCGTGCCTCTTTCTAAAGCAAATGACTGAGATAATGTGAAGTTAGTAAGCACGCGCGCATGAGGATTTGTATAAATAAGTTGAATCCAGGAACAGAAATGTTCAGGAAAGCCAAAACGCGATAGCACTTGATAAAGAAAGTTCCAACTTAATGAATCAAAATGCTTTTTCGAAATCTATAGAAATAGCAACTGCTGGAGAAGAGAGATTTTGCTTTATGTATTAGGTTAATTAGAGAACGTAAGTGATCCGAACCCGTTCTCCCTTTAATGAAGCCAGTTTGGGATCTATGAATTAAATTAAGTATGAATGGTTCTAAACGGCTGGATAAAATTTTAGCAAAAATCTTGCCATCAGTGTTAAGTAGTGATATGGGATGATAGTTTGCCAGATTAGTAGTATCCTTATCTTTCTTTGGGATGACTGTTATAATAGCATCCGTCATTGTGTTAGGTAATTGCCCAATATTTGTAGATTCTTTGAAAACATTACATAACAAGGGGGCTAATTGTTCGACAAGAATCTTATAAAAATCAACAGGGAAACCATCTCCACCTGGAGAGCGACCTGATTTAAGGGAAAGAATAGCATTCTTTACTTCTTCTGTAGTAAGTGGCGCTTCTAAAGTATATATAGCTTCTTCTGATAAACGAGGAAAAACAAGCTCATCTAAAAATGAGGAGATATCAGAGGAATTTGCGATGGAGGGAGGAGAGGAATAAAGATTTTTATAAAAAGATGTCATAATATTATTGATAGAACTGACACTGGTGCAAATTTTCCCTCAGTGGTCTTTTAAAGCAGCAATGTGGCATTCCGCTTGTTGCATTCTGAGTCTATAAGCAAGAATTTTGCTGCCTTTTTCTCCTCCTTACCAAAATTTATGCTTTACTCTTAGTAATGCTAATTCTGTTTTCCTAAAAATAAGTTCGTTAATTTGCATAGGAAGTTGTAGAATTTCATGATGAAGAGGTGAAGAGGGGTCGGGTTTGGAGCAGTTTAAATATTCGGTTTGTTTTTGTTTGAGTAATTTCTCAAGGTTATGAATTTGTTGCTCCCTAAGTTTTCTTCTATGGGTCGAAAACCCAATTATCTTACCACGTAATGTGGCTTTAAGTGCTTCCCAAGTGATACTCATAGATGTATCTTTGGGATCATTAAATGTCATATTCATTTATTTGTTTTTAATCCAAGGCAGAAACTCTGGGTCCTTTAGCAAAGGGGATCTAAACGCTCATGGGGGTTTAGTGGTGGAGGAGCCCCAATTAAACAAAAGTTTGACAGGAGCATGATCCGATATAATTAACGGTAGAATCTCAGAGTCTATTGTATTGGCAGTAATAGAAGAGGATGTAAGCAAATAATCGATTCTGCTGTAAGTTTGGTGCCGAGAAGAATAGAAAGTATAGTCCCTGTCTCTAGGGTGGAGAATTCTCCATATATCGGTTAAACTGAGATCTTGCATTATTTGTGAAACAGTCTCAAAGCTTTTGGGGTGACTGTCTGGAGAATTATTACTCCGATCCATATATTTATCCAAAGTGAGGTTAAAGTCTCCACCGATCAGTAAGGGGGAATTCACTAGGTTTGTTGAGATTAAAGTATGTAGGAGATTTTGAAAAAAAGAAGGATCATCAGAATTGGGAGCATAAATATTAACTATAGTTATGGGGCCAGGGGGTATCAAAGGTGATGATAAGCCATCTACCATCTGAATCTTTTAGAGTAGTAGTAGGCATCCATTTCAGATTCTTATGAATAAGAATGGCAACACCTCTCTTTTTAGATGTGGCAGAGGCCGAGAATACTTGACCTACCCAGTGACATTTTAATCTAGGATTATCTACATCTAAAAATTTAGTTTCTTGTAATAAAGCAATTTGAATTTTATGTTTTTTGAGATGGTTCAATACTTGTTTACGTTTAATTGGTGTATTGAGTCCCCTGACATTCCAAGAACATAGTGATATATTAGCTGTCATATATAAATATATTAGTGGGAAATAAAATAGAAAGGATGTCAGGGAGCTCAAATACACTAAGACAATAAGGTAAAAATATAAATATCAATGAACAATGAATATGACCGAAAAATGGATTGCTGGCAGAGCTATAAGTAAAAATTACATAAAAAAAAGAAATAAACTTCTGTAAATTATATTTTTTGCAGCTCACTTCTAATAGTGTAATAATAACATTACAGTATGTAAAGATTGTATAATAACAAGAACAGGTAGGAACCATCTAAGATGAACTGAGAAGTAAAGGTCGGTCAATGAAAGGAAAGAGGGAGGAAAGGAGGAAAGAGAGAAGAGAAAAAGAAATAGGAATTATCTGAAAAGACCAAGACCACTTCTCAGTTCTCTAGGACGTAGCTGAACAATAGAAGAGTTATATAAACTCAATGGGCTAAATTGCACAAAAGATATATGTAAAAAAAAAAAAAAAATTATTGGATAAATGCAAAGCCCAACAGTAGAGTATAATAATAGGGTTCTTTAACCTTGTTTGGTTGAGTCTGTTGTGATACTAGAATCATCATGAATCCAGCATCACAAACAATAAATTAGCATAATTGAGATCAATACAATGAAGAAATTAGATTGCTACCTTAAAAGAGGAAGGGAAGAAAAGGAACAAAATCAACAAAAAAAAAAAAAAAAAAAAGGGATTAACAATAGACCTTCATTCACATAAACAGCATAATGCATAATCATGTTGTTAACTGTATAGGAACAATACTATAAATGATCAGTAATCATGATATGCAGCAGCTGAGATTATTATTGCAGATGACCACAGTGAAGTGAAAACAGATACATGTAGATCTAGAGATCGGTATCCTCTCGGTGATATGGTAAGGCATGAGTGGTAGTATTTGCAAGGTGTGTCGCCTTTTTGTCTGTTCTTCCCTCGACGTCTTTTTTTTTTTTTTTGCAGGCTCGGAATTTTTAATAGGGGAGTTGCCCACGTTGCAGGACCAGGAAGTACCTTCCAATTCACGATCCTCTTCCACTTCTAACTGACCAGCAGAATCTCCGTCAGCAAAATCGCCCGAAGTAGATAGATCTTGTAGGGGTGAATATCTATTGGACAGAACAACGCCAGGGGCAGTAGGAGCACTATTTTGAGAGGTATTATAATTTATACAGTTAGAAGGTTAAATCGATTTGGAGAGAGGGTCATTATGCTGGAGGGAGGGTATATAGGTACTAGATGAAGGCTCAAGTAGAGTTGGCTTGGAAAAAGCAGGTATACCGCAGGCACTAGTAGAACGTACAAAAATGTTGTCAGTAACAGTACTGGTAGTGCTATGAAAGTCACCACAACGCTGCACACGATCTGAATCAGGGAAACTGTGGGCATTGGCTGGATGACATTTGAGAAAGGCTGTGAGGAATTCAGGGTTATATCCTCTCGGTGATATGGTAAGGCATGAGTGTTAGTATTTGCAAGGTGTGTCGCCTTTTGCCTGTTCTTCCCTCACGCTCTTTTTTTGAGGCTCTGAATTTTAATAGGAGTTGCTTCGCTGTAGGACCAGGAAGTGCCTTCCAATTCACGATCCTCTTCCACTCTAACTGACCAGCAGGATCTCCATCAGCAAAATCGCTCAAGTAGATAGATCTTGTAGGGGTGAATATCTATTGGACAGAACAACACCAGAGGCAGTAGGAGCACTATTTTGAGAGGTATTATAATTTATACAGTTAGAAGGTTGAATCGATTTGGAGAGAGGGTCATTATGCATAGCGGAGGGTATATAAGTACTAGATGAAGGTTCAGGTAGAGTTGGCTTGGAAGAAGCAGGTATACCGCAGACACTAGTAGAACGTACAGTATTGTTGTCAGTAGCAGTACTGGTAGTGATATGAAAGTCGCCACAATGCTGCGCTTGATCTGAATCAGGAAGACTGTGGGCATTGGCTGGATGACATTTGAGAAAGGCTGTGAGGGATTCAGGGTTACTAAAGTCTTGAAAGGAGTTGTCAAGATAGACGCTCATAGTGGCAGGATATTGGAGAGAAAATCGGAGACCTATTTGATGCAAGATGCGTCTGGCAGGAGTGTAAGCTTTATGTTTAGCTGAAACTTCCTTGGAGAAGTCACAGTAAATATAAATGTTAAATCCTTGCCAGGAGAGCTGACCAATTTCTTTTGCTTTCCGCATGATAATTTCAATGGTGGCATAGTTTAGGAATTTAGCAATGATTGGTCTAGGTCGGTGATCTGCAGGAGGTTTTGGGCCTAGTGATCTGTGAGAGCGTTCAATAGTAAATTCAGTATCTGCCTGAAGACCGAGGATTTGCGGCAGTACTCGTTGTAAAAATACCGTGGTGTTTCTTGCTTCTATATCTTCCGGGAATCCAAAAATTCGAAGGTTGTTTCTGCGATTTCTATTTTCCAGGTCGTCGATTCTGGATTGTAGTTCTTTAATTGTGCGATCTTGAGATCTAATTGTAGATTTAAGATCTTGTATTGCATCTTCATTAAGACGAACTTTGTTCTCTGTAAAGCCAGCCTGGTGTTAATAGCTTCCATGGTCTGAGTATTTAATTGAAGTAGATTTAAATCTTGCATGTCCATCGATAATTTGCTGAACATATCCTCTATATTTTTAAAGGATCTTTTTGTTTAGTAGAATAGGCCATAGTTATTTTACAGCTGTCGCACTTCTACTGTAAAGGTTCAAATTGTATGAAAAAGGGACTATCCAAAGCAGAAAAAAGGCATCGATTAGGTAGAAAAGGTATTATTCTTCTTTATTTACCTCAGAGTCGTTATGAGACTGTTTTAGATGCAATGAGATGATGCTGGATATGAGATTTGTAGAGGAGCTCAATATCTAAGCTGCCATCTTGCTTGAAGCCAGGCCACGCCCCCCGCTTTGTGATATTTCCTTAAAGAGCTATTGACACCATCTGGCCACAAGTGCTACATTGCAGAATTAAAATAAGCATAACCCAAGTAAATCTCATACCAAAAAATAGATGTTACTTCATTTCTATGTTACTTCATTTTAAAGTCATTAGTCATTTTGTAACCCTGATTTCACTACCTGTTCAAAAAAAAACCTGTTTCAGTGAAGAGCTGCTGCTGATGTTATCTAGGGACCTCACAGTCTAGTATCCCCTGCAAGCAAGCTTATAGGTCCTCTTTCTCTAAAGTTGTAAAGATCATGTGCAATGGTTTTCTTAAGTAGAACAAGCAGCATGAGTCAGTAAACATTGCATTAAAAACTTTGTGTTTCAGGTTTTGTAACAAAGCTGACAATATTTTGTCTGAGTGCCTTTTTGTTGTGGTCCTTTTTCCCCTGGGTTGTTGGATGCTGGGTCACAGCACACTGCGTAGAGGTTTGCAGAATGAATAAGCTTCTGATGTGGTGAAAGGCTGAGGTCATTCACACCTGTCAGTCAATTGAGGTGATTTCTAAGAATGGCAATTTAAAACAATTACTATGTAACAGAATATATTCACACCCCGTAATACTGGCTGTAACAGCTGGCAGTACTTATTTGTGCCTCTTAATTTTTGCGATCGGTCTTCACTGGTGGTTAATCAGTAGGTTAAGTGTCCAAAGTAATTGAGCTCCTTTACTAGCCAGCTGGATAAATCACACTGCCCTACCTCGAGTTAACTCTGAGTCAAAGCGCTTTTGTCTTGCACTCTATCAGTGGTCATGTCAATATTCAAATGGCTTAGCTCCAACAAAGCTACAAAGAGAGAATATCCTGTCAATTTCAATGCTGTTTCTAGAGAGCAGCTAACACATTCTGGCTTGGACCCTGATACAGCTGTCAGCATTGCTATGGAACTACCCACTTGTGAAGCACTGCAGAAAAAAAAGCTGCCCCTCTACATACACCTCATACTCTAGTGAGGTTTGTTTAGAAATCGGTAGATACGCCAATAAAAATGCTGTTATGGCTGCTGTCGGGTACTACTATGCAAAGTACCACAGCGCCATTAATGAATCAACTGTCTGAGTTTTAAAACAAATTACCGCAGAAGGCTAATGCAGACCCAGAAAACAAATGCACTTCCACTTTCACTACCAACAAAGCCCAAAGGTAGACCCACTCAGCTTATTGAGGACATAGAAGTGAAATTAAAAGTTATGATAAAAAACCTGAGGGCTGAAGAAATGATTATCAATGCAAGGGTGGTGCACACATTAGCTATTGGCATTGTCAAATCAAGCTGCCCACTGATATTGACTGAAAACGGTGGTGGGGTCAGCATCAAGACTAAATGGGCTTGGGGGTTCTTGAGACGTATTGGGTATAGCAAAAGAAAAGGCACCAAGGCAGCCCATAAAACACCACTGGACTTTAATGCCTTAAAGGAAGGTTTCCTTTCCTGAATATCAAAGGCTGCTGCTCAGGAACTCATACCACCTGAATTGGTATTTAATTTAGACGAGATAGGTGTAAATCTCATACATGTATTGCAGTGGACAATGGCTGAAACAGGTTCCAGGCAGGTGGCATTAACTGGTCTCAGAGACAAACGACAAGTCTCAGTTGTTCTGTCATGTACCCTTTCAGGGGCTCTACTCCCACCACAAGTCATTTACTGAGGGAAAAACTCAGGCATGTCACCCAATTTACAACTTCCCCAAAGAGTTGTCGATTACACATTCACCTAATCATTGGGCCAATGAAGTCACTACACAGAAGTACATTGCTTCCGTACTAGTCCCTCATCTGGAGGCCACAAAACTGTCTCTGGGACTGCCAAAGGAACAGAAGGGCTTGTTGATAATGGATTTGTTTCAAGCCCATACAATGGCAGCAGTAATACAGCAGCTTGAGGAGGTAGGCTACATCCCTATATTTGTTCCAGCATCCTGTACAGACTTATTCCAACCCCTGGACATATCCTTAAATAAATTGTTTAAGGATGAACTTAAACAGTGTTTTACAGATTGTTATGCTGGCCAGATATCGGAACAAATTACAACTGGTGCAGCAGCTGTTTGCATTGATCTGAAGATGACCGTGATAAAAAAGAAGCATGCACGCTGGCTGGAGTCATGTTTTAATTGACTCAAACTGAGAACTGATGCCTGTATCCATGGCTTTGTGGAGTCTGGGATTCAGCAAGCGCATGAACATTGCCAACATGCCGAGATAGGTGAGTACTGAATTGCCCAGAGGCACTGTAGTTTCTCAAGCACTGGGAACAATATACAATACTCTAAATGTGTTTTTCTGTGTCTCATTTTTCTCACAGAATGTTTAACATCAGCTGAGAAAGGTGATTGAGATGATTGCCAGCTCTGATGAACTGACAAACTGTTTTTTCTGTCTTATTTTTATTTTTGCAGTGCCTTGTTTTATTTTTATTATGACATGTCCAATGAATAAAGGACAGTTGAATACACTAACATGTCAATAGCTCTCTGACTCTGATTGCAAACCCCCCCATAATTAACTATCAACATTGAGTAGGTGAGAAATATTAGCATTTGCTTTATTTTCGCTGATTTCTGAAAACCGTGAAAATAGCAACAATAAAGTGATCATGAATATTTCCTGGTATACAGTATTTTATCTCCTTATCAATGGGGGTGGAGCAGACTAATCTATGTTCTACTCTAAATTACAATGATCATTTTATCAGAGCTTACACTTCCACCCCAGTAGGAATTAATACTTATAAGCCCCCTATTAAAACATATTGCAAAGCAGACAATGACAAACAGCACTGAAGTTGCCAACATTCCTAACATGTGCAGCAGAGTAGCACTCCAAATGGCTTCAGCAGCCTGGAAGCATGCTGACTCAGCATCCAGCAACCCTTGAGAAATAGACTACACCAAAACAGCATTAAATAATACAATTTTATTGACTTTGTTACAAAACCTGAAACATACAGAGTTTTTATAGCAATGTTTACTGACTGGTGCTGCCTGTTTTACTTGTGATAACCATTGTATATGATCTTTACAACTCTGGAGAAACAGATCCTATAAGCTTGTGACAGGGACTACTAGACTGTAAGGTCCCTAGTTTACATCATCAGCAGCTCTTTACTGACACCTGCTTTTATTGCACAGGTAGTGCAATCAGGGTTACAAAATGGCTAATAACTTTAAAACGAAGTAACCTAAAAATCTAGTTTTTGGTATGAGACTAACTGGGAGTATGCTTATTCGGATTCTGCAATGTAGCACTTCTGGCATCAGCAACTCTTTAAGTCTGCTATATACCTAGGAGAGTTATTATTTTTAATTTTTGTATTCTGAATTGGGACATGGGCATCACATACAGACAAAAACTCACTTTGAAAGTATTATCAGGCACTATCTATGCCTGGAATTAATGCAAATCTATCCCACTTCCTACCTTCCAGCTCTACCATAAAAGCAGTATTGTCAAAATCTTTTACATTTTTGTTTTAACTTGAGATAAATTGGAGTTCTTGGGCCCGATTCTAGACAAGATATGCATGGCGTAACAATACTTGCGCCAAGTAGAATGGCACATGTAAAAACTTATGCCAGCAGTTGTGACATGCGCTATTCTACAAAGTGGCCTGCAACATGTCGCAGGCCTTTTGCGCCAAAAATATGTTACGCCGGCAGTTGCACCATAAACCCCCTGTGATATGGTACTAGGGGGTTTACAGCAGCAGTTGCACCCCATTCCAGAAGGGCAGCAACAAAGTCCCCAATGTTGGGATTCTACGAGAACCATCAGAGGAAAATCAGCAACGTAAGTTACACCAGCATTTAGCTGGTGTAACTTACGGATGCCCCCCCCAGGGGTCCTGTAGACCCACCTGCAGTCATGCCACCACTGTCCTCCCCCCATGCCAACATACTCCAGTGGGACCCTGGAGGGCTACCCACACCAAGTGCTGCAGGTGTACAAGTATTGCCCACAGGGCTTCCATACCCCCAGCCCCCTGAATCCCCCGTTGGTACAAGTCCCACAGAATCGGTGCTGCCATTCCCCAACCCGTGCCTCAACCGCCAAGTCGCCCGGCCACAAATGTGTAATTACCCTTCCCTGGTAGTCTAGTGGCCACCATCCCCCACCCAGCCATGTAGCCCACAGAGCCCCCCACCTATTCCCAGCCAGTGACTGGCACAGCCCACCTCTCACCAACATGGCCAGCCACTGACTGAGTGCAGTATGAGTGCGTGCTGTAAAGACATGCTCAGAAATTAATTTCTGAGTACATCTTTTCAGTACGTGGTCATACTGCGCTCAGTCAATGGCTGGCTGTGGCTGTGAGGGGTGGGCTGTGTCAGTCGCCAACTGGGAATGAGTGGGGGGTGCTGGGTGGCTGGCATGGCTGGGTGGGGAGCCACTGGACTACCAGGGAAGGGTAATTGCCACATTTGCAGCCGGCGACTGCTGATTGGGGAGAACAGGTGGGGATGACTGTGCCTTCTTGGCGGGCTTGTACCTAATGGGGATTTGGGGGGCTGGAGATAGGGAAGCCATGCAGGGCCTCAAGTGGTACTTCAGGGCTGGTGGTATGGCTAGCCCTGTGGGGCTCTATGTGACACTTTGGGGGCTGGGGGTATGGGTAGCCCTGCAGGGCTCTATGTGGCACTTTAGGAGGCTGTGGGAATGGGATGCCCTTCATGGCAGTTGATGTAGGTTTCAGGGGCAGGGGGGTGGGCAGCCCTGTGTGGTGCCTCTTGTAGCAAGCTGGGTAGAGGGGCAGTTTCAAACTGCATTGTTGTTTGCGACATGTTCGCCAGGTGCACCCGCAGTTCGGCATACCTGGCTGCATGTTGTAAGTCACAGGACTTAGCTGTGGAGACCCTGTCCCTTCTAGAATAGGGTGCAGAGTCAATGTCACAGTTGTGGGTGGCACAAGTTGCATTCGGCAGCAACTTGCACCACCCTTCTAGAATTGGGCCCCTTGTCTTTATCTCTAATACAAAAAGTAACCTGGTGATCACTAAAAGCATCTTGAAATACACTATATAGAAGAAGAAGAAGAATCAACATTTATATAGCGCTTTTCATACATCCAAAGCACTTTACAAGCAATGCTAGACTGGTAGTGAAGTGACTGAATGTGTGGTGGCAGCCATATTGCACATCATCACCCACACACAGCCTGAATGATTGCATGAACCAGTTTATGGGAAGGGGAATGTTGGCCAGGACACCGGGAATGTTCCCTACTCTTTGTGAAGAGTGCCCTGGGTTCTTTTACTTCCACCGGGACACCCACCGGAACAACACCAGGATGGGCATAAGGGACCTCGGTTTAACATCTCATCCGAAGGACGGCACACCTCAGCAGTAGAGCACCCCCAATACTGCACTTGAATGACAGTGATTTTTAGGTGCAAGTCCAATCCCAGTGTGGGACAAGAACCCACGACCTTCTGATCCAGAGGCAGATGTGCTACCAACTGAGCCACGCTGACACAAAGGAAACTTTTCTGAAGCTGCAGTAAATATTAAATCTAAAATGGTAGAGGACCTGGGATCTTTGGGATTAAGTCTGGTAACAAATTTAATTAGCCGAGAGAATCACAAAGCTGTTGAAAAATCCATTCATTTGCTAGTAGGTGATTCTGTTACCTAATCCATATTTAGTTCCCCCAAAACAATAAGTTCATGACTATCCTTAAAAGGGAACACAAAATCATGAAGGGCAAAAAGATTGTGATCATCTCCTTTTCGGGGAAGGTTGCACCCCATTAGTAAAATAAGCTTACAATATGGGATTTTTATTTCTAGTGCTACCCTTTCCTTTCCTTTCCCAGTGTAAGTCCAGTATATCACATTGAAAACTTTTGATTTCCAATGCTAAAGCCCCTTAGGCCAAGACCCCCTCTCCCCTTTTCCCATGGTCATGCCTCTACAATTGATAATCAGGAATTTGAACATCATCATCTATTATTTTCTTGCTTAATCAGGACTCAGTTATTATTAATATATCCAGCCTATACTCTAGAACCCATTCCCTAATAACATCAATTTTTGGTAATACACTTCTGGCATTAAAATGGTTGAAACTAATTATATTGCCCTTCAAGATATCTGCTGTATATTAATTTTCTTCACCTGGCCTTTGGTTTGGTTGAAAATCTTCAGACAGCAATGGGTTTAATAATACTAGCGCTCTCAATTTAACCACATACCCACTTTGTCTCAATAACAACTTTATTATTATTAGGCCAAAGTGTTGCATACAATTCATTTTGTTAGTAAATTTCCTTTGGTCAAAGGACAAAGCTGCTAGCTTACACAAAGTTGTAATTTGGGGTTGATCAATCAGCAGTAGGGTCATCTTTAATGAATTCCCCAGAGAGATAGGTAAAAAGGTCAAAGTATCCCCAATCTGCTTTATAAGTCTGTTGTCCAAACTGTGTTCATTTATGTTACCACATCCAGGGCAAACTATAATAAGGCAAATAACCCATATAAACACCGTAGTGCCTGTCAGTTTCATTATCATAGTTATATATTAAGGCTAATCCCTTCTAAATTATCACTACTAATTTTAGGAAACTTCTCATAAAACTTCATTTTATCCAGTAACTCACAGTACAGTCCAAAGCACAGTTATACAAATTAGGTTTATCCCTAAATTTATTCACTCATTTGAACCCTATAATTAAAACAACTGTATTAGAGCAATGTCAGAATTGCAATGCTGAAATTGCTGCTAATACAAGTTAAAATGCCAGTGGTAAACAGCTTTGGCTGCAAGGCCAATCAGGTTTTAACATTTTTATTTCCGTATGTGTCCCCCACTCAGATTAGCTCTAGATTTTACTAAAACTAAAATAATTAAAGCTTTACCAAACATTTAATCACTATTATCCCAGTATAGCCACTTCACTTCATTTAAAAAAAAGCAGAAAAATGTCTTGCCTCTTCTCCCACTTGCACTGCACTCGTGTAAGTGGGCGGTGCTAATGTTTAAATACAATCCAGTTACTAAACCTAATAGGTAGCAAATCATGGGAGTACAAATCTAAACCTACCCAAAAACTGTAGATATTTGCTTACAGTTTCCTGCTCTATAAAATAATGCAGGGTAAATTTCCTTATTTCTTCTTACCGAGTGGCATGCCACTCGTGCTTGCACACAGCACTTGCACTGTGTAGCAGCATGCAGAATATAAAGAGCTGTCATTCCTCCCACTGAGGTGTTCCCACTCACCGTCGAGCCCCCTTCAACCCTCTGGAAGTTCAAATCACCTCAGACACACACCAGCAATCAAACAGGAATATAGCTAGCAGTTTATATCAGCAGTTCAAAGTGGCACACTGTTCATATGATTCCATTCTGAAGCAGCTTACATGCAGAGATGAGATCTGTGTAGGCACGCAATTGGCATGTGGCATGCAACTGGAAGCAGCAGGTGTTCTTGCTGGGAGGTTGCTCCAATGTGAAGCAGTGCAGAGAATTTAAAGAGCTGTTACTCCTCCCACTGAGATGTTCCCATCTCCACTATTGGCTCACTGCTGAGCCCCCATCAGCCCGTAGGAAGTTCAAGTCACCTCAGGCACACACCAGCAATCAAACAGGAATATAGCAAGCAGTTTATATCAGCACAGTTTAAAGTGGCACACTGTTCATGTGATTCTGTTTCAGCAGCAGCTTACATGCAGAGATGAAATCTGTGTAGGCATGTAATTGGCATGTAGAGTGCTTATTGAAGTAGCAGGTGTTCTTTCTGTGAGTAACCCCTTATATGGGGGTTATGTGATAATGGCAAATTCCTAAAGGCGATCGCCATTATCGCACATTCAGAGTGCCGAAAACCTTTTCACCACTCTGACAACCTAGGCACAGAGGACAACAGCGCCAGGAGTTTTTTTTTACTGCTTTCTGTAGGAGGGGCTGTACCCACACCCCTCATGGGGGCTGCACCCCACACCCCACTACTTAAGGATTCACAACTCCAGGGGGTGCTTGTCGGGGGGGTGAAAGCAGTAAAAAAATAAAGGTTCTGGACAAGTGCAATAAAATCACACCAGCACCCAGATCCAAACCCGGTACCTCACCCACCCCAACCACTAGCCAACCCCCAACACCATGATGCAGCTCAGTCATCCACTGCAGCACCACCCCCTACAGCCCTTCGGCCCACTCCCAGTACATGCTCGTCATGCTCACTCCCTCCCCGCGCTTGTACACATAGCAACATCCTGTTGCCCTGTTCACCCACCCACTCATCCAGTCTCCGCCCTCCCATCACCATGAAGGATTGCACCGGGAAGGAGTGCCATTACGGACTGCGCACTTCCCCATGTTCCCACCACATGGGTTACCCCTCATATGTATGGGCACCTGGTTGCAATCAGTAGTCCTGCACAGAAAAATTTGTGCCATGCTAACAAATCAGCGCTGCACTAAGTATGCTTTTTAAAATAGAACCAGCCATGCTTATCACAGCACAATGCTAATCCTGTTAGAGTGGTACGCGGACTCCCATATTCAGAGCCGGCTGTCAGTGTTGTATATTGCTAAGTGCTACACCTAAGATAGAGCACAGCCAGCCTGGGAAAATATTCAGACAGGCAGCATGCTCCAATAGATGCACACTGGCTTCCTCAATATGGGAGCTGTGGGAACACAGCACTCAGTGAAATGTTGAACTCTAGATATTGTCTGCAGAAGAGGGCCACTTGGTCCACCCAGCCTGTTCAGATTTTCCCCTGCCTCTTCTGTCTCTGCAGATCCTTCTTAGTCTCCATTGATCCTCCCCTTCCAGTCTATTTACCAGTATTCACTTATGCCCATCCCATACATGGTTGAAGCCCCCCACTGTCTTCTCTGCTACCACTTCTGCTGACATACTGTTCTAGGTGCCCACCACTGTTTCAGTGAAGTAGTATTTACTGATAACCCTCTTAAATTTCCCCTTTCCAGCTTCACTGCATGTCTTCTTGTCCTGGTGCACTTTGTCATTTGAAATAGACTCCCCTCCTGTATGCTGTTCATGCACATGAGGTACTTGTAGGCTTCTGTCTTGTTCCCTATCTCCCTTTTCTTTCTAGGGTGTACATGTTGAGATCCCTTAAGCCTCTCCTCATAGGGCTTTTGATGTAATGAATGCATTATTTTAGTAGCTCTCCTCTGGACTGTCTCTTCCCTGTCTATGTCCTTTCTGAGATATGGCCTACAGAATTGGACACAGTACTCCAGCTGGGTCTCACCAGTGACCAATACAAGGGCCACACTACCTCCCTTTTCCTGCAGGAGATACCTCTTCCTGTGCACCCCAGCATCCCACTGGCCCTGCCCACTACCTCGTCACACATTCCCATCACTTTGAGATCATCAGGAATGATAATCTCAAGGTCTCTTTCCTGCTAAGCGACCATCAGTGCCACCTCCTCCATTTTATACTTAGGCCCTGGGTTTCTATGCCCTAGATGTATAATTTTGAACTTTTTGGCTTTGAATCCTAGCTGTCATGCCCTCTACCACTCCTTGAATTTTCTAAGGTTCCTACTCATTCTCTCTTCCCCCTCCTGAATATCCATTCTGTTACAGATTTTGGTGTCATCTACAAAAAGGCATACCTTCCCTTCCAGTTCTTCTGCAATGTCATACATGAAGTCACTGAAGAGGACCAGTCCCAGTACTGAGCCCTCTGGCACCCCCACTGGTCACTCTCTCGTCATTGGAGTGAGTGCTACTTACAACCACCCTCCATTACATTAGCCATTAACTTATTTTTTTACCCAGTTTACTACCTTGGATCCCACCCCTAGATTGCTCAATTGTTTATCAGTCTCCTATGTGACACAGTAATTGCTAGCCCCCTTCCTGCTGCTGCTGTTATGAAGCAGGACTACATCTGCTCTTGTCCAGTCCTCTGGAACCACTTCTGTTTCCAGTGGGTTGTTAAATAATGCTGTCAGTGGTGCAGCAAGCGTCTCCCTGAGTTATCCTTTCTGGTCCTATGGCCTTGTCCACTTTTAGATTTGTAAAGTCTCTTTATGAATTTTTCCTTTGAAAATGGACTGGTGTCCACCCCCCAGTGTTCCTCCTGTTCCCTGGTTGTCCATCCCACTCTCCCTGCACTGTGAAGACTGAGAAGCAGTACCTTCTCAAGATGTCTATTTTTCCTAATCCTCCTCTGCACAGTCTCCCTCAGCAGTCTTCCATATCCTCACTATTGCTACCATTGCCTTCCTCTTCTTATTTATGTACCCGAAGAAAGTCCTGTCCCCTTTTGATACCCTTTGACTCTCCTTTCCTCTGTTTGAGCATTTGGTCCCCTCACTGCCTTACCTGTTTCCCTTTTTTGTACCTGGTACACCACTCTATCCTCATCTAGGCCTTAGCGTGTCTTCATCCCTCCTGAATGCAGACCTTTTCTCCTTCACCTTTGTGGCCACTTCCCTAGAGTATCATAATGGTCTTTTTTCCTTTCTGCTTCAGCTCACTTCATGCATGCAGAGGCTCATTGTCTTCACTATGCCATCCCTTAATTTTCTCAACTGTTCAGCTGCTCCTCACTGGCAATTCTCCACTGCTAAAATGCTTCTGAGGTAATCTCCCATTTCTTTAAAGTCCACCCTATAAAAGTCCAAGACCTTCTTATTTGGGTGGCTTGTCTCTGCGCCCATCTTAATTTTGAACCACATGGTACAGTGATCATTGGTTCCCAGGGAACAGCCCACTATGACCTGACCATGTGCTATCACAGCCCTCTGTAGGACAGGGATTCAATGGGGCAATGGGAGATAGCATGTCCCAAATAGGGTAGTACCTTTATGCCAGTGAGTCATTTTTAGCCATCAGCATGCTAATAAGTCCAAAGGGCAGGCAAGGTGCTAAGGGACAATTTGCATGCCATTATGGGTTCACTAGCATTGCCACACACTGTTTCTGTACATGACTGCATGGAGGCATTGTGTAATGCAGTGCCAGCACCCACCACCTGATTGCCATTCAGATGCCTACAAGTATAATAAAATGATCCCTGGCATCTATTAATCCCACCACCCCAATCGCTGTTCCAATGCACCTGATTAGTATATTCAAATGATCCCTGGCATCTAGTAGTTCCCCACCCTGATCACCATTCAGATGCCCCAATTAGTATATTAAAATGACCTCTGTCATCTAGTTTACCTGTTGACCACAAAACTGAGACCCATCTACCAACTCAGATGCTGAGAGAGAGAGAGAGAGAGAAAGAGAGATAGAGAAAACAGCCGTTTTCTTAAATCAGGGAGGTTATTTGATAGACTACACTGAATTGAATTATTACTTTTTTGACCTGTGTAAGTAACTAGTATTGATTCTCTGTTTTTGGGGTTGATTTTTCTTAGTTTAACTTTTATTTGCCAGGGAAGAACTATAGCTGGGAGATATTTGCAGTCATTTGTGACTAGACCTGTTACCTAACCTCTATGAAATAGATGTCTGAAAGGAAGGAAGGCACTTCGTGGGGTGGAGGGTCAGAGTTGTGCTTGATTGTTTCTGGAGGATGCAGGTTTATTCTCACCCACCCTTCCCCTCACCCCACCCACCTCAAGCCCACAACTTCCTTTATAGCAGGGGTTCTGACATCACTTGCCCAAAATTGCTAACAACATACACCTGTTCATATCCTTAAAGGCACAGCACACTGAATAGGGGATAGAGACATTCACAAGCTTACACACACTAAAACAAGAACAAAGAAAAGAAAAAAGAAAAGCATCTGTAACAGTAAGGGGCACAGACATGAGGAGAGGGGTGAAATGCACTGGCTGTGGAGCAGCAGTCTTCTAGGAGACATTCTGGAGACTGCATTGCTACCCTATTTGCAGGCACCTCTCTAGTCTTAAGGAGGAGGTTGTTCATCTCGATGCTGACCTGGCAAGGATTCAAGAAACATGCTCTTCCACCCAGGGACCAACCAGGCCAATCCCACTACCTCAGAGGTTGCCAAGAAAGAGGAGTGGTTGGACCATGGTGGACTCAGGGAGGGTGAGGGTGGTGGAACAGAGGCACATACCTCCAGCTGTGCCTCTCCAGAATTCATTCACCACTCTGGTGGAACATGGTTCCTCTATGGAGGCTCCTACAGTGTAGACCATGGAGGATGCTGGAAACTGCCACAATGGAGACCCACAGGAGGGTGGCACATAACCCCACAGGGGAAGGAAACAACTCTTGGTGGGGGACTCAATTGTTAGGGGGGTAGAACTAGGGGAGGGAGGGGAAAGGGAAGTAAGATGCCTGCCCAGTGTCATGGCTTGAAGGGACAGGAAAAAAATCCTCTGGATCATGGGAGCAGCTGCAAGGGGCAGTGAGTTGATGTCATTATCCTCCTGGGGCAACTTACCTGGCTGAGAATGGGATCAGAGCAGTGAACCGGAGTTTGTGGAGTTGGGGAGGGGCCTTAGACAAGTAGCACACATGGTAACTTTCTCAGAAGTGCTACCTGTCTTTGGCATGGATGAGACTAGGAAACTCTGCACCATGGAATTATATGACTGGTTGAAAAACTGGTGCAGAGTTTGGGGATTTGGCTTCATTGGGGACTGGGGCTCCACCCGGAGGGGTACAGGCCTATACTGGCATGATGGTCTGTATCTATCCAGGAGGGGAGCCAGGATACTAGGTGATAGGTTTAAATACTTCATTGGTGAGCATTTAAACTAGCCAACAGGGGAGGCACTGAAAAGGAGAAGGGAAATCCTAACCCCCCCAAAAAAATCAGGGTTGTTAGTGAGGTAAACACCAAGTTAGAGCAGTTGATAAGGAGAAGGGCAGTGGTAAATGGAGAAAAAGACAAAGACAGTAAGGACAGGGATGGGGCAAAAAGAAATAAAGTCATAAAAAAATGGAGGGTAATGAGTACCAGTGCCTGTAGTCAAGGTAAAAAGCTCCCCGAAATGGTGGTCTTGATGGAAGAGGGATGCCTGGATATTGTGACAGTCCATAAACATGGTACACAGAGAACTATGACTGGGATGTCAACCTACCAGGGTACACAATCTACATGAGGGACAGAGAGGGAAGAAGAGGGGAGGAGTAGCTCTGTATGTAAGGAAAGGGATCAAAGCAACAGAACTAAAGGGGAAACAGGGAGGAGAGGAGGCACTGAGGGTCACCCTGGAGACTGGAAATAGAAGCACAATACACACAGGATTGTATACAGACCACCATCTCAGGGCGAGGAAATGGACAAGGAAATGATAGAAGGCATCTTTAGGATGGCAGAGAAAGGGGAGATATTGCTGATGGGGGACCTGGATATGCCAGATTTTAACTGGAGCACCTTTGCTGTAGCCATATCCAAGAGCAGGGCCATTCTCAATGCCCTACGGGAGGCATGCCTCAGACAGCTAGTTTTGGAACCCACTCGGCCGGGAGCAATCTTAGACCTGTTAGTCTCAAATGGGACTGGAGAGAGGATCTCCACTCTTGAAGTGGGTAGACATCTGGGAACAAGCGACCACCAACCAGTGTGGTTCATGATAAACTTAGCTATAGAGTCAAGCCATACAAAAGTGAAGGTACTGGACTTCAGGAGGCTGATTTTGTCAAAATGGGAGAGTGCCTCAGAAAAGCACTAGCAAACAGGCAAGAAGGTGGGGTGGACCAACAATGGGGAAACATCAAAATCACCAGCACAGAGGCAACAAGCCTTTGTGTGAAAGCAAATAAACAAACCAAAACAAAAAAAAAACCCACTATGGTTCTCAAAAGAAGTGGTGGGGAATGTTAGGGAGAAAAAGATAGCATTCAGGAAGTTAAAGGAAACACAGAAGGAGCAGGACAGAGAACTGTACCAGTTAAAGCAGAAGGAAGTGGGGAAGGCAGATAGAATAGCAAAGGCCCAAACCAAGGAAAATATAGCCAGCTCAGTTAAGAAGGGGGACAACACCTTTTATAGGTCCATTAGGAAGCAAAAAAGACTAAAGCAGGGATACTGAGGCTGAATAAAGAGGAAGGTGGTTGGGCAGAGAGCGACAGTGAAAATGCAGGGATACTGAAAGAATACTTCTGCTCAGTATTCAAAATGGAAGAGCAGGGGGAGATACCTAATCTAGTCAATAGAAGCACTCTGGATAGGGGGTTGATATTAGTTCTTTCACAGAAGAAAGGGTTCTGAAAGAACTCTTAAAACTGAAGATGGATAAAGCAATGGGCCTGATGGGATTCACCCCCTGAATTCTAAAAGAACTAAGGGAATAACTAGTAACACCACTGACTACACTTTCAAATAAATCATGGGAGGATGATGTGGTACCTGAGGAATGGAAGAGGGCAGATGTGATTCTTCTTCACAATAGTGCGAGCAAGACAAAGGCAGGAAATTACAGACCTTTCAGTTTGACCTCAGTGGTAGGGAAAATGATGGAATCACTTCTGAAGGAAAGACTTGTTGAGTACTTAGTGGCCAGCGGGACACAGGACCCAAGGAGCATGGATTCACAGCAGGAAGGTCATGTCGGACAAATCTAATTGATTTCTTTCACTGGGTGATCAAAGTAGTAGACCAGAGAGGGGCTGTGGACATGGCCTACCTAGACATCAGCAAGGCATTTGACACAGTCCCACACAAAAGATTAATAAATAAATCAGCAAGCCTGGGAGTGGGTCCCAGGGTCATAGCCTGGGTAAAACAGTGACTATACAACAGGACACAGAGGGTAATAATAAATGGAGTGAACAGTGAAGAGAGGGGGGGTTACTAGTAGGGTACTGCAGGGTTCAGTACTGGGGCTGGTCCTTTTTAATATCTTTATAAGTGACATTGCAGAGGGACTGGAAGGAAAAGTGTGTCTCTTAGCAAATGACACAAAGATCTGCAACAGGGTTGATACGCAAGATGGGATGAAAAGGATGAAAAGGGACTTGTAAAGGTAGGGGGAATGGTCAAATGTATGGCAGCTTAGGTTCAATGCAAAGAAGTGGAAAAACCCAGGGGAAGAGTACACAACGGGGGGGGGTGAGATACTGACAACAACAAAAATGGAAAGAGACCTGGGGGTAGTCAGATCAGACAACCTAAAGGTGGCCCAGCAATGTGAGAAGGCAGTAAGGAGGGCTGGGGGGATACTGGGATGTACAAGGACAGGCATCACCAGTAGAAAACAGGAAGTTGTGGGCCCTCTGCACAGACAGCTGGTAAGACCACATCTGGAGTACTATGTATAGTTCAGGAGACCCCATCTCCTCAAAGACATAGACAGGGTGGAAGCTGTCCAGAGGAGGGCAACCAAAATTGTGCAGGGTCTGCACCAGAAGACATATGAAGAAAGACTAAAGGAACTTAAGATGTATAGCCTCGAGGAAAGGAGGGAGAGGGGGACATGATAGAAACTTTCAAATACCTCATGGGAATCAACAAAGTCCAAGAGGGTAGCATCCTTTAGAAAAGAGATGTGCAAGAACAAGGGGGCACAATCTGAAGATGGAGGGGGATGGCTCAGAAGTAATGTGAGGGAGTATTTCTTCACAGAGAGGGTTGTAGATGCATGGAACAGCCTTCCTGAGGAGGTTGTAGAGTCAAAAACAGTGGGGGAATTCAAGAATGCATTGAACAGACATAAGGCAATTCTAGTGGGGATAGGAGGAAGTAGGTTGTTGGTTAACTAGGATCTGCAGCTTATTCATTAGGTAGGGAAATGGGCAGACTAGGTGGGCCAAGCGGTCCTTATCTGCCATCAAAGCCTATGTTTCTATGTATCCATCCACCCCTTCCCCACGATGGCCCTCTACTTCCCCCAGCTGTCAGTGACCTACCTGTGATGGTTACAGGCCCAGGCCCTATGTTTACCACCTTGTTTGGCCACCATCTGAGTGACAGGAAGGGAGCAAATGCCTACATTAGAAACAGATGTTTATATGGATAAACTATGAGATCCCGACAGTTGGAATCCTGACCCACATAATCCCAGGCCCAAAAGCCCGACTCACCAATTGCCCAACAGACCACCATCATGAGGACCGTAAGCTCGACACTGGACTTCTGCCTTTTTTGTGGGCGGGGAGGGGAGTTGCCTCCACATACCCCACACTAATATTTATTTATTTATTTAAAAGTTTCACAAGGAAGAATATACTCAGCAGAAAATGCTCATTTCCAGATGCATCCTGGGGGGAGGGGACTGGGAAGTACAGCAAATACAATCATGAGTACAAGACAAATAATTAATTACATAGAAAAGTGATATACATTACCAAATTGAATGACAAAATTGAAAGACATTTGGAAAATCTGACATTACAAAGTAAAACAATAAGTGCTGAGACAAAAGTAAAAACAAACCTAATAACAGCTAAATGCTGAACTGCATGCCTGTAAGAAGACAAGGTAAGTGTGTGAAAGAGGAAAAAAGATTAAAAACACTTGCAGGAGGGGGAGAATTGGTCCTTTAGGAGGGAGGAGAGGACCCAAGGGGAGGCAGTATTATAGGTGGGTTGGGGAAGGGAGTTCTACATTTTAGGGAAGTGGTATGAGAAAGCTGCCCGGCCAGCTGAGGTGGACCTCAGAGGAATGGTTAAGGTACAGTGGTCAAAGTTTCATATGGAGCAAGAGGAAGCAGGTTTGGGAGAGAGAGAAGAGGTGAGGTGAGTTAAAGAGGTAGATTGTGAAACCAATATATAGATAGGACATTTGCACAGTGGATAAAGCATCTGTCAGCTAGGAAGGTAAGGGAGAGAGGCTGGTAAAGGGTGCAGTGATGGGTACAGGGAGGGCAGTCAAGGGTGAAGCAGCAGATTGAGTGGAAAAAATAGTCCAATCTGGTTAGGGAGGATTTGGGCGCAGCACTAGAGACTACATCACCATAGTCAAAAATAGGTAGAATCATATTCTGGATGAAAGCATGACAGACCGACAGTGGAATGCATCCACAATGTCTGTATAGGGAACCCAATTTGGGGTGCAATTTTTTGTGGATAGCATAAATGTGTCCAGAAGGTTCTGGACAAGCCAGACACCAAGGTACCTGATTGAGGATGGGTCCTCTATTGAAATCCCATCTAGGGTGTGGAAAGAGGGGAGGGGTTTTAGCTGAGTGAGTTTCTGCCTCATGCCAAAGGTCATGGAGACTGTCTTCTTGGCATTCAAAAATAATTAATTGGAGCAAAACCAGAGCTGGATATTTTCAAAGTCATGCTGAAGTCTGGACACTATATCAGTGAAAGAAGAACCAGATGTATATAGGACAGTGTCATCTGCGTACATGTGGATGGAGGTGAGGGAGCAGGTGCTGGGAAGATTGTTCAGGAAAATGGAGAAGAGTAATGGGCCTAATATGGAACCCTGAGGAACTCCAGTATTGATAGGGAGGGGTAGGGATGTTTTATTGCTAATCCTCAGAGACTGTGATCTGCCTACAAGATGTGACTGGAACCAGCTTGTGGCTTCAGTTGAGAGCCCCACAGCTGATAGTTTGACAAGCAGGAGGAAGTGGGAGACTGTGTCGAAAGCCTTTGCAAAGCCAATGAATATGGCAGAAGTGATGAGACCTTGTTCCATATTGGTGATTATGGAGTCAGTGATCCTAAGGAGGTGGTTACAGAAACCAGACTAGTAAGTGGTGAAAAAGGAGGAGGAACTGAGGAAGTAGGAAAGCTGAGATAATACAAAGATCACCTGGAGCTTGGCTAGAATGGGTAGCAAAGAGATAGGTTGGTAGTTTCCTGTGGAGGAAGGGTCACCACCTTTAGCAAAGGGAATAAAAGTAGACTCTTTCCAAGGGGGTGGGATGGATACAAGACTGAAAGAGAGGTTTAATACAGAAGCAATGGGGGGTAGCAATAGCAGGGTCAGAGAGGTATAGAATTTTAGAGTCAAGACCAGTGGGACGTTTATCCTTAGCGGGGTTGAGGGAATGGAGAGCTTTGAGGGCCTGAGATGGGGTTATGGGGCAGAAGGAGAAAGAGGAGGTTGCAGAGTTGGTTGGATTAGAGGGCTTTGGGACACAGGGTGAAGATGAGGAGGAGGGGAAGGTAGGGAGAAAGGAGGTGGCGCAGAATGTAAAAGACATATTAAACTCAGTAGCAACAAGGCATGGATCTGAAACAGAGATATCGCCCAATTTGAGGATTGGTGTGGAGGTTTGTGACAGAGGGGAGAATAGGGATGTAACCACCTTCCAGAGTTTGGACAGGTGGTTGATGTTTGTAGTAAATGTGGCTAAGAAGTAGTTGCTTCGGCCAGTTGAATTGCTCTGGTACAAGCTTTTCTGAGGTAACAGTAATTTTGGAATGCAGTTTAGGACCCAGTGGATATGTGTAATTTTCAAGCCTGGTCTCTGACACGTAGGCATGCCGTCAGATCAGCTGTGACCAAGGGGAGGTGGGAACCTCACACTCAGGTGCATCTTAGGGGGGCACAGTGGTCCCAGATAGTGTGTAGCTTGAGATTGAAATATTTCAGGGTGCCGTCCATTGATTTGATGTGGATGGGAGGTGAGGGTCCAGTCAATTAGGGAGTGATTACTAGTTGATATTTAGTGGGTAGGATCGCTGATTAATTGGGTCATGTTTAGCAAGGCTATCATGTTCCTGATTTTGATTTGGTAGGGGGAGAGCCAGCTCACATTGAAGTCACCCATAATATGCAGTTTGCTGGATGAGTGAGTCTGTAGATTAGTCAGTAAATCTGTGGGAGAAGAAAGGGACAGGCTAGGGCAGCAGTAGGTTCCTGCTATAAAAACGGGAATGGAAAAAAGGGAGAGAAAACTTTATCAGGATTAGTTCATAGGCATGTGGAATAGAGGTTGCCAAAACAGAGGTGAATGAGATAGATGAGGCAATATACATAGCGATGCCACCTCCTCTAGTATTGTAGTCTTGTTGGATAAGGGAATACCCGGGAATCGAGATACTCGTGTCTGTGGTACTAGCCTTTAACCTTGTTTTGGTGATGATCAAAACATCAGGAATGAGTTCTAAAACTAAGGGTTGGAGCAGAGTAATTTTAGGGAGGAGACTTCTAATGTTTAGATGGGCTATTTTGAGCCCAACAGGGATTTGAGAGGTGAGGAAGAGGGTTGGACCAAGATTGGGCTCAACATCCCCTGCTAGCAGCGCAAACAAGGCAATTAGGGATTTGACAGTTGCTGGCATGAATCTTCTTAGTTGAGAGTATGGGGAATTTGGGAGAATTGGGGATTTATTTATATTTTATTTTATTTTATATATATAATCTCAGATTAACAATACCTTTGGGGTCAGAGATCATTTACAAAGGTCCCACATTGGTAAGATGACATACATAACATACAATCACATAAAATGAAAATACAATAAGATGTAAGATACAATAAAACATCTAAAGAACAGGGTACAGTGTATTGAACAATGAAACAAGCATAGCAGTATGAGAGTTAGAATCATGCTGCAACAATTGTCATTTGGTAGGTATTCAGGTCCCTGACTGCATAGAGGCATCAAGGGTATGGGTAGGAAAGTAAACTAGCTAGGGCAGCCAAAGGCCTTGTCAGTGAACAGTAGAAAAAGAGGAGGGGGGTGCAGTGGAAGGAATGTGGGAGAGGTTAGTGGGGAACTAGCTGGGCAGCTGAGGCCTTGTCTATGATGGGAAAAGGGGTGAAAGGGGTGGAAGGGTGGGGAAAGGATACAAGTTGTGGAAAGAGTGAAGCAGGAGGGTGGGAAGGAGGCAGGTTGGGGTCATAGCAACTGGCAGAGGCCTTGTCAGTGGCAGGGTGAGGAGTAGGAGTGAAATATGGGTAGGGTGGGAGTGGGGAAAGTAAAAGGAGTATAGGAGGTAGAAGGGGTGGGATGCAGATGGGGGGAGGGAGTGGGAGAGAAGGCAGAATAGTCTTAGTGGAGCTGGGTAGGGCCAGTGATCTGGATTAGGCTATGAGGGACAGGCTAACGATTGCATTCACACCCACAAGAGGCTGTGATGTGTGCATGAAGATTAAAGTTGTAGAGCCCAATCTTGGATTCAGCAGATATATTTTCAGGCAGTCCATTGAACCAGAAGGAGGCACAGTAATCAAAGGACCTCTGACCCTTTGCTGTATGGTGGAAATGTACTAGGCATGACAGGCTGATCCTGTCCCTATTCTTATGGGGGTTTGATGTTGAACAGAGTATGTTTCAGAGGGTCGGGGCGGTTAGGCCAAGGATGATTTTCTTGGCCATAAGGCAGGTCTGGTAATTTATCCTACCACTGAAGTGTAACCAGCTAGACTAGGTGTACAGGTCACAGGTATGCGTGAGTCAATTTGCACCTGTAACTAACTTGCAGGCTTTGTTAAGTACAATTTTTACCCGGTTAAGCGTAGTGTCCAATGTGGCACCATAGATAACGAGTCCATAGTCAATGATAGGGGGAATGTTGCTGTTGATTGCAAACCCAGAGTGCCCCCGGAGTCAGGCAGTGTTTGTGGTGGTGGACTAGGCCAATCCTTGTGTTTACTGCTTTTGCGACATAAACAACATGGTGGGTGAACGAGAATGAGCAGTCGAGCGTGAGCCCTAGATATCTGAAAGTGTGGACTACTTCCAACAAAATGTCTATATAATTGTGGACGGTTATGGGATGGGATTTGAATTTATTATTGGGATTGGTGAACAACATGGTCTTTGTGTTTTGGTAATTCATAATGAGTTTATGCTCTATGAACCAAGATTCAACCACACAGAAGTCCATCTAAAGTTTTTTCTCCAGAGTGAGTGGGTCTGGACTACTGGCAAAAAGTACTGTGTCATCCACATAAAGAAGGATGTTGTCTGTACAGACCTGTGGAGGCTATTAAAGAAAATGCTAAAAAGCAACAGGCCTAGAACAGACCGTTGTGGGGCACCCGAGTAGACCATGCTTCTATCTGCTAGTGCTTTGCTTATTTTAACCTGTTGTGTTCTGTCTTTGAGATAACTAGTGAATCAAGCCACTGTTTCAGCTGAGAGTCTAGTTTCTGCAAGTTGCTGTAGTAGGAGTGAATGGTTCATGGTAATGAAGGCTTTGGTGAAATTGATATAGGCAGCCCCCACCAACTCACCTTGGTCATGTGCACGGTGGATGAAACCAGAGTATTCCAGGAGGGTTGTGGTGGTGCTGTGTGATTTCTGGAACCCATGTCGCTGTGAGCATCAGATATGATATTTGTCCAGGTACTCCGTTAACTGGTCAGCTACAATACATTCTAGAGCTTTTGATATGGGACGATAATTACTGTGCATGGCTCTATCACCACTATTGTGGACGGGCGTAACTACAGCAGCCTTTCATCTCTGGGGGAAATGGCAGAGCTTTAGTGATAGGTTAAAGATTTTGGTGTGGGGGTAATTAGTTCATGTAGAGTGAGGGTGATGAGTTTGAGGTCCAGGGTGTCATAGCTGGTGCTGGGTTTATTAAGCACATGCAGGAGATAACGTCTGGCTTCTTTTTTGGTGATCGCCTTGAACTGGAAGGGGGAGAGCTACTTGGACCTCGGCTGTTCTGGACTCCAATTTGAGCATTGGAATGATCAAAGAAGTCAAGGAGTAAGAAACTGCTGACATCAGTAAAAGCACTGTTAAAAATGTCTGCCATATCTTTGAGGTCCTGGGTGGCTACCCCGTCCATCTCAAACAAGGCTGGTGGGCATTTGTTGAGCTTCCCTGTGAGGTTTTTTTAGGTTGCTCCAGAAATTCTTATGGTTTCCCCAGGATCTGGTGAGCTCATTCTTAAAGTGTTGGCTTTTAGCCATACATATTACACTGGTGCAGTCATTTTTTGCCCTTTTGTAGAGCTGGATGTCTGCTTGTTTACCAGACACATGTGCCCAGTGCCAAAGATCATCCCATTTGGCATAAGTTGAAGGAGGGCAGGGGAAATCCAGGATTTGCTTTTGCCTTTTGGGCTGCATTTCATCATAGGTGCATGGGTGTCACATGCATCTTTAAAAGTGTTGATAAAGTGCTCAAGGGCACAATCCACATCATTGAGGGTGTCAAACTGTGACCAGTCATGACGACTGAGCCTGGATTTAAGTTGCTCTATTTGCCACTGTTTCAGGATATATCTGGTAATGGTTCTGGAGGGGAGGGTTGATGACTTTATTTGACCATGTTAGCAGCACTGGGAAGTGGTTGGTTATTGAGTCAGGGAGGACAGAGAGACTGACAATCTCTCAGGGCAGTATTTCAGCACCCAGTCTATAAGCATACTGGTGCCTGTGCGGTAGTTGTGCCTGGTAGGGGTGTCTACCATCTCTGTTATATTGATGAAGATAAGGCATCCCTATAGCTTCAGCTTTGGGAGATTGCCAGTTGACATTGAAGTCCCACAGCACAATTAACTTGATATTCTTCTGTTGGCTGCTTTAAACCTCGAGGACCTTGTTTACTATGCATGATTGTTCTCTGGGAGGGGGATGTAGAGTGAGATGGTGGTAATTGCTTTGTTCTGGGATCCCAGCAGTACTTTAAAGTGAGTCCCTGTGCAAAGTTTCCTATATACAGCTTAGGGAGGATGCTGCCACAGAGGGTATCTCTAATGTAGATGGCACAACCTCCACTCTTTTTTTTAGCCTATCTTTCCTATACACGGTATAGCCTTGGAGTGATGCTACTGAGTTGGGGATCTTTAGCGTGAGCCAAGTCTCCACAATAGAGAGTACATCCAGATTGTTCTGCAAGACACATACCTGGAGTGCATCAAATTTTTCTTGCAAACTGCAGACATTAAGTGATGCCAGGGTGAGGGGGCAGTTTGGAATGGTAGCATGTGGCAGGTGCTACAGGCTTGTATTAGGGTGGATGTTGCCTGATATTAGCAGCAGCATAAGAGTTATCCATAGCACCTATGACTTTATTAGTTTGATGTTTGTTTGGTGCCTCCTTGTACTTGACAAACCCATACAGACTATGTGTAGTACTACTGGCTGTTTTGAGGGGAGTAGTGGGGGTGGTTGAGTATTGCTGTTGCACATTAATGATCCATCCACTAATAATCCATCTAGTAGACTGCTAGTGGGAATATTGGTGACATGCTGACACAGTTATTGCCTTGTTATTACAAGATTTGCCCTATCTGATACATTTTTCGACCACACAGCTAACTTAAGCAGGGATAGGATTAGGGAAAAATACATAGGAAAAAGAGGCAGAGGCCAATCAGGATAAGCCTAAAAAAGGCACCTGATTTAAATCTCCATGGCAGATCAGCTGGTTGCAGGGAATACCCATACCTTCAAAAGTCCACAGCAAGCAGGAGCTTACCTTTCCTGAACCGCCAGAGTGGGTCTTTATGGGGCGAGGAGCTAGTTCAGGGCTTCACTGGCTGAGTGAGCCAGTTCAGAGCTTCACCAGATTCACACTTGTTAGCTAACAAGCTGGTAAGGAATCAGGGTGGTAGAATGGAGGGGCCAGGACGCCATGGGCTGTGGGACCATGATGGGGAGCAAGGGAGAGGTAGTGGGGAGGGCAGACAGTGCTGCGTCTGAGAGGGGGTAGTGGGGAGTGAGAGGGAAGAGAAGAGGGAAGAGAGACTATAGAGAAAAGGAAAGGGAGGATACAAAGGGTTTGCTGGAGCATGGCTAGGGTAATGAGTTGGGCAGCCTTGTGAGGAGCTATGATACAAATGAAAATAATAGTTTTTATTTAATTATACTGTATTATTATCCACTTACATAAGCAGTGTGGATTGTGAATGTTTCAGGAGCTTCAGTTGTCAGACTAGAGCCAGCAGGTGGAGTAGTTAGGATGGGAGGTACCAAGATCAAAGGTTGGGGGAGCAGAATAACAGGGCAGAATGATTTTCCCGGGGAAGGAGGGGAGCAAAAGTGAGCTGATTGGTTCTACAAGAAAACAGGCACTATATATTCAACACCACCCTAGGGTAGAAGGGATGGCTGGGGACCAACTCCCCACCCTAAGGTGGACCAACTCCACATCCTAACCAACTCTGGGTCATGGAAAGTTTGAGTGTCTGGCTTTCAGTCATCGGGATGGTGGTCTGTCAGGAAATTGCTGTGTCGGGATTTCGGGTTCAGGATTATGAGGGTCAGGATTCCGATTGTTGGGGTTTTGTTATACTCCTGTTTATAAAGTAGGAGTGTGCTCACTGCCCATCACTCAGTGGTCGACCAAGGTAATAAGCAGAGGGGCTGTACTGATCACAGTCACAGTGAGGTGGCTGCTTGATTTTATTTTATTTTTATGTCTATACAGATTAGCACACTGGGATACAATCTCTTTTACTGGTATAACCTGTGGTCCATAAAAATTACATTTGCATACACAGGTTACACAGTGACATACATTTTTCATAAAATTGCAATGTACAATGCACAGCAAACAATAAAATATGTGAATTGGAATACAAATTCTAGGTCACTAAATAGGACTTTCATTTTAAAAAGCAGTCACGCATAAGCAAGGTCCTAAGATGTGATTTTAACTTTTTTGCAAATAGATCATAACTTTTTATACTTCTAATTTCAAAAGGAATATCATTCCAAATCATCGGTGCAATGTATCCAAAGGTACTCTGCCCATTTGATGTACATCTATATGGGACTTTTAAAAATGTATAGTCACATGTTGATCTAGTATGAATTTCAATTTGTGGTGTCATAAGTTAAATTTTCAGACTGATAGGTATACCAGATTGTTGTATTCTGAATAAAAATTTAGTGAGGGTAAACTTGTGTGACTGTTAACCACCCCAGGTCATTAATAATGTCGAATACTAAGCATACAGCATGGCATGTTTAAACTTTCCACTGCCAAAATTGACTATATTTACTTCAAGCACCATGTCAGGACTGGGTCTTCTTAGTTTCAGACTAAGAGGGAGTAAATCGAAGGGTCCCACCTTGATGGTGGTGATTTAGATTACTCAAATTGGAATTCCAGTCTAAAAGTTTAAATATGTTATGTTGTGTGTGGTGGGGGGGTGGTGTGCACTAATGTCTTTGGAGTGTATGTTGTATGCCACAACCTAGTAGCACCCCTTAGAAGAAATAATAATTCCAGTGTGTGAAGTAACAAAAGGTTTGAGCATGTTATTTTTGGATTTGTTTGAGTTTTGGAAGTCCGTGATGCGCCTTCTTAGCATGCTCCATTTGGAGCACTTGTGTAAAATCTTTGATGGGAGCATGGTATATAAAAGGAGTCAATTAGACACATTAGCCATTGAGGCACTGGAAAGATACAGACTAAACTGAAGGGTCCCACCTCGACAATGGTGATTTTGCTTACTCAAATTGGAATTCCAGTCTGAAACGAAGAGAACCCATTCCTGACATGGAGCTTGAAATAAATATAGCCAATTTTGGCAGTGGAAAGTTTAAATATGTTATGCTGTGTGTGTGGGGGGGGGGGTTGGTGTGCACTAGTATCTTTGGATTGTATGTTGTATGCCACAACCTAGTGACATCCCTTAGAAGAAATGTGAATTCCAGTGTATGAAGTAGCATAAAAGGTTTGAGCATACTATTTTTGGATTTGTTTGAGTTTTGGCAGTCCATGGTGTTCCTTCTTAGCATGCTCCCTTTGAAACACTTGTGTAAAATCCTTGATGGGAGCACAGTGTATAAAAGGAGTCAATTAGACACATTAGCCATTGAGGCACTGGAAAGTTAAGAACTAAATCGAAGGATCCCACTTTGATGATGGCAATTTAGCTTACTCAAATTGGAATTCCAGTCTGAAACTAAGAGGGCCCACTCCTGACATGGAGCTTGAAGTAAATATAGTCAATTTTGGAAGTGGAAAGTTTAATTATGTAATGTTGTGTGTGTGGGGGGGGGGGTTAGTGTGTGCAAGTATCTTTGGATTATTCATTAATAATATCACAGTGGTGTGCAGTATTTGATGCTAATAATGCAAATCTTTCAATCTTATTTAATAACATAGCTTTCCGCTGTACTGTGCTATCAGGTGCATTATCAGCTACTATACAGGCATATTGTAATATAGGCAATAGACATTGATTTGCAATTGCCAAGCATGCATTGTAAGTAAAATTAGAAAGACAGACAGACAAACAGATACTTTATGTGTATAGCGCTCCTTTCCAAGGATTCGGAGAGGTTTACAATCAATACAACACAACATTTTTATAAGTATAGAAAAATACAATTAAAATCAGCACTAATATCCAATCAGACGTAATAAATAAAACTATCTATCTATTCAATCCCAGTTAACTCAATTATCGAAAAATTAAAAGCCTGTTTAAATTAAATAAGTTTTTAAACCTTTTTTGAAATCTATACAATAAGGCAATTTTTGCATGAATTTTAGACATAATTATTTGTACATGGGACCCCTAATTAAGAATAGGTTCTAACATGACTCCCAAATATTTGATACAGTTCACATTTTCATACATTGTTCCATCCAATAATCTAATTTGTAATTTGTTACCATTCTCTTTTATCCTTGCTGATGTCCTGAATAACATTATTTTAGTTTTCTGCTTATTTAGCATTATTTGATTTCTCATGAATCAACTTTGCATTAAATTTAGTTCACTTGTGGGGCACTGTTAAGCCATTGTTAAAGCTAAATGCATTTGTTAAGAGCTCCTCAGTTTCAGATGGAACATTTGAAGAAACTTACAGAAAAGTGGATACTTTTGACTGAATTTTTTATATTCATTTTGATGGAATGTCCATCATTAGATATGGAGAAATGTATTTCCCCAAAACCCACCAGGAGAGGTGTTCTGGCCTGAGGACCTGTTGGAAAAGCCAGAACAGGGGTCTCCCCTACTGCAGTAACCCACTGAGATGTGGGAGCAAAACAAAGGCATCGCAGAAGCCCACTCTTGCCTCAATACAAACTTTTTTGAATGAGTTTCAAGCTGAGGTGAGGCAGTCAACTTTTCGTATTGAGATTTCACTTTCAGCTATATCTATTCACTGCACTGCTATGGAGACAAGAATGCAGAAAGTGGAGAAATTGATTGAGAATAATGAGGGGGGGATGAAAGCCATTTCAGCTGGGATCCTGACCTTAGAGGGAGTTACAAATGAAGCATTACATGAGCAATTAGCCCATATGTCAAGACTAGAACGTTTAGAAGATAATATGCATCAGAGAAACTTGAGGCTAATTGGGTACCCGACTGTGACAAATGTTGAACTGAAAGATGCAGTACAGAAGGCACTGATGGCCATTTTTTCAGTCAATCCTTCTCTTTCTTTGGAGTCTGTGTTTCGACCAGCTTCCCATCTACCTAAAGATTTGTTGAATTTAACTTAATAACCTGGGGCAAGATACGTGATAATTACTTTTCATACTCTGTCTGAAAGGAACAAGATTCTTCAATTAGTCAGACAAAAGAAGCAATTTTTTTATGAGGGCCATTGCATTCATTTGTACCCTGACTTCTGTATGTAGATCCAATGTAGGAGAAAGCACTTTCTGTCTATACTGTCAGAATTCAAGGAAGCTGGAATTATTGTGGTTTTACTTGCACCTGCTTGTTTAAGAGTCCAGTTCCAGGATAAGAATTATTATATTGATGATCCTGAGGCTGCTAGAACTTTTTTTTGAAAGTAACATTAAAATCCCTGAAGATATTGGCTCAGATTTTGAGGAGGAGAAGGTGAATGAGGTGACTGAGTATGTTCCTGTTTGAAGTTTGAACTGTGTCATTACAGAGAACATAGACTTTGAATAACTTTTGATTTACTTATACTTGGGACTTGAAAGTAAAATGGACTTAAGGGGATGGATGCCTATTTCTGTCATAAATATGTAGTAGGGTAGTTAAAAGCTTGGAGCATAAAAAGAAACACAGAAACATAGAAACATAGAATTTGATGGCAGATAAGGACCGCTTGGCCCACCTAGTCTGCCCATTTTCCTACCTAACAGATAAGCTGCAGAAAAGAGAAAAAAAACTATTTTTTTTTCTCTTAAGGTGGCTCTAAGTAATAATTTGTTGAATATTGTTTTCTCTTTTTAACCTCCCCCCCAAAAAAATATAAACATTCTTTTTGTGCCTTATTTAGTTACAAAGAATAAGGGGGAAATTATGTTCTTAAAGATTTTCTTTTATTGTAATTAAATTTTAATGGGAACATTCTTGTCTTAAGGAATAATTAAAAATAAAGTACAAAAAAATTCAGTTCCCTTGTTAATGTTTTATTCAAGTCTAGTATTGATGTACTTTGATAGTAAATAATAGAATCATCTGTGTATAATGTAAGACTCACATTCTTGATGAATGTTGTAACAGAATAAAAAAATGTAGAAAACAAAATGGGTCCTAATATGGAGCCATGCGGGTCTTGGCATTTTACTGATGCCTTCTCGAAAACACACCCTCCCTCCAAATTTAACCATATGAAATATTTCTGACAAGTAGTCTGCAAACCATTTAAGTGCTGATTCTACTACCCCAATCTGCTCCAGTTTTCTTATTAGCAAGGTGTGATCAACCAGACGAAATATCTTGTTCAAGTCCACGAACATGGCCCTGGTCAGGCAACCATTCTCCATGCCCTCATGGACCACGCTTATGACCCTGAACAAGGCAGTCTCCATGCTTCATCCTTTCCAAAATCCATGCTGGCTCTGTGACAAGAAATCATAAGTTTTGACATAATTAATCAACTGACAATATACTAATGTTTCTTGTATTTTAGATAAAGCTGACAATATAAAAATAGGCCTATACTTAGTGAATTCACCAATGGGTTGTATTTTATGTACTGGTACAACATATGAGTGCTTCCACAGATCAGGTACCTCCCACAAACAGAAAGACAAATTAAAAATAATACTTATTGGATACATTATTTCTGCAGATGCTAGTCTCAACATGTCTGGAGACAGCCCATCAAAGTGGGATGCCAAAGGGAAAGGGTGGGGTGACCTGGGTTGGCATTATGTGGAGAGGGCTTGTATTTGCAATTGTGAGAGTAGGGGCCACTAGATGCCAGGGATCATAGAAACATTGAAAATGACAGCAGAAAAAGACCAGGGGTTCATCTAGTCTGCTCATAATTACCTATCAAACCTCAAGACCTATTGTCCATACATACTATCCTTCAATATCCACCCCCTTTTCCCCTCCCGATTACTAACACCCTAGGTATCCGTTATGCCCTTCACTTTGTCCCAGCCATCTTTAAAACATTTATGATTTTGTCGCTTACCACCTTGATTAGCAGACTGTTCCATGCTTTCACTACCCTTTCTGTAAAATAAAACGTTCTCATATCTCTCTCCTGAACCTCCTCACATCAGTTTTCACTTGTGCTTCCATGCTCATGAACTGTTACTCAGGCTGATTAGTTTCTCACAGTTCACCTTGTTTATTCCTTTCGGGAACTTGAAGGTCTGTATCATATCACCCTTCTCTTATCTAGTCTCCAGTACTTACATGTTCAGTGCCTTGAGCTGATCCTCATACTATCCATCCTGCCAGCCCTGTATCATCTTGATCACCCTTTGTTACACCATATTTAGCCTATTCTTATCTTTCCTGAAGTGAGGACTCCAGAACAAGACACAGTACTCCAGCTGCAGCCTCACTAATGATCTATAAAGAGATAGTGATACCTATTTTCCTCTTTTTTCAGCACCCCTTCCAATACATCTCACCATCCTATTTGCCTTACCATAGGCCTTGTTGCGCTGGCTTGATTGTTTAAGGGAGTCACTAATAATGCCTCCTGGGTTCCTTTCCTCATCTGTAGTGCTCAGCTTTACTGTTCTTATCACATACTCTGTCCTGGGGTTCTTGTTCCTTCGGAGCATCATCTTGCACTTTTTGGGCATTGAATTTCAACTGCTGAACCATGAACCACCTTTTTAGTCTTTGAAGATCATTCTGCATCTCCCTAATTCCCACATCACTATCCACCCTCCCACAGAACTTAGTGTCATCTGCAGAGACACAACTTGCCCCACATTCCTTCTCCAGTATCGCTGATGAACATATTGAAGAGGACAGGACCCTGGATGGATCCCTGCGGCACTCCACTCATAACCTCCTCTTTTAATTTGACACCAATAATCACAGCCTTTTGCTGCTCCTCTTTCAACCAATTTCCTACCCATGTCATTACAATAATTGGAACATCTGAATGGCAGTTTGTGGTATGGTGACCACCAGACACCAGGGATCATTTTACTATAATAATTGGGGCCATATAAACTAAGATCAGTGGCAGGGAAACCTCTTGTTGCCTGGGAACACTTTATTATACTACATGGGGGCATCGGAATAGTGACCACGGGTAGGTTGATAATGCAATGTGCACCACTGTGTGCTCCAGTGAGGGCAGAGTTTTTGGAAGCAGTAAACAGCATTGCAATTTCAGCTGTTCAGCACTTTCAAAACCTTTGTATGTAGGGCTGTGCCCTGTATACATGAGGGTATCCCTCATGTGTATGACCACAGTGGTACATATGGACATGATCAGGTTAGCATCAGAAACCATTCAATATACCACTGTGCTATTCCCAGCTAGCGTGGGGCTGAGATGTTTAGTGCTGCACTAATGTTCTGAAAATGGGGCCCAACTGGCTAATAATCCTGATCTATGCCTCTTAAGGTGAAGAAAGTAAACAAAAAAGTTATCTATACTTTTGTTTAATGTTCACAGAGGCAGTGGAAGGTGAGGGACCACAGCTAAGGGACAGCAGCATCAAAGGAAGGAAGGTGGACAGTACTCCATTTACAGAGGAAAGAGTCCTGAAGGAACTAGCAAATCTGAAAGTGGACGAGACAATAAAGCCGGATGGGACACAGCTAATGATATTGAAGGAGCTTAGAGAGGTGCTGGCTACATCTCTGATGGTTCTGTTCAAACATTCACTGGAGATGGGAGTGGTTCCAGAGGGCAGATATAGTCCCACTTCACTAAAATGGTAGCAGGGAGTAGACTGGCAATGACAGGCCACTCAGCCTGACTTCAGTGGGTGGGAAATTGATGGAATTACTACTGAAGGAAAGGAGTGTGCAATATCTTGAATTCTGTGGCTTACAGGATTTGAAGCAGCATAGATTCACAGGTAGGAGGTCATGTCAAACAAATCTGATAGATTTTTTGGCTGGATGACCAGGGAATTAGATCAGGGTGGAGCTGCAGATGTGGCCTACCTAAATTTCAGTAAGGCCTTCAACACTGTTCTGCATAGGAGACTCATAAACAAGCTTTGCAGCATTGGAGTGGGTCCAAAGGTGGCAAACTGGATAAGGAATTCATTGGGGGATAGGCAACAGAGGATGGTGGTAAATGGAGGTCACTCCAAGGAAGGGAGGGTGATGAGCAAGGTGCCTCAAGGATCAGTAACAGCACCAGTCCTCTGTAGTGTCTTTATTAGTAACATTGCAAAGGGGCTGGAAGAGAAGGCAAGCCTTTTTGCAGATGACACAAAGATCTGCAATAGAGCAGACTCTCCGGGGGTGTGAGTGTGGAAAGAAAGAATAGAGATTTAAGAAAGCTTGAGGAGTGGTCAAAAGTGTGGCAACAAAGTTCCAAAGTACAGAAGTGTAAAATCGTGCAGATGGGGCAATGAAACCCAGGAGTGAAGTACAAGATGGGGGGTGTGGTACTGGCAACAACCAAGTAGGAAAGAGACCTGGGGGTAATCATATCTGACAACCAAAATGTGGCCAAACTGTGACAAGGTCATGGGGAGAGCTAGTGGGATGCTAGAATGCATAGGAAGGGGCATAACCAGCAGAAAGAGTGAGGTGTATAATTCATTGGTGAGACATCACCTAGAGTACTGCGTCCAGTTCAGGAGACCACAAGTCTGGAAGGATGTAGACAGAGTAAAGGCAGTCCAGAGGAGGGCAACTAAAATGGTGCAGGGCCTGCATCAAAAGCCCTATGAGGAGAGACTAAAGGACCTCATTATGTATTCTTTGGAGGGAGAGGGGAGATATGGTAGAGGCTTTCAAATACCTCATGGGTGTTAATAGGCTACAAGAGGGAAGCATTTTTCAGAAAAAAAAATGTCAAGAATAAGGGGTCATGCTATTAAGCAGGAGTGAGGTAGATTCAGGAGAAACACAAGGAAGTATTTCTTCACAGAAATAGTGGTAGATGCTTGGAACAGCCTCCAAGCGGAGGTGGTCAGGGGTAAAACTGTAATGGGATTCAAGAATGCATGGGATAGGCATAAGGGAATCTTAGGGGTTAGGAAAGGGAAGGTAAAGCTGGAGACCAAGAAGAGTCAGTGGCATTACAGTAGGTAAAGAAAATGGGCAGACTGGGTGGGTCAAGAGATCCATCAAACCATCAAATTCTATGTTTCTGTGTTTCTTATCTGTCTGTTTATATATTTTTTTTCCTCTTGTTTTCCTTGCAGGACTTTTATCAAATTTCTAAACATTGTAGTGTGACTTCAAACATTTATAATAACTGTAATTAAAATACAGTTTCTTCTTCATTCATCCAAGTGCAGTCTTTATTTACTCATAAAAACGCGGTCTGGTGGGCTGGCCTAGTGGCTTGTTGGTAGCAATACTGCCTGCCATGCTAGCAGCCTGGTTTCAGAAGTGGGCCTGTGTCACATGGGGGTCAACTGGGTTGAGAGAAGACTGAGCATTTCAGGGACTGCTCTCCTCTCAGGGAGGGGTAGTCTGACTGTCCCACTCTTCAACTGTCACCTAGCTGAGGACTGGTGGCAGGACAGCAGAACAGCATAAAGGGGAGAGCTCAGACAAGCAAAAACAAGTACATGCCTTTAGCCACACTGGCATCATTGCATGCTTGGCTGCATAGGGGATGAAACCAAAGATAGAACCCCCAGTCACAGAAGGATTCATCAACCTGCCACAGGCTCCTCATCATCTAACAGATAACTAGGCTCTTCCCCTCTCTGGTTATGTGTCTCCTTGTGAATGTACCTTCTGATCCTAACCCAACCACTGGGGGGGGGGTCCATGGGGGATCTCAGAATAGGAAAGTCCTGGGGATGGTGGGTGATGTGGCTGGACAGGTCAGTGGGAAAGGGGATAAAAACCTCTATGAAAAAAGAAAGAAAAAAACAGTTTCTGAAGCTCAAACCACATAACACCTTCATACCATATAAACAGGGTATGCACAATGTGGCTAAATCAGGGCAGGCTTATTACTGGAGACCCAGTCCACCTTGCAGTGCTCCACAGATACATTATGAAGAGGCCAGGGATTAATTTATAGCAGAACAAACTATGGTCAGATTCGACACAGATACTCAGAGTGGTGTGACCGAGTAAAAGAATACTCAGAGCTCTTGGCATGCCAGAGATTGCCATACCAAAGAAGGCAGCCATGACAGAACTGCACATGCCCAATACTCATGCACGAGCAGTTTGAATCGGTAGCTAACTTGGGTATAGTGGCTATCACTTCCACAGTTGTGGAAGAAAAAGTAGTGCCCCATGAAGGGCTTGTGTTTATGCAGCAGGCAGAGGGGAAGAGCAACTAAAAAACTACTAATGGAACTATGACAGAGCACTGTGGAAGCCCACCAGGCAGCAGTCTGGTCACATGCTTCCACAGTGTTCCTCAACTGAATGACAGCAATACATCTGTGGAACTCCTCCTATACAGCCGTAGAAATGCATGCAGTTCCAAATGTTTATATGGTATGAAAGTGATATATTATGAATGTCCTAAGTATTAGGTTCCTATACAAATGTGTTTTTAACAGTAAATGAAGGCAGCACTCAAAAGAATAAACTTCTGAATAAATTAGTTCTAAAAGTTTCTTGTCACATCTCAATATTCAGAAATGTGATTAATACACCACATTTCCTGGTGTCTTATACTCCCTATCCACTCCTCCAGTCCACAGATGTGGGTCTGCTTACAGTACTCCTCTCTCATTTAAGAGTCCAGAGATAGGGCATTTGGAGTTACAGCCACGCTACTGTGGAATCCCCTCCCAGATGCAGTTAACTCCACCCCTACTGTGGATACCTTTAAACACAGGTTTAAAACATATTTATCCACACAAGCCTACCCTGATTATTAACTAACTCCTGACCTGGTTATATTAGTGATTTTATGACAGTTTGATGTATTTATTGAATACAGGATATGCAGTCGGAACCAACACTTGCTTAAAGGGACATTTGATGTATTTGACAAGTCTTCAACACATAAACTTGCTTTGTGCACTTTATATTAAAGTTTTAGCACTTTTTGAAGAAACTGTTTGGTTCATGTCTTTTCTGAATGGGAGCAACACACAGTGTTCTTTTAAGCAAGTGCCAGTTCCAACTGCACTTCCTGTAAACTTTTTTTTTAACCAGGCACTGCTTATCTCTGGTTGTGGTCACAAATCACTCAAATAACTGCACTATATTTATTGAATGTATTTTTAAATGTGTGATTTGTTTTATGAATTGTGAGGCAGTCTGAGCCATTGGAAAGGGCGTCATATAAATAAAATTTGCCTTGCCTTGCTTTGCCTAAAGTTGTGCAAGCAACACAAGATGGAAAACCCCATCAAGAAGTAGAAAAAGAGATAGCCCTATTTTGTTTACTTTTGGCTCTGAAAACTTTAAACATCCTCTCACCAGGCCAGCAGTTTCCTAAGTGCAGCAGGAAATGAGTACAGGGGAAGGGAATTCCAATGGTGGGGCTAATTTCAGTATATAGTGTATTTGTTTCACTGTACAGTTTGTTTCAGTATATAGTGTATGTAGAACATTTCAATATACATTACAATGTATATGTTTCACTATATAATGTATTTGTTTCAGTATATAATGTATATGGAATTTTTAGTCTATAGTGTATGTATTTCAGTGTATAGTTTGTGTTTCACTGCGTAGTGTATTTACTTCAATATATACATTAGTATGTGTAGATTTTTTTTTAATATATTGTGTCTGTATTTAGATATGTAATGTGGTTGTTTCATAATATAGAGTATGCAGGTTTTTTCACTAGGTTGTGTATGTGTTTCAGTATGTAGTGTATTTGTTGAAGTACATAGTGTATGCGGATTTCTCACTGTATGGTGCATTTATTCCAGTAGATAATGTATATGTTTCAATATACTGGATAGTGTATTTTTTATTTGTAGAAATAATTGGTAACAACCTTTGAGCACAAATTCTCATTTGCAAAAATTCCATGTCTAATGGAGGATGTATACAGAGGACAGAAAACAGTAGACAGTGTATATGGATTTTTTTAATGTGTAGTGTATACATTTCAACTTGTAGTGTATTTGTTTCAGTAAATAGCGTATGTGGATTTTTCAATACAGTTATATAGCGTATTTGTTTCAGTATATAGTGTATGTGGATTTTCATACTTAGTATGTGTATTTCTGTAGATAATGTATGAATTTCATAATGTAAGCATTTCACTATATGATATATTTATTTATTTATTTAAAGTTGGTGACCGGGAAAGGCACACTGAGCCGAGGCTCATTTCCAGGTGCGACCCGGGTACAAGATGTACACTGAGAGCTAAGTAGAGAAAATACAAGAAGTTCTAGTTACAGATGTAAAGTACAACAGCGGCGTGCATGACAGTTCTAGTTACAGATGTAAAGTACAACAGCGGTGTGCATGACAGCGCAGTTAATTGCATCATCTGGGTCTTTCATTGCTAGTTGAGTTGCTTAAATCACCATAAGTAAGTACAGTAATCAACATAAATCAGAAGGTTATATATGCAGCTTTTGGCTGGAAACATGATGGAGTGGACTAGTAGCAGGATAGGACTGTGGGCACTCAGGGAAATGAAAGGTGAGGCTGTCAGCAGCAGGAGATTACCAAGGGGGCCAGCCATAGGAGGCTAGACTTGAGTCAAGGAGGGACCTTGAGAGCAACCGGGGCAAGGGGGCCAGGGAGGAGTCTGAGTAGTAGCTTAATAGCTGCTAGGGATGGGGGCTGATGGAGGTTGGGGGGAATTGTTCCAGAGGAGGGAGAGGTGATAGAAAAAGGCTGCCTTCCCAGAGGCGGAGAGGGGGCATGTGAGTTGGAAGGTGTGCGCGCCTCTGTGGTGGAGCGGATAGCCAGAGTAGCTGGTTGGTGAGAGGCAGGAGGAGAGGTAGGGAGGTAGAGAGCCTAGCCAGTATTTAGCTAAGAGGGAGGCACTATGGATAGCCCTCCTGTGTGAGAGTGGGGTCAAGAATAGAGAAGAGTAGAGGAGGCAGTGGTGAGTAAGTGGGGGAGAGGCTGTGGCGGACCTACAGAAGGAGTTGAGGAGGATGTCGAGTTTTGAGAGGGATGAAGCTGGGGCACTATAATGCGTTTCATTATAATGTATGACATCCATGTCAGTATACAGTATATGCATTTCATTATATAATGTATGTATTTCATCATATAGTGTATGCAGTTCACTACGTTGTGTATGTGTTTCACTCTATGGTGTTTATATTTCACTATATGATACATATATTTCATGATATAGTGTATGTGTTTTACTATTATAGGGGCACAGTAGTGCCACTATAGTTAGAGTTAAGTAGGGTGTTCAATGTTAAACCCCTAACTTTGGTGGAATGTTTTGCGACAACAGCTTGTGCAGTTTCTGAGACCAAATGTGTCCTTTTTTTCATAAATGTCTGATTTTTTTCTTATACTTAACATAGATTTATTTTTTGCTCTCACCTACAGCCTACATGGGAAGGAATTTTTGCCCTTAACATGCAGCAGACATGTGTCATGTCCCAAGGTAATGCCTTTGACAGGTCTGGTGAAACGATATTGAAGGGTACCCGAGTTATAAGACTTTTCAATTTCATTTTTTCCAAGCTGCGCATGTGCTGTAGGTTTTCAGAGTTAATGTTCAACAACAGAAGTAAAAATTGTATGTCACACATGCTGATTTCTGCTTTCACACCACTGAATTGGCGGGGCATCAAACATTTTCTGTGCCCTGCTAACCACCATCTTGTTGATTTTTTCCACGAACTGACAAAGGTGGAAAATCCATAAAAATGCTGAGATTTTTAAAAGCAAACATCAGAACATAGCTAAACAGGATCCATTTAGCTGGATTCTGATGTTTGTTTTTTAATATTGTGCCCACTATCATATTGTCAGGGCACACACAATCCCAGGTGCCCAGCTTAGCAAAAGAGGTGCTTCCCCAGCGTTCTCTTTATGAGAATGCTGGGAATTTCTTGAGTTCTGCAGCCACAACTGAAGTGGTGCTGCTAGCTGCAGTGTTAGCTGTGAGCTGTCCTTTTTCCTAGTGTCTAGTGGCACCCATCACTTATCAAATGATGTCCCTGGTGTCTACTGGTACCCCATCCTCCAGTTTCCATCCCCTAATTTTTATTTTAGTCCCTCCCCCCTGTTTTAATGAATGTGCTGACATCTGGGGGCCCAATCCCTGTGTCAGCATTACAAGCCCCCATTCCCCCAGCAATGTGGGACACTGGGAGCCCACACCCAGTGTACTAAAATATTTACTTACTTGTACCTGTAAGAAGAAAATAGTCCCTGATGTGTTTTTTTAACCTAAAAAAAGAAATCAGTACCCCATTGTCCCCACCATCCCCCTCCCCCATCCCAACCCTTCCACTGAGCACCCACCTCCCCATACCCCCTTACTCTATACTTACCACTGGGGGTCACACACTGTCATCTTCTGTGGACTGAGACATGTCTGCACTCTTCAAAGCCGTACAATGAACTGAGGAATCAAGGTAAGTGTTGTATAATATATTTCATTGGCATTTTGAACTTATGTTCATAACTTTGCCATTTTTAGGAATTTGTTTGCCAAATTTTCAACATGGCCTTTTTGGGACACTACCTCATGAACACTGGCAATGTTATTTAATTAAACAAGACCAGAAGGTGATTTTTGTGGTTGCTGTATGAAATCACCTTTTGGGACTGAACAATGAAATTTCACAACAAGTGTTCATGAGGTGGGGTCTCAAAAAGGCCATGTTGAAAATTTAGTGAAAAAATTCTTAAAAATGGGCAAGTTATGTGGGTTCCTTGAACATTTTTAATACACGTGCATAGCTTTGGTCATTTTCAAAATTTTAACTCCAAATTTTCAACATAGTCATTTTTTCACACCACCTCATGAACAGTACAGCTGTCATTTTTCACATCCTGTCTGAAGCGTGCTTTTGCACCTGTGGCCTGAATGGCATTTTGGCATGGATTTATGCATTTTCATCTATGGAATTTATGACGTGAGATCATAAGAAGACTATGTTAAAAATGTGCGCTCAAAATATGAAAAAATGCAAAATTTATGACCATTTATTTCGCTACACCCACTCATAACTCTGGAAATGTTAAATAGTTTCACCCAGATTTTCAACATAGCCTTCTTATTACCCCACCTCATGTATTTCACAGCTGTCATTTTTCAAATCCTGACCAAAATGTGTTTTCACAGCTGTGGTGCAGAATGGCGTTGCAGTTGCACAGAATTACATTTTGGTGGGGATTCAAAAATTTTCTATACTGGGTACATAAGGTTGGGTAATACAATAGCTATGCTGATAATTTGGTCACTGTTGTCCTATAAATGGAAATGCAGGGCCCAGAGGACCATCTGCTTCCTCAGCTGCATACATATACACATCTACGGAGGGATTGGAGGGCAGGGCCCAGAGTTCCCTGTGATCCCACAGGCAAATAAGGATATGATTATACTATCTTAAAAAGTAGGGAAATGAATTGCAAACAGACTGTGTTAATGCTGTAGTTAGGGTTACGACCACAAAAATAGGGAAATGTGGCATTAGGGTTTCCAAACCTAACATGCCACCTCAATGCTGCTACACCAACAGGCATTGGGGGTGTGCCTTGGGGTTGTTAGCCCTAACACTCACCCCATTCTCCTATACTGTACTCATCTCAGCTTATTTACTTATGGAATGGGGTGTGCGTTAGGGCTGACAACCTCAAGACACCCACTGACACCTGTTGGTGTGTGCAGTGTGGAGGTGGGATGTTAAGTTTGGAAACCCTAACACCATATTTCCCTATTTTTGTGGCTTCTAACACTAACTAGAACATTAACACAGTTTTTTTGTTTTTTTTTTGCAATTTATAGACTATATATACACACTGTAGCCAGAGGTTCTGAATGATGTCTCTAATGGTATCCCATAGTCAACTCTTATCACCCCCGAAATATCCCAATAAATATGCAAACATGTTTTGACTTAGTAGAGAAGGATTTGGAAAGTATTATCAAACAAGAGTCCAAAGGATGCTGTAGGAAACAATTTAACTTAACAGCCAATCAGTTTGCTACACTAAGGAGAATGGAAAATTACCCTTCCCTTCAAGACTTTGCCTAGTATAGGAAGAATGGTAGCAGGATTGAGGCATGCATAGGACAGGCATAAGGGGACCTTAGTAACAGGGCTGGGGAGGGGAAAGTGGTAGCACAGTAGGTAGGGACATTTTAGGGCAGACTAGGTGGCCAAAGAGGTCCTTTTCTGCTGGCAACATCTGTGTTTCTACATATGAGACAATTATCTGACAGGAACAGCTATGAACCAGCAGGTAGAAATCCATCAGAGGAGGTCAAAACACATTACTTGGGATTACTCGGTACTGTAAGGTAGAAGGAGGCCCAGGACCCATCATGGCTACCTCCCCACTCCTTGAGGGAAATAGTTTTAAATACCCAGGATATCTTTATCTAATTTAGCCTTGAATTGCTCAGGATTGGTAGCATCAACAATATTCTATGGTAATTTATTTAAGAGCATAGTAGTCCTAATAGTATAAAAATGTTTTCTTTTGTTTGTAACTGCCCAAGGCACTATTAATTGTTTGGTATTACACCTAAGGTTGGTACACTTATTGGCATATGTGATATCATATTCAGCCATCAGTTGTTCATCCTGCAGGATTTTGAATCATAATAAAACATCTCCGCTCTGATGTCTAGCTTCTAGTTCAAACAAGTTAAGTTCCTTGCACCTATCTAGATAAGAACGTTTATTCAACCTGGAGATGATCCTTGGACACTATCCAGGAGTTTTTTATCCTTAGTTAAAAACGGGGCCCAGCAGGAAGCTTCATAATCAAGATGTGGCCTTATATATGATTTATAGGAAGGTAGGATACATGCTTCCTGTCTAGAGGTAAATACCCTCTCTTTCCATATCAGTATCCTATTTTCCCTAAGTGTTATGTGTCGAATGTGATCTCCCAATAATAGAAGATTATTTATTATTATGCCTAGATCTTTTTCAGATTGACATATCTTAAAGGCTTATTATTTAAATAATATTGTATTGGAGTCACTTCTGTAGGAAAGAATAGTTGAGTACCTAGAGGCCAGTGGGGCACAGAACCCAAGGCAGCATGGGTTCACAGTGGGAAGGTCATGTCAGATGAATCTAATAGATTTCTTTGACTGGGAGACCAAAGTAGTAGACCAGGGAGGGGCTGTGGACATGGCCTACCTAGACTTTAGCAAGGCATTTGACACAGTCCCACACAAAAGATTAATAGTCAAATTAACCAGCCTGGGAGTGGGTCCCAGGGTGGTAGCCTGGGTAAAACATTGGCTGGACAACAGGACACAGAAGGTAATTGTAAATGGAGTCCACTCTGAAGAAAGAGGGGTTACTAGTGGGGTACCACAGGGTTCAGTATTGGGTCCAGTCCTTTTTAATGTCTTCATAAGTGACATTGCAGAGGGACTGGAAGGAAAAGTTTGCCTCTTTGCAGATGACACAAAGATCTGCAACAGGCTTGATACACAAGGAGGCGTGGAAAGGATGAGAAGGGACTTGGCAAGGTTGGAGGAATGGTCAGAAGTATGGCAGCTAGGATTCAATGCAAAGAAGTGCAAAATAATGCACCTGGGAAACAAGAACCCAGGGGAAGAATACACAGTGGGGGGAGGTAGTAACAACAACAAAACAGGAAAGGGACCTGGGGGTAATCATATCAGATGACCTTAAGGTTAGCAAGCAATGTGAGAAGGCAGTAGGATGGGCTGGGGCATACTGGGATGCATAGGGAGAGGCATCAGCAACAGAAAACAGGAAGTTGTTATCCCTCTGTACAGACAGTTGGTGAGACCCCATCTGGAGTACTGCATCCAGTTCTGGAGATCCCATCTCCACAAGGACATAGATAGGACAGAGGCAGTCCAGAGGAGGGCAACTAAAATGGTGCAGGGTCTGCAAGAGAAGCTGTATGAGGAGAGACTAAAGGAACTTAATATGTATACCCTCGAGGAAGAAGGGAGAGGGGGGACATGATAGAAACTTTTAAGTACCTCAGTGGAATCAACAAAGTCCAAGAGGGTAGCATCTTTCAGAAAAAGAGATGTGCAAGAACAAGGGGACACAGTTTAAAGATAGAGAGGGGGAAGTTCAGGGGCAATGTGTGGAAGTATTATTTCACAGAGAGGGTAGTGGATGCATGGAACAGCCTTCCTGAGTAGGTTGTGGGGTCTAAAACTGTGGGAGAATTCAAGAATGCATGGAACAGACATAAGGCCATTCTTGTGGGGGGTAGGAAGAAACAGGCTATTGGTTAACTAGGATCTGCGGCCTATCCTGCAGGTAGGAAAATGGGCAGACTAGATGGGCCAAGCAGTCCTTATCTGCCGTCAAAGTCTATGTTTCTATGTTTCTATGTATCTGCTGGTTTTTAGCTCCGAGGTACATTATATATTTTTCATCATTTAAGGTCATTTTATATTTATTGGCCCACTTCTCCAGTAGTGTAATATCTTTTTGGAATGTCTCAATTTTATTGACAGAGGCAACTTCATTGCAAAGTTTGGTATCATCAGTGATTGTTGATATGCCCAAATATTTCATGATGTAAGTCGGATATAAAAATCCCCAAAAGTGCAGATCCCAGCACAGAGCCATGGGGCACCCCACTAGTAACATCCATCAGATTGGAAAAGGTGTCCAATATCTTAACCACCTGGGTTCTGTAGTACAACCAAGCCCTAATCCAGTTTGTTATATAAGGATCTAGTTTTAACTTGGACATTTTATCAATAAGTAACCTGTGAGAGACCTTCTCAAAGGCTTTTTTAAAGTCTAGAAATATTATGTCTACTGGTTTGCCTTTGTCCAGAGATTTTACTGGCTTTCTCATAGAAACTAATTAGGCTCATAGTACATGATTGGCCTGCAGTGAAGCCATGTTGTTTTTGATCTTTCATACCGCTGGACTCCACTGCCTCCTCTAGTCTTTTTTTTTAGTATTCTTTCCATCACCTTACAAATAGTGGAGGTTAAACTGATGGGGCGGTAGTTGCCTGCATCATCCTTGTTCCTTTTTTTTAAATAGGGACAACTGTTGCTTGTTTCCATTACCTAGACATATCACCTTTAAGATGTGTGGCATTATATATTAATTTAAGTGGTATGGAGATTGCTGTTGTTGTATTTTTCAAAAAGTTAGGATTGATTCCATCTGGTCCTGGTGCAGTATTTGGTGTGATTAATTTTAATTCTTCATCTACTTCCTCAGTGCTGACCTCATTTACTATGGGTGAGGGTCTTGTTTTGATATCAGAGTTCTCTTTGTTGTTAAAAGTGACCCAAAATAGTGGTTAAATGTACTGGCAATATTCAAATTGGTTGTCATATCCCTATTGGTATCCCTTGGTTTATTAATACTATTTTTCTGATTCTTATTACCTTTAATATACGGGAAGAAGACGTTAGGGTTTTTTGTAACTGAGAGTTTGAATTAAATATTTCTTCTTTCCTTCTTAATTAAGAGTCTTGTTTTTTAAAGTACCAGTTTGCATTGAATGTTGTTAGTAGCACTAGGAGATGTTTTAATTTGTTTTAAAGCCTTTTCTGTTTTGTATATCTGAAGTCTGATAGGGTGACTTAACAAGGTGGAATTTTCCTTTTTATTATGGGTTTTTGGAAAGGGGATGAAGAGTTGTTTTAATTCTAAAATGATAGAGTTGAATAATTCCATGATTGTTCAATACTTAGATCCAAAAAAGAGTGCCCAGTCATATCCTTCTAATGCTTCTCTAATTTTGATGTAGTTACCTTATTTATAATTATACTTACAGTTAATTTTCCCAGTAGTCATTTTCTTTCCATTAATTTCAAATAGGAATGTGCTGTGGTCATTGTTACTGACTGGATCTAATGCCGACATTATTAATATTGGTGGACATATTAGTAAGGGCAAGATCCAGGATGTTATTCCCTTGTTGGCTTAGCCACCATTTGTACCAGTCCAGCCATTATAAAGGGTCCAGATATAATCCTTGAGGGTTGTTTTTGATGTTAGTTCTTCCCAGTACCTGGAAGATTAAAGTCTCTGACTATTACCACGTTAGATATGGATGCTAAGTGTTTAATTTCAGAAATTAGTAGTTGATCATTGTTTAAATCTGTAGATGGCGGTCTGTAGAAGTTGACAAATAAGTTTTTCATTTTGCTGTGTAATTTGTATACATAAACCCTCTATTCCTACTATATTGTTCAATATGGGAGAATGTCTTGGTTTAGGCTACTAGATGTGTTGGATTACATATTAGGGAAAAAAAGATGCACTACACAACAAAACGCCAAAGACTCCAATATTTAATATTCTTCTCTAGATTGATTAAAGTCTTGCTAGACCACCAGGATGGCCTACAATAGGCGTAATCAGCTCCATTTTGGAACCATTATCTCCCTATGTGGAATGCACAAAAGACTAAATAAAAAACATATATGAAGTTTATTTATTTATTTCTTGACTTCTCGGATTTACACCTTTGAGCTAAAAGTTAATTTACAAAGGTTCCACATCATACAAGATAAAATGCACATAACGTGTAACAGACATCATATACTACATACATTGGAAGAAGAAGAGCAATACATTAATGTACACATTAAAGTAAAGCTAGTTATTATATGCAAAATAAAAAGTACTGGGTACTAGGCAAAACAACAGCTACCAGGTGGAGATAATTTTGCAGAAGGGGAGACAGGGCAGAGGTTAGGAGGACTAGATTTATCACTGAACTATTTAGAAATTAGGAGGCAGAGAGATGTGATAACAGCAGGGACACAGACCTAGAAACATGGAGTGTCCTGAATGGAGAAGGAGGGGCAGCTCAAGGATGAGCCCTTTTGAGGCTAATTGTGAGAAGAGGGTGAAGGAGGAGAGGTAAAGTTATTACGTTGCTGCAAGATTTCTACTGAGAAATTCTAGAGCTGTGGGTGTTTATTTGTCACATGGGACCTTAAGGAGTTATACACCTCCATATCCCATGAGAGGAGGTATACAGACTCTAGTGGAGGCACTGGGTAGAGGAGACTGTATTCTCTTCCTCTGAATGAATATTTACTGCAAATGGCAGAACTGTTACTGAATAATAAATAAATATTTTGTTTCAAAGGGGAATACTACTGGCAAGTACAAGGAACAGCCACAGGTTCTACTTTAGCCACTTGCATGCAAATGTATCAGTAAATAAGTTTGAAGGAAGATGTGTACTCTGAGGAAAACAATCCATATAAACAGTATCTTGTACACTGGAAGCATTTTATTAACAACATATTTGAGATATGTAGTGGCACTTAACAACTGGTAGTGCACTTTTGTGAGTTTCTGAATATCAGAACACACTACTGCATTTAACATTTGCATTGAACTACAGTGCAAACCACATTAATTTTCTGGATATTTAAATACATATAAAGAAGAACAAACTATGTACAAAATTTCATAGGAAATGTACAATTGCAATGTAATCTTTCATGCAGTTTCTGAAACAAACTGTTACAGCCCACATGAATATGAGGACCAAGCATATGACATTGACAGGAAAGTTAAAGAAAGGTGATACAAACACACTGTGCATGAGGCATAAAGCACAGCAGTACCAGAAGAGGACCTACTGATAAAAAAAGAACAGAACTACACAAGAGGAAAATGGGAGGGTTTTACTGACCAGGCTTATAATGACTGTTTAGGGAGAATTAAGTAGATTGTTTACAAACATTGGAATGTGTTACAGGTCACTGCAGAAGGGCAGATGGGGATTTGTCTGAACGCCTCTGCTAGTGGCTGATAGGGTTAGAAGCCTAAGAGACAGAGTGGTACACTCTAACCACCTGAAACACCACAAACAGATGAAAGCCATTTTCTGTCCAGCCTGGACATAGAAAAAACTATTTCTGCAGCAGATGAATGAACTGCTTAAACACTCACAGACAAAATGAAATTGTTGTTACATACACTGGGGAACACACTGAGAGAAAGGAGTTCATAAACTGTCAGATTGAGGTGTACTGTACACTATAACCTAAACTGTCATATGTGACCTGATTTATATTGGCAAAACTTCCACACAACTGAAGAAAAGGGTGGGAGAACATAAAACCTGACATTTGTGAGGGATTGTCTTGTGCACACCGTGTTAAGGATACAAAGCATACAATTCCAAGTCTTAGGTTTTGTAGTATAAAAGTCATTTTTGACAACAGAGGTGATGAATAGGTGTTTTGAAAATTTTTAATTTGCCTGCAAATTGCAGTGAATTCTGCTTCTACATATAGCATTCATGTAGTACATACTATGCAATTTGCCTCATTTGCAACACATTTCACTATGTGAATTGTTGCAGTTTGCACTTTGCTGCACATTTTTGCACAAATGAAGTGAAATTCACCTCAACTGCATAGTACTTGTATAGCACAGCAATTCACATAGTGAAAATCACTCAGTTAGTCGGCCTGGTGGTGCTGAGGGTTGAGGTGCTGGATGCCACACCTCATGCCACGCTGGTGACCTGGGTTTGAAAATGAGCCCAGGGCATCAGAGGTCAAGCAGGATAGGGATGGGATTGAGTGTCTGGAGAACTGCTCTATCATCCCAGGGAGGGATCCAGGGAATCACCACTCCGCAGTGGCCTCTGGTGATGACCGGGGGCACAAACTAGAGCAGTGCAGAAAAAGGGTGGAGTTCGGCAGACGTTGGCAAGTTGTGACATCATTGCATGCTCACACTCCAGGGGACCACATAGAGGGAGGAAAATGGCTGTACAAAAGCCTGCAGCAGCTTCACTGGCCAGTGTATGCCTGGAAGAGGTGTGTCCCAGTAATGGATCCTGGCCAGGTGTGGTGGCATTGGAGGGAGCCCCTCTCGACGGTACAGTAGCGTATGCCAGCTGGGCATGCACAACTCCGGGGTTGGCGATGACAAGAAGCGGTGGCTGGATGTAGGCAGGGACTGTGGCTGCAGGAGAGAAAAATAGAGATGAGATAAAAAAAATTCACCCAGTTGCACACATTTTACTATGCAAACGATGACACTATGCTCTGCACTACACAAAATGCAGAGTTATTTAACTTCACACAGAGCTAATGGTGAACTGTGATCTTGAGAGAAACTTACTGTTAAAAGAAAATTATTATATAAACAGTTTTAAGGCTATGAATAAGAAGCATGAGTTAAGTAAGGAATAAGGCATGAGGAGGTGTGTTTTATGGCCTGATAACAGCATGCCCCAGGTGCGTAATGACTTTAACATCTGGGAAGTGCTCTTATCAAGCCATCAACTACACCTCAGAGTGTCTTATTCCACTTACAAAATGGATCCCACTGTAAAAAAAAAAAATTAAAAATAAAACAAAAATCAGATAATAAGCTTTCAAAATGTATTTTAATATAAATAAAACATAGAAGAATAGTTAGTCCCTGTCTTTATAATGAGATTATCTGATTTTTGTTTTATTTTATAATGAGAGGATATGTAAAAGGAAACCACTAGAGGGCATTGGTGTCTGTGTATCCCTCCCCAACACACAGGTTTTATTTTTAATTAAATAATTTTTATTGTCTTGTTTCATGCAATTATCAGGCTGTGTTTTGTCCAGAGCATGACATGGCCAGATTTCAGTTGGAGCAGGTGGGAAACGAGCATGTCCGTTGGTAGCTTCTTTACCCATTGTAGCCACTTCCGATTTTGTGGTCAACTTGTAATTAATTTCTTTTTCATATTTGTGTAATTTACTTTTATGATGTTTGGTTCTGTGCCTGTTCCTGCTACTGTTTTCTGGTTGTATATTCTGGGTAAGGATGACACAATTACAGTGGCATCAGCTGCTGACTGAGCTGCCTTCTGAGCAACACACATCAGGTTTTAAGGTTGGCTTCTTCTATCCCAGTCAGGATGCTAATGAATGCTACATGCTGGGTATGGTTAAGTAGAGCTGTTTGAGACTCGCTACTGGAGATCAGAGAGAGAGGCAACTGCTAGTGCTACCTACTATGCATAGCTGCATGTGTGGAGCTGCGGGTACCAAGAGCCATGGACCATTTGAATAGCGCTGAAACATGCTGTGAAACTGAGTGCAGAAATGGTAGTGCTGATAATACAAAAATAGGTACTGAAGATTTCAACTGTAACCGTTGTTTGGGGAGGGCTCAGACTCAAACAGTGAAGTCTGTTGATGGCACTGCTGTCCCCTGCAGCTCTTGCAGTTCCATGTCATGCTTGGTGTGGAGGTGCAATGGGACAGCCATTCGAGGCATTGATTTTACAATGTGCTGTATTTTGATTGACATAAAGTAAGGCCAGTTGCCAGTATATGTCCTGATAAGGACATGGCAAATAGCACCTCTTAGAACAATCAAAATGCAGGAAATAAGTCTAACCATTTATAAATGAATGTATAAAATGGTTGCTGATAATCAGATTCTTCTCTGTTTGTCCTCTTCAGTTAGGTGCAGGAAATGCATACCTTCTGTCTTAGCAGAGAAAGTAGGCTGATGGCTGTCCTCTATAGACTATCTGTGTCTTTTGCTATTACTGTTTTTCCTGAGTGGTGTTAATATGATTCTGTACATATTTTATGAGGCAGAGGGCTTGATTTTCAGAGCCTGACATTTGGTACAAGGTGCCTGCACCAAAAGGATTCATGGCAAGTGACACCTTGCACCAATTTTGCAGCAATCCATATTTTTGAAAGTAGTCTGTGTTGAAATCAGGATGTCTTGTGGGGAAGCAGCCCTGCACCACCCAAGAACCAGAAGTGACAATGCACCAGGTCACAAGGGGGCTTGCGTCATGGTGGGAATGCACCGTCCTATTATTTGGGATTTTAGAAGCTCTGCCATGGTCGTATGAGAGGGCCAGGTTAGACCAACCATGAGCTGTTCTAAAGGCCCTGCATCACTGGCTCAGAGGGAGATGAATAGGGGGAGATCTTGGAGGGTCAGGATCAGGAGGCAGAGGGGCCAGTGGGGGGTGTCATAATGGATGATGGGTACATGTTGGTAGTGGCAGGGTTCAAAGGTGGCACTCAGCAGAGGGGTCATGGGCAGTGGGACAGAGCCACCTGACCTGGGTACATTAAGGTAGGCATGGACAGATCCTGTCTCAGATCCTTGGTGGCAACATCCCTATCACCTGTCTCATAGGTGACACAGTTCCTGACATACAAACATAGACATTGATGGCAGATAAGGACCACTTGGCCCACCCAGTCTGTCCATTTCCCTACCTGTTGGATAAGTTACAGATTCTAGTTAACCAACCGCCTACTTCCTCCTAACCCCCCACTAGAATTGCCTTATGTCTGTCCCATGCATTCTTAAATTCCCCCACTGTTTTTGACCCCACAACCTCCTCAGAATAGCTGCTCCATGTGTCCACCCCCTCTCCATGAAAAAATACTTCCTCATGTTGCCCCTAGAGCTGTCCCACCTCTGTCTTTAATGTAGCCCTTTTGCTGCACATCTCTTTCTGAAGGATGCTACCCTCTTGGACTTTGTTGATTCCCTTGAGGTACTTGAAAGTTTCTATCATGTCCCCATATGTGGTGGGTGGCATTAGCTGCAGGGTGCAATTGGTGAAATGGAATGTTCTCTGGGCATCACAACATTCCCCTGCTAAAAACTCACTGTGTGGAGCCAGACTGATGCCTGGCTATACTTTCAGGGACTGTGTCACCTATGGGGCAGGTGCCAGGAATGTTGCCACCTATGGGTCTGAGACAGGGCTTATCTGTGCCTATCTCGATGTGCCAGGGCCTAGCAACTCTGTTCCACTTGCCATGGGACCTCCACCAAGTGCCACTTCTGAATCATACCACTGCTGCAGTGCCACCATTGCCCACTATGGCACCTTCACTGGTTCTTCAAACCCTAGTCCTGGACTTGCAGGCATCTTATCCCCATGCCCAACTTTGCAGCTGCACTACAGTTGTTCTGGGTAGGGGGGGAACTTGATGGGACCCTCTGTCAAACCCCTCAGGTGCACCAAAGGTTTGATGCAACCCTTTGGCTACAGAAATTCTCTGGACTTTGGTGTAAGGACCCCATTGTTCTATAATATGGTGCAAGGTCCTTGGTGCACTCGGTTTGCTACAGCCATGGATCAGCACACCATGCTCTGATCTAGTGACTGATTGAAAATTAAGTCCTGAGTTTTTATATACAGTACTGTATGCTATTATCTGAATAGACCGCCTGAGATGGATGGAATTTGGATCCAAAGGTTTCATCTCCGAGGTGTCTTCCCCTCAAAGTAGACCCTCAATATTCCTTTTTTGTATGAGTGATATTGATTCTTGTGTAGTTTATTATTATTTTAGTGAGCAATAACGATGGCACACTGTCTAAATAGTGTCTACCCCCGTTTCTATAGGTGCAGTACAATTCCATCATATAGACACTGAAATAGAAACTACAAGCTTATGTTAGTAGCTGTCTGACACTGAGGAGGCCTCATTCATGGCTATAAACTGCTGCATTTTACTGAAGGGGGGATTACTGGGAGTGGTACTGCTCCCTGTTTTGTCAGACATTTACAGATATCACTGCATGATGATGTCAGTAAGCCAGTGTCTCCCCCACTAAAAGTGGATGGCTCAAATGGCATAATATGAAGCTGGCTCCACACACAAGTGCTTGTCTCAGAAAGGCATGAGGAAGCCATGCTACAATACAGCAGAATTCATAGTAATCTTAAACTCTTAAACACACAGAGGCTAAGTGTGTTTTTCATTTATTTAAAGATGAATTCATTTCATTTTTGGTTTATAGCAGACCAAAAACGAGGCTGATGCAGTATCATACATAACAAGAGGTGGAGGGGTTGGCAAGGATGAGTATATGAAGAAGACAAGGAGAGGTTACTAGGCTAGTCAGAGCTGAACAGGCTTCAAGACAGCTGAGTCTGGCACAGGGTATTAAGGAAGGAGAAAATGACTTCTTCAGATACATTAGAGAAAGAAGGAAGAACAAGGACCAGACTGTGAGGATCAGGAAGGTAGGAGGGTGGGTGGAGAAGGGGGTGGATCATACAGAGGCATTAAATGAATACTTCTGCTCTGTGTTCACAAAGGAGAAAGGGGGCAGATACCCCAAGGGAGGGGTGGAGTGGGTAGTGGGGGGAAGGGTTACTGACATAGGGATTGCAGAGGACTGGGCTCTGGAAGGGTTAAAGGCACTGAGGGTGGACAAGGCACCAGGACTAGACAACATTCACCCTAGGGTACTCAGAGAGCTAGAGGAGATCCTGGCAGGATCACTGGCTGACATGTTCAATATGTTGCTGGACACAGGATGTGTACCACAAGACTGGGGATGGCCCATGTGGTGCCCATTCACAAAGTGGCCCTAGGGATGAACCAGGCAACTACAGACCAGTGATCCTCACATCAATTGTTGGGAAGCTCATGGAGACAATCCTAAAGTAGAGGTTAGTGACCTTTTAGGAGGACAATGGTCTATAGTAAGGCCAACAACACGGGTTTGTCTCACGTGGAATATTATGACTGGGAGACCAGGAAGCTGAACAGGATCCACACAGTGGATGTCCTGTATTTGGCTTCAGCAAGGCCTTTGATTCTGTGCTGCCTGGGAGGCTGGGGGCTGGAATACATAGGGGTGGGAACAAAGATGACCAGATGGATCATCAACTGACTGAATGGAAGGCAACAGAGGGTGGGGTTGGGGGACCTCATCACCAAGGGAAGTGAAGAGTGGGGTGCCACAGGAATGGGTACTGGGACCAGTGCTGTTTGAGATATACATAGCTGATATCTCATGCAGGATCCAGAGAAGGATCAGTCTGTTTGCTGATGATACGAAGATGAGAACTGTGATAGACGACATCGAAGGGTGGAAGGGTCTGCAGGAGGACCTGACCAAATTACAGGATTGGTTGGAAACATGGCAGCTGGGGTTCAATGTCAAGAAGTGCAAGATACTGCATTTCAGAGCTAGGAACCAGGGGAGGAGCTATCAGCTGGGAGGGGTGCAGCTGGAAAGCACTGAGAAAGAAAAAGATCTGGGGGTGCATATAACAGGCAGCATGAACAGCTCAGCTCAGTGCAGGAAGGTGGCAGCAGTAGCCAACAGGATGCTAGAGTGAAGTGAAGGAATCTCCTCCAGAAATAGGAAGTGATCTTTCTTTGTACAGATCTCTGGTCAGGCCACACCTGGAACTATTCCTAAAGAAGAACATCAAATTGTTGGAAGGGTGCAATGTAGAGTGACCAAGATGATCCAGGGATTGGAGGAAAGTCCTATAGGGATAGATTGGGCAAGCTGAACATGTACTTCATGGAGTAGATGGGGATATGATTGAAACCTTTAAATACCTTAAGGGGATAAATAAGGCTAATACAGAAGGGATTTTCAGCTTAGAAGAGGGAGGGATATGAGAGGGCGTCAGCTGAGATTGGAGGGGGAAGATTCAGGAGGAAAATCAGTAGACATTTTTCACTAAATAGGTGGTGGACAAGTGGAATGCTCTGCCTAAAGAGGTGGTATCCTGTAGAATGGTGGGTGTCTTTAAGAGGGGTTGGGCCAGGGTGTGGGTGGGTGTTGTAATGAAGAGGGGTGGGGTAGCTGCAAGTTGAGGGGCTAGCTGCAGAATTGAGCAGATTCGATAGACTGTAAGGCCTGCTTCTGCTGGCATTTTTGTATGTTCATATGTAACAAACTCTGGTCAGAGCCAATATGGCTGTGAAGAGCTTTTAGGAGTGGCAAGAGCATGGAAAATATATGTGATGCTTTACTGCACTGAGTCAGCCATAAGTAATACTGCAGCAATTATGGTACTGCACATGTGTGATACTCACACATATGAAGTTTGCCCTGTAGTCAGCCATGCACAACATAGTAATGCTGACATAACTATATATGCACAATAGTCATGCATGTGCAGTTTAAGTCAATGTCACCATGCTGCACATGGTGGCTGTCAGTATTGCAGATGCAGAACATAAAAGTAGTGTGCTGGGAAGTGGGTATGTTTATTCAGCCCGTGGTGGAGAAGGGTTGCATAAACAGAATCACTAGAAACTATGTCGGAGCACTGAGGCAGCATATCAGACAGTGGCCCAGTTACATGCTTCCACAATGCTGTTATACAAATCTGATGTTGGCATAACATCCGTAGAGCTTTGCCCATGCAGCTGTACAAATCAGACTCGAGAGGAGTCTATTAACAAACTAGAGATCAGGTTTGGGACTTGCTCATCATTGTAATCACTTTCTCATTCTTTTCTAAGCAGTAATTTCTGGCAAATGTGCCTTAACCATGTTGATCTAAGTGCTGGTAGACTACTTCTGGTTTTCCCCTGATTGTATTAGACTGGGGTAGTAGCAGTCTTGAAGTGGTAGCTGCCGGTGGTATGCTCTAGAAATAAGTGGTCCCCATGCTCATCTGCACATTTTAGAAATGATGCCATTCCTTGTTTTGTTGTAAAAACTGACTCCTTTATCACAAAAACAGGTCAGTTATAGCCTCCACCCACACACCTTTTGTTTCAAGTGAGAAACGTCTTTATGGGTTTGCATCAGATATACAGTGCCAGCCATAGATGCAAAATATTGTTAAACAGTAATCAACTATATGTAAAAGCTTTTTTTTGAATGTGTGCTTTCTTAATGTTGTCAATACCACTTCATCCATGTGTACTGTGCCCTAGATTTCTGTACCCAAGGCATTATTTTACATTTTGCGTTCAGGACAAAAATGCCTTTCAGATGAGTAGTCACTAATCTAAATTAGTTATAGTTTTTATGTTTATGCATGTGTGCAAGAAACATCTTGTGGTAAAAAACATTTCAGAGGAGTATCAGGGATGAGACCAATGCACAGCAATCTGCAGTGGGCTTGTCCGTGGCAAACCAATGAGCATGCGACCAGCCTGTGACACTAGTCAGTTTCACAGCCGGAAGCCATTCTCTAGTTGAAAGAAATAAAGTGCTCGAATAAGTGCTTCATTCCTTTCATTCATGCCCTTACTAATCTTACTGTTGTCTCCCCACCCACCCATCCTGCAGATGTCCCAGTACCCAGCCATATGCTGCAACCTCTCTCTGTGCCATAAGCAGTAAACAATCCTAGCACTAAAGAACAAAATAAATATTATTCATAGTTCCCTAAACAGATGTTGGGTTCACAGCGGGAAGGTCATGTCAGACGAATCTAATAGATTTCTTTGACTGGGTGACCAAAGTAGTAGACCAGGGAAGGGCTGTGGACATGGCCTACCTAGACTTTAGCAAGGCATTTGACACAGTCCCACACAAAAGATTAATAGTCAAATTAACCAGCCTGGGAGTGGGTCCCAGGTGGTAGCCTGGGTAAAACATTGGCTGGACAACAGGACACAGAAGGTAATTTTAAATGGAGTCCACTCTGAAGAAAGGACGGTTACCAGTGGGGTACCACAGGGTTCAGTATTGGGTCCAGTCCTTTTAAATGTCTCCATCAGTGACATTGCAGAGGGACTGGAAGGAAAAGTATGCCTCTTTGCAGATGATACAAAGATCTGCAACAGGCTTGATACACAAGGAGGCATGGAAAGGATGAAAAGAGACTTGGCAAGGTTGGAGGAATGGTCAGACGTATGGCAGCTAGGATTCAATGCAAAAAAGTGCAAAATAATGCACCTGGGAAACAAGAACCCAGGGGAAGAATACACAATGGGTGGGAGGTAGTAACAACAACAAAACAGGAAAGGGACCTGGGGGTAATCATATCAGATGACCTTAAGGTTAGCAAGCAATGTGAGAAGGCAGTAGGGAGGGCTGGGGGCATACTAGGATGTATAGGGAGAGGCATCAGCAGCAGAAAACAGGAAGTTGTTATCCCTCTGTACAGACAGTTGGTGAGACCCCATCTGGAATACTGTGTCCAGTTCTGGAGACCCCATCTCTGCAAGGACATAGACAGGATAGAGGCAGTCCAGAGGAGGGCAACTAAAATGGTTCAGGGTCTGCAAGAGAAGCCATATGAGGAGAGACTAAAGGAGCTTAATATGTATACCCTTGAGGAAAGAAGGGAGAGGGGGACATGATAGAAACTTTCAAGTACCTCAAGGAAGCAATAAAGTCCAGAGGGTAGCATCTTTCAGAAAAAGAGACTTTCAAGAACAAGGGACACAATTTAAAGATGGGGGCAGTTCAGGGGCAATGTGAGGAAGTATTATTTCACAGAGAGGGTAGTGGATGCATGGAACAGCCTTCCTGAGGAAGTTGTGGGGTCTAAAACTGTGGGAGAATTCAAGAATGCATGGGACAGACATAAGGCAATTCTTGTGGGGGACAGGAAGATATACAGTGGTGTGAAAAAGTATTTGCCCCCTTCCTGATTTTCTCTATTATTGCATATTTGTCACACTGGATGTTTTCAGGTCTTTAGACAAAATGTAATATTAGATAAAGGGAACCTGAGTGAACAAATAACACTTGTTTTTTTTTTTTATTTCACTTATTTAATGAAAAAAAGTTAACCAACACCAATTGGCACTGTGTGAAAAAGTAATTGCCCCTTTACACTTAATAACTGGTTATGCCACATTTAGCTGCAATGACTGCAACCAAACACTTCCTATAATTCAATATCAGTCTTTCACATCGCTGTGGAGAATTTTAACCCACTCTTCCTCGCAGAACTGCTTTAATTCAGTAACATTTGGTAGGTTTCGAGCATGAACTGCTCGTTTCAGATCCTCCACAGCATCTCTATTGGGTTTACTCTGGACTTTGACTAGGCCACTCAAAACTTTAATTTTACTTCTTTTCACCATTCTGATGTGGACTTGCTTTTGTGTTTTGGATCATTGTCTTGCTGCATGACCCAACTACGCTTCAGCTTCAGCTGACGGAAGGATGACTGGACATTCTCCTTAAGAATTTTCTGGTACAGAGCAGAATTCATGGTTCCTTTAATTATGGCAAGTCATCCAGGTCCTTAGGCAGCAAAGCATCCCACACCATCACACTACACCACCATGTTTGACTGTTGGTATGGTGTTCTTACTGTGGAATGCTGTGTTTGCTTCTGAGAGACATTATGGGATCCATGTTGTCCAAAAGTTCCACTTTGGACTCATCTGTCCATAGAACATTTTCCCAAAGGCTTGTGGATCATCCAGGTGCTTCTTGGCAAATGAGATACGAGCATTTATGTTCTTCTTAGTTAGCAGTGGTTTCCACCTTGCTACTCTCACATGAAGCCCATTTTGTCCAGTCTCTTTCTGATTGTGGAGTCATGAACTCTGACCTTAGCTGAGGCAAGAGAAGCCTGCAGTTCTTTGGATGTTGTTTTAGGATCCTTTGAGACTTCTTGGATGATTTTACACTGCACCCTTGGAGTAATTTTGGCAGGCCGCCCACTCCTGGGAAGGTTCACTACTGTTCCAAGTGTTCTCCATTTGGAGATTAGCTCTCACTGTGGTTCGATGGGTTCAGAGCCTTAGAAATAGCTTTGTAACCCTTTCCAGTCTGATAGAGGGCAACAAAATGTTTTTCTGATCTTTTCAGGAACTTCCTTTGATCATGGCATAATGTGCTTGTTGAATCTTTGTGCTGGCAATGTGACTCTGATGGTAAGGGCCAAAATAAGTGAGGTTTATATTGAGCAGGGCTGGCTGTAATCAAGCCTGGCTGTGTTCAATCAGCTGACTCTAATTATCCCTTTAATTGGGTTGATTTAACTAGGGGCAATTACTTTTCACACAGTGCCAGTTGGTGTTGGTTAACTTTTTCATTAAATAAATGAAATAAGTAAAAAAAGTGTTATTTGTCCCTCAGGTTCCTTTATCTAATATTATATTTTGTCTAAAGACCTGAAAACATCCAGTGTGACAAATATGCAATAATAGAGAAAATCAGGAAGGGGGCAAATACTTTTTCACGCCACTGTAGTCTGTTGGTTAACTAGGATCTGCGGCCTATCCTGTAGGTAGGGAAATGGGAAGACTAGATGGGCCTAGCGGTCCTCATCTGCCATCAAAGTCTATGTTTCTATGTTTCTATGTCTTCGTTGAATTTGTCTGTGTCCCTGTGTGAATGACAGCATGTGTTCTTGTCCCTGAGCTCCTCTCTCTCCAGTGCTTCATGTGTGCCACAATGCCCAGCCTGAACATTACTCTCTGGGCTGCAGGGACAGACACCTAGAAGGAGAGGCAGCAGTCCCCCCCCCAAAGAGATTGCAGAATTGAAAGAGGTGGTGAATGGCATCAGTGTCAGGGACTGAGCAGAGAGAGAGAGAGAGAGAGAGAGACAGAGACCCCAAATAGTGACAGCAATGTGCTGAGATGTGGTGAGTATGCAGAACAAAGTGATCACCAGGTGAGATGTTGTCACTATTGCAATACCACTTTGGCAGTGTGAAATTGGGGCAGTGCAATGTAGTGACAATAACCACAATGACTAGTGGCCCCAGACCTGCACCTGAACAAATATTTATTTAAACAGGTGGCCTATCCCTAGCAGTGTCACCCCGAGATAGACACAGAAACAGCGACAGCCTCTTCCAGTCAGCATATATATGCAGGTCCAATCTGTTCCAGTTAGAGATGGCGTCAACCCCCTCAAACAAAGATGTGGAGTACAGTGTGCACCCAAGCTCAGTTGCCATCCATTTTATTTCCACTCAATCCAGCACCTTGCTGTCGGTTTGACTCTCTGTTTATCTTTCTGAAGCCCAGTGGAAGTTCACAGCACACACAGAGAGGCAAAGAAAGTGGCAGCAAGAGTGCTGTGACTGGGAAAGAGAGCAGTGCTGCACAGTCTTCCTTTCACTGTGGGGGAATGGATGAGAGACAGCAAAAAAGAGAGAGAGAAAAAGAGAGGAAGAGACCTGGAGAGACACAGCGTAAAACAAACTTGTTGCATCTATTCCACCACTGCACAAAAGGATCATCCAGACAGAACCAGAGACAAATATGTAGGTCATATATCTGCCCCTTCACATTGACTAGTACAGTGTAGGTTGGACACTGTATGAGCACCCCTGGGTAGTTGTTGCCCCCTACACCTCCAGCTCACATCAGCACATATGGAACGATCTGCAGTAGCCAGACTGATGTAGGTTATTCATCTTCCCCTCCTCCCCCATCCCACGTGACATAGGTTGGCACAGTGACAAGGTGACCTCCAGGTGGGCAGCCCATGGTAAATAATGGACTATGGTCTGGCAGAAGCTAGTGATTGGTGCCCCCTCCACAAACATCCCACCAGTGCATATTGGCTGCCCCAGGCAGAGACAGAAATGTGAGTTGCACATTTGCCATACCACACCTGTTTCTATCTAGCCTGGTGGGCACCAGGTGGATGGAAATGTGGTTGTGGTCCAGATCACTGGATCACCCGAGGCCATTGGCACCCAACACATCATTTCACATTTCTGCACATGTGAAACATTTTCTCCTTCCATTCCACCTCCTGCACATTAGGAGCACTCTGAAGGAGCCAGTGGCAGGTGTGGTTTACACATCTGTCCATCTTCACCGATCCAAATTCCATGAAAGCTGGCACTGACATTGGGCAGGCTCCAGGTAGGTGGCTCTGGGAGAATAATTCCCCATCCCCAGACCACCTCCCCACAAGGTAGCACCCTGCAGCAGTCAGGAACAGAGATATAAGTTGCACATCTGCCCTTCATACCCATCCCTGCTCCACCAGAGCTAGCATGAAGGTAGGAGTGGCTTTGGGTGACTGGCACTTCCTCACCTGATGACACACCTCTACACTTGCAGAACACTCTGCTTCAGCCAGAGGCTCTCCCACCTAACTTGCTCTACACATGGAGAGCACTCTGAGGTACTGTGATATAAAAATGTGGATCTTGTATCTGCCCCTCCACAACCATTCCCACTCTGCTGGGTGGCTGGGGAATAGAATACAGTGGGTGGTCATGAGTGACTGGTGCCCCTCTTGCACCTCCACCTATCAACCCAATACTTTATAGCAGCCAGAGAAGAGAAGAGAAGTGGATTGCACATCTGCCCAATCATAAATTGTTCCCATTCAAAAAAGTTTCACACACTGGCTGGAATGGGGTTTAGGATGGTGGACATTAAGTGATTGTTCCCCCAATCCCACCTCCACAAATGAGGAGCACTCCTCCACCTCCATTACACACTTGCACATAGAGAGCACTCCTCCCCCGCCATACCTCTTTTGCATATGGGGAGCAATTCTCCTTCTCCAGCCCTCTTCCACATGGTGGACATAAGTGTCTTATGTAATCATATTTGATCTCGATCCTTGTTGAATGCAACATTGTACATATTGTATATACCAATGTAAAGAAAATTGCTTTATTTGAATTTATATCATGTGTCTTTAATTTTTGTATCTCACACCATGTATTGTCTTTATTATTGTTTGTACAAGGGACCTCCTTGCACAATAAACTTGAACTTGAACATGGAAAGTACTTTTCCTTCCATTCCATCTCTACACTTACGTATCATTGTTCCACCTCCATCCCACCTCCATTCATTGTGAGCACTCATTCACTGACCCCTCCAGTGCTCCTTCCACTACATTTTACCTCCCCACATGGAGAACACTTCACCCACTGCATCCACTTCCTGCACATAGGGAGCACTCGTCCCCCTCCATTCAACCTCCACACATCGAGAGCTTTCCTCCCACTTCGTATCAGCTCTGTACATGTTGAGTACTCCACCCCTTCATCCCACTGCCCCTATATGGGGAGCATTGCTCCCCATCCATCTCACTCCAACACATGGGGACACCTCCACACATTTGCATCACTCCTCCGTTACCACCATCCCACCTCTGCATATAGAGATTACTCCTAACCCAATTCCACCTTTGCACATGGGAGCACTCTGCAACAGCCAGAGACAAAGATGTCAGTCAAGCATCTGTCTTTCCACACCTATACCCACTCCACATGATAAGCTCCAAGTTTGGCAGAACATTGATGGGGTTGAGATGTAATGAGTGGGTTGCCCTGGGAGATGGTGCCAATACCCCTCACCACCTCTCTGAATGAGAGGAGTCCCCCCAAATCGATTTTTATTCTTTTCTCCATTCACCACTTTTCTGATGATTATCCTCCTGTTTGCTTGCCTTACCAATCACTCCCCTCCCAAGACAGGACTATAGGCCACTAGGCCAGGGCAGATTTTTCCTCAACCTCTATTCTATCATGGTGTCCAGGCCAACATTCCCCTTTCCATAAACTGGTTCATGCAATTATCCAGGCTGTGTGTAGGTGATGATGTGCGATATGGCTGCCACCACACATTCAGTCACTTCACTACCAGTCTAGCATTGCTAGGAAAGTGCTTTGGGATACACTGTGAATGAAAAGCAAAATATAAATGATTCTTCTTCTTCTTCTTCTTCTCTATTGTCCTCTCTTTGGACCACACCACCAGTCCAGCCAGCATCCAGCACAGACATGAAGATGAGCCATGCGTTACTCACAGCTCAGCATGGAAGGGTCAGTTCTTTCTCTAGTAGACCATACTTCAAGTTCTCCCATGGTTCTACTGAGATTAGAGAAGAGCAGCACACAGTCCCATTCTGCCACCATGACAGTCAACAGGACACCACAACTTGCTCAGCACTGTACAGATGACACAGCACAGCAGCATGCTCAATAGTTTGTCTTACCAGGCTTCTCCTGCTCTCTCTGTTGAAGATGTCTCCATCTGCCCTAGCCATCAACGGTCCCATGCATGCACATTGTGTTGCAGCTAGCTCCAACTACTATGGTGACTGCTGAGACACTGAGTTTTTTAGCAGCTGAGACTGTGCCAACCCAAAAACAAAATAAAGGAATTTAACATTTTCTGAGGTAATTTTGTTTTGGAGGGGTTCAACATCCTGAACACCCCTCTGCCCACGCCTATGCAATCCACAATGGTTTAGACACATGCAATGATTACACTAAAGGCACCTTCTCAGCCCAGCCAGCCCCGTGCCTACCCCAGCACATGAATGAACACCAGCTGAGACCCTTCTCACTTCCTCTGCAAGCAGCAAGGATTCCTCACTCTGAAGTGGTCAGTCCTATACAAGCAGCAGAGTTGGGGGTCCGGGGCTCCAGTCGGGCCTGCTGCTGTAATGGAGCTCGAGCTTGCCTGAATACAACAGGACAGCAAAACTGAGTCCCCTTAATCCCTACAGATGGAAGGTTGCAACACAGATGATTGCTACAGCCACTCAGGCACCACTAGGGATTTAAAACAAGAGCTGGAATATGGCAGGCAGCCTGCCATCTGACTCCTCCTCCTCCTCCTACACTGACTGCTTGCAGTACTTGCCCAGCTCCTCCTCTGCTACCAGTGCCCACCAATGGTCAGAAGTGTTGGTGGGTGGCCCCCATTGGAGTTGTCAAGTGAGCACCTCAACTTATTACTACCCCCGCAATTGATACTGTCTTTTCACTTCCTTCTGTGTCTGGTTGCATTTGCCTGTTTTCAAACATCCAGTAAACTTTTTTTTCTAGTATCTACTTATATAAAGAATGTTAAATATATCAAAATAAAATATTTATTGTATTCATTTATTTGCTTTTGGTAACCAGGTAAGTGCATTAGGCAATAGACCTGACTATTTTCAAGCATGACCTGGGAGAATACAGTACATAAACAAGAAAGCTAACACAAAATAGGTACAGATAGTTAGCATTACAGGCTTCCAATAGAAACAGTCATTACATTGAATAAATCATAACAAGCAATCACAAATAACTGCTACATAACAATGTTAACCCAGAGAGAGATAATCAATATATAACATCAAGCAGTAGCCAACCACGTAGGGATGGATAGGACCTTTGAATCAGTCAGGCAATACAGTACAGTTCAGTGAAACCAGGTACAGCAGGATAAGGATAAGCAGGAAGAAGTACAGGGAATATTAGGTACAGCGACAGGAATCAAGTGCATGAAGGTGGGAAAAAAGTGTAGATTTAAACGCAGAGTGAGATAAGGAGCCCTTTAAATGGGCAGGTAAGGAGTTCCAGAATTTAGGGGTGAATTGAGAGAAAGCTTGCTCCTTCATTTTAGTCTAGCAGTGAGGGACGGAGAACAGAGGTTGATTAGATGACCTTAGTGTACGAGAATGAGTCACGGGGGTGAGCATGGCCCCAGTGCAGTCTGGGTGGGGGGTTATGTTCATGGAGTCAATAAAACAACCCAGAGAGAAAGAGCACTGGGATTGGAGGACAGCCAGTGCAAAGTGGAGTATAGGTGTAAATGATGTGTAACTCAAGGGGCAGAGAGGGTGAATCTACAGATATCATTATAGGAGGTGTTCCATTTGTGAAGGATACCTGCATTTGTGTGTGAGAGAGTGGGGAGAGCATACAGAAGCCTAGGAAGCAGTATCCCACATACCACAGAGATTCTGGCAGCAGGGTTAAGGATTGAGTACCGGTGGGCTGCTCCTAACTAGCATTAACAGATCTATGTACCTCATTTATATGTACGAAATCAAGAACAGGATCAAGGGTTACTCCAAGGTATTTGAAGGAGTCAGTAGACTTGACTACTGGCCCGTCACAGCTAAGCAAATGAAGCTTAGTAGACTCAGCAAAGACTTTTCTAGCAGATCCAAAAGCATGGCCTGAGTCTTAGGTAGGTTAAAATTAGTGAGCTGGAGGAGAGCCAGTGCTGAATTTGTTTGAATGCAGAGGACAGGTGGGCGTTAATGTCCAGGATAAAATGAGAGGCAATGTAGAGAACCAGGTCATCAGCATACATGATGGAGTGACAGTGGGGAAGGGAGGAGGGAGGGTCATTAATGAAAATGGAAAAGAGTAAAGGTTCCAGAATGGAATCTTGTTGGACACTACAGGAGATGGGAGCTGGGGACGAAAGAACGTTGCCAAAGGAGATGGATTGGGATCGGCTGGTAAGGTAGCTGCTGAACTAATAGCAGGGTAGATCCAGAGGCGCATAATAGACGTAGTTTGTTCAGGAGCAGATGATGATTAATCAGGTCAAATACCTTGGTGAGGTCTATGAACATGGCACTGTGAGAAGACCATTGTCCATGCTGGACTTAATGTCACTGGTGAGTAGTGTGAGGGCAGTGGTGGTGCTATGTCCTACCCTGAAACCATGTTGAGCAGGAGACTGAAGATTAAAATTCAGTAGGTGAGCAGAGATCTGGCTGTGAATATGTTTCTCTAAAATCTTATCAATCAATCAATCAATCAAAATTTTATTTATAAGAGGAGCCTTCCAATGCTCAGGCGCTTTACAATATACATTAAAACTCACAGTTTATTATAAGAATAAATATAAAACATATTAAAACACATCCATGTGTACCCAGTACTCAATACATTCCTGAGAATGCCTGGTTAAATAAATATGTCTTTAACAATTTTTTAAAACATTCTACAGTCTGGCTTTCTCGTATCTGACATGGTAGAGAATTCCACAGGGTAGGGGCTATAAAGGCAAAAGATCTTCCCCCAATGTTTTAAGGGATACCCTGGGAATCTCTAGCAATCCCTCACCAGAGGATCAGAGTGAGCGGGAGGGACAGTAAGAACACAGGAGCTCTTTCAGGTAGTGGGGCCCTGCTCATGTAGGGCCTTATAGGTCAGCAATGTGACCTTGAAGGTAATCAACCACTGTATTGGCAACCAGTGCAGTTCACGCAGCACAGGTGTAATATGACTGGATCTAAAAGCTTCAGTCAGCAACCTGACCATCGGATTCTGCACTAGCTGTAAGCAGCAGATATCTACCCCCCAGTAGCCCTAGGTAGAGGGCATTGCAGCAATCAAAACAACTTCTTACTGAGGGCTGGTAGCAAGCAAGGCTATGGGCTGATAAATAGATAGAACTTTGGGGTCACCTTTCTTGAATAAAGGGATAATCCTGGCAGCTTTCCGTGCTGAAGGCACAGTACAGGTGCAGATTGACAGATTAAACAGCCTAGTGTTTGGGATGACAAGGAGATGGGCACCAAGTCTAAGTATCCGTGGTTCAATACCATCAGGCACTGGGCTACCATGTGGGGGGATGGACTGAAGTAACCTGAGACTATCCAACCAAGTAGTATTAGATGACAAGCAGTGGAGAAGCAGGTGGGGGGGTGGATTGGGCCATTGGATGCTGAAGGGATGATTTTAGGATCCTCTGTAAAAAGGGAGTTGAAAGCATTATCTATAGTACAGGGGTTGTTGCACAGAGTATCATTAATTAGCATATCCATGGGACCCAGTGGCTTGCTGTTCCCAGGATCTCATTTATCTGACTCAATACTTCTTGGAGTCAGAGGCAGAAGAACAGAGGTTCAGGTAGTAGTTGCTCTTGGCAGCTCGAACATCTTTCTTGCGGGTGTTCCATAGCATATGATAGGCAACAAAGTCAGTTTGAACAGAGGATTTCCATTTAGACCAAAGCTTGTCATGCTCTTTGAGTAGTTGCAGGAGAGGCCACTTTAGCCACTTGGTGTCCTTACCAGTGACCCTCTGCATTGAAACTGGGATATGTTTAGTCAGTTATGCTAGCAGAGTGGCATTGAAATGGTCAGTGGCCAGGTTGATGTCATTTGTATGTAATTAGGTGGACCAGTCAGCTTGTTTTAAATCATGTAGGAACCCAGCAGTGTCCAGATTGGAAAAGTTAGCAAAGAACATAACTTTGGGTTGAGTAAAGGCAGAGGCACCCATAATGCAGTAGAAAGGGCAGTGGTCACTAATAGTGTCAGGCAGAACCTCAGAAGTGGAATAGCAGTCCTTGTGATTGGTGAGGATCCAATCTATCATTGAATGACTGAGCTTGTTTTGAGTTATCTGAGTGTGGGAAGAGATGAGTTGGTCAAGGTTGGCCTTTCTGATTATGGAAGCAAGTGAGGAGGAGTTAGGACCCAGCCAGTCTAGTTTAAAATCTCCCAGACAGATCACTTCATTGTTCTTAGTTAGAGAAGGAATCAGATCAGTAATCTCCTCTAGACCAAGTTTTCTGTTTCTGCGGGGTGAATACACCCCAAATATGTACAACTTCTTGGCACCCCCAAGGAGCAGGAGTGAGTGCAGTACCTCACTGTTGTTCAGGCTGGGTGTTGGCAGCAGAGTGACATTCAGGTGAGACTTGTAGTACAGTGCCAGGCCACCCCCTTTTTTGGAGGATGCCCGGTGGGTCCGATACATGTTATAGCCAGGTAGGACACAGCTGTGGTCCAAGACAGTTGGTTTTATCTATGTTTCAGATAGAACAAGGATGTCTGGGTTATGTACTTGAACTCATGCTACCAGCTCAGAGATTTGCTAGTAAACTGCGGATGTTTAGGTGAGCAAAGGATAGGCCCAGAGCCAAAGAAAGAAGATGGGTGGCAAGGAGGTGAGATTGGTTAAGGCAGACCGAGGGGCCAGGGTTGGTTTTGATATCCCCAGCTAGTGTGAAAGTTAAGGTAGTGACCCATAGAAAAGTGAGGGCTATGGCACAAGAGACTATGGTAGGGGAGGTAATCCTCCTATACACCATATGCCTTAGAAGGGACCTGAGGAGTTTGTAGCTAAGGTAAACTAGAGGTAGAGATGTGGAGGAACCTTTGGCTATCATGTTGGAGTAGATGAAATTACAAGTAGACACCTCAGTGGGGGAATGCCAGCAACACGATAGGAGCTGAATGCCAGTAGGGCAATGAATGAGGACCCAAGGAGATACAAAGCTAACCTAGACAACATAGTGTAGAGTGAGTGCAGGAGATGCTGACAAAATTAGGAACAACCAGAAAGGAGAGAACTTAAGAGAGAAAGGGGTGGTCAAGTAAGGGAGTTATGGAAAAATGACAGGGAGGACTACTGGGTCAGGGCAGAGTGAGCCACAAAAACTGAAGCTCAAACAAGAAAGAAGAAATGTGAGCTTAGTCTGATTCAAATTAGAGACGACCCCTAAGGGTGACAAGTGATAACCTGCAGATGAGAATTTGCACAGATAGAAAAACGCACACATCTCACGTGATAGGCAAGGCCTATATGGGAAACACAGCTAAGTGTAGGAGGGCATTGGGGTGGGTGAGGAGTAGCCACACAGTGGCTGCAAGGAGTAAATACCCTAAGCAGAGTCTGAGCAGCCTGAAGGCTGAGGATTCTACTGAGTGCTGTTCCAAGGTACGGAAAAAAATTAAATCAGCAGCCCACAGAAATCACCCTCTTTAGCTCCTGGTTGCAGGTAAGAAGAGAAATTAAATTCAGCAGCCCACAGGGAATAACCTCAGTAGCTCTTTAGCTCCAAAATACTTCTATAGATTTAAAATAAATTCTATAGCCACGAGGGGTACAGTTAAATTAAGCCTTGGGAGACTGAGCTACTGCACTTGATAAAGCAGCCTCATCAAAATAAATCTGAGATAAGCTGTCAGGTACAGTTGAAAATTAAGAGATCCCTTGTGTAAAAAGTTATGCAAGCTAGCTCAGAAATATGAAAACTGCACAGTAGCTACAGAAGAAATAATTGAACAAAGCCGAGGAGAAAAAGGCGCCACATTTGAAATCAGGGCGATATGCTGTCCGTTCACATTACCTGGTGGTTTACACAGCGGGAGGTACCACAGCAGCTCCATGGGCAGAAAACCCCTGAGGATTTGGGGAAGCTGGTGGTTCACACAGTGGGAGATCCCACAGCAGCTCCGTGGGCAGAAAACCTCTGAGGATTTGGGGGAGCTGGTGGTTTACATGGCAGGAGGTCCCACAGCAGCTCTGTGGGCAGAAAGCCCCTGAGGATTTGGGGAGCTGGTGGTTTACATGGCAGGAGGTCCCACAGCAGCTCTGTTGGCAGAAAGCCCCTGAGGAAACTTTGAAGATAGAAGCCTGTATTATGGCTTGGCTTCAATGCATGGTTGGCAAATGCTGAAATCTCATCTTGATTGTTTTATTTCCTTACTGCTATTTTGTATTTTCAGGTTAAATCAAATATAATAAAATATATTTTTTTTTGTTTGTTTTTTTAAGATGATGGAAGCTTTTATTATGGCTCTTTTTGGTTTGATCCATGCACACTGAAGGGTTGAAGCAGTGAGATTACTAGGATTTTGGCAGCCTTGCACCATTCCTCTGATCCTAAAAATATGTATCACAATGGTTGTGTAAGTGTAGGTGTGTATTTAAATGGCTTTAATTCATTATAATTACACACTAAGAACAAATGGTCTTAATGAGTTAATTTAAGGTTTCATAATTTGACCTCTTACAATTTTAATGACCTCCCAATCTTGGAGTTTTCAATTTGTTTTATCTAAACATCTCTTTGCTCAGTTCATCAATAGTCCAATAAGATTCAGAATAAAATTACTTTAGAACAAAACTGTATAAACTTTGGTTTGATTTTGCACAAATATTAACTTCTCTCAAGTTGAAAATGCAAATGGAATTAGTTGTACACACTTTGCATTTCTCCACACTTTTACTTTAGAAATTTTGTAAAAAAAACATGAAAAAATAACACTCAACAGTCCAATAAGATTTAGAATTAAAAAAAAATCTTTAAAACATAACTTTATAAACTTTGGGTTTGATTTTGCACAAATATTAACTTCTCTCTGAGTTGAAAATGCATAGGACAGTAGGTGTACATACTTCTGTATTTCTCCACACTGTGAAAATTTACTGTGGAAATTTGTAAAAAAATATGAAAAAAATTACTCTTGACCTTTTGCACAGGTCTTGTCATCCCATAAAGGGAACACTAACTTTGTTTTTTTTTCTCTTTTAGATATTTCCTGAAGAAGACCTAAGGTCGAAACGCAGATTTTTAACTCTATTTTCTATTTTCAGTGTACATTTAATATAAGCATTTTGCTTTGCTTTTAGACCACATGCTGACACAGCACCTTGTTTTTGTTTTTCATAAAGGAAATGGCTTAAAATGTATTTAGACATCATTCAAGTGTTATCCCAAGGTCAAGATTTAATAAACTAGACATTTAATGCATTTTAATAACAGAAGTTGCCAAAGAGGACATAATGAATGAAAAAAAATCAGAGTTGCATCATAGATGCCTAAGAGTTTTACAGCCAGCCATTGTTTTCCTTCTCTGTCTTCCTTCTTCCCCCTATTTGGTCAGCATCAGCTTCACATATAGATCTCATATGATATTGGTGGCTATTTATTGCTAAAATTAATCTGCTGCTTTTGTTCTGAAAAGATTTAACATGGTCCCATCCCAAAAAGATCTAATGTAACCCCAATAAGTAGATAATTTTGCTTCAATCTGGTAAGCACTGGACCAGTATTTTGATACATGCAGATATGTGGTGGGGCATTAGAGTTGCCCCTACTGGAGCTCATGCTGTTTCTGGGTGGGGAACATTTAGTGGGATGAGAACCTCTTTTACATATTGCAGGAGTGCGCAACTGGTTTACCTCTGCCTGCTTCCTTCTGAGGGTGAGTGGGTGCAGCATGCCTTCACACTGGCAGGGGAACCAGAGGGCATTGGTGTCCAAAGGGGTCAGTAACCCACCCTCTTTGGTTCTCTACATTTGATTTTGTTGGGAGGAGGGTGTATATGCTGCTTTATGGGGAGGTTTGTCTTGTATTTGGGACCATTCTGGTCTTTCATTATGTTTGGGAAAGAGAGGAATTTTTACACCTACTTATTATGGGCTACATTTTTGGGATGCCTTTTATTTGGAGACATCCACCTTCATATCTTGGAAGCATTATGCAATTTTATAGGTTGATATTCCAGGTTGTTATATATTCTGGTTATCCTGTTTGTTTTTGTCATATGGCTCAAATAGCCCTCATATCATGAAATGTGCAAGGCTTAAACATTGCCATGAAGCAGAAAAAGATATATTCATTTCTGCACTCTTCTGGCTCTGACGTTATATTTTTACAAGAAACCCACATCTTGAAAATGGATATGGGTTGTTTAGAGTGGGGGTCTTTACCAGGGCATGTTCCAGTACCTATAGTACTAAGAAGCAGGGGGAGTCACTATTTGGATTAAGCAGGGTTGCCCACTGGTGGGGGACAGTGGGAGTGCAGCTCAGGAGGGCAGATGGGGTTCACTCTTAGGCAAGTGTGATTCAGTGCCAGTTTTGCTGGTAAACATTTATGTGCCTAATGAGGATGATCCAGACTTTTTCCCTGCTTTGGCCAGCATCTAATATAATAGTATCTCCCCCTCCCCTGAGGGTTTTAATTTTGGGTCAGATATTTCAATCTAGTTATAGATCCGATTATGGATAGGGACCCCTGAAGAAAGGGTTCCTTCTCATGGCCGATCCCAGTCAGTGTTGCAGGGGCTCATTTCAGAATCCCAACTGCTGGACTTTTGGCGTATCCTTCAAATTTCTGCTAAAGATTTCACTTTCAGATCCCCTTGATTTCAATCTTTTAGTAGATTAGATTATTTTCTAATTAGATCTTCTGTCCATTATACTGGCAGTCTGTCACCAGTCTATATTGCTGTCGGACCATGCCCCGGTGGAATTAATTTGAACCCCCAGATAAATTGTTGCTCAGATGCTGCATTGGAGGTTTAATCCTATATTATTAGGGTTAGTAGATTTTAAGGTGTGGCTTAAAGGGGATATTGAATTTTACTTTAGTTCCAATTTAATACCTGATGTTTCGGTTTTCACTGTGTGGGATGCATTTTAACCTTTCATCAGCAGAATAATGTCTTACACCTCCCATATAAATAAAATAAGATGCCATGAGGTTGAAACTCTCTCCACTATGATACATTTGATAAGGGAGGCTATATATCAGTCCTCCAAATCTAGGGACACTGAGCTTGCTGAACCACACTCTGCATCAGTAAGCCACTCTTGCCCTATTTTTTATGAATCAGGCTTATTGGGAATCTGGGGATAAGGCTGGCAAACTCTTAGATTACCATCTTAAAAATAAGGTCTTGGAAGCCCAGATACATTTTCTCGGGGGTTCAAAGGCGGATGTTATCTCAGATGCAAGGCAGATGGCAACGGAATTTAGACAATATTTTGCTCAGCTTTATACGTCCTCAGTTAATCCCACCTCAGCCCAGCTTGCAGCATTTTTTGACCAGTGCATTTTGCCTTCATTTTCATCAGAAGCCAGGGCCCAATTGGAAGTGGATAGCACTATTTCTGAAGTTCAGCAGGCCATCAGGTCCTTGTCTAGGGTCAGGGCTCCTGGCCCAGGTGGCCTTAGCACTGATTTTTATCAGGAGCTTGAGTCTGTTTTGGCAGACTGCTTAACATCTGTATTGGCTGAAATAGAGCATTTAAGTATGCTTCCTGACACCATGAATGGCACTACTATCACTGTCCTACCTAAACCTGGGAAAGATGCTTCGCTATGTGGCAGGTATAGCCCTATTTCTGTATTAAATGTTGACTGCAAAATTTTTGTCAAAGTGTTGGCTATGCAGTTGGAGTGTTTTCTTTCTTCCCTGATTAGTCCTTCTCTATTGGGTTTTATGAGGGGAAGACAGAACAGTGATAATTTGTGGGCAGTCCTTAGCCTGATTCAGGTGTCAGTTGGTGGACCGGATTCTGTGGTACTTGTCGGATTAGATGCTGAGAAGTCAGTTGATTCTGTGGAGTGACAGTATCTCATTTTGTACTCACTCAGTTTGGTTTTGGACCCCTCTTTCGTTGTTGGGTAAGCTGTCTTTATTCCACTCTAGGGCAATATATTGATCAATGGTGTACTTTCTGACAGTTTCTCTCTGTTTCGAGGCATGTGGCAAGGATGCCCACTGAGCCCACTGTTGTTTCTTCTGGTTCTTGAGCCTTTGAACTTATCCATCTGCCAGCACCCAAGGATCCATGGGATTCCTGTTGAGGATCAATATGCGGATGGTATGTTGTTAATGCTAATGAAGGTGGAATCCTCTCTCCCTGAGGCTTGGAGAATTATTGTGTTATTTAGTACAATCTCAGGTATTCAGATTAATTGGGGCAAATCTGAGATCATACCTCTTTTTGGGGAAGACCCTGGATGGTTCTTGATGCCTGAAGTGGTCCCCCGATGGTTTGAAATACTTGGGCATGTTTATTACTAGTAAAATCAGGAGTATGGTTTTGGAAAATGTGGATGAGGTAATGGCAGAGTTACAGGTAGATTTCTATAGGTGGAAGCAGTTAGCCTTTCCCTTCCAGCCAAGATTGTTGCCATTAAGATGATGTTTTTCCTCATATATTTTACAAAATTACGTAATTACCATGTAAAGTACTGCAAATGGTTTGGATTAAGACAGACAGGATGTTTTCGGACTTCATATGGGAAGGGTGGCCCCCTAGAATTAGCAGAAATGTTTTCTGTGCTCCTGGGACTGCTGGTGGCCAGAACCTGCTTTGATTCTGAGCATACCACCTTTCTTTGGGGGTTAAGCCGGCACTAGCTTGGCTTGCTTCCCCTTCGTCGACAGTCCTGGTTTGGGTGGCGATAGAGCAGTTGCTTGCAGGTTCTACACCTCTGGCTATATCTCTCTTATCGCCTAAGGCTCTATTCCAGTATGCCACATTGTTGATTCTGTTTACAAGGTGGGCATGGTGCAGGTATGGGAACCTTCTTTTTTGGGTCCTTATGAACCCTTATGGAACAACCCTAAGATCACAGTGGGGGGAGGTCCGATTTCTTGGTTGGGGTGGCAAAACCAGGGATTATGGACTATTGGTGATTTGATTGTCCCAGATATGGGGAGCTAGTATCATTTTCTGATCTACAGGGCAATAGTGATTTGACCTGTCTTTATCAGTGGCAATATTTTCAGTTATGCCACTCATTATTTTCTACTCATTTTAATCTGTCATGTTTGAAACAGGCCTCAGCAGTTGCTTCTATACAAAGTGGCTCAAGGCACCAAAGGACATCTCAGTTTATTGTATAAGTATCTCCAGAGTAGATTTTTACCTGATTGGGATGATCAGTGGGTTAAGTGGGGGGATGAGCTTGGTATAATAGTTGGGCCACAGACTGGCAAAGATGTTGGAAGGAGGCAGATAGGGTCACTCCTAACCCTAGACTTCAGTTAATTCAAAAGAAGGTTCTAGGGAGGTGGCACCATGCACCAGTGCTTTTGGTCAAATTAGTGGTTATGAGTTGTGACTCCTGTTGGAGATGCATGCAGGCCCCAGGAACAATATATCATATTTTACAGGACTGTTCTTTGATACAAGAGTGGTGGGAAATTATCATGGCATTTTTGAAAGACACTCTTCATCTTTCCGTTCCTAGATCTCCCATTTTTTTGGATTCTGGGTTGCTCCCTTTTACAGGATCTTGTTCTATTACCACATAAAGACTTTTTATATGCCGCAGCTTTAGAGGCAAAGAGATTGTTGTTATTAAATTGTCGGTCAGTTGAAGTTCCTTCAGTAGTCGGTTGGCAGCAAGCCATGGATAAGTAGGCTGCTTTCTATAGCACTATGTTTTGGAGAAGGAACCAGTTTAAGCACTTTCACATGGGAAGGGATAGCTGGATTGGAGCCAGGTTTGGCTTCCCTGTGGATGATGCAGGTTGTTTTTCAAACATGCTGTGGGGGTGATACATGGTTTTGTTACTTATGTGAAAAGGTGAATGTCCCACAGGTCTTATTATTATTATGTTTTGACTCTCACATTTGCTTCTAGACAGTGGGAGGGATGGGGGTGTAATGCAGTTCTTTACTATCAATTTTGCATTGTATAATGTAGTTATTTACTTGCTGATTGAAAATGTAAGTTTTTCTTCTTGCTGCTTTGTTCTCCTGTTATACTGAATGTTGTTATGCCTGTCATCTTTTCTTGGTTTTAATAAAATGTTCTTATACAACAAAAAAAGCCGGTACGCACTAAGGAATTCCATTGAAGTGCTAGTAAATCAAGACTTACTGTTAAATTAGGCATGACAAGATGATCTGGTCTCATTTCACTTAAAGTAGCACAGTGTTTTAAAGAAATGAGGCTGTTATAATTACGATAGGAGTTATCCCAAACAAAAGTAAATATCTCTGAAAGTATACAAATTAGTCATAACCCATCAGTATGAAAGTTGTTCAGGACAAAATGACCTTTCAAATGAGCCTATTCATTAGGCTACACTAATTATATTTTTTAAACTATGGCCATCTGATTACCTGAATTTTCATTTTTCTTCACAATTTTCACCTTTTGGATGGCTATATTTAAAAATAGATGCTGATGGTGGTCTGATATTGCTGGTAATATTATTGCATACCTGAGAGTGAAGTGCTAAAATATAATGGTTACTTTAGTTTTTTTTTTGTTTAATATTTTTATTAGTTTCAATATTAAAATACACAACATTACATTAGGGATAACAACTTGGGTAACACACAGGGCAGACTAACCATTCCACATTTCAGTCTTTCCTTTCAATTATTAAACATGAGCATTATCAGTATAGTTAATTTTTAATCACCTCAGTAATTTAATTCATTGCTGCTATTAGGATAGATGGGGCTCATCCTCCTTGCTGGTGTTTTTTACCAGTCCCTATTTTAGTGGCATTACTTCAGCAGGGGGAAGAGAGACCCAAAATTTACCCCAACTTCTGCTAAATAGTTATTCTCTTCAGAAGCTATGTTAAGTGCTCTAGTGCCAGTGATTAAATAGCCAGGGTTTTCACCTGTGTCAGGGTAGTTGTGATGCAGGAGATCTAAGTATTTTGTGTGCACTGCATAGCTAGGTCAAGCAGGTATCTTACCCACTGATGGTGTGGTTCCCAGTCCTCTGCTCCCATGTCTTCCATTCCCATGAGTAAAGTGAGGGATATGTTCACCACTGTTTGGCCCCATGTTGTATTTTGTGCCCAGGAAATTGCCAGCCAGAATGATTTCAGTCTGGGACAGTCCCTGAAGTAGTGCATATAAGTAACTGTTGCCACCTGTCACTGACCACTCATTGAAGAGATGGTAGGGTTAAATTTGTCCTCCACACTAGGTGGGTAATAGAGGCAGTTCGGGAATTTTCATTGAGACTCTTTATGTTTATCACAGAGCAACAACCCCATATGCAATCTCAAGACAGTCTTCCAGTTCTTTGCCATGATTTCCATGCCCAAGTCCCATATCCAGTCATTTATCTGACAGGTCCAATGAACACTGTCTGTCCTGATTGGCCAGCTTTACTATCAACCCTTTAGCATCTGTTCTGGCATGATATATAGCCTGTTCCTTCTGGGCCAAAGGTGAGACCTCTACTAACTTCCTGCCCAATCCCCTGCCATATGCCCGTACATGTAAATACCTGTAGTGATGGGAGTGAGGTATCTCCAACTGCTCTTGTATATCTACAAAGGTATGCATCCCTTCATTTGTATATAAGTCCCCTGGACACCGTATACCTTTACCGTCCCATTCTCTGAAGACATAGTTCTCTTGCACAGTTAAGCAGCCTGGTTTGCTAGTAATTGTTACTATCAGACTATTGTCACTCTCTGCATCCTGCCATTTCTTAGTTTCCATCCATGCCTCTAATACATGACATTACGGTGGGTTGGGGGTTTTAACTTGTCCGTAGCTTCTTTTCCCACTTCATGCCAGGTAAGCTAAGAGCCTCTCTGGGTATCCCTCCTCTTCTAAATGAAACTAGCTTGCTGCTTCCTCCTTGCTTATCCAGTCTTGGACATAACTTTGCTGGATGACAATGTAGTATCCCTTATGTCTGGGTACCCAAGTCTTTCCTGATCCACCCTGCTCTTCAGCCTTTGCAGACTCATCCTGGAGCCTTTCCCTTGCCATATACAGGGCACAAACCCCTTCTCCAAAGTTTTAATGTCTAACTCAAGTGGCTCCACTTGCATAATTTGCATCACATATAGTACCCTGGGTAGTGCATTCATCTTCAATAAATTTATTTGCTTGAGCCATAAGTGAGATTGGCAAGGCCCTTCAACTCTCTAATTCATTTAGAATAGTTGTAAACAGAGGTTTATAGCTCTAATTATGCAATCCACCCACATCTCTACCACTCAGACTACTAAATAGGTAATGGAACTTCTCATTGGTTTGAGTACTGGGCATCACCTGCTCCTCCTCCTCCCAGCCCCCTGATACACATCATCTCTGATTTATGCAGGTTAAGGATATTTATTTATTTAGCTTTTGTTTACCATGTAAGTACACTAGACAAATATTTTGCCTATTTTCAGGAACGACCCAGGAGAATACAACAAAGGAATACAGATAGGTGCACATAATAGTTGCAGGTACATCAAGACAAATATAACAAGGCATAAGGGAAAAAGTAACAGCATTGCTAACCAAAGAAGGCTGGAAACTCTGCTATGAGGTCACATTGAGGCTGGAATGGAGGTGACTGTTCCTGTGATAAATAGCAGCAGGTCATCCATGTCTAACATGATTTTATGTTGCATGCTTGACTTCCTACTACTCCTTGATCTCCCCTGTTACCGTATCTTGATAGCCAACAGCCTGATGGTTAAGGCAAAAGGAGGGAGGCAAGGGTTATATGCCTTGTTTCCCTGTACAACTGGAATTCTTCAGAGACAGCTCTGTTTACCAATATCTGTGCCTTGGGTGATCAGTAGAGCATCTGCACCCTCCACATATATGGATATCCCAACCCAAATTGCCCCAAGACCTCAAACAGGTACCCACACTTCATCCTATCAAAGGGCTTCACAGCATCCATGGAGAGCACATGTGCTGTGTCCAGAGACTGAGAACCACAGTTTACCACACTTAGGTGCCTGCACATTTTGTGGTATGACAGATGGCTTTGCACAAACCCGGTCTCATCTGGGTGTACTATTTGGGGGAGTACCTACTCAAGGTTCTTGGCCATAGTCTTAAGGTCACAATTTAGGAGGGAAATGGAGCAGTAAGATTAACATTCCAGAGGGTCCTTGCCCAGCTTTGGCATTACATATATAGAGGTATCATAACACCTGTGCACCAAGCATCTCCCTCTGTTCCACTAAGGCCCTGTCCACACTACCACCCAAAAATCCATAATGTTTCCAAAACAGTTCAAACAGGTAATGTTACAGTGCATCTACATTACCTGTGAACCATTTTGGAAACCATTTCAGTCCATCCACACGCCACTCATGATGGTTAGCTCCTATCCCATAATTCAGTTCATGTAGCACTGAGGGCGATGCTGGAGGTATCGTTTACACCTAACACTGATAACATTACAGAGGCAAAACCATTTTCAAAACCATTGTTGAAACCACCTCATAAGTGGTTTCTGTAATGGTTCAGAATAGGCCTGCTGTAATATTACCAGTGTGGACACAAGCCATTTTGGTAATGGTTTGAGCCCAATTTAGCCCTCTGTAATGTTACAGAGGCAGTAGTGTGGACAGGGTCTAAGATGGTAGGAAGTGTGATGCTGTCCAGGAACTTTGCTGCTTGGCCCTTTTTGCCTATACACTCTACAATATACAATTGTTCAAAGAACTCCCAAAAGGTTTCCCTAGTCCATTTTCCAGCCTGCACCATACTCCCCTGCTTGTCTCTGATTGCAGCAATCCATAAGCGGCCCCTTCTCCCTTGCGCTGATAAATCAAATCAAATTTTATTTGTAAAAGATGCCTTTCCATTGATCAAGGCACCTGTACACAAAATCAACAACAACTCAAAAATTAGATGTAATATATAAACCAGCAATAAATTAAAATCCAGTAAAATCATAGACCATAAATAAGATAACAGTCCATTCTAATTAGATGTTGGTATTCCTCTGGAAATGCCAGGCCAAAAAGGTAGGTCTTTAACTCTATTTTAAAACTTTGTCCAAGCCAGCAGTCTATTGCCTCATTCAAACAGGCACTGCTATAGAAAGAACATACTAGTTTTGCCATCACCTGTAAACACCAGGTTTAGGGCATTTCCTGTAACTGTGATCTGCCTCAAAATCTCTTCCCCACCATTGTCTGCTGACTTCTTTTCTAAGGCTTTCAGTTTGGTCTCCAGCATGGTCTTCTGCTTGAGCCTATCTCTTTTCATCCTCACCACATAGTTAATCATCATTCCCGTTATGAATGCTTTACCCACCTCCCAGTAAGTTGCTTTGGTTGGTGCAGAAACTGCATTAGTAGTCTGATTGCTGGCCCACTGCTCTTTTAAGTACTGCATAAAATCATCCTCTGCTAATAGGTAGGTCAGGAACCTCCATTTAGGTAGTGCCTTCCATTACCCCTGGGTGTTATGGCAAGTATGACCATTGGATAGTCTTACATGTAAATGGTGTTATGTGACACTTTTTCCAACTAGTAGTATTGCATCTTGGGCATAAAGACATAGTTTAACCTAGACCATATGATATGGTGGTTGGAATAAATGTGTATTCCTTGCTCCAAAGTTAGCAGTCTTCCAGCATACCACCATATCCAAATCATTCAAACCATGCTTCCAGGTAGCCAGAGCTCCCCCACCCCTGTGTCAGTTTACTCCCCCAAGAATTTATTCATTTATTTAGTTTTTGTTGTCCTGGAAGGGGGATTAGACATAATGGTCCAGGGACAGTTCCATAACGCAATTAAAGTCCCCATTCCCCCTTCAGACGGTTGGGAAACTGTTCTCTGTGAATAATATCCAGATAATGGTTATTTTAATTGTAGATATACCTGTCCACCCTGAGGAAAAGGAACTCATAGAGTTAGCAATTAAAAAAGTTTCAAATTGCCTTGAAATGCTGCATTAGGTGAGGTAATTATGCTGTAGCAATTCCATTGTCTTCGGTGGTAATTTGATCCAATTACTTTGACATACCTTAAGGTATTCTGCAGTAAAAGTAAACTTTTTAATTGCTATCATTCCCAGAAACATTGGTGGCTGTAAGAGTGATCATTGGTTTGTATTTGAATAAAGAGGATGTTTTGAATATATAAGCTGGATAAACAGTAGTTATTTTTCCTTTGCTCTCTACTCAGTTATAACAAGACTCACGTAAGAAACTGCTACTCCCTGAAAGGATTTTTTTTATTTTGTGCATCAAGATTTCTTTGGTGTCTGCAAAGGGGGTACCCAGACAAATCAATTCTGGTTCCATATTGGCATAGCCAACACTAGTATAGAAGAAGAGACTACCCAGCAATCTACCAGTATCAACAGTCTTTACAGTTTTAAGATAGAAAGGGGTGTATGGGGAGGAATGAGAGGAGATTACAAAAGTGCTTCCTGCACAGAATGGCATGAGAATAGGCAGCTGAAGGCTGGCAGGTTTAATAACTGCCTGCTAAAAGCATTCACAATAGCACAGGGGTTGTTGCAGTTGACACTCCCACCCTGGAGGAGGTCATTAGTGCACTGTATTGTAGAACCACACACCAGGCTTTTAACAGTCCTCCAGATGTTCTGGCATTTTCACGGTGAGGCCAGCAGAATGGATCTAAATAATTAACTTTTTTCTTCATATATAAATTTCTCACAGGTGTTGCTGAGTCACCTGTACTTATGAAGATCTGTCAGATCATATGAGGACTTAATGTTGCTCCAGTACCTGTCTCTGACCTTTTCAAGAGAGGACAGGTCACTGTGGAGCCATTTTGTAGCAGTACCCATTACTTTCCATTTTATAAAGGGGCAATATGGCAAGGATATTGAACAGGGCATCTGATTCATTTGGGGCTGAGAGAACATGAGTCCAGTCAGTGTGGGTAAGGTCATTAAGAATACATCCACATCCACCTTTGATAGGTCCCAAAGGAGAATGACCCAGATGCAAATAGTTTAGGTTTCAGGACTTATTTCACAAAGGATCTTTAAAAAATATGCTGCAGTTGGCTCAGTGGTTCTGATGGTTGAAGCACTGGATGCCACACCTCATGCCATGCCGGTGACCTGGGTTTGGGAGCAATCCTGGGCCACCAGGGGTCGGTGGGGGGAGAGAGGATTGAGTATCCGGAGGACTGCTCTTCTCTCCTCTCTCAGGGTCCCACATCATCCCACTTGTTGACTGCCCTCTGGTGGTGACTGGAGGGCAGTATGGGTCAAGAGGTGCGCTTCAACATAGGTACATAGGTATGGAGGGGGACAAGAAAAAACAGGAAGGAAAAGCAGCCTGGCAGGGCTTCCTGATGGTCCGCCATGCCGAGGGATGACTCCAGCTTCTGGATCGGGGCATCACCTCTCCAGCCCGCCACAGGGGGCAAACCATGGAGGAATCTCCTGGGTTGCCATGTATGGTGCGGCGGGGACCTGAGAGAATGACTCTCTTCTAGAGGGACAAAGCCCCTGCTAGTGTTCAGGGAGCATAAACAACTAAATAAAAAAAAATAAGCTGCACATTTTTAAAATTGTTTGTGGTTTTGTCACATGTAGTAAGTGTAACTGTTTGGCATTCATCTTGCTATGCATGAGATAATTAACTTTTTTTTAATTTCTTAACTTTTTTTCTGAATCTCACACCAATAAAACACCATGTAAATGTGTGTTGTACCTTTTGTTTACATGTATAAATGAAGCATATGGAAGCTGATGATGCAAGAGGTGAAAAAAAATAAACAAAACCACCCCAGAAGAACAGAAACTGTCAGTGGGAAATGCTTAGCATAGCTAGGATGAACAGTGAAAAAGTGTAGGTCATGGCTGTGTAGTTAAAAAAAATTTTAGCAGAATGGTACACAGCGTGAAAGCACACACCTGTAAAATAATAGATTCCAGGTTCAGCCCCCACAGGGCCACAAACAGTCATGTCTAAGGACAGTTACAGAAATCTGAGCTACAGTAAATATTTTTTTCAGATGCAAACAAAGAGGAGCCTGGCAACTCAGAAGGACCACATTCAATATAATTTGAAGTGAAAAATAGTCTTAATTTCTTATAAATTCATCATGTCATAAAAGCAGCAAAAATATTACCACAGTGCAAACATACGCCATAAAAACATCAATGTTTCATGTTTTGACAGCGCTTTGTCAAGGTATAATACAAGCCACTCCACTAACATTTATATATACAGAGGAGGTCATGTGACTCATTCAAATTGACCAATCCCTAATAATCTAGTGGTGACATCACAGTCTCAGATGCAATACTCGCATCTAACAATAGATGTCAGTGCATATAAGGTTTGTATTAAACAATAATTGTGGGCAATAAAACATAAAAAAGAGAGAACATCCACCCTAAAAGATTAATCTTAGAGAATATACATACATATGTGTGTGTATATATATATATATATATATATATATATATATACACACACACACACATATGTATAGATATATAGATATAAAACATTAAATATAAGAAAGGGAGGGAAGGAGAGGGTGAGTAAAATGAAAAGGGAAGGATGAAGGGCAGGAGGAGGGAGGGGAAGGAAAGGAGAAGGGAGGAAAGAAGGAGGAAGGAAGAGGGAGGGAGGGAAAAGGAGGGAAAGAGAATAGAATGAAAATGGAATAAAAAAGGAAAGATAGTTATTTTATATCCTTTCATTTCATTTTTCTTTTTGTTTTTAAAAAGGGGACTAAATTAAAGGATTCATTTAGTCCTCCATCTGAATAAGCACCTAACATATATTGCCATTCACTTTCCTGTTGTAATAACAAATTGTCCAGATCAGCCCCTCTGGGGCCTAATTTCACCTTCTCTAAGCCCTGAAAACTGAAGGTATGATCCATCAAATTGTTTTTCACATGTACTGCAAGAGCATTAGACAATTCATTCTTTTCAATACTTCAAAAGTGTTCTGCAAATCTTTGCTTAAAATGTCTTTTAGTTTTACCAACATAGAATTGTCTGCACGTACTTCAAGTTGCTGCATACATGACATGAACTGTGCTGCAGTTGATGAAAGATCTTAGTTCATACATGTGACCCTTCACCAGATGAACAAAACAGGTCCCAGATATGTTTACAACAACTGCAAGATCCACAGTGAAATGCTCCTCTTGGTAAGGTTGACCCAAAATTTGTTCTGTCCATAAAATTGCTACTGGTCACCATATCACCAATGTTCTTTTCTCTCCTATGGACCATTCAGGGAAATGTCTGGGTAATACCATTCAGTTTAGGTTCAGTTTTAAGTATACTCCAGTTTTTTTTAACAATCTGCTCTATCTTGAGGCTCTGATGGGTGAAATCAAAAACAAAATTTAGTTTGCATTCTTCATTTATTCTTCTAGGTTGTAATAAATCTACTCTGGACATTTGTCATGGACAGCATCCCAAAGGGTCAATTGATGAGAATAAAAGGAATACAAGAGATACTGTCAAATTAGAAGAGCATTTTGAAATAGAAGTAGAGCATTTTAGGAGAGAGGATATAACAAAACTTGTTTGGAAACTGCTAGGAAGCAAGTGCAACAAATGTCCAGAGTAGATTTATTACAACCTAGAAGAAAAATGAAGAATGCGAACTTAATTTTGTTAAATTATCAATTCTGTTCAAAATCCATGTTTGTGATGTTGATGGAATTGCAAATTAAACTTCCTTCAATAAAAAAGATATATATATATATATATATATATATATATATATATATATATAGTGGCAGCCAGAGATATAATACAAAACATACTTACCTGTCTATCTAGTGAATATCATATCCATCCATTTGAAATGAATGGGATCTGCTGTGATTTATCTTGATATTCTGTGTCACGTCACTGGCTACTAATGTAGTAGCAAATCCTTAGACCCAGGTGTGTGGTGCTCTTTTACTGGGTAATGTCAGTATGTAGTTTTTAGATGATACATTTTATTGGTCTAACCAAATGTTTGTAGTCAGAGTAATTAACAACATTTTAATTAAGCAGGAAATACATTCCAAACTCAAGATTAATCATATCGTAATATATGGGTAAGCCTTTGTAATACTATACTAAAGCACACAAAACAAATGCCATAATACCATCGGGCCAGAAGTGATGATACCATCTTTGAAATGTGGTAATACTATCATTCAGAGCCTGTAATATTATAATTTGGTGCTCTGAACAGTAATACTGTCACAAAAACACAAGAGCTCAAGCACAGCAGTGCCTCGTGCAGAGCAGCAGTTGACTTTCAGAGTAACTGCCAACTATAGCAACTGCTGACTCGCTGCACACCACTCACCAAAAACAAATAAACATACCAAATGATCCAGAAATAGCTTAAAACACACAATGGCCCCAGATTATAAATCAGTATATTTTTTTTTGTTTGTTTTCTGAATCAAATCTGTTTCCTAAATGCGCTGTCACATACAGCCATAAACTCATAATCATTGTCTCTATTTTCAGTCCAGGTCCTGGCTGCTCAACAAATCAACACGTCACTCTATCAAACCTTAACAAAACACACAAAAAATACTTTTTTTCTTTTTATCAACTTTGGGGGGAAAAAAGAACCCATGCCAGTAATGCAGGAACGCAGCTCCATTTTCACTCCCTTGCTTTATCGTGCCAACATTTATCCCAGATTATTATTCAAACAAACAGAGCATCAACCAATCAAACACATGTTGGGACTTTTAGAAGCATGTGGTCATTGTGGTTGTCCATAGCAACCTTCTGGCAACCATGAATGCTCCACTACGGCTCCACTAGCACACACATAGCAGAATTGCAACACATTTCCCTAAAATCTTGCAACTTCTTGGATCCATATTGGATCCATATATTACAAAAATAACAGATAGTTTAGTGCATATCCCAAGGGAGTAATACACACAAAACTATATATTTCTATTTATCTAAACCCCCATCTGTTCATACATTCATGGGATTTGATATAAGTGTGTTTCATTTTGAAATTGCATTACATATTTCCATGATGTATTCTGTATATGAGTAAAATGATTTACAGTAATGGCTAAGAGAAATGTTTAGTAAGATGAAAAAATGGCTGTATACTGTACAATGTTCTGTATGACACTTCAATACTTTCAGCAACCTGTGTGAAAATCAAGGCCTTTGTTAAAGAACAACTCTGCACTTCAGTGTGTGCTTTCATAAATAAGATGTTTCAGTTGTTACAATTTACTAGAGAATACATTTTTCTTTCATTTTCAATATTCCTTTCCAAGATTTACAGCATGTATTGATAGTCTATCTATAAAGTCAGAATACAAAACATCTGAAATCCTATGCCTCTCCCCTAACATCATAGTTCACCATGCCAACAAACTGTGATGTCACGGATAGCAATTATTTGGTTAGAAGTTGAGAGTCAGATACATTTTGAAAGGCTCAGTGAAATTACTGCTGACGTATCTGCAATATTTACAAGACCAACAGCATTGGAAGTTAAAAAAAAAACTAGATAACTAAATAAACAAGTTAAAACATAATTGTTGTAAATCTAGTGATTTTAAGCTTTTTGTGATAATTGAGAGTTGTTCTTTAAGTGTTTTTCTTTCTGTTTTGAGTGAAATATTTACAGCCAGACTCTATTAAGGGTACTTTAGTTGATTTAAATTAGTAGCTGCATTTTAAAGAGCTTTCACTTTTGAAGTTCTGGATATAGACTACTAGGGCATCTTCTAGTAGTGGAAAACAGGAACAGACAGATAATCAGTAAATCAGTGGAGCTTCTGAAACATGGAGTTAATCTACCAGAAAAATGCATTAGAAGAAAAGTTATAAACATGCCAAGAATTGCTTTGGTCATCTGCCTGTGGGGGAAAAGTCAGTAATCATAGTGCTCCTCTGTTGAGTGTTGCTGTAACAGTTTGTTACCTATTATTGCTCAGCAGTAATTTAGGATGGGTCAGCAAGCTTAGTTTCCTGACTGCTCTGTATAAGCCAACTGTATTGAAATATAGTAACATTTGACCCTGTTTCCCCTTTAAACACTAGAGTTCATGATTCCTATTAGAGGGTTATTGCCACAGCTGTGGAATCCTGAGTCCAAACTGTAAGATTAATTTCCTCAGAAATCTAATGCTACTTGTATCTCATTTGCATTATGAAACTAGCATAAATACAATGATTTAAGACTAGTCAAAGCTTGTTTAATCAACTGTTTCAAGCTAATTGCATGTGAAGAGCTGATGAAACAGTTGTTCACCTTCTCAAGTTGCTGCCACATCAAATAGGAATAACAGCAGATGTGTAGTATTATTTCCATATTGATCCCTTGGCAGCATGCCACTATAAATCAGCATCATATATATGTCAATGTTAGAGCCCAATGCAAACATTTTAGATTAGTAATTACCTAATGACTACTTGGTCATTAACTAATATCTAAAGTTGAGCAGTTATCTGAGTGCTGATTGAGAAAAGTAGTCAACTAATTCTCATTTCAGCTCAGTCTGTATAAAGTAGCTACTGTGCTAATTAGCCAGTAGTTGAGAACAAGCTGGGTTGGGTTTTGTAACTGAAAGGGGAATCTCAAAGTTATATACTGGTTGAATGTTTTATTACTTAACCCTTAGGCGGCTGACAGAATTAGAATGTATAGGAATTATGGCCTGATGTATTAGTCCCTGGCACAGAATGGATTAAGATAATTTTATAGCGGTTGTACTAGATTAAAAAAAATGATATTTTGCAGTATGTTGTTCTCCCTTGTGCCTTGTGCACTAACCTGGTTTTGTTTTTGTTTCAGTTATATTGTCACCCTATAATTTGCTCCGTTCTGTTGGGACTTTATTTTTCGACCATGCTCCATGTTGATGTTTAGCCAATGGCAGCTGAATGTGCATGTACTAGCTTCTTCTGTGCATGTTTACATCCTCCAGCTTCCTGTGATTTGTGCATGCTCATGGTGACAGCTCTTGACATGTTTTGTAAGCTGTCAGCATGGCCCGGTTTGAAGAGTTTCTTCAATCCTCATCAAGCTCCAAATTTGGGCTATCTCACTCAGTGTCCCTTTCATTTATTTGTTTTGATGTGAAACTGAAGAAAGTGTGCATCCTAAGAAAGTGTGCATGAATATTATTTCTTTGTTAGCCATGATGTATTGAATGCACTGTGTTTGCCATTTTCAAACCTACAGGTACACAGTATTATACATTAGCCACTTGGCATATGGTAGCCCAATGTAGCATATAGCAGGCCACAGGTGACTACTCTACTGTGACATATTGCAGCCATCTGGGGACTACTGAGCCCACTGGAGCACATAGTAGCCCACTACTACTTAACTGGTTATATTGACCCAGCTCTGACATCTGGGTCTCCACATTGGTATACTGAGCCCACATGTGTGTATTGAAGCCTTCTGGTGCCCACTTAGGCATAATACTATAACTTTGTATAGTTCCGCCCACTGTATCATATTTCAGCACACTGGTGGCCACAGGGGCCTAATGATGATGATGCGGTGGCAGTTTGCATTCCCCTTGGTCATACCAAGCCTAGTGGTGCATACTGGTGCCCACTGTGGCATACTTTAGTCCACTGCTGGTCACTGGTGTCCACATGGCCATAATGACCACAATGGTGCACAATGGATCACAGTGGTGCATATTACATTCCACTGTTGCCAAATGAGCCACTCTTGCACACTGGGGCATACTGTAGCCCACTATTGCATACTGACTGAGCAGTGTGTCATACTGCAGAATTTATAATCAGTTTCATTTTTGTGTTCCTGGGGGAAGAAGGAGGCAAAAACAAGGGATATATAGAGTTTGTAGTGATGGTGTGCTCAGTATTCACCCAAGAACCACTGCTGGCTGAGTAAGTAATGACAATGGTGTAGTCTGTGAATGCTGCCTATGGTCTGGTGCAAAGTTTTGGGAAAGTGCAGTCATTTCAGCTCCAATCAGAGTGTGTAGTATGGGCCAGGCATAATTTTTGGGGCACATTGAAGCACATTGGTGGAAACTGGGGCTGGTATCATACACATTGAGGTCAGCAGGGGGACCTAAATCCCAGACTGGGTGCAGCGGGATCACATGAGCCCTTCTCCAGTCTTCTGGGACCTCTCCTGTGCTCAGAGATTCAATAAACAGTTCTGCTAATGGCTCTGCTAGTTCCACCTTTAGCTCCTTAAGTACCCTGGGATGTATACCATCAGGTCCCATTGTCTTATCCACCCTGGGCTTAGCAAGCTCTTGTAGGACCCTTTCTTTTGTGAAGGGAGTAGTGTTACCTCCCTCCACCTGAGATCCCATGATGCTGAGCTGTGGGCCCTCCCTACCTTCTCTTCAGTAAATACTGAGCAAAAGTATCTATTGGGACAGATGCCTTTACAGGGTCCTCCTCCTCACATGCTCCCTTTTCTCCATTAAGCTTAGGGGGTGTTGCTAAGCTTAATGGAGAAAAGAGGCTGTGAAGAGAGGCATCTATCTAAATGAATACTTTGCTCAGTATTTACTGAAGAGAAGGTAGGGCAGGGCCCACAGCCCAGCATCATGGACATAAGGGAGGGAGGTGAGCACTACTCCCTTCAAAAAAAGAGGCTACAAGAGCTTGCTAAGCTCAGGGTCGATAAGGCAATGGGACCTGATGGCAGCATCCCAGGGTACTTAAGGCTAAAGGTGGAACTAGCAAGCTATTAGCAAACTGTTTAGTGAGTCTCTGAGCACAGCAGAGGTCCCAGAAGACTGGAGAAGTGTTTATGTGATCTCGCCCACAAGAGTGGCAGCAGGGAGGGGGGGACTACAGACTAGACAGTCTTACCTCAGTAGTGGGCAAGATTATGGAGGCACCCTTAAGGAAAGGATAGTGCAACACCTGGAATCCATAGGGGACAGGATCCAAGACAGCATGGATTTACAAAGGAAGGTCCTGTCAAACTAATCTCATAGGTTTCTTTGACTGGGTAACCAGAGTGGTGGACCAAGGGGAGCAGTTGATGTCACCTACCTTGACTTCAGCAAAGCTTTGACACTGTTCCACATAGAAGATTGATAAATAAGCTGGGTAGGCTCTGGCTAGGTCAGAAGTTGGTCAACTGGGTGGCAAACTGGTTGATGGGCAGAAAACAGAGAGTGGTGGTAAATGGTATACAGTAAGAAGAGATGCAAGTCACAAGTGGGGTACCTCAGGGATCAGTCCTGGGGCCAGTCTTTTTCAACATCTTCATTAGTGACCTTGCAGATGGACTAGAGGGTAAGGCTTGTCTGTTTGCAGATGACACCAAGATCTGCAACAGAGTAGATGATCCAGGTGGGGTGGGCAGAATGAGAAGAGATCTGGATAAACTAGCAAAATGATCAGAAGAGTGGCAACTGGGATTTAATGCAAAGAAGTGCAAAATCATGCACATAGGGAAGAGAAACCCTGAAGCCACCTATAGGCTGGGAGGGGAGTTGCTAGCAGTCACAAAGGAAGAAAGAGACTTGGGCATCATCATCACTGATGACCTGAAATCATCCAAGCAAACCTCTAAAGCAGTAGGTAAGGCTAGGGGGCAGTTAGGGTGCTTAGTAGGGGTGGATCACAAGTCAAGAGAGGGAGGCAATAACTCTCTCTTTACAAGACACTGGTTAGGCCCCCATCTGGAGTACTGCATGCAGTATTGGAGGCCACACCTTCACAAGGACATTAACCAAATTGAGACAGTCCAGAGAAGGGCAACCAAAATGGTGCAGGGACTGCATCAGAGACAGATTAACAGAGCTCAATGTATACCCTTGAGCAAGGAAGGCAAGTGATATGATCGAGGCATTCAAACACCTTAAGGGCATTGACAAGGTGAAAGAGTCTAACATGTTTAAATATAAGAAGAATAGCAGGACAAGAGGACACAGCATGAGATTAGAAGGGGGGCCGATTAAGGGGAAATGTGAGGAAATTCTTTTCACAGAAAAGTGGTGGATGCATGGACTGGCTTACCACAAGAAGTGGTGGCTATGAATACAGTGCAGGGCTTCAAACAGGCATGGATAGGCATAATGAGCAATACAAATGACTATGGAAAGATAGGCCACTGACAGAGCAAAGGCCGATAGCACATTTATAAGGTAGAATAAGAAATGGGCAGACTGGATGGGTCTTGCAGTCCTTATCTGCCGGCCAACTTAGTTTCTATGTTTCAGTTCTGAAACTGGAATCTCACACTGAGGGGCAGCTTGGGCACTATGATCCCACACTGGGGGAAGCTGGAGAACTGGAATCCCACATTGTGGGTAGCTGGAGTTCCAGAATCCTACAATGGTGGCAGTTTGGAAACTGGAATCCTACACTAGTGGCAGCTGTGGCACTGTGATCCCTCACTGAGGGCAGCAGGGCTACCATAAATCCAACACTGATGTCAGCATGGTAACTGGAATCCCACAGTAAAGGCAGCAGGACAACTGGAATGTGGCACTGAGGGCAGCTGTGGAACTGGGTGCATCATGAAAGTGAATAGCTCGACTTCCAGAGTTGGATATGGGGTCAGCTAGGGTACTGGAATCCAACACTGACAGCAGCAGGTGCACTGGAATCCAACACTGCTGTCAGCTGGAGAATTGCAGTGCCACACTGTGTGTAGCAGAGGGATTAGAATCCCACACTGTTGGCAACTGGGGAATGGAACCCCACCCTGATGGCAGCTGGTAGACTGGAATCCAACACTGTGGAAGCTAGGGAAATGGAGTACCAGAAGATAGGCAGCTGGGGGACTTGAATCACACTCTGGTGTCAACTGGGGAACTTGAATCCTACACTGGTGGCAACAGGGTTACTTGAATTCCACACTGGTGGCATCTGGGGGCTGGAATCCCACACTGGGAGCAGCTGGGAGATTTTAATTCTACACTGGGACATCAGGGTGACTGTAGTCCCACACTGGGTGCAACTTGTGACTGGAATCACACAATGGGGTAGTTTGGGAACTGGAATCCCTCACTGGAGACAGATGGGACACTGTGATCCCACACTGAGGGCAGCTGGAGTCATGGGATTCTACACTGATCTCAGCAGGGTAATAAGAATCACACACAAAGGGCAGCATGTCAGAAGGGATCTGACACTGTGTGCAGCTGTAGAACTGGATACATCATGGAGGTGAGCACCTCAATGTCCAGTGTTGGAGTTGTGGTCAGCTGGTGGGGACTGGAATGACACACTGGGGCCTGCTGGGAGACTGGAATCACACACTGATGGCAACAGAATGATTGTAATCACACACTGGAGACAGCTGGGGTACTGTAATCACACAATGTGGGCAGCCTGGTGACTAGAATCCCACACTGTGGGAAGATGGGGAACTGGAAAACCACACTGCAGGAAGCTGGGAGACTTGAATCACACACTGGTGTTAGCTGGAGAATTGGAATCATACACTAATGGCAGTAGGGCGACTAGAATCCACACTGACAGTACAGGGTACTGGAATACAACACTTCAGACAGCTGGAGAAATGCAATGTCACACTGGAGGCAGTAGAGGGACTGGAATCCACACTGCTGGCAACTGTGGTACTGGAATCCCATATCTGTTGCAGTTGGAGATGGGGACTGGAATCCCACAGTGTGGGAAGCTGGGGAACTGAAATGCCACACTGGGGGAAGCTGGGTCACTGGCATCACATACTTCTACGGCATATTGCAGCACGCTAGTGGCAACTGGGACATACTGAGGACAGTGCAGAATACTGGAGCACACTGAAGCATATTGAGGACACCTTGGTCAAATCGATCCCAGTGGTGCATACTATGCCCACTGTGATGTTCTCCAGATGGTGGCGCACTTGGGCATTCAGAGACCACTGTGGCATAATGAATTCCAGTGTGGCATATAGCATTCTAGTGCAGCCAGCTTAGAACACCGTTGCCCACTGTGGCATATTGTAGCCCATTTTTACATACTGATTTCAGTATGTCGTATTCCAGAATCAATAAGCAGTTTCATATAGCTGTTTATGGTTGGGGAGGGGGGGTGGTATAGTCAGAAACATGGGAGGTATTGAGGTTTCAGTTTTGGTGCACTCCGAATTCACTCAAAAACCACAGCTGCATGCCTAATGAATGACAGTGGTTCAGTCTCTGAAAGTTGCCTGTGCTGTTGTGCCAACCTTCATGATGGCGAAGTCTGCAGCAATCCCGACACCAGTCAGAGTGTTTAGTAGGGGACAGTCATTACTTTTGTGAAATATTGTTACACAGTGGTGGCAAGTGGGGCATACTGAGGGACATCAGGCATACAAGTGGCTACTTGGCATTTTGCAGACCTCTTGGTCAGACTGAGGCCAGTGTTTTATACTGCTGTTGTGCACGCTTGAGCACATAGTGAGAGAAGGAATTGGAGGCATATTATAATGGCATATACTATCACTGAGCATGTTCAGATAGTCATGTCAGTAACTGCGGTTGGCATGTGTGTGATTGATGTGGATGGGAAGGTGGCTATGTGTTGTTGTAGTACTTATCTGAAATAAAAGTCACTGCACATTTATTTCTCCTTAGCTTGTCTGACACTGATTCTACTGAGACATAAGTAACAGTGAGCTCATCAAGTTCACATATACAGACTCATTTTCCTCATGATCAGCGTGGCTCATCAGGAAGAGGACAATCACACAGAGGTCATGGAGATCATGGTGTGTACAGTACTCATTCATGAGTGTGTGTCAGAGACAGAGGTTTACAAAGTCATGACTGTGCATTGTTTCTAGATAGCTAAAGTGAATACAGTCAATCTCTGCTTGATACACAACTTAGAGAAATAGAGTGAGTTTTACATGTTAGCATCAACATTGTTGTTTTCTTGTTAAGCCATACCTGTGTTACTCTCTTTAGTTGTCCTGTTTTTGTGAGCTGACATTACCGGAAAGCTGATGAGCTCAAACAAAGTGAAACCATGTTCATGGTTCTGCAGTATGTTAACAGCAACACACATTGCCATCAAGGAGAAGCTGGGTTGTGGTGGTGATGCAACACCTGTCCCATGCATGACATCAGTTTTCCTGAGCTGACTGTGGTTGCAGTGTGTCCACTGTGGAGGACAGAATCAAATGTCTTCTCCTGGGGCTCAGTGGTTTCTGATATGCCGCTTCTGAACTGACATCATGTGAGGTGTTTTGCTACGGCATCATGCATGACCAGGAAGACATGGGTGGCTTCTTTATGCATGTTGTGTGCATGCCTCAACAAGCTGGGGAATAAAAAGGTAAAAAAGGAACCAGTGGTGGATGATGACAAGGCTGAGTCATGGTATGCACCACCCAACGTGCATCCTGTAGCTTCTGTATGTAAGAGCACCAGACATTATGAACAATTAACATCCCTTCTATGGATCTGCAAGGGTATGTGTTTAGTGTTTTACACAGCTACAGGTAGTGCCAGAGGGGGAGTTCTCCAACTGTGGTAGGCTGCGGCCAAGAATGACTGCTTTATTATGAGACAAATTGTTCATATAAAAAAAAATTCAAAACACATGTTTTGTAGTTCAATGGACAACCATGACTGCAAATTGTGGTGGAGAGGACACAGGCTGCTGTTGGTCGGCAAGTGTGTACAGTGGAGTGGGGGTTTTGTGTCCCAATGCCTGCTCACCTTTATCATGTTGTGGTGGCACTTTTTCTCTATCTATGAATAGGAACAGATATAAGCCTGTTGATAGTGCATGCTTATGTGGCATTGATGTGAGTGGCAGCAGTTACTGTATGTACTGCATTCATACCTACATACACTGGCACTTTGCTGCTGCAGTGCCTGTGGAGTTTGGAGAACATGAGAAAGATCAGTGAGGGATACACTAAGCCCCTCAAGAATGTCTAGTTCTTACCACAAAAGTAATGTGGATACCCCTTTGGGTGGTGTAGTAGAGTTGTCATACTGCACTTTCCTTTATGGGCACATCACAGGTGACAATCACTGTGACACCATATTTAGCTGAGTGCTGTCTGAGGTGACAGCATGTCATAATTACTTTTTATAGTGCTGATATTGTAGGAGCAATTCACAAAGATCGGCACAAGCTGCGCTGAAGGCAGCTTGCACCTTCTACTGGTGCACCAGGAACTCTGTGCCCTATTCACTATCAGGTAGGGTCCTTTTGGCAAAGTCCCACAGCTTGCAGAAACTCTGGCTCTGTGCAAAGCAGAAGGTGGATCTGGATGGTGTGCTGCAAGTCACGAGGTGGTCGTGTGGCAATAGAACCAAGGACAACAGTCCCTGGTGGCTATATTATGCACCCCCAGCCCTGATCCCAGTTAATAAATAACGAAAAACATCCTTGGTGGTCTAGTGGATCCCCAATCAGCACTGATCCCAGTTAATAAATAAAGAAAAAACATCCCTGATGGTCTAACGGACCACCGATCAGCCCCAATCCCAATTAATAAATAAATCAAAAACATTCCTGGTGGTCTAGCAGACCCCTGATCAGCCCTGATTCCAGTTAATATATAAAAAAAGAAGTGGTGGTCTAGTGGACTATCCCCAGCAGGCAGTATCCCCACTACCCTGCTTCCCTATCCCATCCAGAGCCACGCTGGCACAGCCCTCCACTTTCCACCATGTGCCAGGCATCAACTGAGTATCAATGAGTGTACTGTACACAGTACATACGCCTATGTACTGCATACTGCACATGAAGCTAATGGACAGCTCAGCTGGCACCCAGCCATGGTGACAGCAGAGGGCTGTGCTGTCTCTGTGACGCAGGGGGGGGATGCAGGGGGTGGTGAGGCACTACCTGCTGAGGTGGGGGCTGGGGTCCACTAGACCACCAGGATTTTTTTTTTTTTTTTAAGTAGAATTGGGGCTGATTGGAGTCCACTAGGCTACCAAGGATGTGTTTTCTTTATTTATTAACTGGGAGCTTGATCTGCTAGACCACCAGGGATTTTTTTTTTTATTTATTAACCGGGATCAGAGCTGATTGAGGGTCCCCTAGACAACCAGGGATGTTTTTTCTTTATTTACAGTATTAACAGTGATCGGGGCTAATTGGGAGTCTGCTAGATCATGAGGGATATTTTCATTATTAATCATTATTTGAGATTGTGGCTTGTGGAGAGGTGACAAATGTCAAAACCCTCTTGGGTACACGTGTCTCAATATCCTTAGACCATCCCTGACTGGTCTAATGATACTTGGAATTTTGCCTTCTGGAAGGGTTTTGTGAATACCACATTGGGGATATAGCAGCCTGTGACTGCACCAAGCCCCCAGCCCCATGTCGCAGCCCATTTCATGGCACAAGGCTGGCACCAGCCCATTATTCCAGGGCAGCCTGCATTTGATGCAGGCTGCCTTGTGAATTGCTCCTGGCATCTTTTGGCGCAAAGCCGCACCTTGCACCATTCTAGTGGTGCAAGCCCCTTGTGCCATTCAGGAGAGCTTTGTGAATTAGGTGTGTTTAATGTTGATGTTTACATGTTTGTTTTACCAATTTGTACACAAAGACAATAACGACAGTATGGAGAGATTGACAGTGGAAGTAATACAGTTTCATCCAGGACTGCTTTTTTAATTTTCTGCATGATGCAATACCAGGAAGTCAGTCCACCTAAGAAAGCCAAAACTCACCACCATGGTGAGTGTGTAATTATTTCTGCAGAGAAATGCAAGCACTTACAGTAGGGAAGTGTTGTGGTCAAGATCAGCTGCACTGTTTGAGTCAAACAGTAACAATGCCATTGGTTTGCCTACAAGAACCAGTTCAAGAACATATTTCATTGATGTATTTGGACTGCACAATCATGCAAATGAAGACCGTAACTAAGAGATCCATTACACTGCTTTTAGACAGTTCATTCTGTGGCAGCATAGCAGACTTGAATCAGGTGGCATTAGGTTAGATGAGTGAATACAACTATAGCGCCACAAAGAGCAGCACAGCAACAACAGTGTCTGAAGAACAACACTCAGTAAAACATAAATCCACATGGCAATGGTCTAAACACACACCGAGGACCACTACCACAACCATATATCAGATAAATAACTCATTTTGCAAAGAGGCTCTTGCACCTCAACCTGATGTGGGGATCTCTGCCCCACACACCCGATTCTAAAATGATCAACTCTGAGGGGAGCTGGATAAAGGGGTAAGTAAAAATTCAGGGATGACTACCATGGCCACAGATGAAAGTACTAAATCATATTTTGTAGGGGGGTCTGACCCTATGCACCCACTGACATGGAGTGCTCTTCCCCCTGCACCCAGCATCTCTAAATTGATCAACTCTGAAGGGGAGTTTGAACACAGAGGTATTCAGAAACTCAGCAGGGGAGGAATCTGTGAGATGGAACTTAGCAAAATTATGTACACCCATCTCGCAACCAAAAACTCGGAGACCGGGAACAGAACCCTGGTCTCCAGATCCACACTGGCTGGCTGAGCTGCTCCCGTGGTGGAGAGGGCAAAGGCATAGAGCAGCTTGACCAGCCACTAACATTTTACGGCTCTTCTCTCCTTCCACTAGTCTCTCCCTGTGACATGACAGCTTCAGGGGTAGCAGTAGCTGCCGTTCGCTATCCTACCCATGTTGCTGTCTTTGTTTCGTTCTCCTTACAGTGCTGTTCTTAACATGTGCTGTTAGGGGAGCGCTGTTCTAAATGGGTACCAGTCCAGGCCATAAGAATGATTCTGTCTTTCTGTGTGTGGTGTATCGGGGACCTTTTTCCTAATCTACGCAGTCATTAAGTTGGTTTCCTCCCACATACATTGGGATAATTAGGGTCATAATGTGTGGCAGTTCCTTAGGGAATTTAAATGCTTGTTGATAGCTGCTAAAGTTTTTCAAAAATACATTTTAAGTTGATTGCAATTTCATGATGAAGACCTGCAGTACAGCATATCTTTGGTCATTGTTCTGAGAATCATGCTGTACTTTGACTTACAATGTTAGTGCCACCAGTGAGGTATACACCTTGTTGTCACAACTACATATGAACACATGAAGAAGCCAGCAGAAGAAGGTAATTCAATCTATCCAGTCTGGTCTCATTGCTAGGAACTCAGCTTACGCTACTGACCCTCCCCCCATGGTCCCCCCTTCCTCCCTGTATTTGTGGTACAGTTGAACATGCATCATTGCAACATGCAGACACGGGCTGCTACTGGTGCTTGATCTTCAAATGCAGTGTAAATGACTGTTGATTACAATTACAAAGTTGAAACGGCAAAATCTTGTTGGTTGAGACTATGCAGTTTCTTTTTTGGTATGTTGTCATTAATTCCAAACTTGACCATGTAAATGACAAGTTCCAATGGACTTTTTATTGTTTAATACGATTTTTAGTATCTACTGGGGTCCAATGTGGCTCATCATCTGTAACAAGAAAAGGCAGAAGAAGAGTCTGTTCCAGGAACAAGGCCCTACAAACTGCCACCCTCTCCTGGACAAAATAGAATCACTCACCCATAGTAATATAGTTATATTTTTATTTGAAAACTCAGTTATGTCAGTACTGCTGTCCAACCAATGTTTCAAGCAGGTTATATTCCTCTGCTTCAGGGCAAGACAGTTACTGAGCCATTTCCAGTGTTATTTTCATTCATAAATAGTGCCTGTCACCAATTCATTTTCTTTTTTTTTCCATTCAGTATACTTTATTAAAATGTCTTCTTACAGAAGAAGGACACTTAATTTTCTTTAAATCTCATTGATTGTACTGTGTTGGCATTTACTGGAGAGCATTCTGCCTTCTATTTTCAACTCTTAATAGAAACATAGACGTTGATGGCAGATAAGGACCGCAAGGCCCATCCAGTCTGCCCATTTTTTCCTACCTTATGAATGTACCATAGGCATGTACTCTGTCAATGGCCTATCTATTCATACTCATTTGTATTGCTCCCTTATGTCTATCCCATGCCTGTCTGAAGTCCTGCACTGTATTCATATCCACCACTTCCTGAGGTAGGCCATCCCATGCATCCACCACCCTTACTGTGAAAAAGAACTTACTCACATTACCCCTTAATCAGCCTCCCTCTGATCTTATGCTGTGTCCTATTGTCTTGCTATTTTTCTTATATTGAAACATGTTAGACTCTTTCACCTTGTTAATGCCCTTAAGATGTTTGAATGTTTTGATCATATCACTTCTCGCCCTCCTTTGCTCTAGGGTATACATATTGAGCTCCGTTAAATCTGTCCTCATATGTTTTCTGATGCAGTCCCTGCACCATTTTGGTTGCCCTTCTCAGGACTGCCTCCATTTTGTTAATGTCTTTGCGCAGGTGCAGCCTCCAATACTGCATGCAGTACTCCAGATGGGGCCTAACCAATGTCTTGTAAAGTGGGATTATTACCTCCCTCTTATGACTTGTGATACTCCTACTAATACACCCCAACATCCCTCTAGCCTTACCTACTGCTTTAGTGGTCTGCTTGGATGATTTCAGGTCATCTGTGATGATGATGCCCAAGTCTCTTTCTTCTCTTGTGATTGCCAGAAACTCCCCTCCCATGCTATAGGTAGCTTCATGGTTTCTGTTCCCTATGTGCATGATATTGCACTTCTTTGCATTAAACCCCAGCTGCCACTCATCCAACCATTTTGCCAGTTTATCCAGATCTCTTTTCATTCTTCCCACCCCATCTGGATCAACTACTCTGCTGCAGATCATGGTGTCATCGGCAAACAGAATCCTCTACGTGTGTCATGGCACCTTGTCTACACAATCAAATCTCCTGTTTTTTCTGTTCAATGGTTTTTAATAACCTCATCAAACATGTAAGTGAACAGCAGTAATAACTGGGTTTTACCATAGCACTTTGACAGCACTCACGCCGACATCCCGTGACAGTGACAGACACTATGCTGGATGTTGGCATTGTATCATCGGGAATGTTAGTGCTTTTCAGATGCGCCCCCCAAACCCCCCATGTGACACAACACCAGAAGCTGCACTGCTGGTGTCTGCAGTGTTCCAGCACAATGACTCACTGCATCCCGGTGAAATCTGTCGCTGTGCTGGACTTCGACGTTGTGGTGGTACACCTAATAATTGATCTTGTACTCACTATTGTGTATTACATGACCTTTGCTAAAGCAATGAACACAATTACTAGGGGGAATAAAGCATGCATTGATATCATACTACTTTAATGCATGTAATTTTCCAATTATTCAGCTGCAGGAGCAGAGCTCTGCAGTCATCTTTTTATTAGAGAGGAGAAAAGCAGCTCACCTCACTCTGACTGAACAACAATATTGGAGTTGCAGTGCTGTATTTCCAGCAGTTGAATGAAGCACTGCACTGTCTCAGTTTAGTAGACCAGTTCCAGCACTATTTTTTAGCTTGTTTGTCTCTCATCATGTCTGCTTTAAGTGACCTGAGACATCATGTCTCCAAATATCCAAGAAGTCACAACCGGGAGTCGCTAAGGCAAGTTATACCACTGCTTTGAAGCAATGAAACTGTCTACTCAGTGCAATTAGAAATTTACTATAGTAAAAAAAAAAAAACAACAGCTTGACGAGAGAAAGTTTCCAGAGGCCTGCACCAACAGTGGAGGAGCAAAAAACGCCCATACCAATGAACATATGGGGCGTTGGCAGGAAGGAGCAGAAATGTTGTTCCACAGTTCATGGGCACCACAGACTCTGAGGGCCTACAATGGGGCCTGGCGAGTGTTTTAAACATTCAGGGAAACACACCACAGGGAGGTAGGTAGGCCACTCATAGAAGAACAATTGGGGAAATTCACGGTAGAGCAATGGCAAAAAGGAACAGCCCATGCCACAATGGGGATCTACATGGCAGGGATAAGTGTTATTTTTCTGTCTCTCTTCTCCCACTGCCTATAAAAAGAATCATCCAAGTAGTGAATCACTGTTTATAAACCAATTCTTTCTTGAAATATCCACTGCAAACATGTGCTGAATGCTTTTGAATGTCGCACATGCTATAGAGCAGCCTATGGGCATGGCTTTGTCAAAATAGTTCAGTCCCCCAATTTTAAAACCCAACAGGTCTCAATCCTGTCTTCTAACTGGAAGTAATCTGAAAGCTGACTTTATGTCTGTCTTTGCCATCCATGCATCCACAGTTGCCCGTATAATCCAAACTGCATCTTCTAGAGTGGAATATGTCACTTTACTATATTCCTCGCTAATAAAATTGTTCACTGACTCCACTACTGGAAAAAATAGGTGATGAATCACTCTGCATTCCCCCTCCTGTGTTTTGGGGACCAATCCCAATGGAGAAATCCTCATATTCTGCAATGGAGGGGTATCATATGGTCCTTCTACTCTCCCTGCTGCCTTTTCCTTCCTGATTTTTTGTCTTAACATTTCATCCCTCCCCTTCACTGAACCCAGATTGTTCGCTTCTCTGGCTCATCTTGGGCCCTCACACTGCAACAAAAAACCTGTGCAAAAACCTTTTTTAATCATTTCTGCTGTTTTCTTATCTGGGTATCTGTCTAACCATTCTCTCCATGCCTCTATCTTGATGGGGGTTCTCACTTCCTTAAATTGCCCCCTTGTCCTCATTTTCTTTTCTCCACCCAGGTCCCCCCCTCTGGTTGATGTCTGGCATTGCTGGTCAATGATTCTGACTCCCTCTATTTGCATTTCCCTTCCCCCCTCTATTCTATGTCTGCCCTTTATATCCCTGCCCTTCACAAAAAAACTGCTGACCAGACCCTTGCCCCCCAGATCCTTGTGCCCCCTGGACCAAGTTGTCCTGCATCTGCTCGCCAGATGAGATCCCTCATTTTGAACAGACATGCTGGAAACGGCATCGTGGCCAGGAGCAAAAGGCTATTGTAGGCCAGCAACATCTCTGTGGTGCGGACCCTTTTTCCCAAACTCCCCTATGGTGTGGACTGATTGGTTATGTAGTCTGTCCACAAGTCCAGTTGTTTCATATCCCATCTTACATCCCCATATGTCGCCATTCTCTGCCGAAAGAATTCATCATAGTATATCCACCCCACATCTCCTTTTGCTTTTGTTCTCCTTATTATCAGTGAGTATGTGATGAGTGGAATGCCCAACTCTGGCCTCTTTTCCAATATTATGGCTGAGAATGTGGTGAAACCATCCTTCTCAGGTCTTCCCTTTTGTGAATTTGTCCTCCTCCTTCTTTCTTAACAAAACTACTGCTGCAGCCATCTCACTCTTTGCTATGTTTTCTGTCTCCTCATATTTTCTGCCACTTCACGGCTTACTAAGGCAAAGATATCCACATATTCTCTCTTCCATATTTTCTCTTTTGTGGCCAATGGTATGTGTTTGCCCACCCTCGTCCCAGGAGCCCTATCTCCCTTGTTCCTTTCCTTTCCTTTCTGCCCCTTCCTCTTTTTCTTTTGGCACCTCCTTTTCTGACCTAATCTCTCCTAGTGCTGACTCCTTCTGCCCCAGATCCCCTGTCCCTAGTGCCGAAACAATTTGATTTATATACTCCTTGATGCTGTCCCCCATGTAGCCAGGTGTGTTACCTGTGGTCTTGTCCACTTTGGGTTGCCTGCCGTCCTCCGGATGCCCAAGTATGGTGCCTTGTGGTCAGAGGGGTGGTTGCTCTACTAGTGGCTGTGGAGGAACCACTGTGAGCTGGGGATCTGGTCTGGGTTCCACTCGGGTAAACCAAACTTGTCCTAGGGAGGTACTGGTGGCACCAGGTTAACAGGGTGCAGGGATGCTGGACTAGCCACCTTGTTGGGTCCTTCTACCGGTGGCTGTGTCCTGGCCAGGCTGCTTGGTCCCTCGGCCAGTCCTTCCCTCTGCCACCTTTTTCCTTCTCCGCTTTCCATTTCTCTCAAGCCTTCCCCATTCCTCCCCTTCAGCCAGCTCCGACATTTTATTGGCTTTTCTGCCAGCTCTACTACTATAGCCCTGTAGGCGTCCTCCTTTGAAGGCCTATTCTTTTTGGAGCCATGTTCCTTGCTGTCAGCCAACTGTGGAAACACTGAAGAAAAGAAAGAGAATTCCATTAAACCTTGTAGCCCATACTACTTTCCTTTGGTAGTCAACTAATGGCGCCAAAAAAGTGCCCCCCTTTTTTAATTTTTTTATATCTTTTTACAATATGGGCTGGATATTCAAACTGTACCATTCATAGGCGCAACCCTTCAACTCTTAAAATAGTTCACACAGGAGTGTGTGTCCTGAGCGATATTCAAAGGAGTTGCGCTGTTGGAGGCAAGCTCCTTTGAATATCACCCCAACCACAGTCACTGTGCATGCATGAGTGGAACTTGCACCACCCAAGAAGTTGACAGAGTGGAGCATTCAACTTGCAGCAGTGCAAGTACCATTGCGCCATGCGCAAAATCATGATATTCAAAAGGTGACATGCAAATGGGACTATAATTCATGCAAGGCGCAGGGGGGGCCATTTGCATTTGATTATGTCCCCATTTGCATACCATTCTTTAATAATAGGTCGCCGATCCCGAGGACTTGTGCCTGGCGCCTGCCAGGCAGCTATCAGGGACTGGCACCCCTGCAGCCCGATCGTGGGTGGTATGTATATGCCCCAACACATATCCCTGGTGGTCCAGTGGACTGGAATGCCTGATCATGGTAGGGGTGTGTGTAATAAAACCACCCCACAGACATAGCCCTGGTGGCTAGTGTCCCCACCACCCATGAGCCCCACCACACTCCCCCGGCAGCGGTGGGCGGCAGCATCCCACCGCCTGCGCCCCGACCGCCCGACTGGCGGCCCGGTAGGAACTACTGCGTAGCCCATTGATGCAGAGCAAGAGCCAATGGGCATGCAGTCCAGCCGCCACGACAGTCAGATTTGTGAATGAACATCATTCACCAAATCTGGACATCATGCTCTGGCATGGGCTGCATGCCCATTAGCTCTTCTGCTCACCAATGGGCATGCAGCAGCGGGCAGTCAGTCAGCGGCGGCGAGGGTGGCGGGCGTGGAATGCTGCTGCCTGCCAGCTGCGGGTAGTGAGTGGGGCCTCATGGGTGGTGTGGGACACTAGCCCAGGATCACGTCCGGTAGGTGGTTTTGTTACACACACCACCCGCAATAGAATTTTGGTCACTGGACCACCAGGGATATGTAGAGGGGGTTATTACACATACACCGCCTGCGATGAGCATTCGGTCCACTGGACCACCAGGGATATGTCTGCAGGAGGAGGGGGAGCCACATTGCTGCCCGCAATAGGGCTGGTGGGGGGGAGTACACTATGCCCGTGATGGGGCTGCAGGGGGGGCACAAGGACTGGGTTGAGGGCCAGCCACAGGTGGCAGCTGCTGTGTTGCACCCTGCAATACAGCAGCTCACTGAGTGGTTGACTCTTCTTTTTTTGGCTCAAAGTCTTGCAGGCGCAGGTTGGGGTTGCGCCAGAGTTGCCCCCGCACAGCCCAGCTGAATATCGGCTGTGCAGTTTATATGGTTCTCCCTCCAGTTCAGCATGCATTCATTTGCATTGCACTGTTGCTCAGCATGTTTTCTGTGGCACAACTGCCTCCTGCTGAATATTGCAGAATGGAGCAAGTTTGGACTTGCGCAGGTGCAACCCTATTGCGCATGGCACAACCCTTTTGAATATCTGGCCCTATGTGTTTATTTCACCCTTATTTATTTAATTTTCTCTGTATATAATGTTTTTATTTTTTTTATATATACTGCCTCTTTAAATGCCCCCCTGGTTCTTGTATGTATCTCCACCCGGCGCCCTCATCCTTGTTGTACCACAACTCCTTGCAGGGTATGCGTGACCCCCTGCCTGTGCAACTTATCTAGAGATGCTGTGTTCCCCGTAGGCCTCCCCTGGGCCCTGATGCCCCCTTCCTACCAGGCCTTGTGGCCTTGTGTCATGACGACATGACACCGAGCATCTGTCATTGTACCATGTGGCCTTCTAGGCCTCACATTCTCCCCCTACTGTGCCCAAAAAGGGGGGCCTCTTGTCCCTGTAGGCTTCCCCTAGGGCCTTGCTGCCCCACTTCCCACCAGGCCTTGCGATATCCCGCTCCGTGTGTCTGTCATCATCCCACATTGCCATCTAGGCCTAACACTCTCCCCCGTATGTGCCAAAAAAGGCCTCTGGCCTTACCACATGGCCCTCTAGGCTTCCTCAGTAACTTTCTTGCTGATTTGGTGGTGACAAAGCCAAATGCCTGGTCATCCCTTCCCCCGCACATTCTCACTCCCCCAGAATATCCCCAAGCTTGATCCCTCCTGATGCAAGGCTCAGCTGCAGCATCTGACATCATGCCGCATGGTCATCCTATGCTTTTGTACCACCAGTCTCGCTTGACTAGGCCCTTGCACAGACGCCCATTATCAGCTGCCTCTTATTCACCCAGCCCAAACGTGCCTGGTAGACCCACAGAGTCACCCCCCCTTTCTTATCACCGCTCTCCCTTTTACTTTGCTTCTGAAGGCCCCCATGTGGCCCACCCCTCCCCTGTGAAACTGTTTGTCTCGTGGCCTTCCCCACATGAGACATCACGCCATGTGGCCATCAGCATTGGCTCCACATTATTCCTTTTTGCCAGGCTGCTCCAAAATGTCCTATGTCCTTTTCGGTGAACCAGCCCAGTCCCAGCCCCTTCCAAGCCAGCGCTTGTGCTGTATACCTTGTCCCTCCCTCCTGATCTCTTGTTCACTCCCAGACCATGCTCTTTCCCCGCCTGACTCACAAGGACCATCGCCGGTAAATACCATCACTTGCTGTCTCCTCACTGAAGATCTTTCTATCCTGTGCCACAATACTTGCTCAGCTTCCGCCGCTCGCTCTGCCCCCAGTCATGCTTTTCAGCTGTTTCCTACTCCAGGCATCCGTTGGCCAAACACCACTGCATTCAGCTCAATTTCTCACAGTACTAAGCAACAAAATTCATTACACTTCCTCTGGGAAAAGCTACCCCTCAACAATCTCTCTGTTTAGTGGTTCACAGTCTGCTCCCTTTCAAGTCCTGCTATAGCTGTATATTGCAACTGCCCACAAAACAAACACACTTTTTGTTTTAATATGACTTCTTGTCCCTCTTGAGTTAAGCAGCTTTTCTTACCCATTGCTAGCCACCTATTGTTTTATTATGCATTCAAGAAAACTGTTTTACATCTCTAAACCAACATAATTGTGTGTTTTTCTTACCTCTTTATTCCAGGTGTACAAACCTTCTTCAATTAATATGCCAATCTGACATGCTGAAGTTTCAGTATAGATCAAAATTCCAGCAAAAAGAGGCTGAAACCCCTCTGTGCTGTCCATTATGTACCTCCACTTGCCCCTCCCCTTCCTGTTTCTGGGCCATTGTTTGTTACCCTGTCCCTTCCCCTTCCTTCCCCCCTCCCCTTCTGAGCACAATCATCCTGATGGAAAGGGAAAGTGTGCACCAGGATAACCTTTTCTTCCCCTTAAAGGGCAAAATCCATTGTACAACATGAATTATGTGTGTTACATAGTTTACAGTATCGATATTGCCCATATTAATAATTTTATACTGTCTCCATTTGAATCACACAGCTTGTCATACATAGAAACATAGAAACTGATGGCAAATAATGATTGACAGGCCCATCTAATCTGCCCATCTTTAATTATGATCACTTTTGCTTCAGATCCAACTTGATCTACAGCACTGTCTCGTCTACCCCTTCATTCCTCCAAACCAAAAGTTAATTGGCTGAACAGACTTGCAGTCACAAGTGATTTCCCAATAATAAAAAAAAAAACCAAGGTTTCAAATTGTGAGGAGCATCCTTGGCTATGTGTCATTACTGTGTAGATAATGTCTGGATTATTAAAAATAAATAAAGTCTCATATTGTAACTATCTCAACATTGGTATACAGATGGGTACCATCATAATACAGTAACTTCATACAGTATGTACCTATAATGTTATCACCACTCTATGAGTAGTATATTGGTTCACATGTTCTCCCCTTGTTTATTTTCTCTCTTGCTCAATGCATATATTATTACCCATTTGATTATCATGTCTGTGTAGCATAATGCAGCATGAATTATGTGTGCCACACAATTTACAGTATAATTCTTGCCTATAGTTATAATTTTACACAGTATCCATTTGAATTAAGTAACCTGTCATACATAGAAATATAGAAACTGATGGCAGGAAATGACTGCTGGGCCTATCTAGTCTGTCCATTTTTAATCATAATCACTTTTGCTGTAGACCCAGCTTGATCTACAACACTGTCTCTTCCACCCCCTTTCTTCATCATAGGATTCCATTATGTCTATCCAAGGCATTTTTGAAATCCACTACTGGTTTCACGCCAACTGCCTTCCATGGAAGGCTGTTCCAAGAATCCACCACTCTTTCTGTGAAGAAATATTTCCTCACATGTTTCCTGAATCTACCTCTTCCAGCTTCATATCATGATCCCTTGTTCTACAGCACCTTATTCTCTAAAACATATCTCCCTCCTGTATCTTATTAACCAGTTAGGTATTTAAAGAGCTCCATCATATCCCATCTCTCCATCCTCTTCTCTGAGGTGTACAGATTGAACTATTTCAGTCTCCTGTCATAGGACTTCTGATGCAGAGCTTCCACCATTTAGACATCCCTCAGCTCTTTTCATGTCGCTTTCTCCTTTTTTATAATTGTTCCTCCTTCCTCATCTTTCTCCTTTGACTGCTCCTTTTCCCCTTCCTTTTTTGCTAACTCCCTGCTTCCTTGAATAACTTGCATCCTGGTGGGACTCTCTCCCATTGGGATCTCCCTACTGTCTATCTCAACCAATTGTGGCCCACTTTTGGCATCCCCTATTTCTTCTGTCACCCTCCCTTGACTACTTTAAATATCCATCAAAGTAACATTTAAACCATCCACTGAGGACTATGGTTCCCTCCTTGATGGAAGCAGGTGATCACCTCAGTATAAGATCTTATACTTCCAGACTGGCCTACAGTCCCCACCATAGCAATACCTCTGCTCTCTGCACCATTGCTTCTACCATTACTTGAAGGCCTTGGTGCTGAGCTCCCTCTCCTTCCCCACACAGCACAAAATGTGTTCACCACTCACATTTTAAATACATGGGAAACACAGGATCAACCAGATAAATTATCTTACTTTACCAAAAATGAAATTTACACATGGAGCTGACTATGGCACATCATCTTTGTGTTTATGCCCATGAAACTCTTGCATCAAGTTAATGCATTAGCAACCATAGTGGCTCTGACCAGATTTGGTTTACCATTTGGACAACTCAGTCAACATTGAAATAATATAAAATATTTTTAAAGTATAAAGATACAGTAGTATTTCAAATATCATCTCAACTGGTTGGTTCATAGTAAATCAAAATCATTCTTAACACAACAAGGTTGGTTCCAAACATTCTTAGAAAAAAGTCTAGCAGTTAATTCTCACATCGTGTTTATGATATATTCCTCAGTATTAAAGATCCAGTAGAAGCAAGATTATAAGATAGAAAACATTCATAATTTTAAGAAGTATTCTGTTTTAGCTCTTTAGCTTTGAAATAGTTCTGTTTTCCTATTTGCTCATTAGAAATTGACTGATGTGGCACTATTGTTTTGGATGTGTGGAATCACACTCTGCCTGGCAGCTGACATGTCTAGTTATGCAGTATTTCTCAAAATACATCATCAGCACTGTGACCTCACTTACTGTAGCATCACAGGTGAATAATCTGGCAGTTGCTGAATGTCTCTTCAAGAGCAGCTGTGATGCCACAGTCGGTGAGGTCAGAATGCTAGTGGTGTTATGATAGGAACAGAATTTGAGACTTCAAATGTGAGGTAGTGCTGTTCCACTAATCACACCAAATAACAGTTGGCAAAATAAAAATCTTATAATTAACCAAGGAGAAAAGTACTTCAGATCTAAAAGGTAATATTTGACTGCTTTAAAAAATGTGTGTAATCAGCCTGCTACCTCTTTCAATCATTCTAATTCCAAACACAATCACATCTTTTCAAAGTATTACTTTAGAAAAGTCCAGCTGTCAGTTCTAGGGCTGCGCAATATTAGCACATTCTGATTTCATGGAATTTTCACAGAATTCTGTGACATTTTGTGAAATGTTGCAAAAATTTTTGGAAGTTTCTGGAATTCTTACATTTTTCATAATTCAGTCAATATTACAGCTTGAGATTACATTTTGTATGCCTGTTCTGGGGATGCCATGTTTAATGACATATGGATAAGTGATAGGGGAGTTATAGCTGCTCAAAAGCTGGTAATTTATTATTCGTGTGAACATTTCTGAAAATATTTCCATGCTTACAACTTAGCTACCTTTGGAGTGAGAAAGTGTATATGTATACTTTTTTTAAAAGAGTGATAGAAAATGCAAAATAGAGAGTAATCGATTGTGTAACATATAAGTTACAGGAGCTCAACATTTCATAGTTTAATTATTTGGTACATTTTGTGAAAATGTTCAAAATATTTTTATGTTTTTAGCCCCACTGCTAAGGCAGGTATACACTCAGCATTCTGCTTCCATACCAAAGTAAATATGGCCTGGAAGCTAATTAAGCTGGATAAATATGGTTCAGTAATTTCAGCTTTATGGTGGATACTTTAGAAATTACTGATTGACAAAACTTGTTTAAAAATCATGGATGCATAATAGGTAATGCTACAAGAATTCCACGTGTGGTATTTAACTTTCACAGAGTACTTACTACCACTGAATCACATTACCTACACTAGAATCATGGCCCTACAATACCCTCAACACTCCTGTAATAGTGATGCCCAGCATTGGCTCCTTTGTGATTAATAATATATAGATACTTCTGTCACAATGGCCTAAGTCCCAACTAGTTGATAGGCTTGGCATCACTTGATGCCATGGCTTTCAAACAGAAAAATATACATTGTTATTTACTGGGTTGTTAAAGAGTCAGCAGGTGGCACTGTACAGAAACAAAACTGTATGTATGTGCTTCCACAAGTCATTAAGTCAGTGAGCTGTACTTGTTATCCTGTATTGCAATAATTCAGGCTAGTGCACAGTGATATTCAAGACTATTCTTCATGGTTTGTTGCTGAAGATAATGACCTAACACTTGGCACCACAATAATTGTACTATGGAGACTCCTATGAATGCTACCTATTGCCACTTTACCCTTTGGCACTACTATACATTTACTATTGAGCCTGCTATGAATGCTATCTTATTGCAACTTTACCCGTCCTTTACTATCCTCTACAGTGGCAAGTGTATAACTGGGCAAAATATATGGACATGGCTTCAACAAAAGTACAACATTCCACAATTTCACAAAAACTTATGAAATTCAACTTTAATAAATTACTGATGTTATTTTGGAATCTGTGTCTGCTTTTAACTTTTCCAACCTTTGAGTAAGAGTAAAGAGTTGACACACACACAGCTTGTCTTTTTCCATATTGTTTTTCCTTCCAGTTGGCAGCTCATCTCTTAGGGATATATCCTGTTCACAGGGATATACCCTGATCAGGTTAAACCCAGCCATTATTCAGTTGGCTACCAATCTTTTCTCCAAAATGTCTTGCATCCCACCCATTTCCATTGGTGGGGTCATGCCTCTATCAGCCTCACACAGCTGCTGGGCCAACTGAAAGGGTCATTGTGTTGGTGGAACCCACTGCCTACACTCTCTGATACAAATGCACTGCTGAGTAGCAGCTGCCTGGACCACAGCCTGCCTCATGATGTGACTTCCTGTTCTTGCTTCCAGACTGGGTCATCAGCATTGCAGTGTGATGATATGCTTCTGGGCCATGGGAGGTGACCTCAAAGTCAAATATTTAGGGTCAAGGAACCTATAAAAATTGGTGATATTATGTTGTCTGGTTTCAAAGCTATAGGGACTTATAATTCTACAGCTTACAGCATTGTGAAATATAATTTTAAAATTTCTGAAAGTTTGGAGGTTTGTAACTGTGAGGGAATTTTTATATATCCTAAAGCTATATTTGCTATTAAATGCCTTGAAGCTATGCTTGCTTTGAAAGCCATGCTGTAACAAAGTCATAATGAATGTAGTAGAAATTTCTGAGTTCATGTTTTCTTTTTTTAAGGGTTATAGAATTTGTACTAAGGTTACTTGAGGTACATTTGTAAAAACAGAAAAATAGATAAAACTGAGCAGAACTGGTTGTACCAGCCTAAATAATGGGCTTGGACAAAATATAAAGATAAGAGCATGCCTGGGCAAAATATAAAAATAACAGCATGTAGTGGCATTGAAGGCAAGCTGTACGTTGCTATGGTGTGAGTAAAACTCATTGTCTCTCTCAGGTCAGCTTGACCCAGGCATATGTATAAAGCAGTGTTGGGAAAGAAATGGAATAAGTAGTGGAAAAGTACCTCATACATAAACTTGTTTTTCTTTTTCTGTTACATTGCTGAAAACTTGTTATGCTGTCTTATGATTGGCTTATACTGAAATGTTGGTATTTTCAAGATAAAAGTGCAAAATCTAGCTTATAAAAGCTGCTGTAAATTGTAATCGGAGAACTTCTCCGTTGTAGAAGTCCCACATGCATGTGTGTTTGATCAAATAAAGGCGTTAAGACAAAACCCAGTGGTGTGGTTTTGCCCGTGTGACGGGAGTGGTTGCTCAAGTAATACTTACAGTGAGAGAATTTGCGATCACAGTAACTCAGTTAACTTTAAAGACATAAATCTGAGACTTGGTACACCTCTGTATAGATCATAGTACAGTTACCATACCACATGTGGTAGACTACTACATTTAAATTAGAAAAATAACTGAAACCACAATTTTGTGAAATTGTGTGAAATATCACAAAGTAAAATTAGAATTTTGCTAGAATTTCACTGGTAGAAGATACATTTTCCCAGCCATAGTCAATTCTCTATGTTCCCTAACAATATGTTAGTTGACAGCGAATCATATTAATTCCTAACACTACAATATCTGTTCAAAGTAGATCTTAAAATAAGTCAAGCAATTAATTCAACATTTTCTACATTAAGATGTAGTGGTTGTCTTACCACGCTGCATTTGATGCCCTATTACGTGCCTTTAATATTCCCTCCTTAGCAACATTACATAGTTCTACTTCTAGTTACTAGATGGTAAAATAGTTTCACTCATGTTCTTCAACAGGAGAAACAACGGTTGTAATACTGACCATATGTGTGTGGGTCATCAAAAGCACTACAAATCAATTAATCTGTGTTGCCATTTTCAGGCAATACAGTCTTGCTCACTCTTGATTTCTTCTTTGCAATCTGCTGATATACTGATGGTGGAGGAATAGAGTTAGTTGTACTGCACAGAAGGCTTGGATAACCAGTAGGCATTTCTGACAAATGAATCAATGGCTGCGTGACGATCATTTTCTTCCAACAGTGTCTTGATGAATGTCCATTGTTTTGTCCATTTGAAAAATGCCTTGAATACACCAGTAGAAATAAAGATATCTTATTGACTGTTAAAAATACATAATTTGAAAAGCACTTCTTTACCTGGAATACAACATATCTACTTCTGTTCTTCTAACAACATCATCAGCATGTGAGCACACTCATATCATAGCATGCCCTGCTAACTGATTACTAGCAAGTGTCAAAAGTTAACAGTGAATCATCTGGGTCGGCCTGTCGGTGCAGTGGTTGGATTTCTGCTTGCAACGCCAGTGACCCGGGTTCAGGAACAAGCTCGGGTCGCTGGAGGGATGGACGGCCGGGGAGGCAGCTTGAGTGTCCCATGACTGCTCCCTGTCTTCAGGGAGGGAAGGGGCTGCAACCCGGTGTTGAATCAACCACTGGTGGAGGCCAGGGGTAGAGCAACATGTCAGGGTCATTGGGGTGGTGCGTGACAATCGTCAGCTCTTACCTTGATGTCCAGACATCACACACCTTAAGAAAGCTAGGAAAATCACTTGCTGGCCACTGAATGATGGCTCTCTGTTCTCTGAGGGCCTCCAGTGCCTTCCCAGGGCCTTCTGTTCCTCAGCAGCATCCCCGGGCCCTAGAAGTATGTCCTGCCGTCACACCTCTTCCTCCGTGCCCTCCCCTCGGAGGAGAGGACCCGCCAGTGAAGGGATGCGCAGGGATATCCTGGGGTCAGCTGCAATATGAGGATCAGAGGAGGGCTGGGCAAGGACAGTAGGGGCTGGGGGAAACTTGGTAGAGCCCGAAGGGGTGGTGGATCTGTGAGCACAGGGGCAGAGAAAAAAAAACAGTGAATCACCTGTTGAGTTACTTGTTTTCTGTTGTTAATGATATAGCAGTAAATGAGATCACAATGTATATGTATGAATAGACACAACCATCTCACTTCCTGGTGCACTACTATTCCAAACATAAGGCCTAGAATAATGTTTCACAACATCTTATTATCGGCTATGCAGTTAAAAAGTAGTTCCAACAGCAAAAGTAATTGATAGTTATCGTGAAATTTACTAAATATTCTGGTTTGTGTAGTACCTCTTTAGTGGTCAGCTGTAACTGTGGGTCAAACTGTGGTTCAAAGATAAATAAAATGACAAGTAATGGTTAACTTACTAAATTTCACCAATAGCATGCTTAGATATGGCCTGGACAGGTGTTGATGTGTAGTCTATCACCACCAGTAAATGTTGTGTCATGTAAGATTTTTATCTCAAGAAATATAATATTTATGAAGTACACTATGTTTGTGGGAAACAAGAAGCGATCATCCAGTCATGACAACCACATAATACATGTTTTGTACTGCCCCCCAAATACAGATTACCAGATATTCATTACCAAACAATCTGATGCCATTATAGCTAGAAATGTTAATGCCACTCACAACGAATGCTGCTATGCATGACATGTTTGGACAGGATGTGGTGTCACTTATTTGTCTAGTTGTTGTTGAAATTATGACTGCCTAAAGTTGATGGTGATGTTGCTATACTACCATGTTTCCATACCATGGGAGCAATTAGTGCTGTCACAGACACATGTTCTGTGACACAGGGGAACATCTCCGAGTATGTTCTGTCCTTTCACGTCCTGACTGTACCACATAATGGAACAGTAGACATTATCAACTGGAAAAGACAGCTGGTGCATCGAGTCAACAAATGTATAACACCATGTTAACCATGTACCAGTTCTGCTAAGATGGGTACCAGTATTGAAGACCAGTCCACCATCCACACTGTGGTACATGTGCTGCTGTAATACATGGTGGCATTACCTAATGCAGTGGCAGATTATTCTTTTACAGTTCAATAATGTCAAAGTAAAGCAAAACATCTCTCCCTTAATAGGAGCATCATTTCAGGTTGCACATTTTCCTCGCTGTATTGAAAATTTCAAAGACAACATGTTAAAAGTTAATGTACTCAACAATGCAACACACTATTGAAAATCTGATCACAGTTTACTGTTAAGGCCTTGACATTCTAGTTACAGAACAAACACATGGACTTATGTGAAACTTACACATATGCAAAATGTCTGGAAGCATACAGCAAAATGTGATTATTGAATGTTTCAAGCTCGCCGGTAGACTTACAGACAGGAAAGGAAATATTTGTTTTTGTTGTTACAAAAAATCAAAATAACAAGCAAAAGTTCAAAAACATATTGCCTATTATACTGATATTAAAATATAAAGTACCAAACTGTTAACATCAGTAGATCGCAACTGAAATTAATACAATTTTAAAGCTGACCTGAAATACTGCATAGTAAACTGAATTTTTTAGATTTTATAAAAATTGTATAATAGACTTAGAAAATATAAAAAGCAAGGGTATGGTCTCTATAAGCTAATACAAGTCTCACAGTGCTGAATCATTCACGTTGTTATTTCCAAAAGGTATTACGAATCAGTAATGATGACTTATTTGATATGTCTTATGTACCTTGAATTAGTGAAGCAGCTCAGCTTTCCAGTAATCCATTTATCATACATGACATCCTGAAGTGCTTTATAAGTCAATGATTCTGTGACAAGCCATGGCTTGTGGTCATCACGCTTAGTGGTGTCACGCATACAGTGATCCACATCACACAGTCTCTCAATTCTCCACTCAGGCATATTCATTGTATGGTACAATACTCAATGCCAAATGGACTGAAATATAATTCAATATTAATGAATGTCATCACATTATTTCTATTTTTCAATATTTACATGTATTTAGGATTGGTGCATACAGCTAATTAGAAGAACAACACAAGACACCAGTAATACATATCTTACCATAAATAGCTGTTCATTTTGATTACAGTTGGCATAAGTAAACATGATTAATTATGCCACAAATCCATGGCTTTAGATTCTTGTTGACTTTCCATGCTTCAAACTGAAGACTGACAAGTATTTATTGTTGAAATTTTACAGTGTATGTGCATAAGCACTTAACAGTTGTACATCACTATTAAGTAGTAATCACGTCACTAACATAAATGCAAGGGGGCATGGAGAGGTTGGAAGTATTTTGAGTCACTCTGGAGAGAGCAATCACAGCATGAATACACACTGGCCTGGATATTCAAACTGCACCAGGATGTGGCGCAAGCTTGGGTGCAGCTCAACTTGGCTGTGCAGGGGTGTGGCCTGGGCGATATTCAAGGAGCTGCACCATGGCTCAGTAGCTTTGAATATCACACCCTGGCCACCCCCAGTGTGCATGGTGCAGTGGCAATGTGCCAGCGCAAGTGGCCTCAGTGGAGCATGGAGTTGAGCTAGCGCAAGTGCCATTGCGCCATTCACAGCACCAGCGATATTCAAACGTTGACATGTAAATGGGGCCATAATTTATGCAAGGTGCACATGGAGCCATTTGCATGTCATTAAGGCCCAGTTGCATGCAGGGTGCGCCAATCCTCAATGACTTGCACCTGGCGCCCTGCCAGGCAGCAGCCGTCGGTGACCGAAGCCCCCTGCAGCCTGATCGCAGGCATCTGTGTAAAAATAAAAAACCTTCCTATAACCCTGGTGGTCCAGTGGACTGCTATGTGCCCTAACGCGGGCATCTGTAAAAATAAACCAGTCCAATATCCCTGGTCATCCAGTGGACCACTTTCTGCCCAATTGCGGGCATCTATATGAATAAAATGGTCCAATATCCCTGCTGGTCCAGTGGACCACTCTCTGCCCTATCTCGGGCATCTGTTAAAAAAAGAAAAAAACTTCCACTATCCCTGGTGGTTCAGTGGACTGCTTTCTGCCCGATCTCAGGCATCTGTTAAAAAAAGAAAAAATAGTCCTACATCCCTGGTGATCCAGTGGACTGCAGTCTGCCCAATTGCGGGCATCTGTGAAAAAACTCCTATTACCCTGGTGACCTAAGGTTACCCCCCACCGCCCACTGGAGCCCACCACCCCTCCTCAGTCAGCCAGTGGGCAGCAGCACCCGCGCTTGCCACCCGCCGCCACGAATGACACCTCGGTGGGCTGCACCCATTGGTTCTCAACGTGAGCCAGCAGGCATGCAGCCCTTGACTGCTGCTTACATTCCAGATATGTGAATGAATCATTCACATATCTGGAATGTGTAGTGCGGTAGGGGTTGTACGCCAATTGGCTCACGCTGTGAACCAATGGGTGCAGCCTTCCGAGGTGTCAGTCATGGGCATCGGGTGGTAGGCGGGCGGTGCTGCCACCTGCTGGCTGACTGGGGAGTGGGGCAGTGGGCTCAGTGGGTGGGTGGGATCGTACCATAGACCACCAGGGTAATAGGAGTTTTTTTCTTTACAGATGCCTGCGATCGGGCAGAGTGCAGTCCACTGGACCACCAGGGATATATGACTATTTTATTCATACAGATGCCCACCATCGGGCAAAAAGCGGTCCACTGGACCATCAGGGATATAGGACCATTTTATTCATACAGATGCCTGCGATCTGGCACATAGCAGTCTACTGGACCACCAGGGATATAGGAACTTATTCTATCTTTTGACAGATGCCCACGATCAGGCATGGGGGGGTGCTGCCAGGTGCAGCCAGAGCTCTGATAGCCACCCACAGGTGGCAGTTGCTGTGTTGCACCCTGCAATGTGGCAGCTCACCTGTGGGTGGCCATCAGTTGTTCCTTTTTTTTGGCTTAACTTTGTGCTGGCACAGGTAAGGGTTGCGCATGCATGGCTCTGCACATCCAGGGCTGAATATCGGGCTGTGCAGGTTATGCATGGGCACACCACCCCAACTGTGCCTGCATACATTACTGATGCGCTCCTATGTATCTGGATTTGTGCCACACACTTTTCCCTTTTGAATATCGTGCCGGGTGCATCAGTGGTTTGTGCGCCATGTGCAACCCTTTTGAATATTTGGGACACTATGTTTATTTATAGAACAACAGCACAGGGGGAGAACTGAGACATGTAAATGTTTGAAAAGAAGCAAGAGGGCAGATAAGGATGAGGTACAGCTGATGTAGCACACTGACACACTAGATATTGATCGTAGAATCCTCACAGCAGACTCTGCTACAAGCCGCTCAGGTCAATCACTTGTTGTCAATTTTGCTCTTATTCTGTAACGTTTGTGCCTCTTCTGAATTTCCACATGCTAGGCATTCTTACTGAGCTGTATCATCCGTTATTTCCTGCACAAACAATTGTTTGGTATTTTATTCTAATTTTGCACCAAAACTTTTTTTTAACCAGATACTGTTTAGTGTTTTTCTTCTATGTATTGTGCTGCTGTTCTACTACTGTTCTCTCCCCCAGGTCTTACCTAGAAATGAGCTTTGGCTCAGTTTGCCTTTCCATGTTACCTATATACAAATAAATAAATGAACTCATATTCAAAGATGTAGCAAAGTTTTACTTTACTGGTGAAGTTCTGGAGAAATTGAAATGTTTGCCTTTGCGAATAACTTCACAAATTGCCCACTTCACTACTTTTCCACTTCACATTGGCACTATTTGAGGAGAAGACAGGTGAAGTTTAGATAAAGTTAAGGCAATGTTGCTATTTCACGCTAACTTCATCTTATCTTCACATGAAAAAGTGCCAGTTCATCTGCCAAAAATTTTGTGAAGTCGGCACTTTGCATGTCACAAATTTGGCAAACTTTACAAATTAATTCAAGAAGCAAAGTTTGGCAATTTCACACATCTCAACTCATTGACTCCCTGAAGGGGGCATTTAAAAGGCAAGTAGCCAAGGGCACACAAAGAATGGGGCAATACTGGAACTGGTGCTTACAAACAGAGAGCTGAACAGTGGTGGTCACATAGGAATGGAGAAGGGCAGATGTAGTCATGCTTTGTAACAGTGACAGCAGGGAAGAGGATGGCAACTACAGGCTGGTCAGTATAACATCATTAGTGGTTAAACTAATAATGTTACTTGTACAGGAATGTCTGGTACATTAATTTTTGCCTAGGCATTTTCAGGTCAAAAGACAACAACACTGATTCACAGTGGGGTGATCATTTCAGACAACCCTTATAGATGTCTTTGAGTGGGTGACCATTCAAATAGTTCAGGTGGGTGGTGTTTGTGGACATGGCACACCTATACTTCATCAATACCTTTGTTAAACTGCCACATAGAGGCTTATAGAAAATTCTGTGAAGCTTGTGGGTGCAAACCAAGGTGACACCTTGAGTACATAATTTGATGATGGATATGTAACCAAATGTGGTTACTAATGCCAGTCACTCGGGGTAAGAGAGATTCATCAGCGGGGTTCTTCATTGATCTGTACTAAGCACGGTACTCTTTAATGTATGTAATGGAAAGACAGTAGGATACTCCTGTGCATTGTGAGTGGTAATACAAGCAGAAGGAGTGAGGTGGTTTTGCCATAGGTAAACAAGTTTTACTACATCTTGTGGATTTGTTGATGTTAAAAACAGTGCAAATAATGACACATAGAAACATAGACAATGATGGCAGGAAAAGAACAAAGGTTCATCCAGTCTGCCAGAGTTCCCTATTTAGCCCTGGGGCATACTGTTCATCAAGTGTCTGAGCCTTCCCCCCTCCCCATGCTTCTCCCCAATTATGATACTCGGAGCAACCACTATACATTCATTCTGTCTCAGCCATGCTTAAAACCACTTATGATTTTTGCACCCACCACCTCAGCTGAGAGCCTGTTCTATGGCTCCACCATGCTTTCTGTAAAATAGTGTTTCCTCATGTTCCTCCTGAACCTCCTCCTGTTAGCTTCTACTCATGACCATATTACTGTTAGCTAGTATTCACGTTAAATAGTTACCTGCAGTTCACCCTGTAAATTTCTTTTATTAAATTTGAAGGTCTCTGTCATAGCTCCCCTTTTCCTTCTGGTCTCCAGTGAGTACATATTCAGTGCCTTGAGGCACTCTTCATAGGGCTTGTCCTTGCTGGTGCTGAATTGTTTTTGTTACACTGCGCTGCAACATCTCAAGCCGATCCCTATTCTTCCTGAGGTGAGAACTCCAGAATTGGGCACAGTAGTCGGTAGTGGGGAAGATCATGGAAGCACTACTGAAGGAGAGATTGGTGGAACATCTGGTTGTCAATGGACTACAGGACCCAAGGCAGCATGGTTTCACCAGGGGGAGGTCATGTCAGACCAAGCTCATTGAATTTTGACTGGGTGACTAGGGAGGTGGATCAGGGAGGCAGTGGACATGGCCTATCTGGACTTCAGCAAAGCCTTTGACACTGTGCCACATAGAAGACTATTATACAAAACTGGGGAATATGGGTGTGGGCAGGACAGTAGTGTGGTGGGTAGGTAAATGGCTGGGTGGCAGGACACAGAGGTGGTGGTAAATGGCTGTCACTCCACAGAGGAAGAGTGACCAGTGGGGTACCACAGGGATCAGTGCTGGGACCGTCCTATTCAACATCTTCATCAGTGACATGGCGAGGACCTAGAAGGCAGAATTTCACTGTTCACTGATGACACAAAGCTCTGTAACAGAGTAGACACACCAGAGGGTGTAGACAGAATGAGAAGCGACCTGCAGAAACTTGAAGAATGGTCAGGGTTTGGCAGTTGAAATTCAATGCAAAGAAGTGCAAGATAATGCATATGGGGCACAAAACCCTGGCACAATATATCAGTTGGGGTGAGGATATAGCATGCACCAAGCAGGAAAGGGATCTTGGGTTATCATGTCTGATGACCTCAAGGTAGGAAACAGTGTGACAAAGCAGCAGCTAAAGCAAATAGGATGCTGGATGTATAGAGCAGGGCATTACCAGCAGGAAAAGGGAGGTCATAATTCCGCTATACAAGACACTAGTGAGGCCCCACTGGGAGTACAGTGTACAGTTCTGGAGAACATACCTACGTAAGAACATAGACAGGGTAGAGAAGGTTCAGAGGAGGGCAGCAAAGATGGTACATGGATTGCATCACAAGTCCTATGAAGACAGGTTGAAGAAACTGAACATGTACTCCCTGGAGGAGAGGAGGGAGAGAGGGGATATGATAGAGACATACAAGTATCTTACAGGGAGGAACAGGGTGCAGGAAAACACTATTTTTAAGAGAAAAAGATGTTCCAGGACTAGAGGGCATGGGATGAAGTTGGAGGGAGAACGATTCAGAGGAAACATGAGAAAGAATTTCTTCACAGAACGGGTGGTGGACAAGTAGAACACCCTGCCAGAGGAAGTGGTGGGGGCAGAAACAATCACGGGATTTAAGAATGCATGGGATACACATAAAGGAATTCTGGAGGTCAGGGGTAAGGTGCAACAGACTTCTAGGAAAACAATCTGAACTTACAAGCTCAAATGGGCAGACTGGGTGGGCCATAGGCCCTTATCTGCCGACACTGTCTATGCATCTATATATGTATCTATGTATGGCCTTATAAGGATGTAAAAAGCAGAAGTATTAACTCCCTTTTTCTTCTATCAATACCCATCCCAATAATCCAAGCATCCTATCTGCCTTGCTATAAATCTAGTTGCACGGACTCAAATGCTTTAGGAAGTTGCTAATGATAACTCCAAGATCTTGTTCCTCAGCCATGGTACTGAGTCTCATGACTCCCATCCAGTACTCCATCCTGGGGTTGACACTCCCTATGTGCAAAATCTTGTGCTTTTTGGAGTCGAATTTCAGTTTTCTAAACCCTTGACTACCCTTCCAGCTTTTGTAAGTCTCTGAATTTCCTGTATTTCCTCATCATCAGCCACCCACCCACAGAGCTTAGAGCCATCTGCGAAAACATACAACCTACTCTGGATTCCCTTACCAATGTAGCTGATGAATATGTTGAAGAAGATCAGGCACAGGACAGACCCCTGTGGAATCCCACTTGTGACCTCACTATCTTCTAATTTTGCCCTGTTGACCACTACCTTCTGCTGCCTCCCCTTTAGCCATTTACCTACCTGGTTTACTATGATCTTAGCCTCACCCTGATCCTCCATTTTCTTCAGTAAGCATCTGTGTGGTACTGAGATGAAAGCCTTGCTGAAGTCAAAACAGAGCAAACCCACACATAGCCCCATCCAGTTCCCTCCAAATCTGAATAAATGTTACCTTACACAGATGCTTGTTTATCACCTTGCTACCATGCCACAGATCCAGTTAATCCTGGATGTGTGGATACTTCTTTTCAGTAATGAGGAAATACATTATTAATAGTGGAAGGAATGCAGTCTGATACAAGTTGTAATAACCCAAAAACAGAGAAAACATGCTCACAGTGGACATTATTCATACATAATCATCTGTAATTACTTTTGACACAGATATACCACTTTTCGTCATTTCTTGAAGGCTTCTCTCAGATGCCATCAGTTCCATTTCAATTGATTTTCCACCAGCCTCATGTACATCCACTATCTGTAGGTCCACAGTTTTTTTGGTGCTATCTATTATGGTATCGGCTTCATATTTGGCCTCATGACCTGGACTGTCATTTTGACCATAACCAAGTAATACTACTGGCTGCTGAAGAGATGAAAATGTTTATTTCTGAAATTTTGTTCAGTATTCGGTGATAGAAGGACAAACATAAAATCTTTAAATGGCATAGAATGATGATTTTGCAGGAACACCCATGTTCATAAACTTCATCAGTAGTACAAATATACCAAAAGTATACTCAGAATGGACAATGTTTGAACACAGCATGACATTTCCTGGAGGTATTCTCCGTAGCAATGGCTGATACCACCAAGAATGTTTGTGTCTATTTGTGCATGCTACCACAATCTGTAGCATCATTTTGTGTACTTCATAGTCATCAACATGCATGGCTTGTGTGCCTTGTGTGTCCTCTTCCACTGCCTCTGACTCACAGCTATTCTAATGGACGTAGTAGTCCTCAGATTCTGTGCTTGTGTCTCTGATACCACTTTTCAAGTAGCTGAAATGAGATAATAATTAATTGATGAAGTCATCACATGGTGGACAGACTTCCCAAGTAGGTGAGTGGTACATTGGCTATATTAGGTCATGCGATACAAAGAAAATCACATGACACAGTGATTACCTAAAACATATTTAGTAAATTATGTAGTATTCGGTACTCATCCCGTGTGTGTGATGGCATCAGAAGCATGTAGAACATTGACAGAAAGGCTTAAGTGTCAGCACACACCTTGTGTGTTCATAAAAAAACATAATGAGCCAAGCGATATCTATGCCACAACTGTGAAACTGCAGAACATTGCAGTATGTGATGTATATGTTATATCCACAGCCTTGGTAAACTGGTGCTGTCTCATCACTGGATGATCCAGGATATGTGTCTTTTACATCACATTAACAAGAATAATACAAACTATTATTTCATAAACAGTATGAGATCAGCACAGCTGTCTGAATTACAGTACAAGACTGTGTAGTCCCCTTATACAAAAGTGGGAACAAAGAGGAAGCAGGGAACTACAGACCAGTCAGCCTCACCTCGGTAGTGGGAAAGATCATGGAAGCACTACTGAAGGAGAGATTGGTGGAACATCTGGTTGTCAATGGACTACAGGACCCAAGGCAGCATGGTTTCACCAGGGGGAGGTCATGTCAGACCAACCTCATTGAATTTTTTGACTGGGTGACTAGGGAGGTGGATCAGGGGAGGGCAGTGGACATGGCCTATCTGGACTTCAGCAAGGCCTTGACACTGTGCCACATAGAAGACTATTACACAAACTGGGAATATGGGTGTGGGCAGGATTGAGTAGTGGTGGGTAGGTAACTGGCTGGGTGGCAGGACACAGAGGGTGGTGGTAAATGGCTGTCACTCCACAGAGGGAAGAGTGACCAGTGGGTCACCACAGGGATCAGTGCTGGACCGGTCCTATTCAACATCTTCATCAGTGACATTGCACAGGATATAGAAGGCAGAATTTCACTGTTCGCTGATGACACAAAGCTCTGTAACAGAGTAGACACACCAGAGGGTGTAGACAGAATGAGAAGGACCTGCAGAAACTTGAAGAATGGTCAAGGTTTGGCAGTTGAAATTCAATGCAAAGAAGTGCAAGATAATGCATATGGGAACAAAAACCCTGGCACAATATATCAGTTGGGGGTGAGGATATAGCATGCACCAAGCAGGAAAGGGATATTGGGGTTGTCATCTCTGATGACCTCCAAAGGTAGGAAACAGTGTGACAAGGCATCAGGTAAAAGCAAATAGGATGCTGGGATGTATAGGCAGGGGCATCACCAGCAGGAAAAGGGAGGTCATAATTCCGCTATACAAGACACTAGTGAGGCCCCACCTGGAGTACAGTGTACAGTTCTGGAGACCATACCTACGTAAGGACATAGACAGGGTAGAGAAGGTTCAGAGGAGGGCAACAAAGATGGTGCATGGGTTGCATCACAAGTCCTATGAAGACAGGTTGAAGGAACTGAACATGTACTCCCTAGAGGAAGGAGGGAGAGAGGGATATGATAGAGACATACAAGTATCTTACAGGGAGGAACAGGGTGCAGGAAAACACTATTTTAAGCGAAAAAGATGTTTCAGGACTAGAGGGCATGGGATGAAGTTGGAGGGAGGACGATTCAGAGGAAACATGAGAAAGAATTTCTTCACAGAACGGGTGGTGGACAAGTGGAACACCCTGCCAGAGGAAGTGGTGGGGGCTGAAACAATCACGGGATTTAAGAATGCATGGGATAGACATAAAGGAATTCTAGAGGTCAGGGGTAAGGGGAAATAGACTTCTAGGAAAACAAACTGAACTTACAAGCTCAAATGGGCAGACTAGGTGGGCCATAGGCCCTTATCTGCCGACACTGTCTATGTATCTATGTATCTATGTATCTATGTGACTTATGTCACTGTTATTGCAGAAGAGCAATGTACAGAGATGGAACAGGATTGTTTTTCCATATGTACATCTGGAGAACTAATTATGATTGCACTTTCATTATGACCCATCATTGGTAAATGCATTTCTGATTTAAAAATAAAATAAAAAGACTTTCATTGAAGAACCGTATTAGTCAGAACATGACAAAACGTATGTCTTCATAAATGGCAGACTTGTGTACGTTTCACAAAGTCCTTATTGGAGTATTCACAAACTATGAAGGATTAACTCCACTTTTAATCAATTAAATAATGTTCTTTTTATTCACTTTTTCACTAAGATGGGTGACAGTTTCTTGGAACCTCCACTGCATCAGGATTTTATTTATTTATTGAGAAAATTGGATTATAACCTTTGAGTCAGGGACTCATTTCCAAAGGCTCGACGTCAGAGTACAAAAAACATTATAATAAGCAATCATTATACAATATTACAGAGCAGTAGAAGAAAGGAAAATAACAGGGTAAAAACAGTATGTGTCAAATATAGGCAGTTTACAACATGAAAGAGACATGGTAACAGCAGAGGATGAACAGTGCTGCTAGTCCTAAACAGATTGGTAGCTATAGACAGCTGATGGTGTTTGAAGTACTGTGTGTGTGGGTCCTGATTCATTGAGCAGTGTCCCACTCTTTTTGGGATTCTTACTTTACATTGTTTGGTCTGAATATTAATATTTGCTCGGAGAAGCAATCTCCTAGCAGTGCCCTTGGTTGTGGGAGGCTTTTTACTCCCCCCTCCATTCTTTGCCTGGTTGATCTAGGGTTGTGCGTCCTGGGACGGAGCAGGATCTTCCTGCATTTTCTCCCTAAGGAGTTGGGGGTCACTAGAGGGCTCCTAAGCTGTGCCAGAGTCAGCCTGATTAGTCTGGCCTTGGGTTAACTGTAGCTGCAGGTCCCTATTGCATATAGAGCTTGATTAGGCAAGTTGATGGCATCGGGGGGGGGGGTACCCTAAGCCCTGTGGCTTGGCCTGTGGACATCTTCGGGCCTATTTGAGACTGCTTCTATTTATGGACCTACACCAAGTTTGTATATCATTTTGAGTAATGCCCTTTGACTTGTTACTGGATCCTGGGACCATCTGAGAAGGAAAGTGTGGGTGGTAAGTGGGCCTCACTGGCCTTATATTTTCGGATCCTGGACAAGATTAGCCATAGCTGGCAGTGAGAGTGCCAAAGGATTACTGATACTGTGTTTTTTGTTGTATGTTTTTCTCCTACTGGCTGTGAGAGGACCTTTAGGAAAAAACTTGTCTGATTCTTATTTTGTTTTTCCTTTCCCATACCCAGTGCTATGAGACAGTCCTGGGGTGGGGAAGGTAATTGATTTTGTTTAGTTGTTTTGACTGTAGTTATTTTGATTTGAGTAAAGTGTAATTGCATGGGTTTCTTTTATTGGGGGGTAGTCTATGAATGAGGTAGTTAGGGTTTTATCACAGTGTTTGGTATTCAGTTTGCTTTCAGTTTATGCTAGGTCTTCCCGGTTGTGCGTTATTCATCCTTCAATCTCCATGCCCTCCGCCCTTTCTCCTCCCCTCCTCTTCCATTTTCCATCTACCAGTGCTGTCAGGTGCTTGGTATTGCATGTAGGAGGATTCAGAGTGGGTTTGGTGGAGGCTGCGGACATCAGAGGGCAAAAGAATGGACTTCTCGTATTGGGCTTATTAGGTCCAGAATGCGCCCTGGGGCGAAATGGAGCCTTGAGCGTGGAGTTCCATGTCTAGTCCCCATACCTAAGGGCACTATCACTTTTGACGGGCAAGTAGTTGGGACAGCTCTGGAGCCCTGTCCAACTTGAGTGGTGTTGTGCAATGCCAGATCTGTTAAAAACAAGTCTGCTATTATTGCTGACCTTGTTGAAACAGCTGACCTGGCTTGCATCACTAAGACCTGGCTGGATCAAAATGCTGGTCCCATCTGGGAGGCAGCAGTTCTAGCCGAGTACTCAGTGATCCACCACCCAAGACTGGACTGTGGGTGAGGGAGTAGCGGTTTGTTTTAAGACCAGATTGGGGCTCATGAGTGTACCATTTGAGGAGGCCAAATCCTTTGAGTGTACTGTAGTAGCCGGTGTGGGCTGCAGCATAGCCCTATTTTACCATCCACCAGGGGATGAGGGATGATTCCTGCAGGAAGTGTCAGACTTCGTCATCAATATGGTATTGGAGTAGCCCAGATTGATGGTTCTGGAATGACTTCAATGTTTGGGTCGTCGATGAATTCTCACCTTTTGGTCAGCACTTCCTCCAGCTGATGTCATCGCTGGGCTTCACACAGATTGTCCTCGACTACTCATAATCACATGGTCACTGCATGGATCTGATCTTTCTCCTGGGGACTGAGGCCTCTGATTTGGTGGTGGAGCCAGTCAGTTGGTCTGATCATTACACCGTGGGCTTCAATTTTTTCTGCTCGCCTCGTAGGTCTGCCCGTGTGGAGATGGTTCGATACCGCCCTTTACAGGATGTGTGCCCTGAAGTCCTGATGGTGGTGTTGAACCTCTCAGAGTTTCCTGTTGCTAGCAAGAGTCCAGAGCCATTGGTTTGGGCTTATAATCAGGCCATTTCCTCAGCCCTTGACTCAATTGCTCCTGTCCGTGTTCGTCCCCTCTCACTTCGCCCTCGGGCCCTCTGGTTTGATGGGTTCTTGAGGGAGCTGCAACATGTGGGACGATGGTTAGAGCGTTGCTGGTGGAAATCTGCCCTAGAAGTCGACCGCCTTAGTTTGGAGGGGCATTATCAGCTCTACCAATCAGAGATCTCCCATAAGAAGGCAGAATTCCCATCTAGGGAGATCGCTGTCACTCAGAATCAACCGGCTCAGCTCTTCAGAACTGTGGACAGGCTGTGCAACCCAGTCTGTCTCCTGCTCCATTGAGCCTTTTCACAAGAAAAGTGTGATGAGATCACTCAATTCTTTGCGAATAAGGTGGCCGAGATGAGATCAGAGATCCGACAGTCACACTCTATGGGGGGATGCTGTTGGTCAGTGTTTGGCCACGGTACCTTGAGCCTCCTGGAGTTCTTTTGTCCAGCCAAAGTTTGAGGATGTTATGCAGATTGTCCAGAGGATGCAGCCTACATGCTGTAGTTCGGATCCAGTCCCAACCTCCCTTATTTTGGGTTGTGTTGAAATCGTGAGCCCATGTCTGGCTCAAATAGTCTGGTGCTCCTTAGAATTAGGTGAATTCCCTAGCTCCTTGAAGGAAGCGTTGGTAACTTACCATTTGAAGAAATCTTCCTTGGATCCAGATATTTTTGCCAACTATAGACCTATCTCTAACCTTCCCTTTATTGGGAAGGTTATTGAGAAAGTAGTGGCAATCCAGCTGGAGGACTATTTAACCATACATAATGTCTACAAACCTCTCCAGTCTGGTTTTCATAAGAGGCACGGCACTGAGACTACTCTGGTTCGGGTTCTCAATGATCTCCTGATGGCGAGAGATCAGAGAAACTGTTCTATCTTGGTTCTCCTTGATCTTTCCTCAGCTTTTGACACTGTAGACCATGGGGTTTTGCTCGAGCACCTGAGGTCCATCTGTGGACTGTCTGGTACAGTCCTCAGATGGCTTACATCTTTTCTATCTGGGAGAAACCAGAGAGTTTTGTCAAGGATTTTTTCCTTTGCCCCTTTCTGTCTGCAGTGTGGGGTTCCCCAGGGCTCAGTGCTCTCCCCCATGTTGTTTGCAGTGTAAATGCTACCCCTCGGAGACATTGTAAGATGGTATGGGCTGAGGTTTCACTGCTATGCTGATGATATCCAGCTCTACCTGTCTTTTGTGCTTGACCAGGATAGTGCTTTCTTGGTATTTAATAACTGCCTCGCTGAAATCCATGATTGGATGAATTTGAGCTAGCTAAAGTTGAACACTGGTAAGACCGAGGTTTTGGTCGTGGACCTGGGGTGGAGGGTAGAGGGGCTGAGGTCTGATCTACCCTCCAGTTTATTTCTGGGGGGGGGGTATCAGCTCCATACTTCTGAATGAGTGCATAACCTGGGAATTGTACTTGATGACGGGCTGACCCTTTGTCATCAGGTGTCAGCAGTCATTACGTCTGCATTTTACCATCTTAGGAATATTGCCAGGGTGAAGCACTTTGTTCCATTCTGCGATTTACCTGTGTTGATCCATGCCTTGGTGACCTCTCACCTTGACTATTGCAACTCCCTTTACCTGGGGCTTCCTGGGGTTGATATCTGCCACTTGCAGCTAGTGCAGAATACTGCTGCTAGGTTGCTGACAGGGGTGTCAAGAAGGATGCATATTACCCCTGCTTTGCGCGCTCTGCACTGGCTGCCTATACAGTGGTGGATCACCTTTAAAGTAGGTCTTTTGACCTTCAAAGCCCTGCACAGACTTGGCCCCGACTGCTTGAAAGAGCTTCTGATTCCCTATAGCCATATATGATAGCTCCATTTGGTTGACGAGGGGTTGTTAGAGGTTCCGAGGGTTACCTTAAAATCTTCTTGGGTCAGGGCTTTTATGTTCACTGCCCCAATCCTCTGGAATTCTCTGCCTTGCCAGCTTCAGGAATGCACAACCGTGGAGAACTTCAAGTGCAAACCAAAGACCCATCTTTAGAATCTTGCTTTTATTGCTTAAGATCATTGCTTTCTGATTTTACTCATATTTTTCTTATTTTTACTGTTAATTTTTAATGTCGTGATTCTGATTTTATATTTGTTTTCTTGTTTTATTGTTTCATTTGTACAGCACATTGATGCTTGAAAGGCGCTTAATAAATACAGCTTATTATTATTATTATTATACAAGTCCTGCAGGAATCTTATGAATGTCAGTGATCAGTATAATCAAATATAAGGCCTGGCCTATATGCTAGCATATGTTTATTTATTGGCATTGCAGTCCCAGCATTGCTTGAGTGGCCAGCAGCCAAGGAGGTGTAGCGGAGGGCTGTGCCGCTGGTCATCCAGAGCCACAGCACTGACAGTATGGTACGAAAACCATGGGGTGGTTGTGGGAGCAGCAGGAGTGGGGTCTGAGGTCAGTGTGATGTTGACCAGGCCACCACTGTGTGTTTGTGTGGGGGTGGTGGACCTGTACATCACTGGGGTTGGGGCTACCATGTTTCAGGTGGGAGGTTTGTGTGGCACTACCAGGGTCGTAGATGGCATGTGTTTTGGGGGGGATTCACTGGCTTATATGGGGATGAGGCTGACATGTTGTGGGGGCAGTTGCTGCCTATGTCAGGGATGGGTTTGGCATGTATGTGGAGGATGCTGATACTGTACCAGGGATGGGGCATACATGTGTGTGAGGGGCACATCACTGCCTTGTTGACCGGAGCAGGGGCTCAGCTGGGGGGGCTCCATGATGCTGGGACCAGCAGGGTTTCAGTGTGTTGGGGGATGCTTCACTCATGTTGCCAGCCTGGGGGAGGACTCCATGTGTGCGTGGGCCTGGCCACACATCATGGTTATGGCAGGGTCCACCCTGGCATATCTCGCTCACCCCTATGCCTCCCTGTGAGCTGCACTATGCACCTTTCTGAATGGCACATAGTGCAGACACACACCCCTACCCACCCCCGGCATGTTGCTGTCTGCATAGCCAGGGGATCGGGTGTGTTCAGGATGCATGCCCCATTCATGCATCCTGCTCAAAAGGTGCACTGGGTGTGGGGTGGCTACGCACCACAGATACATGGCACATGGACACTCCGCACATATGTGCATAGAGTCCATTATTATTAGTAGTTGTAATAGTAGTCTACTAGTAGTAGTATCATACACTATTTATTTACAACTACCATTTATGATGACTGCTATTTATGTTAGAATAAAATGGTATACCGATGTTATGGTGACACTACAACTGCAAAGACCATTACAGTGACAAAATTGGCTGTTTGCTGTAAAGGTCACATGGGACAGTGACACGGCTTCACCTCAACTTGTGCCCCTTCCCCAAAATGACCTTGCATTGGCTATTTTAGAGACCATTGGATGTGAGCATCCGTGCTTCCCACAAAAAAACATTATTTACTTGATGGCACAGTGCTGACTGTCAGCATTGTGCTGTCACTGTGGAGGTGGTAGATAGGACTCCAGTTGAACTGCTGTGGTGGAACTGAATAAGACAACATGGTGAGAATAGGGAGACTACCAAATGAGAACAAGAAAAACCAAAGGGTGGTCAGAGAAGCAAAGCCAAACACAGACCTGCAATTACAGTTGTGGTCAGGGTGGGGAAAACAGATTTTTGATATATTGTGGAAAAAATAAAGAAGGTTGAAGAGGAATTGTTAGGCTAACAGAGGGAGGTAGGATAATTGAGGAGGTCAGACATAAAGCAGAAGATCTTGACTGCTTCTGCTCTATATTCATAAGTGAAGGGTGTCATTAAGGCAGCTGTAGGGAGATCCCTGAGATGAGGCAGCAATTATTTAGCAGTGAAAGTGTTTAGAAAGGGCTTGCAGCCTTAAATATAGATACGGACCAGGGGCCAGATGTGATGTATCAGATGGTGCTCAGTGAAATGGCAATGGAACTAACTGGACCCCTAGTCGGGCTTTCTATACCACAGTTCAGAAAGGGAGTAGTCAAGTAGAGTTTATTGTTCGGCGGTTGCCATTACAATGTACTAAAAATAAGAAATTTCATAAAATATATATATATACACACACACAGAATGCTGAGCACAAAAATAAAATATGCAATTTTTATAATTCAGTAGTTCAAGCCTATTAAACAGAAAATGAAGTTTCAAATCCAATATATACAAGGCCATGGACAATATCTCTAATAAATATCTTAATTATGCAAGATTAAAATAAGAGGAAATGGCTGGGCCGGTGGTGTTGAGGGCTGAGGTGCTGGACGCCTTACCTCGCGGCATGTCAGTGACCCGGGTTCGGGAATGAGCTCGGGTCGTCGGAGGTTGGCAGCGGGGCAGGGAAGGGCAGAGCTGGATTGAGCTGCTGGCAGGCAGGCTCTCCTCTCCAGGGAGCAATGCGGCACCCCTGGACTGATGGCGACCCCTAGTGGAGGCTAGGAGTGGCACTGGCTTAGAGGGGCTTTGTGTAGGCCATGCGGTGGAGAAAGGAGTCATAACCAGGGCTGTAGGGTGCATGCGCACCTCCATGTGCATGCCTACTCCTCGCGGCTCCTGGGTGATAACGGAGGCAGAAAACACTGGCAGCAGCAGGATGATGCCGACTCCCCACGGCTCCGTTCCCAGGCTGGGTATAAGGTAGGTGCCGGCTATTCCGGGGACGGGCTGGGGGGTCAGTTGAATGAAGGCTCACCGGAGGAGCAGAAATAGAAATAATAAAAATAAATAAATAAGAGGAAATGGAGTTTCGACAAATATAATCAGAAACATTCTCTGCGCTAAGATGTCTAATTTCAGTGCTGCTTGAGACACGACCTGCCCAGGGACCCCCAAGGAGTGGCCTGTCGCTCCCATTACCACATACCTCATTCAGTGGAGTACCAGATAGCCCCAATAGGTGACAATATCAAGTGTAGAAATGTAACCACCTGACCAAAAAACAATACCCGTACTTAGAACTACTCAGACTCAATATAAGGTAACATATCACTGTCACATCACCCAAAATGGGCCAACTCGTACTGCCAGCTTTGGCCTAGCAGTGAAGGAGCCTAATGGGAATATCCTACAGTGCATGCTGCCCCGTATTCATTCAAATGGTCCCAAAGACAGGCACACTGTGCCAGCCTGTACTTTAGGCCACAAGTGTAGGGTGAAGGAACTGGATCAGTAATTAACACACATTTTGCTTCATGCCCATTCTCAGAGTTCAATGCTGGGCTCCATAACATAACTTAATCATGCTCACTTCTGTAGGCTTACTGATATCCATTTCCAGAGGCATTGGCATTGACAGTTTGGTCTAAGCCTCCAAAGTCTTCCTGAGTCATCTCCCCACTGGCAACAATGTACCATGCCCAGAGATTCAGAATGAAACTCATCTGCATCTTCTGTGCTTATAAATACTTACAAAATATTATAGACTTACCTTCCAATTCTTCTTGTATAAATAGAAAGTTATTCATTTACCACTGCCATAGAATTAACCATATTCAAGTTACTAAATTACTAAACTAAAATGTAAAACAGTAATTCAAAAAAATATGAATATAAGCAATTCAGAATCACTCAATAAAACAAATTATTAATAATAATTATAATAATAATATGAACTATTGTTGTCCACTCCAGGAGATATGCTATTAATTGCAGAGAGCCAAAAACCTGAATATCAGAATGTCCTCGGCACAATAAATCATCTCAGTCAGTTCCATACCACTCAGAAGAGTTTGGCCACACTTTAAAATCAAGAGCTGGGCCAGTGAGTGCTGAAAAGTGTAAAATGAAATTTCTCACTGAAGCCTCAATAGGGTTCTTCATGAGGATTCTGGGGCCCTTTTCAGGAATTAGCTGTGTTTCAAACAATTTTAAGCAGAGATCAGTTTGAAGGTTAACTTACAGCATTTGCCTTTAATATCCCTAATTGAACATATAGTTCAATTAACTCCAGCATCCTTATAGAATTAATAGCGGCACAAAAAAAATTTCTTACATATGCTTCAAAATTAATATTATCTTTCAATTCCACCTGGTTCAATAAAATTCCACAGACCTTGGTGCCAATAACTAGAATTCAGAATCAAATTAGGCATACAGACTCAGAAGTCCATTTCAAATACTACGTTTCTGAATTATTGGCTGAAATAGATTCCTGGAACCACTTAAAAATATATATATAATGGAAATACAGACTTTATCAAAGGAGTTAAACCCCATAGAGTGGAATTCACCCTATGACCAATTTTGATGTTTCACTAGAACAGTGTTTATATGAAATTGGCAGCAGGGTCTATTACGTAAGAAAATCCACATTTTAAAAGGAATAGGTGCAGCAGGAGTTTAAGCTAATTGGTAATAGACAATAATGCAGGACCATAATATAAAACCAGTTACTTCTGTTAACTTTTCAATCAGGGTAATAAATTGACAACTGACACTGTGTCTAGATTAATTCCTCGTAAGGGAGATTTCCCCATGGCCAACCTCCACCTCTTGGTGTGCCGGTAACTTTGTAAGAGTTTTACCCAAAAGAAGCACCAACCATAATACAAACTTAACCGAAGGTACAGAGGTCTAGTCTCCAGGGGAATCTTACTCAATTTCTCAAACTCGTTTTGTGTAAGTATCCTTGCAGCATGGGTCTTTGTCCTTTGAATGTTTGTCAGGTCAGGATACCTGTGAAAAATAGAAAGAAAATAAATGCTCTACTTTGGGTAGTACGTTTGGTACCAGTAGAAATACAACCTCCCCCCCCCAATCCCAGGCAATAGCAGCATACCTTTGCTTAAGTGAATAAAAGCATATCAACACATACGATATCATGTCAGTTTTTTCTTCTAGGTCTGTCTCACACCAAGCCACCTAAGCTCTTTCTGGGAAGGGGGAGAACACTAGAACCAGCCAAGCAGAGTCACTCCAAAATATGCTACTAAAAATAGTAAATCCAGCTCCTCTGTTTAGTTCTAAGGAGCAAAAAGTATTAAACGCAAGACGCTGCCAGCTAATTCAGATGACCTGAATTTCCACGTACAGTACAACACTTTTGTATTTTCATTGGACACCAAATGGTTTCCCACTTTTATTGAGGGACAGAGATATATCAACACTATATTCTCAGCTGTCCTTAGGTCTCCTTCATTTCGGTCCAAAATTTAGACTGAAGGGCCTAAGAAAGAAACTTAACAGCTGACCAGCATGATTTGACAATTCAGCAATGTGCACAGCTCTGTAACATTTAAATTTAGTAACAAAAGCCCATTTCTTTGGATACAGGGCAGAAATAACACAAGTTTCATGGAAGAATACTTAAACTGAGTGAAACTAAAAATCTTTCTTAAATAAATTGCTCAGACACTAAACTACACAGTACAAGGCTTGGCCTAAATAGTTCAGAAAGGGGTAGTTAGAAAAGACTGGAGGGTAGAAGATCTAGCCCTGCTCCAATGGAGGGAGGGGGGACAAGGAGCAACCAGAAAATTACAGACCTGTCATTTTTACCTATATTGGGGTAAACTGAACTGATGGAGATACTAGTCAAAAAGACCCCATGAACTACCTGGACAGCAGTGGCCTCCAGGATAATAAACAGCACTAGGTAGTGGAAAGGTCTTTTCAGACCAACCTGATGGTATTCTTTGACCGTGTAACAAGGTAATGGATAAGGTCCATGCTGTGGATTTACTGTACTTCGATTTCAGCAAGACTTTCAATTCAGTGCCTCACAGATAGTTGCTGAAGAAGCTTAAGGATCTGGCTGGATACAGCAAAGGACACAGTTAGATGGGTGAGGAAACTGGTCTGAAGGTAGACAGCAGAGGGCTGTGGTTAACAGAGTTAAATCAGAAGAGAGGGAGGTCACCAGTGGGGTACCACAAGGGTCAGTCCTGGGTTCAGTTTTTTCAATGTGTTCATTAGTGAAATGGTGAAAACAATCCAGGTCAAGATGTGTCTCTTTCCAGATGACTCTAAGCTTTGTGATAGGGTAGACAGCAAAGAGGGGGTTCAGGATATGCAGGGAAGCTTGTGAAAGCTAGAGAACTGGTTAAACATTTGGCAGCTGAAATTCAGTGATAAAAAGTGCAAGGTGATGTACATAGGGAAGAAGAACCCGAGGACACAATTCTTAATTGGGGGTAAAGCAGTGCATGACCTCTCAGGAAAGAGACCTAGGGATTATCAACATCATTGACTCCCTAAGATAATCAAACTAGTGTATCAAGTCCAACAGTAAGGCAAACAGGGTGCTTGGGTGTATAGGAAAGGGTATTGACAGCAGAGGGAAGTAGGAATTTCTGACTCTGTAGAGATCACTGGTGAGTCTCCGCCTGGAGTACCCAGCCCTGCTCTGCAGTCCTCATCTAAGGAAAGGGAAGGACAGGCTCTAGATAGTGCAATGTAGGATGAACAAAATGTTTCAGAGCCAGAAGGGCTAATCTTACAAGGATCAACTCAAGGAACTGAACATGTACAAACTGTTGGCCAAATGAGAGAAAGGAGATATAGAGACCATCAAGTTTCTGAAAGGCATGAACAAGGTAAACTGCAAGGAACTATTTAGCATAAGTTGTGGAACAAGAACACAGGGGCATGAGTGGAAACTGAAGGGGGAGATTCAAGAAAGAAGTGAGAATGTTTTATTTTGCAGAAGTGTGGTGGAGCTGTGGAACAACCTGCCAGATGATGCCGTGGGTGCCAAAATTATCAATGGTTTCACACATGACTGAGGCAAAATGAAGGGCTTAGTGGCTGTGGTAGGTCATAGAGCATGGAGGTGATAGTGTGGGTTAGAACCCTGTATGAACAATAGGTCCCAGGTTTGTTATAGTTTATGGGCAGACTGGATGAACCAGTGATCTTTTCCTGCTTTCATTGTCTATGTTTCTATGTAACACACACCACAGACAACTGTCATGAAGGCTGGTGACTGAGTCATGCCATGCAAAATGCAATCACCAACCCACACAACATTAACAGTAAACACCACCAAGTTGTCCACAAGTTGTTTATGTACAGCAGTGCACCATTAATGTTGAAAACAAAAATAATTGCTTCCTAGATCAGTAATGAATCTACAGTCAGTAACCTTGTACACCATGACCATGTTCATTGACCAGGACATGTTTGATACTTCAGTTGTAACATTTCTGTTACCATCAGTCATATCATGTTTGTTTCTGTAACACAATTGCACTGCAAATAGAATACTGAAGTGGCACTCAGTTGTATGCATTTACCATAACGTCATGGTTTCAAAGAGCCCCAAAATCATGTTACAAGTGTTGAAGGTGGTTAAATGGTCACCTTTGACTGACATTAATGTTTACATTCTAAAATTAATCTGAATACCATGTACTACACTGCATTTAAATTCATGCATCCTTGGAGCCTAATGTATTTTTATCTTCAGCAAACCACCTCCATGATGGAATGGCACAAAACAATGGTCATGTCATTCAGTTAGTTACTAACAACCCACCCTTCACAATCACTTTGGTGCCTCCACCAGGACAAAGCACTCCTCACCAAATATAAAAATAAAGTGCAATTCACCTGCCCTGTACCTCGGTGTGGTCAGTATGCCACAATAATCACCAGTATGACCCAATCTGCTCAGTATGCATGTATGCCCAACAGAAGGCTACATCTTACTGCAGTGTGCTTTGTAGACCACAATGGGAAACAGTATGCCCTAGTGTGATTATTATGCAACAGTGGCCACATGTGTGTTACAGAATGCACCAATGTGCTCAGTATTCAGCAGTGCCCACCAGTGGGATATAAATTCCCAGTATGCCCCGTGTGCTCAGTATGCATCAATGGCAACCTGTTTGCTATAAAATGTCACAGTGTGCTCAGTAGGCCACAACAGCCTCCTGTATGGACCTGTGTACTTAGTATGCATCTGTGACCACCACTAGACTACAAGATGCAACAGTGTTCTCATTATGCCACAATGGTCCACAGTATGCTCCAGTGTACTCAGTATGCATCAGTGGCCACCTGTGGGCTACACAATAGCACAGTATGCTCAACAGGACACAACTGCCTCCTTTATGACCAGTATGCTCAGTATGCATCTATGACCACCACTAGATTACAAAATGCCACTGTCAGCTCAGTAGGCCACAGTGGTGAACAGTATGCTCCTATGGGCCCATTATGCATCCGTGGCTACTAGTGCACTACAAAATGCCCCATTGTGCTCAGTATGAAGTGCTTGACACCAGTATGAAGCATTGTGCTCAGTATGCAGTGCTTGACATCAGTGGGCTACCAAATGCCACAGTGTGCTCTGTATGCCATAATGGTCACCAGTACACCCTAGTGTGCTCAGTATGCATCAGTACCCACTTGTTGGCTACAGAATGCTACAGTGGGCTCAGTACACCATGATGGTCAACAGTATGCCATAGTGCACCCAGTATGCAGCACTTTCCCACAATTGTATACCAAATGCCACAATGTGCTGTGTATGCCACAGTGATCAGAAGTATGCCTCACTGTGTTCAGTATGCATCAGTGGCCACCAGTGGGCTACAAAATGCCACAGTGTACTCAGCAGGCTACAATAGTCACCAGTATGGGCCATTTTGCTCAGTATGCACCATTTGCCACCAGTTGGCTACAAAATGGCAACATGTTCTCAGTATGCCACAATAGTCACCAGTATGTGCCAGTGTACTTAGTGTGCAGCAGTGGCCACCAGTGGGCTACAAATTGCAATAACATTCTCAGAAGTCCACTGTGGTCACCTGTATGTCCCAGTGTGCTTACTAAACAGTAGTGGGTTACAATATGGCACAGTGGGTTCTGAAATCAACAATGGTCAGGTGTATCCCTCACTGTGCTCAGTATGCAGCACTGGCCAGCAGAGTGCTACAGAATGTCCCAGTGGGCTTAGTATGCCTCAATGGTCAATAGTATGCATCAGTGTGCTACGTATGCAGCAATGACCTCCAGTGGAATACAATATGGCCCAGAGATCTCAGTGTGCCACAATGGTCAGCTCTATGGCCCAGTGTTCTCAGTATGACCTCGTGGACACACAAATATGCATCAGTGGGCTCAGTATGCCCATGCTTGGCTCATTATGCACCAGTGGAATGCAGCATGCCCTAGTGTGATCTGCTCTTCCACAGTGAGTAGTGTGCTTCAATATGTCTGAGTGGGAAACACTTTGCCCCAATGTGCTCAGTATGCCCTAATGGGCACACGCATGCTACAGTGTCCTCAAATATGCCAAACTGGACACATGTATGCCACTGTGGACTAACTTTCACCCAGTTGCCAGCAGTGAGCTGCAATATACATCAGTGGGATCAGTATTTCTCTAAATGGTCAACAGTATGACAAAGTGTGCACCATTATGCCACAGGGGAACAACAGTGGCATACCATATGACATATTGGACACCACTATGCACCAGTGGATTTGGTATGCAACAGCTGGTTTGGCGTGACCCTATGTAATGCAATATGCACCATTATAATCAATATTGATCAGTACCCACCAGTGCCCACACTATGCCACAGTAGGCACCAGTATGCCACACTTTGTTTGGTATGCCACAATAGGCCATGGGACTCAAAGGCCACCATTATCACACAACAGGCTACAATATATGACAGAGAGATGCTGTATGCCACAGTGTGGTCAGTATTGCCAACTGGTCACCATTGGGCACCAGTATAACACTCTGGACTCAGTATGCTCCAGTTGTAACCAATATGCCACAGCTGACAAAGTATACCCCTGTGCTAACGGTATACAACAGTGAGATCAATTTGTCTACTGAACATACCTTTGTCTGGTCAACTATTTACACTATACACCAAGGATATAGTCTCTGATGGAAGAAACATACCTTATAAGTAAGGCACAATGCAAATGAGTCCATCTGTAGATCTTATTTGCAAACAGGGTTTACATATGGAAATATACTATCTTGCAACACTCACAGAATGCTGTGCATTAACATAGGTACCACTGGCATCCAATTATGCCATGCATTGTTTGTGTAGAACAGTGCCACTGAATAGTCTTAAGCCATGCAGCCTTACCATTGTGGATTATTCTGAATGCACTGGTCAACCATTTTATAGCCATCCTCCACAAATTTGTCGTTAACACCATTCAGTATTAAAGGAGGAACTTAGCAGTGTAGGCAATTGCCACAGTGCTGTAACAACCAGACAGAAATGGGGACATAAGATTATTGAAACCAACTGTCAGTACTTCCACCTTGCATCCTGTGCAGTGCCACCCATCAAGGCCATCACCATCTTACCGGTGGCAGGTATTTCATCAAAAGGGATACTGAGATTGAGTGACTCGAATATAAGCGACTCAGTCTCAGTGCCTCTGTTGTGGGCTACCCTGCAAGGGTAGTGACAGGAAAGGGCAGGGCAAGAGGACGGCGACAGGATACCAGAAATGTATAGGTGAGGTTTGTGAGGGGTGGAGAGATGGGCAATCATTGAGCTAGCCTAGTGGTGTAGTGCATAGGGAGGCTGACTTTGGAGAGGAGGGTGCAGGGCTCTGGTCTAGCATAATATTTTACTGCTGTGTTGTGCCGTTTTGTTTTTTTCACTTTGCAGCCACGTTCTTCCCCTTTCCTGACATACAATCTCGCTGGAATTAGTTATTTTAGTTAGGCGGGGTACTGGGGTGAAATTAAAAAACTAAAGTTATTTCTGGTGCTGGGAATGTACATCGCCATTGTTGTTTTCGGCAAAGTACAGTCACCACAACGGCGATCGCCCTTTTGTGATCGCTGTTATCACATAGAACCCTGGTGGCCCATGTGATGTTAATGTCCTCAGTGGCATCAGCTTTGTTAGGATCAATAATGTGAATGCCATCTGTGGACTGTTCATGGCAACATGGCTTGTCTATCATTTTACTGAACACCACTCTGTCTTCAAGTAGAAACCCTGCAGTGTTGCAAATGACTGTGAACTTCTGATTGTCATCATTTGCCACAAAGAACACAAACTCAGAAGAAAACAAACAGATGTTCCAACTCATTCTTGCAGCCCTGCTCACTGCAACTTCTTCATTTCCTGCAGTTCTGAAACTAATACACAATCAGCACTGGGGTGGGGGTCTGTATGGGGTTCCTGTTGTAATCTAATCAGTGATGCATATTTGGGGGGAGGACTTTTATTATCTGCTCAGAGCTGCATATTTGGTGGCTGTTATCCTGTGACAGATGAATATTTGGGGGACTGTTATTGTCCTAGCAGGGCTGAATACTGGTGGAGTATTTATCCTGTCATGGCTGCATATTCGAGGGAAGGTGTTTATGATATCCAGTCTGTAATGAATTCTCTCTGGCATTACAGCTAATATTCTGGGTCTGTGCCTATTTGAGGTTTAATGTCATCAATGTTCCTACAGACACCTACACTCTCACACTCTATGAATAAATCCCTGGCATCCCGAGAACATCCTCTTTCGCCATTCCCTGTTACCTCCTGAAACAATAGCTGGCAAATAAAAAAAAAAAAAAAACAACTCTCACTAATCCATTGCACCTGGCGACAACACACCACATGCCTAACACAATTCCAAAACAATCACAAAGGATATTACGAAATAGAACTTTTACAGCATTGAAAGTCAAGCATGCAATAGTGAGGATCAGGCACTGGATCAACAGTAGGAGAACATATTACTTCGTGGTCCCATTCCTGCTCATGATATTAGTGTTATTAAGGAATAACTACAATAGTTCCCAACACCAGCAATGTACCAAACCAGAGCAAAGGTGTAGCTCGTGTTAAGCAAGCATACATAATGAAAACCAAAAAAGCCTATGCATACACAGGGAATTTTTAGCAAAGGTGAGTTATTTAAACAATAACACCAACGAGCATAACAACCTTATCCCCTCAAGCACTAACAGCCTAATTCCCTTCATGCACTAACATTCTGATTCTATTTTGAGCAATAACAGCTGGATCCCCTTCGAACACTAACAGCCTGATCCCCAAAAATGGATCAAGCTGTTAGTACTCATTGGTGCTGGTGAATAAATAAATCACCTTTGCTGAAAACTGGCTGTGTGTGCTGGCTTGTTTGTTTCTTGTTCCAACTATAATAGCTGGCCTAGCAATGCAATACTCCATTGTCTCCAAGAGGCATAATGTCCTGGGCCTAATAAAAATGTGTCAATTGTGGGCAGGTTGATGGGTGAAGGACATAGAAACAGGATGAAAAAAACAATGGCATTAAACTTCATACTGATAAGTAGACCGGTGGAAAACATGCAGTGCTACATTCCAGAGAATTATTGCTAAATCCACTATTTTCACAACAATGTGACTGCTGTGCTGTGCTGCAGTACAACTATCTGGTCTCATGAACATGCATTACACTAGGTGAAACAGAAAGTCAGCAAGAGATGTACAGTAGTGTGGAGGAGGCAAGGAGTAGTAAACATATTAGAAACATTTTCTGTGGATCTGAAACACATGTAAACTTCATTAAAAGTAACCTCAAAGACTCACTGTATCAAAATATAAAGCACTGATTTAGAAACAGGAGGACAATCTACATAGAAACATAGGAGCTATTGGCAGATAAGGACCACTTGGCCCACCTAGTCTGCCCTGAATTCCCTACCTATAGTGCCACCGGAGACCCTACTTGAACTCTGGCTTACACCCCCCTCTTGCATGTAAGATTCCCTTGTGTCTATCCCATGCATTCTTAAATCTTGTGACCATTCTAGCCCCCACCACTTTCTCTGGGAGGCTGTTTCAAGCATCCACCACTGTCTCCGTGAAGAAGTACTTCCTCAAGTTTCCTCTCAGCCTCCCCCCAGCTTCATATTGTTACTCCTTGTCCCTGAGCACCTTTTCCTTTGGAAAATGCTCCTTTCCTGTACCTTGTTTATTCCTGTGAGGTACTTGAGCGTCTCTATCATATCCCCCAATTCCTTCCAGTCTTCAAGTGAATGCATATTTAAATCCTTAAGCTTTTCTTTGTAGGGTTTCTGATGCAGGCCCTGCATCATTTTGGTTGCCATTGTTTGCGTCACCTCCAGCCCTATTTATGTCCTTTCGGAGATGGGGCCTCCAGAACTGTACATAGTCCATGAGGTGGGATCTCACCAGTGATCTGTACAGGGGTATTATTACCACCCTCTTTCTACTGGTGATACCCTTCCCTATGCATCCATGCATTCCGCTAGCCTTTCCCGCTTCCTTGTCACAGTGTTTAGTGACCTTGGGGTCATCAGAAATGATAACCCCCCAGATCTCTTTCCTGTTTTGTGACTGCTAATACTCCCCCCCCCCCCAAGTTGGTACTTGGCCCCCAGATTTTTGTGCCTTAAGTGCATGATTTTGCACTTTTTTGGATTGAATGTTAGCTGCCGAACTCGTGACCATATTTCTAACTTCTTTAGATCCTTCCTCATTCTTTCAACCCCAGGTGTATCTACTCTGTTGCAGATTTTTGTGTCGTCTATGAATTGGCACAGTTTCCCCTCCAGTTCTTCTGCAATGCTGCAAATAAAGACATTGAAGAGGATGAGGTGTAATATTGACCTCTGTGGCATCCTGCTAGTCACCTTGCCCTCCCCAGAGTGTACCCCATTTACCACCACTCTTTGGCTCCTATTGCTAAACCAACTCTCCATCCCATTTTACTATTTTAGGACCTACTCCTAGGCTTTTGTTTTTGTTTGTTTACCAGCCTTCTATGTGGAACGGCATCGAAGGCTTTGCTGAAATTCAGATAGGCCACGTCAACTGCCCCTCCCTGGTCCACTTCCTTTGTTACCCAGTCAAAGAACTCAATCTGGTTTGTCTGGCAGGACCTCTCCCTGGTGAATTCATTTTGCCTCTGATCTTCTAGACCTCTGGTAAGAAAGTATTCTCCAATCTTTTCCTTCAGCGGTGATTCCATTACTTTGCACACTACCAAAGTCAGGCTGACTGGCCTGTAATTTCCAGCCTCCTCCCTATTTCATTTTTTTTGTGGAGTGGGACTACATCTGACCTCCTCCAGCTCACTGGTACCTCCGCTGTTTCTAGTGCCTGGTTGAACAGGGCTGTCAGAGGTGCAGCCAGCTCCTCCCTGCGCTCACTCAGCAACCTGGAGTGCAATGCATCTGGACCCATTGCCTTGTCTACAATTAACTTTAATGCAAATGGATGACAATATCCTAGTTTGCATTCTCTTAACTGCAGAAGATCTATATATTATTCACAATTCACAATGTCTCATGCTGACCAGGAAAATCAGGAAAAATAGGCTCAAAACATGTAAAAAATTGTATTGCACTTTATTGTATTGTATTTACATATAGCCGTTTGTCATGACATGTGCAATATTATATTTTGTACCATGTATCTTGTAAAATTAATTAAAAAAAAAGATTGATCAATAAACTTTTGATACGGATACATGTAACTCTGACAACTCCCTTAGGACTCTTTCCACTGAGACAGGGCTAGTGTCCACTTCCCAACCATGTATGCCCATGTCTTGTAACAAAGGCCTATTTTCTACCCCTTCTTCCGTGAATGCTGAACAGAAGTAACTGTTAAATATGTCTGCTTTTTGGTGGTCCTCTTCTACAGAAACCCCTCCCCTTTCCCTTTTAAGTCTTACTATCCCTCCCTTAGACTTCCTATTTTCACTAATGTATCTAAAACATGTTTTATCCTCCTTTTTACTGAGTTGACTATATTTTCTGGTTTTCACTTTTGCCCTCCTAACTGCAACTTGCATCTACGTTTGTATACAACTCAGCTGTTCAAGTTCTCCATGTCAGTACTAATAAAGAGAATCTAATACATTTAGACAGCCATTAATAAAGACAAATAAAAAAATACAGAAGTTAATATTATAAGACCAACTTGTATAAAACTGTGATACACAGAGATATTAGAGAACTGGGGAGAATAAAACGTAACGGAAAAAATGTTGTCATGCCTTCAACAGGGGGGTAAGGGCCGACGGGGGGAGGAGGAGGAGGAGGAAGGAAAAAAAGAGGGGGGTAGGGATATAAGGGTATACCCTTATATAGCATAGCCTAGAGATTAGAGTAACAAGCTATGAACAAGCTTGGTACATCCGGTAGACCAGACCATGATTTGATTCTTATAACCGCCACTTGCATACTGTGTGACTCTGAGTAAGTCACTTAACCACTCAGTGCTCCCAGGTCACTCCTGAAAACAGGCACTTCTGCATAGTGGGCCTTACCAGGTTACCAAAGACTAAAATAAAAAAATTAAACATTCATCAGGTGTACAAGCACAATCATTCCTGATTCAGAGAATACATCCTGTAAAGAGTTAATCAAATAATCATGTCTTTATGCACGTCCCATCTATTCCATCTGTTAGTAAATTTCTCTTTCAGATGGTTAACAGTGAAGCTGATCCTTTCCATAGTATAAATTTGTCAGACTATTTCTAACCAGTCCTGCTGCGAGGGGACGACTGGCTGGAGCCACTTCCTGGTTATTGCTTTTAAGGCAGCTATGGTTAGGACTGCCCACAAATAGTGCCACTCCTTCCCTTTTATTTCCCTAGGGTATAGTCCTAGGATTAAATGTTCAGGTCCAATTTTCAAGGTAAGGTCAAACAGTTCCCTCAGATGAAAGGCTTTCTGGGTCCAATATCTTTGAATTGGGGATCAAGCCCAGAATATGTGTTTGGTCAGCTTCTGATTGCCCACAGTTTCTCCAGCAAGTCAAATATGTCTGCAAACCTGCCTTGAATAACTTATGGGTAGTGTAGAAGTATCTAATCCTAATCTTCCGGATGTATTCATGCCAGTTCGGTAATGAAGTGGTTTACCAGATATTTCTAAAGATCTTTATCCAAGAAAAAGAGTTTAAAATTAGGCCCGTTTCCGACTTTAAGTATGGGCTGTACAGTGCGGGTTCGATCCACAATTAGGTTTCAGTATAACATGGTGATTGCCCCTTTACCATGGGTACCCTTCCATATTGTCTCAAAGACCATAGGGTGCAGTCTCTCATCTTGCCAGGTTGAGTAATGGCAGAGATTGGTATTAATATGATTTCTAATCTGGTAGTAATAAAAATAATCTGTTGGAAGCCAGGTGGTTGTTGATTTGATTGTTTCAAAAAGTAGTAAGACCTGTACCTAAATGAGCTGCCAGGGAGCACATAGACCCCATTCCCCTTGCCTACTATACCATCCACTCTGATAAGTTGGAAGAAAACTCTCATCAAAGCACCACCACCTGTTCTTCCATAGGGCTTTGTCCGTAAACCCTTTCCTAGTTCCCTGGAACCAGGCTTGCAGAGTCATATGAACCATGTATTGCTGAAAATATGTTGTTTTTACTTGAGGTTGGAGGCAGAAAATAACTGCTGGTAGAGGGGGATTGTCTCCAGTTCAAGTCTCCATTACTTTCCAGTGTGCTTTATATTGTGTGTGTGCCCACAGAAGTGCAACCGTCATCTGATCTGCCAACCAATAGTCCTGCAGATTAGGGCCTGCCCTCTCACCCTACTGTCTAGGTAAGTACAAGGTTTTCCTAGAAATCTTAGGACGTGAGTGAGCCCAAAGAAAGGCCATCACCTACCCCTGCCAGCTGGCAATTTCTCTCTGTGGAAATGGGCATGGAACAGTTTGAAATAAGTAGAGAAATCGGGGCAGTATATTTGTTTTTAATGTTTATAATATAGCGCAAAATAGAAGGGGTACAAGATTCAATCTGTGCAGATCTGCCCCAATTTCCTTCAGGAGCGTTGGGTAGTTGTCTCGGTAGTGACACTGTGGCGATTTTCCTAGTCTTACCACAAGGTATTTAATGTTGTGAAAGTCCCATATTATCGGGTATTTAGCCATTACATTAGGGGGTACCAGCAGAGCAAGTACCAAGACCTCTGTCTAAGACCAGTTCAGTTTGTAACCTGATAACTGGGAGAAGGTTTCAATTTGGTTAAAAACTTGGGTCAATGAATTATCAGGGTCCGTCAAGTAGATTAGGACAGTGTCTGCATATAATGCAATTTTGTGGCGTGTGCCACCCCAGGTCGCCCCCTCGTGCATTTGTGTTCAAACTGATACTCTGAGTTAATGGTTTAATATATAGAGCAAACAGGAGGGATGACAAAGGGCAGCCCTGCCTGGTACCTCTAATCAATGTGAGTGGCTGGGATATAAAGCCTTTTGTTCGTACATAGGCTATAGGGTTGGTATATATTTTAGCTATGACATTACAAAACTGTGTAGGAAATCCGAAGCCGGCCAGGGAGCCCTGGAGAAAAGCCCAAGAGAACTGATCAAAGGCCTTTTTGGTATCCAGACTAATAATATAAGCTGATTGTGCAGTTCTCTGTAGTTGTTCTACTATATTAACAGTTCTCCTAATATTATCTATTGTCTGTCTACCCAGGACAAATCCCATCTGGTCCAGATGTACTAGACCAGGGAGTACCTGTTCCACCCTCCTTGCTAACATGCTAGCCATAATTTTCCAATCAGTGTTTAAAATGGAGATAGGTCGATACGATGAACAGTTAGTGGTGTCCCTGACTGGCTTCGGAATAACAGATATGATTGCCTGTGACCAGGAGGTGGGCATGGGGCTGTGGTCCTCATGGATATGATTATATGCCTGACAAAAGAGGGGTATAACCTCTTTCCTGAATTGCTTAAAAATTTCACCGGGTAGGCCGTCTGACCCAAGGCATTTGTCTGTTTTCAACCGGCCGATTTATGAAGTTATTTCCACCTTCACGTAAGGCATAGTCAGAGCCTTCCTCTGACTTTGTGTAAAACATGGGAGTTTTAATGGTTTCAGAAAGGTCTGAATTTATTCTCTAGAGGGATTTGGACCACCATTGTGAACTTTCTGAAAATAGGTTTTAAAGGCATCTGCTATCCCTTCAGTGGTATATTGTAGTTTATAATTGATTGGGATTCTAATCTTTGGAATATGGGCTCTAATTCTATGCTGTCTGAGCCTACTAATCAGGAGTTTGAGTGCCTGGGCACCCCCTCATAAAACCTTTGATGGAGATAAATGAGTTGTTGTTCTACAGCATAGTCTATAAGTTTAATAAGTTCTGCTTTCAGTTTCAATAATTGTCTCCCTCTCTTTCTATCCACCTTCTGTTGTTGATATTCTAAGTCCTGTATCTGTTTTTGTCGGTTCCTTTGTCTCTGCTCTCACTGCCCCTTAAATCTAGTGGAAATCACAATAAATTTACCTCAAATAATTGCTTTTACCGTGTCCCATAAGATAGTTGGAGTGGTATCTGGGTATTGATTTAGCTGTATTGCTTGGTCTATCTCCTGTCTAATAGCATCCCAGGTCACCTCACTCTGCAAGAATGAAACATTAAGTCTTCAAAAAGTAGAGCATTTAGTGGGGGCCTAAGACTTGATTTAAATAAATAGGACAGTGATTAGACAGCGCTCCTACTCCTAATTCTGAGGAGCGGCATATCCGTATTGACTCCTTGGTGGCGAGGAAGTAATCCAGCCTAAAGAAGGTTTGGCGAGAGTGCAAGTAGAAGGTGTACGGTCTGGTGCTCCCATTTAAGGAACACCAAACATCTGCAAGACCCAGTTCTCGCAGTAGCCTGAATACCTTTTTAGCCACCCCGCTGTCACATTTAGGGACCTGCACGGAGGAATACATTAGGGCATTTAATCTCAAATTCAAGTCCCCGCCAATCACTAGATGTCCTTGCACCCAGTTTAATATTTTCAGAAAGAAATCTTGAAAAAATGTGTAATCTATACCTGGGGGGGCATATAAGGATATCAGTGTAAGCATGGGTCTGTTACGTAGGCCCTTGACCCCTGCAAACCTCCGCTCCTTGTCAGTTAAGGTGTCCTTTATTTCAAAGCAAGTTTTTTGGGGGATCAGTACTGCAGCACCCCTTCTACATCCCTTCTCATATGCTGATGCAGTAACAGAGCTGAAACTAAATTTAGCTAATTTCATATGCTCCTCCTTACTCATGTGTGTTTCTTGCAATAAGAAAAAAGCCACTCCTGATTTTCACAAGTACAACATCATCCTGCTCCTCTTGATGGGGTGAGCCAACCCATTTACATTATACGATAATATTGATACATCTGATTTATTCCTGGTCAAGACTACTTATGTCTGAATTAAGACTTCTATAAATCTTAAACCTTTGTGTTACGTTGTACCCTCTTGATGAAGGATTTGGCATGACAGTAGAACTCTTTCCCCTAGAACAAGTATGAAACAGTGTAAAAACTTGCAAAACTAGAAAAAACATTGGCTTCCAAATATGGAAAACTACTAAAGCCTTAGTAGTTCTCTATCTGTCCAGTCCATCCCTCCCTGCCCACTGTATAAGGGGGAGTAAACTAGATCCTGGAGATGGACTCCACAGACTCCCTGCCCCCTATCGGGTAGCTCTCCAGAAGGGTCTAAGATGTGAGGTAGTGGCCTCTAAGCTGTTCAAACAGTTAACATGTGATGTCAGACTGCAGAAACTGAGCAGAGCCCGATTTCAATGGTAGCCAAGGCCTATCCAGTATGGCTATAAACCCCAATAGCAAGCAGTAAGAAGTAAAAGTTTTTAAAACAATTGCCCTCCTCCCCTCCAAGCTCAATTCTCCCAGTAACTGAACAGGTACCAACTTCAATGTCATACAACTTCATCCTAATAGTGAAAACTGATAGGTTTACCTTGTTTGTTATAACAAAGCCTACCATTTCTAATACTGACAATAAATGAGCACTGAGTGCAAGTTCAAGCAGTAAACATGGCTTAAAGTTATTAATATATAAATGCAGACTCAACTATGTCTGCTCATACCAACTGGATTTTTTTGGTGAAGACCTAACTAAAGAGAAAATTCAAAAGCACTGAGAGAAACTTACTAGCAGAAAACTGTTGTCTGCTGTACTGTAGCAAACCTTGAGTTAGCTCACCCATACTGCAATTTGAGAGTGACAATGCAGTCATAAGATCCAAGTTCAGTCCTCGGTGTCATTTCTGCGTGGTTTTGTGTTATCTTGAAATTTCTGCAATGATGCTTGAATCGCACTCAATGGAGCCAAAGATGATGTGGAAAAACTGCAACCTCGTTTCTTCAGGGCTACAAACCAAACCAGCTGTCCTTGAGAGTCCTGCTGGGAAGTTGAGTCCGTTTTCAAGGATGAATCCTGTGACTGCATAAGGCCTCTTACTACCAAGGCCTTCCTTGCTGCATCCAACAACTCATACACCTTGATGCCTTGTGGCCAAAATATTTTGAGGCTGGCAGGGTAAGGAGTGTTAAAACAGATGTTTTGAACTCTAAGAATTTTTAGTATATCCAAATATCTCAAATGTTGTTTTTGCACATCAGGAGGGTAGTCATGGTCAAAATAGAGTATACAGGTTAGGTATTTAACCTCTTTCTGTTGCCAGACTCTGGACAGAATGTCTTCCTTTGTCTTGTAGCTATTACATTTCATAATAATAGAATGGGGCCTTGCGTCTGGAGAAGGTTTAGGCTGCAGTGCCCTGTGAGTGTACTCAATACGGAGCTGATAGCATGGGGGTAGATTTAAAGTATCAGGTAACATGTCTGCCATAAAGTCAACCATTCTGCCAGTTTCTGACCCTTCAAGCAATCCATGTATGTCCATATTGCCCCATCTGGAACAGCCTTCCAGTTCTGTGCACTTTTGTTGTTGCTGTTCGGTGTGTTGTAATAGGGCAAGAAGCACCATGTTTGTTCATAGGCAATCATCCTCTATTGCACTAATTCTCTCCTCCGCTTCCCTGACCAGCTTCTCTAAGCCCGATAGGTGTTGATTTAACTGTCAGAATTCAGCTTTGTTTTCAGACTGCATCTCCTTTAATTCCTGAAAGAGTTTCTCAAATCTGGATCTGGATAAGTTGTCTTGTTCTCCTCTGTGTCGACCATGCTCACAGGTGGAAGGGCTTCTGCTTTGACTGCTGTCTTTGGTCCGTTGACTCGATCTGGGGGAATCCTGCATTTTCACCGATGGTTTAAATCATGATCTGTCCTTATGATCAGTACTGCACTTTGTACTAGCCGTTTTCATCGGTTTGATACCTTTGAATTTAAATTTTAGCACTTTTAAGGCTTGTGGGGCTAGGAGCTCTCTCTAAGAGGTTGCTGCTGGCTCCCTGACGTCACCAGAAGTCCAAGGCTAGTTTTTTGCTCTTACTTTTTCCACTACCTCTCTAGAGAGTCATAGTGGTCTCCTTTTTCTCTTGCCCTTGCTGACCTGTCTGACATAGAATTTAGTAGCTTTTTCAGTTCCCTCTCTTATTGTAGCCCACTGCTCTTCTACTCCCCCTTGTTTCCCTGTCCCTGCCAGGGTGTATATGAGGCATTCTCCCATTTTCTTAAAATCTACCCTCCTGAAGTCCAGGACCCTCATCCTCGTGTGGTTTGATTCTGGCTCAGATAGTCCCCCACTGTGACATCAGCAATGCTGACCATGTTTGTAAGTACTAGGTCCAGTACTGCCCCTTCACAAGTAGGTTCCTTAACCAGTTGCCTGAGGAACACCCCTTGAAAGGAGTTCAGAATGTCTCTACTCCTGATCTTTGCTGCAGTGGGGAGGATACAATCCATGTTTGGCAGATTGATATCCTCTACTAGTAACAACTTTCTCTTGTGAGCCAACATATGGATCACTTCCAATATTTCCTTATTCATTTCTCCCCCTGTGATAGAGGCCTGTAGACCACCCCAGTGTGAAGAACTGCCCCTTTCCTCTTTTCCAGGATAAACCACAGCATTTCTGCACCTTCCTTCCCCTCTTGTATTTCTGCAACCTTTATATTGTTTCTTACATAAAGAGCCACTCCTCCCCCCTTTTCTTTCTACCCTGTCTTTGCTAAACAGATTATGTTCTGGTATAACCACATCCCAGTTCTGGTTTTCATTAAACCAAGTTTCCCTAATGGTTACTAAGTCCAGGTCAGCTTCTGCCATGGTGGCCTGTAGGTCTGCAATTTTGCTGCCCAGACTGAGTGTTGGCATACATGGCTCTCCAGATAGTGTTGTCACTTTCTCTCCTTTTTGCCTTTTGCCTCCTTTATCCTTCCCCTCCCCACCTTTTTTCTCAGCTTTAAACTTTTCTTCTACATCTTAGATTACATTTTTATTTGATTCTTTCTGGGGTTCCACTCCTTCCTGAATGCTGTAGTTAGCCTCAGGAATTTGTGAGGGGCAAACAGTTTCTGTCTTCCAGTCTTAGTCCACCTCTCCCCTCAGTTAGTTTAAACACTTGTGAATGTATCATTTAGACATTTCACTTAGGACTGCAGCCCCTATCCTTGATGGATTCAGGCTGCCTCCCCTGTACAGTCCCCTCTAACTCTATATGGGGCCCAGTCCCAATGAACCTCAAACCTTTATCTCCTCACCAATTCCTCAACCAGGCATTAAAGATCCTGGTGTGGAGAATCCTGTTGTCCTCCTTGTCATAGACAGGTAGCACTTGCAAGGATGTCACTGATTGTGCCACCTGGCTAAGACCCCTCCCCAACTCCTTAAAGTCTTCCTTCACTACAGCTGGCTTATCCCTAGCAGGGTCATTTATTCCCAGATAGACAGTGGCATCTAGTTCTGCCTCTCTTCCTGCTGCTTCAGAGACCCTTTGGATTTTCTTTCCATCCTTGTGTGTAGTGGTGCAGGGAAAGCACCAAACCTCCCTCTCCTTCTCATTACTTGCTCCCAACTCTGTCCCCACAACAATAGAGTCACCCACAAGTATTCATTTCCTCCTTCTCCTCCTCCTCTGGGGACTCCTGTCACTCACCTTTGGATCTCTGCTGGGAAGGATCCTCACATCCTCTCTGGCCACTACTGTGGGTGTCTTGGTGACACATTCCCACTCTGCCAGGGTGGTGTAAGAGTTCTGTAGTGGAGCTGGTTTTTGGATGTGCCTACACTCCAACACTCTAACCCTCCCTGAGCCCACTGTCATTCCTCCTTCCAGGCAACCTCTGAGGTAGCGGCAGTTGACTAGGTGGTCCCTGAGTGGGGGAGAAGGTCCTTTGAACCCAAGCCTTCGTTGGAGCTTTTTTTCCTTCCTATGAAGGAAAAAATGATAAAAAATTGTTAGTGAAAAACAATCTACTCATTAACTAGTACTGCTGCTTTAATATACATTTCTGGAATGTTACTTTATAAGTTGCATATTTAACTTAAGCCCTGATCAAAATGGCAGTGAAGTAGTCCAGGTTGGCATTCATCCTTATATCTAGAGATACAGGGCCCTATGCACATATGGGAGGGTAATACACACCAGAGGCCTGTTACCCACCCATGGAGTTCCACTCCTGTAGACAGGTGCACCCCGACCAGTAGTCACTACCAGCCACCACCTGTCTGTGGCCCTGCCCCCCCCAGCACGCAGATACGCAGAGGACAGTTTTGTGGACTGGGTGTGCATCCAGTGGTATGCCCACACCCAGTCTGTGATTGGATCACTTGCACCCGAGGGGTGCAGAAAAAAATGGAGGGCTCAATGTGCACCACAAGCTCAGAGTTGGAGGGTGTCCTGTTGCCTACCCCAGCCCTCTGTGCTGATCCATGGGCTGGGGCAGCATATAGGGGGTTCTGCAGTGCACCCACATCTGTGCCGCTGCCGCCGCAGCATCCTGGGGGAACAGGTAACCCTTATGGCTGGGTGCTACCCAATGTCACGTGCAGCTCCTGTGCTCAGCACTCCACATCTTTGTGAATGGTGCCGAGTGCAGGCATGCTCCCCGACATGCCCCCGCATGCTGATGTCCACATGTCTTGGGGATCAGCATGAACATGTCCTGCATTCTCCTTTGTGGGACCTCGCTACGTGGCATTCAGACTTAGCTATGCCAACACACCCAGATAATGTGGTGTGTTGACATATTGCATAGTGCCCAATGTTCTCATCTAACAAAATGAAAGTAGGGTACTTTTCACAGAAAATGCCAAAAAATAGAAAGAAGATGAGTAGCGGAAGGAGTGTACCTTATCATTTGATTAGGTTTCTCACACTTTGAATTGATTTTTGTTCCATAGCAACCCTCACACAAATTAATATATAACAAAGTTTCCCCTGTGTCATTTAAGAACCCAGAGGACTGGCATTGTCCTTTAAACATCAGCAAGATCAATAATACACTATAAACTGCAAACCAAACTGCAAACTGTCTTTAAAAGTTTGAGAAATAATGTTGAATCTGGAATCCCTGGTGTTTTCTATACAAATAATGCTTTCAGGCTGATGTTTTCTCCATCATAAACATCAATAACCAAAAAGTATGTTAAAACATCTTAGACAATTAGATTGCTCTCAGGCTGAATTAAGAAGCAAGACTCAAACTCAATAAATCCTATTACTGCTGAAGGTTCTCAGCTTGTAATTGCAAAAAAAGCTGAATATATATGTTTCAGATCATTCTTTGTCTTGAACTATTAAGTCTCCTGCAGACTGAACATTTAAGCAAAGTGTAAGCCTGTGTGCCAGTAGTGTAATTTCTCCTTTCTGGTACTCATCTCTTACTAATTGGGTTCATTCAAAAAGACTGGAGTTGGCAGATGTAGTTCTGCTCTATAAGGGGTGGGAACAAGGAGCAAGCGGGGAACTACTGACCTCTCAGTCTAGCTCCATTGTGGGTAAACTGATGGGTCACTGGTCAAAGAGGACCTCATGGAGCAGCAGTCTCCAGGGTAGTAAAAAGCATGGGTTCATGGCATGGAGGACTTGTCAGACACTTCTGATGTTTTTTTTTACTGGGTGCCTACTGAAACTTCAACAAGGCTTTTATCTCAATGCCTCACAGAAGATTGTTGAAGAAGATGGAGGATCTGGGTACAGCAAGGGATATGGTAAGAGAGGTAGGAAATTGGTTGAAGGAGAGGTAGCTGAGGGTTGTGATTAAACTGTCAAATCAGAAGAGAGGGAGTTCAGGCTGGGCTTGTTACAAGGATATGTCCTTGGCCCTGTCTTCTTCAGTATATTCATCAGTAGCACTGGAGAATGAATTTCGGGCAAGTTGTTCCTCTTTCCAGATGACATTAAACTTTATGGGACAGTATATAGTGATAAGGGTATTAGAGAGATACAGAGTTGCCTGCAAAGACTAGAGAGGTGATCTAAAGTTTGGCAGTTGGAATTCAACAAAACAGTGCAAAGTAATGCACCTAGGGAACAAGAACCACAGAACGGAGTTCTGGATGTGAGGGGTAAAGCGGAGCACTACTGATGAGGGAAAAGGACCTAGAAGTCATCATTATTGGCTCTCTTGAACAATCATGTAAGTGCAGCAAGGTCAATAGTAAGGCAAATAGGATGCAGGATGTGTCGGTGCTGAGATGTATCGGATGGGATATTGACAGTAGAAGCAAAGATTGCTATCTCTTTATAAATCATTGGTGAGTTCGCAGCTGCAGTACTGTTCCCAGTTCTGGAGTTCTCACCTCAAGAAAGATAAGGATAGGCTAGAGATAGTGCATTGAATGGTGACCAGGATGATTCAAGGCCAGTAGAACAGGTCTTATGAGGATCAGCTCAAGGCACTGAAAATGTACTCACTGGAAACCAGACAAGAAAGGCATGATATGTTAAAGACCTTCATGTCTCTTAAAGGAATAAACAAGGTAAACAGTGAGGAACTATTTACCTTGAGTAACAGTTCAAGGACATGGGTGCATGAGTGGAAACTGATGAGTGGGATTTTCAAGAAGGATGTTAGAATGTTTTATTTTACAGAAAGTGTGGTGGAACTGTGAAACAGTGTTAGCTGATGTGGTGGGTGCCTGTATCATAAATTGCTTCAAGTATCGCTGGGACAGAGTGATGGTTTCATAGGTTTCATAAGTTGTTTTGAGCATATATGGACAACTTGCCCCTTTTTGCTCATTCCTCATTATTGATTGTAACCCTTCTTATTTCTATTTAGTAAATGATTATCCAATTTATCTTAAAATCCTGCATATGATGTACAGTGGCATCCCCAGGATGAAACCTACTTTTAAAGCACTCTGCAGTATGTTGCAGCAGACCTACCGAATAAAGCAATGTAATTTCAATGGCAATTAATCCCTTTTGTCATGCAGGAAACTGTGGCAGTCCCTTAATCCTGGCAGTGTCACATTTTCCTGAATGACAAAAGGGACTAATTGCCATTGAAATTACATTGCGTTTTCAGTAGGTCTGCTGCAGCATTCTGCAGAGTGCTGCAACTTGCTGCAGATTGGGTTTCATCCTGGGGAACACCACTGTATATAGTGCTTACTCAGGGTGGTAGTAGAAGGGGTTAGAGGATTGTTGCAATATCCCTGGTGGTCCAGTGGACCTCTATCTGCCCAATCATGGGCATTTGTAAAAAAAGAATACTTCGTCCTATATCCCTGGTGGTCCAGTGGACCGCTATCTGCCCAATCGCGGGCATCTGTGTAAGAAAATATATCGTTCCAATATCCCTGGTGGTATAAGAGTACCCCTCCCACCGCCCATTGAGCCCCACTGCTCTGCTCCCCAAGTCAGCTGGTGGGTGGCACACCACCACGCCTGCCACCTACCCACTGACTGCCACCGTCGGTGGGGCTGCACGCCCATTGGTTCACAGCGTGAGCAAATGGGTGTGCAGCCCGTACCATACTACACATTCCAGATATGTGAATGAATCAGGCACAGTCACGCCACTATAGTTAGGTTTGAGTAAGCAGTTTAATGTTAAACCCCAAATTGTGCACCTTAATTACTTTGCAACCATTCAATGGATTTGCACAAAATTTGGAATGCATGGTCTCGTATGGTAGATCTCTTGATTTCCTAGTTGCATTTTGGTTGGACATTTTTTGCCTATCACGCTGCTGCCACACCATTTGGCATTGTGATCTAAAATGTTCTGGGTAGAAAGAGGTTTGGTCAAAGACCAATCCAGCATTGATTTGGTGAAAAAATATTAATCTATTCCAAAGTTATTGAATTCTGAATTTTTGGGTTCTGAGCATGCTCAGTTTAGTTCAAGACTTATATGTATGTTTTGTGAAAGGGGATTGGGCTTGCGATCAAGGATTTTGTCAGCTCGTGAATGAGGATTTATAAAATCCCTATTCATAAGGAAAAATTATTTGTTTGCGAGCTGCCACTTTGTTTTAATTTTTTCACCCAAACAAAATGTTGCAGCTTGCCCCACATGTGACTTCTTCCACAAATAAGGCATGGGTTTTGTTCAGGATGATACCCTCTACAAAGCCATGCTTTTGGTTTCCTTCATTTTGGCCCAAAAATGTTCTTTTTAGATTTTAAGATTCTTCATTCTCAAGTCGCTTCTGTTCCTCATTCGAAAATACCCATTTGTGAGCCATTCCCCTTTCACAATGTAACAAAATCCTTGATCACAATTTGGGGACCAGATGGCCCTATCTCATGAACAAGTATTGACTTGCGAATGAGGATTTTTGCCAGCTCATGAAAGGGGATCGGCTCGTAAAAGGGGATTTTGTCAGCTCTTGAAAGTGGATTGGGTTTTGAATCCCTTTTTGCAAGCTGATGAAATCCCCTTTTGCGAGCTGTCAAAATCCCCTTTCATAAGCCGATCTCCTTTTATGAGCTGACAAAATCCTTGATCATCATTTCATAACCAGATAGACCTTCTCGCAAACAAGGGTTGGCTCCAAATGGGGATTTTGACAACTCATGAAAGGGGATTAGCTCACGAACTGGGATTTTGTCAGCTCACAAAATGGGATTTTTTTTTAATTCCCCATTCATGAGCTGTCAAAATCTCCTTTCATGGGCCGATCCCCTTTTGAAAGCTGACAAAATACCCTTTCGCAACTTCCATACCAGATGGCCAAAATCTGATGATCAAGGATTCCTCAAGAATGTGGATTTTATCAGCTCACGAATGGGAAAATGGTTTGGCCTTTTGGCTTGAAAATTGCAGGGTATAAAGGGGGTGTCCCAGAGATGTGAATTATGCTAGTTATGTGTAAAAAAGTTAATTGGTTGTAAAGATATGCTGTCACAAACTTAAGATTTTTCCCATAGAATAACATTGTGGTACCCACAGCAACTTTCAGAGCCCATATCTCGGAAATGATGTGAGATAAGGATTTTTTGCTACCTGTGAGCACACGTTGAGGTTTTGAAGTCATGATTATAACTGCAGTGAAATTTTTTTCTTAACTTGTACGGTTACTGAGTTATTGTCAAATTAGTGTTACAAGGGTTCCTTTTCAGCCCTATAGGGCTACTGTATGGCTCTGTTGTTATGTGTGAGTGGGAGCACGGGCCCTGCAGGCCCTGTGCTCCCACTTACACATATTGTTATGCCCAAATCGGCAGCTTGGTGGGAGTGTGGGGCACTCCACCAACACATACCATTTACCAGTTTCATTACACTTTCTCAAAAAGTAAGACAATTCATTGCAAAGAAATTGTTAATTCATCAGTTAGGGTTAAAGCTAAAAAGTAGGAAATGAGATGTGGGTTGGACCTAACCCTCCCACCCTCCCACCACACCAACCCCATTCTTCCACACACCGACAGATGTTGTGCACCATGGGGTCAGAGGCTCAACTCTCACCCCATTCTTTACTGTAACATGTCAACCTGTTTACACATGGAATGGGATGAGAATTGGGCATCATGACCCCATGGCACACCCAATGTCTGTCGTGTATGGAGGATGGGAGGTGGGCTGGTAGGGTGGGGGGCTAGGGGTTCACCCTCAATATGTCATTTTCCTTGTTCATCAGTTTAACCTAACTGATGCATTAACAAAGTTTTTGCAATGAATATCTTTCTATCTATACATTATATATATATATATATATATATATATATATATATATATATATATATATATATATATATAAAATAGTGGCATGGTAGTGCCACTGTAGTTAGGGGTGAGGAGCCATTTACATGTTAAACCCAAAATTTTACACCTTAATAACTTTGCAACCATTTGAAAAATGTACCTGAAATTTGGAATACATGATCAAGACCCATATGCCTTGGGATCTGCCAATTCTTGTACTGGTCACTTATACAGCTGCGGAGTTACTAAGCATGATCTGCACACGTGTTTACGTTTTTCTGGAATTTTACTGTCATCTCTACAGGTTGCATGGTTTGTGTAACTGGTCTGAACTCTTCAGGGAGCATGTAGCTGGGGTCCCTGATGTACCTTTTGAAGATTTCGTGAAAAAATATTAAACGGTTCAAAAGTTATTCAAAAAACAAGTTCCCATTATAAATCAAAGGGAAAAGTTAACAAAAAGTTCGACAGTGTCGCAAATGCAGTTTTTAACTTCACAAATGGCCCTTTTACTGTTACAAATCCATCATGTTGTTTTCAGTTAGCGATCAGAAAAATGCTTGGCATTTAAAATTGGGACCCTATAGCAACTTAATTATTTTTGTATTCACCTAGTCGGACCCTGAGGATGCTAGCCATGTCTTTATTTTGGGGTAAATCACCCCAGAAATATGTTTTTCAAATTTCTGAAAAAAGTACTGGACCACCAGGGATATTGGACTTATTTATTTATTTATACAGATGCCTGCGATCGGGCAGATAGCGGTCCACTAGACCACCAGGGATATTGGAATTCTCCTTTTATTTATACAGATGCCCACGATCGGGCAGACAGCGGTCCACTGGACCACCAGGGATATTGGACGGAATTCTTCTTTTATTTTTACAGATGCCCATGATTGAGCATGGGGGTGCCGCCAGGTACAGCTGGAGCTTGGGTGGCCACCCACAGGTGGCAGCTGCCGTGTTTCACCCTGCAATGCGGCAGCTCACCTGTGGGTGGCCATCCCTTGTTCCTTTTTTTTGGTATCAACTTTGTGTTGGCTCAGATAAGGGTTGTGCATGCATGGCTCTGCACATCCCAGGCTGAATATCGGGCTGTGCAGGGTATGCATGGGCACACCCCCCCCCACCTGCACCTGCATACATTACTGATGTGCTCTGGCATATCGGGATTTGTGCCGCGCACTTTTCCCTTTTGAATATCATGCCGGGGCACAACCCTTTTGAATATCTGGGCCACTGTTTTTCTCTATGCAGCTTTTGGGGAAAACCAGCCTGTGAGCTTCCAGTACTTTTTACCGTTACCGTTTCCACTTGCGGTTCCGTTTCCATTTCACTTAACGTTCACGTCTACACCACCATGTGTGTTACCCTTTGCGTTTTCATTTGGGCTTCTTTTTGCGTTGTTTTTAACATTTCTGTCTACACTACTGTTTCTCTTTCTGTTTTGCTTTGCATCACCATGTGCATTACCGTTTGTGTTTGCGGGCACAATGTTACTATGTGACAAGACATCATGTGGCGGGAGCGTGGGCCCCGTGCTTCCACCTCCGCATTACATTCACTATTTCTTGTTATCGTTCTCAAAAAGAAGGGAAATTAAAGGCAAAAAACTTCATTTAATGCATTAGTTATCATTGTTCCACACCGACAAAAGTGAGGAAATTCAGTGTTAAGGTTGAATTCCCCTGGACCCTCTAGCCCACCCCACAACTGGCATCGGGGCGAGATCGGGGTTATCAGTCCCAACTCTCACCCCATTCTTCTACACCTCTGCTTCTTTACACATGTGATGGGGGAGAGTAATGGCGACAACCCTAATGCACACCCCGATGCCGGGTTGGGGTGGGGTGGGTCCAGGAGGCTTTCAACCCTAACATCTAATTTCTTCACTTTTGTCGGTGGAACAACCCTAACTAATGCATTAAATGGAGTTTTTGTCTCTATTATATATATATATATATATATATATATATATATATATATAAATTCATCGCAAAAAACTACTTTAATGCATCAGTTAGGTTTTATTAGAGCATCAAAAGCTGAAAATTTGATGTTAGGGTTACCAACCCAACCACCCCAACCCCTGCTACCCTCCATGCATCAACACACATTGGGGTGGACCATGGGGTGGTCAGGCCCAACTCTCACCCCATTCCATGTTTAAACAGGCTGACATGGTACAGTATAGGAGAATGGAGTGAGAGGTCTGACCACCCCATGGCACACCCTGATGCCTGTTGGTGTATGGAGGGTAGTGTGGATTTGGCTGGTTGGGTTGGTAACCCTAACATCGCATTTCCCAGCTTTTGACAGTTTAGTAAAGACCCTAACTGATGCGTTAACATAGTGTTTTGCAATGAATTTCCCTCCCTTTTGAGAAAGTGTAATGTAACTGTTATTTGATTGTGGAAGCACAGGCCCTCCATGTCCTACGTTTCCATAATGCTGCCCATTTTTGCATAATGATATTCATATGTGGGCGTGCTGGCCCTCTGGGCCTTGTATTTCACTTACACCTAAGTACAGACACATACCACTATCCTATAGTCATGGAAAGGAACCCTTGTAACATTAATTTGGCAATATCTTAGTAACTGTAGCAACTATGAAACAAATTTCACTGCAGTTGTAATCATGACTTTGAAACCTCCATGGGAGCTTAGTCCACCAAGAGCAAAAAGTCTCAGATCGTTTTCAAGACACAGGCACTGAAAGGTGCCATGGGTGCCACAATTCAACATGCACATGTAGCTCAGACATTTTCAGGATTTTTTCACCCAGTTTTCAACACGACCTTTTGGCGACCCCACCTCATGAACAATGGCACTGTGATTTCATTAATCCATCCTGAAAGATGATTTTGCACAGCCACCATGCCAATCGGCACTACATATGTGGAAACATTTTTCAGGCAGGATGTGAAAAATGACAACTGCATTGTTCATGAGGAGGTTTAAAAAAATGTCAATGTTGAAACTCTGGAGTGAAAATATTAAAAAATGGCTAAGTTACGAGTGTGCGTAGAAACTGCGCAATGAGGTCATTTTTTGTACTTTTGTGTCATCAAATGTTCAAAATGAGCAGTTTGTGACCTCTCCTCATAAACAATTACACTGTAGTTTGGTTATTCCATCCCAAAAGATGATTTTGCACATCGGGCGTGTCATTCTGTGCCACAGGTGCAAAAACATGTTTGGGCAGGATGTGAAAAATGACAGCTGTATCATTCATGAGGAGGTGTTAATAAATGTCAATGTTGAAAATCTGGAGTGAAATTATTAAAATTTGGCGATGTTATGAGCATGCATAGAAACCACGCAATGCATGCTAGTAACTCTATCATTTTTTGGAATTTGTCCACCAAATTTGCAACATAGGCTTTTTGGGACCCCACCTCATGAACAGTGGCACTGTCATTTTGTGAATTAGTCCCAAAAGGTGATTCTATCCAGCAACCACAAAATCATCTTTTAGGATTGAGAAATGAGATTACAGGGTCAGTGCTCATGAGGTGGGGTCTCAAGAACCCCATGAAGAAAATTTTTGGCCAAAATTTAGGGAAAAAGATGTTGGGGACTGTTTTCTTTATTATAGGGTTTTTATTTATACTGTATTTGTTGACTCTGGGAGTGGGCTCCCCAGAGTCCAAACAACATTAAGGGTGCATGGACATCTGGGGACATTGGGAGTGGGCTACCCAGTGTCCCACACTATCCGGGAAGGGAGGGCTACTGCCAACATGGGGATTGGGCACCCCGCTGTCGGCAAATGTGATTCATATACTGGGAACACTGACAGTGGGATACCCAGTGTCCCACACTATTGGTGGAGGAGGGGCTACTGCTGACACAGGGTTTGGGCACTCTACTGTCAGCAAACTTCAAGGAATGTACTGGGGACACTGGGAATGGGCAATCCAGTGTCCCACATTATCTGAGGAGGGGCTACTGTTTGGCAAAGCATGGCAGTTCAATGCAAGGGTGTATCGCTCCTGAGCCACGGTGGGGGTCTTTTAAAAAAAAATTGGGAGCATGTTCTTTGGGCCCCCATTAGGTAAACATAACTGTTAGTGTTTACCTAGGGCCATTAATTTTACAAATATTTCAGATTTCCAGCCTCGCTAACTGAGAACAAGATGGCAGAAATCTGAAATAAAACTGTGACTGAGACCAGTAATTTTACCATTCTTACATTTACTGTGCAAATGGTAAATGGCATTTACTGTTCACACGTTTACTGTGCGAACAATAATTTGTGAATGGTAAATGACATTTACCATTTGCAAATTACTGTTCGCACAGGAAATGCAATTTACCCCGCGCACTGCCTGTCTTGCATCTATCACAAACAACTTTATAATTCAAAAGTGGTTATATATGTTTTCACCAAACCATGCAGATGTACACCCTTGGCATACATCCCATCATACCTGAAAGTATCAGAGGCAAACTTAATTCTGTGTGTGCTCTACATGGGAGCAAAAAAATCCCATGTTATCCTATGGGAAATAACATTCCTTTTTGTGTTTTTTGACCACTGTATACCTCCAATATCATAAAAGCTTTTGTCATGAAACATTCAACATCTTGTGACACTGACAACATGACAGCACATACACATTTTTGTGTTATTTGTTTGAAATATGACAAAGTTATTAAAGTGCAAAAATTGAATTTAACATTGAAAGGCAGTACCAACCCTAACTATAAGGGTGTTATTGTGCCCTTATAAGGTATATATATATATATATTACAGTGGCGCAGTCACACCACTATAGTTAGGATTGAGTAGTCATTTTAATGTTAAACCTCAAATTTTGCACTTTAATAACTTTGAAACTGTTCAACAGATTTGCATGAAATTTGGTACACACTTTCCTGTGGGGGTAGATCTCTTCACATGCCAAGTTTTATTTTGATCAGATTTGCGGATTTGGTGCTGCGTATAGTAAAAAAAAGTGTAAAAGTCACTTTTTTGCCTGTTTTGACTGTTTTTTCCTCATCATGCTGCAGCCACACCATTTGGAATTTTGGTATCACATTTTCTGGTTAGAAGGATCTTGCCCCATAGAACAAGTTGGAATTGGTTTGGTGAAATAATATTAATCCATTCCAAAGTTATTACATTTTGAAATTTGGGGTTCTGAGAATGCTCACTTCAGTCTTTTAGATAGCTGCATGGTGGAAAAGAGGATTTGGGTCTCATGAATGAGGATTTTGACAGCTCACAAAAGAGGATACTTATAATCCTTGTTCATGAGAAAAAATTCCTCTTTTGTGAGCTGCCATCTTGTTTTTTTCTTGGCACAAACAAACTGTTGTAACTCTGCGTAGGGATGTCCTCTACAGTAAAGACAGTATGTATTCTATTCATGGGGATGCCATCTATCATTGTGCACCTTAAGTTTATTTTTGGTGGCCTCAATGCTTATTTATTTTAATAATTCCTGTTTCGCGACTTGTTTCCAATCCTGTTTCACGATCGTGAAACAGGATATTGACAGTTCACAAAACAGGAATTAGTCTGGTGAAACAGGATTAGGGGTACAACCATCTGGTCAGAGAACCCTAATCCTGTTTCACCATGATGACTCAGAATTTTGACAGCTCGCAAAACATGAATCAAATCATGACAGAGGATTTTGTCAGGTCATGAAAGAGGATTTAGAAACATAGAAACATAGACTATGACAGCAGATAAGGACTGCTTGGCCCACCTAGTCTGTCCATTTCCCTACCTACAGGACAAGCTGCAGATCCTATTTAACCAACAGCCTATTTCTTCCTACTCCCCACAAGAATTGCCTTATGTCTGTCCCATGCATTCTTGAATTCTGTCACAGTTTCAGACCCCACAACCTCCTCAGGAAGGCTGTTCCTTGCATACACCACCCTCTTTGTGAAAAAATACTTCCTCACATTGCCCCTGAGCTGTCTCCCCTCTATCTTTAAATTGTGTCCCCTTGTTCTTGCACATCTCTTTTTCTGAAAGTTGCTACCCTCTTGGACTTTGTTTATTCCACTGAGGTACTTATTTTTTTATACTTCTTTTATTGAGCAATTTATACAGTACAGAAACAGTTCACAGTTGATTAGAGGCAATTCCACATTAAAATCACTACACAATATCATTAAAGAGCCTCAGCTCCATTATAGCTGGAATCCAGGCAGTCATTAAAATTTATACAACTGTGTTACAGATGCAAGGAATATATTAACAACAAACTTACATAACTAGAAACAAAAACAAAAACTGTCGGCTACTGTCTTTTAGTTCAAATTAATATAATGCTGTTAGTAAGATAGATTCTGTCTATAGTTTTATTTATCCTGTATGGATATGTTGTGTGATTTTTTTTCTCCTTTAAAAGCTAGAGCATGGCAGGGAGCTTAGATAAAATAAGATTCATTAAATTTCAGTTATTACCAGCAGCTATCGCACAGGAAGGCAGCAGCCCAACTCTCACCCCAGGATTAACAGCCGGGGGGCCCAAGTCCAATTTTATACTTTCCTAGGATCCTAACCTTGGTCATCTGTTCAGTTCCCACCTAGTCCATCTGTTTTGATATGCTGAAGATCTATTGTGCAGATTATGTGTTAGCTGCTCCAATTGTTGTATGTAATTAATAGTGGCCTGCCATTCTAACAGTGTAGGGGGATCTGGAAGCAGCCATTTCTTAGTAATTGATTTATAGACCACAGCTAGACATATAGACCAAAAGTAAGTGGCATCCTTATCTTTAAGAGTTTTGGGTGGTATACCCAGTAAAACGTTCTGGGGAGACAAAGGTTCCTGTATAGAAAGCAGGTTGATTATCTGGTGGGTAACTGCCTGCCAGAATGGGGTAATTGTAGGACAAAAGAGAAACACATAAGCATGAGAGGCCTCAACTGCTCCACACTGCCTCCAACATCTTGAGGATGCTGCTGGGCTATGTCTTGCTAAAAATTGAGGCACAAGAAAGTAGCTTGCGTGTACCTTCCAAACATACTCCTTCCAGCCAGGGGACAAAGTTGTAGACCAAGTGGACTGCCATACCCTCGGCCAGGCCGGCTGGAGTAGCGGGCAACCCAGATACTTCTCCCATCTAAGTTTTAGTAGGTCAGTAAAGCGATTTTGATAAGTATTCAGGAACTTATTTTTATTTATTCATTTGGTCTAGGATTACAATTACCTTTGAGCCCAAGGCTCTTTTACAAAGGTTCCACATCACATGTTACAAAGGATTACATAGGTTGCAAAAAAGGAACATTTTGGTTACATGTTAGAAAACTCAGCAAGTAAAATACATAAGAAGCTATGAAAGGGAGTGTAGTAATGATAGGAGGGGGGTAGGAGGAAAACCAAGAAAGGTGGGCAGAAGCAGGAGGCTAGAAAGGGAGCAGGAGGGGGAAAAAAAAGGGTAGGGGTGGGAGAGTGGATAGTGAGAGGGAGGCATGGAGAGGTGTGAGGCAGCCAAGGTGGCATTGTCAATGTCACAAGTGTGGGAGAAAAAGGTGGCCCTGGAAGGGCAAGTGCGGTGGGCGGGGCCCAGCAAAGGTGAGCACAGGAGGATGGGTGCTGAAATTATTAGCCATGGCAGTCATGGTGCTGGAGGCAACAAGGGTGTTATCAAGTCTGGATTTGAAGGCACCAAGTTCGGTGGTAGTGGTAGTATCATTGGCAAGACCATTAAACCAGGTGGGGGATCTGTAGGCAAAAGATCTTTGGCCTTGGGTTGCGTAACAGTGGGGGATTTGAAACAGTTGTGGCATTGAACTCCTAGTGATTCTTGAGTTGGTTTTTGTTTGAAGAAGGGTACAGACTCCTGGGGGGAACCCCCAACTGCATTTTCTTTGCAACTACATAGGTTTGCTACTTAATTCTATTTTCAAGTTGCTGCCAATTTGCTTGTGTATAGAGGTCAGAGATGTGCATGAGATGTTTAGCACCAGTGATGAGTCGACAGGCCTTGTTTAGGGTGGTGGTTACCCTTCTGAGTGCCGTGGCAGTGGCGGTGCCATAGATGACAAGGCCATAGTCAATCTGAGAGATAATGGAGCTTTGGACAGAGGCAGCAAGGGCCTCTTTAGTTAGGTGTCACCATAGGCGATAGAGTAGGCACAGTCTGGAGTTCATAGATTTGGCAACATTGGTTAGGTGGGTGGCATAGGACAGGTGGGTATCTAAGGTGATTCCTAGATACTTGAAGGATTGGACCTGCTCCAGGGGGCTGCCCTGGCTGGTGTTTATGGAGAGTTGGAGATGTTTATGCTTGTTATGGCGGCTGGCAAAAGTCATGGTCTTGGTTTTTCTCTGGTTAAGAATTGACTTATGATTTTTGAACCAGTTCTCGACCGAGGAGAAATCATGTTGAAGGGTTAGTTGTAGGTGGCTTGGGTTCTGATGGGAGGCTAGGATGGCAGCATCATCTGCGTAGAGTATAATTTGTTGAGGGCAGGTTTAAGGAAGAGAGTTTAGGAACAAGCTGAAAAGTAGTGGGCCCAGGATGGAGCCTTGGGGAACCCCCAAGCGAACCTCTTTAGTGTCGAAGAATACATCAGCTATTTTCACATATTCGGTTTGGTTACCAGGGTAACTTTTGAACCATGCCACGGATTCAATTGAGAGGCCAGCTTTCAGTAGTTGACCAAGCAGGAGGCAACCGTGGATGGTGTCAAAAGCCTTTAACAAGTCTATAAATATAGCTCCAGTTAGGAGACCGTGGTCTAGGGAGTTGTGGATGGCACCAGTGAACTCAAGAAGTGCAGTAGCAGTGCTGTGACCCTTCCTAAAACCATGCTGCTGCTGGCATAGGATGTTATATTTGCCCAGATAGTCAGTGAGCTGGACCACTACTATCCTTTCCAGGGCCTTAAATAGGGGAGGAAGGATAGAGATAGGGTGGTAATTCCCGTGAGTCGTCCGATCACCGCTTTTATGGATTGGAGTGACTGTTGCTGACTTCCATTTATCAGGGAACTGACTGAGAGAGAGGGAGAGATTAAAAATCCTATTAAGAGGCCTCAGTACTTCCTCCAGAGTGAGAGACAGAAGCTTGAGATCCAGTGTATCAGTGCTTGCTCTGGTGTTGCCGATGGCTTTGAAGATGTATTTCCTGACTGTATTCCTATTTACTTCTTTGAAGTTGAAGGGAGGGGGCGGTTTTTGGGTGGAGACTGATGGGTGGGAAGAAGAGTGTCACTACCGTTGAAAAAGTCGGGGGGAAGGATGCTGCTGAGGTCTGTGAAAGCATCGTTGAAAGTATCAGCAATGATTTTTTGGTCCAGTGTAGTACTCCCATTTATCTGGAGAACGGTCGGGGGTAATTTGGACTCCTTCCCAGTTATATCTTTTATGTTATTCCAGAAAGCTCTTCCATTTCCCCATGAGTCAGTGAGTGCTTTCTTGTAATAGATTTCTGTTGGCGTATGGATTTGGTACAGTCATTCCTTGCTCATTTGTATTTTTGGATGTAAGTTTGATTCCCAGTTGATCTGGCCAGTTCCCAGAGATGGTCCCTATGCTTTAACTTTTTTAAGAGGGAGCCCAAGAGCCATGGGTTGCAGAGAGATTTAACTTTGCACTTTTTTAGCAGGGCGAAGGTGTTACAGGTTTCATTGAAAATGAGGATGAATTGTTCCAGGGCTGTATTTTCTGTCTGTGGCCCAGTTGATTGGAGACCAATCTTGATTAAGTAGGTGTGTTTTTAGGTGGGTTAGCTGTCCGCAGGGTAGGACTCTGCTGAGGATGATTTTAGGTTGGGGTTTGCAAAATTTATTTGACCAGGTACAGCTGATGGGGGAGTGATCACTGAGTTGGGCAGTATGGTGGTTCTTGTAATCCGAGTGGGGTGACTAGTCAGGATCTAATCCAGTAGGGTGCTGGTTCCAATTCTATAGTTTTTTCTGGTTGGGAGTCCAGCATCTGTATGAGATTAGCCGATATGACTGAGTCTTGGGCAGCCCCTGCCTCTGGTCCCAGCCAGTTTATGTTGAAATCACTGAGTATGACGGTTTCGGAGTCAGGTGGAAGTGCTTTGATGTAATCCAGCACTGCGTTGTGGCCCAGTCCCTGTTCTTTAGGAGGGATATACATGGTGATGGCTGAGAGGGCTTTATTCTGTGCACCGAGTAGGATTTTGATGTGCAGTAGTTTGGTAGTGGGTGTCGGTAGCTCAGTGTGGATGGGGTGCCCCACCAGATTGTCTTTTAGATAGAGTGCTCATCCTCCTCCTCTTCAGGATTTATGATCGAGCCTAAAGATATTATAGCCTGTGAGGGAGATTGCTTGATCAGGCACTGAGGGGGTGAGCCAGGTTTCTACTACTGCCAGAATATCGGTATGGTGGGTGCTTGCTAAGGCTTGCCGTTGATCAAGTTTAGGTAGCAAGCTGCAGATATTCAGGCAAACAATTGAGAGAGTGCCAGTGCTCTTGGTTTGGTGGAAATCCTTGCTGTCTTCAGGCCGGGGTTGGGGTGAATATTTCCTGATAGTAGCAGGAGGAGGAGTATGGCCAGGCACAATTCTCTGTAGGAGAGCTTGCATTTCTTTATTGAGAAGGAGCAGTTTGCAGTATTGCTTCATGGGTACAGAAGGAGCGTTGTGAGCTTAGATGACAGCGGGGCCCACCGCACCCTGGCAAGTAGGGATAGATGAGTAGTAAGGGGGTTACAACTACAGACAGGCATATTTTCACTATGAAAAGTGCCAGTGTGGATGTAGGAGTAATGTAACTTGTAGCTTTGGAGTAGGGAGGGGTGGTAGGATGTAGGAGGCTGGAGCAGTGGGGTGTGGGCAAAGAGGAGGAGTGGTAGGTAGAGCATAGTGGGGGGATATGCATATTAACTGAGGAAAGGAGAAAATACAGAAGGCAATAGGAGCAGCAGCGGAAAGACAGGCAGGGGGTGGTGAGAGGAGGTAGAAATTAGGAAGGCAATAGAGGCAGCAGTGAAAGGATGAGTCGGGGGGTGATATGAGAGAGAGCCAGATGGGAGTAGGAGAGATGAGGGGCAATACCAGGGGGGTGATGAGAGAGAGAAAGCCAATGGGAGTAGGAGAGAGGAGGGGCAATACCAGGGTGTGTGGCAAAAGCTCTATTTAATTAAGGTGGGAGCTGGGGGGGTGGGCGTAAAAAGTTGGCAACACTCCATTTAAGTCTATGGGTGCAATGGCCCTGAGCCAAGACAGAAAGTCAGTAGGAGATACAGCCAATAAGAGCTCAGCCAAGTATGGCAGGGTCCAATCAGGGTTGAGCACTGAGCACACTGAGCCAATAGTGGCACTCACAGCTTCACTGGTCAAAGAAGGACTTTCTTTTCCCAACTCAGTGGTTCCAGAGAGCGGCCAGGAGGTGAGCGGCAGAGCGGCAGGATCCGTAGCCACGGCCGCACATTCAGGACAGGTACAGCCCTGTCAAGGGCTCCTGAATCTAGGGGAGGGAGGAAGGAAAAGGCAGAGATTAAAAGAGGGGAAGAGTAGGGGACAAACAAAGGCAGTGACGTGGTGCAAAGCACTACAATCGGGGGGGGGCATGGAGCTGGCAAGCAGGAGAAGGGGGCCACCAGACAAAAGCTTGGCAGGAAACTTGATCTGGCACCTGTGGGGGTAGGGAAGAGGGAGATGAGGCAGGAGGATTTGGCAAAGTGAGCAAAAGAAAGAGAGGACTAGGCTGGGGGGGGGGGTTCAGCCCCTGACTACAGAGACAGACAGAGGTAGGGAGAATTGCAGGAGGGCCGATAGGCAGGATTACAAATACAACATTTCACACAATCGGATTTGGTAGCAAAAACAGCTAAGAATCACAATGTAAATTGGAATCGACTCAGCAGCTAAATTCAGCAGTTAGACACAGGCCCCAAGTTTGCAGCAGATGGGGTGTGAGGAAAAAGTGGCACCAAGGGAAAAAGATTTAGCAACACTCTGTATAAGTCTATGAGTGCAACGGCCCTGAGCCAAGACAGAAAGTCAGCAGGAGATGCAGCCAATAAGGGCTCAGCTGAGTATGGCAGGGTCCAATCAGGGTTGACCACTGAGCGCGCTGAGCCAATGGTGGCACTCACGGCTTCACCCGTCAAAGAAGGACTTTCTTACCTGACTCAGTGGTTCCAGAGAGCAGCCAGGAGGTGAGCAGCAGAACAGCAGGATCTGTAGCCACAGCCACGTGTTCAGGGCAGGTGCAGCCCTGTCAAGGGCTCCAGAATCTGACTCAGTAGTTCCAGAGAGTAGGCAGGAGGTGAGCGGCAGGATCTGTAGCCACGGCCGCACATTTGGGGCAGGTGCAGCCCTGTCAAGGGCTCTGGAATCCGACTCAGTAGTTCCAGAGAGCGGCCAGGTGGTGTGCAGCAGAGTGGCAAGATCTGTAGCCATGGCTGCACATTTGGGGCAGGTGCAGCCCTTTCAAGGGCTCCAGAATCTGACTCAGTGTTTCCAGAGATTGGCCAGGAGGTGGGCGGTGGAGCGGCAGGATCCGTAGCCGCACCTGCACATTTGGGGCAGATGCAGCCTGTCAAGGGCTCCGGAATCCAACTCAGTGGTTCCAGAGAGCAGCCAGGAAGTGAGCAGTGGAGCAGCAGGATCTGTAGCCAGGCCAAGCATTCGGGGCAGGTGTAGCCCTGTAAAGGGCTCTGGAATCTCGGGCTATATAGCAAAGATATAGCATGATCACTTTCAGTGGTTGTCCAGATATGGGTAAAAGGACTGGTGTCTTCTTTCTGTAATTATCTAGTGGCGTGAATATTTATCTGTGTGTTGACCCAGTCCCTGATCTGTAAGTAGTATATATAGTCCCTTGGAACCCAACCAAACTTTGTCTCTGTTTCTGTGAATGTAAGCATGGTTTTGTGGCGAAGTATTTGCCAGGGTGCCACAAACCCTCGGGAGGCCTTGGAGGAGTACCATTTATGTTCCTGTGCTGGAGGGAATGCAGGGTTCTTGGAGAACCAGACATATTTCCAAACATGGCTGGTACATCATTTTTGAGGGTAGCCTCTCCTCCAACCCTCAAGGATTGAACCTGTGCTATCAGTGAGTGCATCCTGGAGTTGTCTCATTTGGGGTGGGGCAAAAAGGGCCGCTGATAGGGTGAGTGATAAGGGTCTGCTAAAATCAATTTGTTTCCAATGTGCTAGATAGTGATTGTATCCCCAAAGAAGGGCCAATCACATTTGGGAAGCATTCCAAGAGTAGTGTAAGTTAAGGAATGCAATTCCACCAAGATTTTTAAGGAGCATTAATAATTGAGATTTAAGTCTAGGCCTTTTTCCCGGCCACAGGAAGTCCTGAAAGGCTCACTGCCACTTATTTAGAGATTGTGCTGGTACCACACAGGGCTCTGATTGAAACAGGTATAGTAACCTGGGTAGGGCATTCATTTTAAGGGCTTGATTTCTAGCATAGAAGGATAAGGATATGACTGTCCATCATCTGAGATCTAATTTAAGGGTCTTTATTAGGGGGTCATAATTCAGTTTGAATAATAACTTAAGGTCACAAGGGATGTTCACCCCCTAAGTACCTATTTGCTTGGGAGTCCCATTTAAATTGAAACAATTTCCTGATCTGTGCTGTAGGGGAGTAGTTGAAGGCCAAAATATCAGTTTTGTTAGTATTTTAAGATTATCCAGCTAGGGAAGAAAAGAGTTTAAGCTTTTGGAATAAGTGGGGGAGGGAGATGTCTGGGTTAGTTAAGTATATTATGTCATTTGCAAATAATGATATATTATGCTCTATTCCAGTCATGTGAACTCCAGGGAGGTTGGGGTCCTGTCTGATCAAATAAGCTAGGGGTTCAATATAAAAGGCAAAAAGAAGAGGGGAAATAGGGCATCCCTGCCTGGTTCCACTATGTAGGGCAAACTTATGGGACAGGTGGCCATTAGACCTAATATATGCTTGAGGGCTGCGGTAAAATTCAAGTAAAAGATTTATAAATTGGTTTGGGATATGAAAATCTGTTAAAACTTCCTTTAAGAAGGGCCAAGAAACCATATTAAATGCTTTTTCATTATCTAGGCTAAGGAGTAGTGAAGGAATTTTTGATTTTTGAATATGCTCAGTCAGATATGTAGTTCTTCTTATGTTATCTTGTGCTTGGTGGCCTAGAATAAACTCAGATTGATCCTAATATATTAAAGCAGGGGCTAACTTTGCTAGTCTATGGGCTAATATAGATGCCATAATTTTGTAATCTGTGTTTAAAATAGATATGGGATGATAGAAACCAGGCAAAGATGGGTCTTTACCAGGTTTTGAAATTATTGAAATAATGGCGTATTGCCGAGGGGGGGGGGGTTAGGGGTTTTGGGTAGGGCCATATTTGTGAACAAACAGTGTAGAAGAGGGGCAGTATCCTGTTTAAAGATTTTATAAAATTACTCTGGTAATCCATAATTTCCAGAGCATTTATTTGTTTTAAGATGACCTATTTCCGATTCTATTTCCCTGACCATAACTGGGGCAAGTAATGTTCCTGCAAGAGATTTTGGAAGGGTAGGAAGATTTAAGGATTTAAGGAAAGTATGAGTTTGTTCCATAGGGGATTGTGGTTGAGGTGCAGTATAAAGGTCTGAATAATATTTGACAAATGTTATCTGATATGGCAGCTATAGTATGTTGGGGGGGGGGTCTTTGAGAGAGGGCCTCAATGTGGTAATCATGGCCCCAGCCTCCTGTATTCTTAATCACCCAGTCAAAAGTTTTAGTGAGCGAGGACCTCCTTCATAGTATTTCTGTCTAAGAAATAGCAGCTTCTGCTCCATGTAATAGTCTAGCAGGGAGTTAAGGTTCTGCATCAGGATCTTCAACTGTTTAGTGGCTGTAGCAGTTACATTTATATTTTGTTGCTCTTCTAGGGTTTTTATTTGAATAAGTAATGAGTTTCTTTTCTGATCGCTATTTTTTTTTTCTGTGCTGCAATGGCAATACATTTACCTCTACAAATAGCCTTGCTTGTATCCCACAGTGTAGATACAGTGGCCCAGATATTCAAACTGCGCTCAAAATGAGCGCAACAGCAGGAGCAAGCACAAACCAGTTGCGCAGATGCGCAACAGGTGTGATATTCAGACATGAAACAGCACAAATTGTACAAGCAACCAACGCCTAAATATCGAGACATACTGGCGCACCAACCAGGAAGGAGAAGCTGAGCCGAAATGTTGCGCTATGGAGCAACCAGGGAAGCTCAGCTGAGCATTCCAGAGCTGCCATGGCGCAAGCAGAGCCCCCGAGCAATGGAACTGCACATCCAGGGAGGCAGGCTGGGCCCACCGCCAGCCATGCCACACATGGGCACAGGAACACATTGCAGAACCCACACACCTGCACACCCAGCACAGCATCACTGGGGTGTGATGGATGATCTACTGGCCCATGGGGACAAGCCAACACAGCATAAGCGGAGCTATGACACCCCAGCACAACCACTGGCATGCTGAGAGTGCCACACCTGGGGGTTGACAACCACAGTGCACAGCAGCCCTCTGCACTAAGCACACCCCTGCACTGTGACCCCAAGACACCACCTATGTGCAGTGACTGGCACTGCAGGAAACCATGCACACGCCAACCCCGTGCAGCACAGAAGCCTCCAAGCTAGACACACCCTGTGCACCAAGCAGTGGGTGGCAGCAGACGGCAAGACCAACAGAAAGTCACTGCCATGCTGGAGATACCTCCCAATGCACACACGCACACACACACACACACCCAGGACCAGACCACCCCAGATGGCATGTACACCCCTGCAACTGAGCACCCATAGCCAGCTGCAAATCAGAGACCAATACAGTATTCATATATCAAAATAGAAATGTATATTGAACATATTATAACAACAACAATAGAAACTATTTACAAGGGGGGGATGGGTACAAGGAAGGGGTGTTCAAGGGGAAGGGATTAAAAACTTTGAGAGGGAAGGCAGGGTGGTAGGGATGGGAGAAGTGGGAAGGGTAATGTCAGCTATGGCCCAGCTAGCTCCTGGTCCTCCTGCTGGCGCACCGTCCCTGTGCCGCCTTGCTGATGTCCATGTCGCGGATGGCTTGAAGGATCTCCCGTTCTCGACGCTGACTTGTGTGAGGCGCCTCACATCACGCCATCCTCCTGAGAACCTCGAGGCCTAGGAAAATGGGAACACAGTCAATGGCTGTGACTGACCACAACCCTGAACACCACCCAACCTGCAAGCCATATAGCCCAATGTCCCGCACCTGTGATGGCATGCACCCACCCACAGTGAACATGCATATGGCCATCACAAACAGGCGGCACCAGCTATGCGCACCACTGCCCACACACACTGCCCACGTCCATCACAGTACAAACCAGGCTGGCAAGTGACGTGGCAACATGGTGCGATGCCAGTTACACAGCTATGTGCCCAGTGCATGCATGGGCCACCAGTGACGACACAGACGTGCTGTGATACTGCAGTGATGCATGTCACCTGTGTCGTGTATACAGACATAGACACATAGACAGTGTCAGCAGATAAGGGCCTATGGCCAAGCCAGTCTGTGCATTTGAGCTGTAAGTTCACTTTGTTTACCTAGGAGTCTGTTGCCCCTTACCCCTAACCTCCGAATTCCGCTTTGTCTATCCTGCATTTCTGAAATCCCAGATTGTTTCAGCCCCCACCACCTCCTCTGGCAGGGTGTTCCACTTGTCCACCACCCGTTCTGTGAAGACAGTCCTTCCATGTGTCCTCTGAATTGTCCACCTTCCAACAGCATCCCATTGCCTGTAGTCCTGGAACATCTTTTTCAATTCAAAATAGTGTTCCTCTGCACCCTGTTCCACCCTATAAGATACTTGTATGTCTCTACCATATCCCCCTCTCTCCCTCCTCCCCTTCAGGGAGTACATGTTCAGTTCCTTCAACCTGTCTCCATAGGACTTGTGATGCAAGCCATGCACAATCTTTGGTGCCCTCCTCTGAGCCTTCCCTGCCCACTGTATGTCCTTACGTAGGGATGGTCTCCGGAAATGTGCACTGTAGTCCAGGTGGGGCCTCACTAGTGTCCTGTATAGTGGAATCATGACCTCCCCTTTCCTGCATGGTTGTATTGTGCAGGGCTACTGGTCTCCCCCCCCCAGCATGCAATAGCATCGATGACGTCATGATACTCACACTGCTCAAGCAGCTCTGTCTGCCGACGTTGCTGCCACTGTTGCTTCCGCTGCTGCTGCTGTAGGGGTGCCACCCCCTGCTGGCACCGGGTCCCTGGTCTGCCCCTCTTCAGGTGGTGCATGCCTCCTGACATCCCGGCCTGTGGGAGACATATGTTGAGACAAACATCAGTGTGACTAAAAAGCAGAGTGCCCCCTGCCCCAGTGAGAGTGCCTGCCCACACAGCCATAACCATCCATCGCACAGCTGCACACACTGACACAGCCAACCGTGGCCGAGCCGTCACCTATGCACAGCCACCAAAGCACACACACACCCCTACAGAGAATATAGGTGCATAGATGGTACACTCACCTGGCCTAGGCACCACGCCCGCCTGGCACGTGGAACGCAGCCGCCAACAGCTCTGGCCCGCCGGCGGAGGTCACTGTACTGGTGCTGGCACTGCTCAGCAGACCGGCACTGTCCAGTGACCCCACCAGGTCAGTGGCCACCTGCTGCCACACCCTTGTCCTGGCTATGGTGAGGTGTGCCCACCTAGAGTGCCTCATAGTGGGGCTCCACTAGGGCCACCAGGTTTGCCCACTTCCAGCTGACTCAACACAGCCCTCCTCCTAGCCATGTTGGTAGCTTTACAGCAGGCAATATGGCACCCGCTGCACCCGTAACCCCACTGTGGAGATGTTGCTAACAGCACCACAGATTCCAATCGCGCTGTTCGAACAGCGCTGTCACTTCACATAGCGCTGTCACCAGACAGTGCAATAGGGACGTACACATGGCATGCGAACAGCACCAGGGGCCAAAGGGCATACACAAGGTCATGGCAATGACGCAAGGCTACGCACAGTGCCATCGGACGTATGGGCATCCGGCGAGACCGACAAGCTGCATACCAGTGCCACAGTGGACTATTGCGCAGTAGTGCCACAGCGCCATATAGTGCCCAGTGCTGTAGCGCCACTGGCACAATGGTGGCCATGGCCTGAGTTGCCGATCGTGCTCAGCACGTCTGCAATGTGACAGACGCATGCGTAAGCTATCTGGGCATGTGCAATGCAGTGTACCACGCAGGCACAAATCTGCGCCATTGGCTCAGCCGACTCTTCCGTATTGAGCAAAGCGCAGATTCGCGATATTCAGCCGACATATGCAAATCCTCCAATCAGCCATTCAAGGGCGCAGTGGCGCGATTTGCATGTCACTAAAGTTGCTCCACTCCTAATTTGCATGTGTTGCACTATAAATGTGCGACAGTGGGCTGTGCAGGCCAGATTCGGTTACTGCAGGTGAGAGGTGAGTTACCTGCTGTGTGATGCTCAGGACAATGCTCATGGGGAAATGCTGTAGACTGCACAGTGACAGGTGTCCACTTCCACCCATACAGATCACCATGACCGACCAGAGCCAAGGTGAGGGTGAGGACGGTGGGCGTAGGAGGAGGCCGAACTTCACAGCGGCAGAGACGGAGGCCCTCTTCCAGGCCTACCTGGAAGATGAGCCACTATTGAGTGGACTGAGGGGCACCCCTCAGTCCCGTGCGGCTGCATGGGAGGAGGTAGCTCGGGCCGTTAACCTGCACGGAAGCCACCAGCGCTCCGTGCAGGAATGCAAGAAAAAGATGGGGACTGACCGGAGGAGGTTGAAGGAGAAGGTGGCAGCCTTCAGGGTGGCACGTGCTGGCACTGGCGGGGGCCCGCCAGTGGTGTTGCAGCTGACCCCACATGAGGAGACACTGGTTGCAGCCATGCAGCTGAGCATCATTGCGGGCATACCAGGCGGAGGATTCCAGACAGGTGGAAGCCCATCACTGCATGGTATGACATGGTGGTGGTGTTTGGGGGGGTGGCGGTTGTTCACATGCACTCACATGTACTCTCTTTCTGTTACAGATCCTGTTCATCTTCAGGAGACAGTGGTGGTGGGTCCAGACAGTGATGCGGACCTACTGGACATGGAGGAGGGACCATCCACCTCCACCACCAGCCAGCAGGCACTGCAGCAGCATGCACACCGGGCCAACAACTCTGGTGTCAGTGATACGGGTGCGGGGGGTGCACAGCCTGTGTCTCAGCAGTCTGGCATGCAAGCATGCCAGCATGCTGTGACCATGGCAGTAGCACGTACCTGCACCATTGATGATAGAAGGCCTGCAATGGGCAGTGATAGGTGTGTGTCCAATGACAGACACACGGCAGGCCAGCACATGCCCCTGGGCCTTTCTGGTTCACACCTGTTTACCAGCATGCTGGCACAGTCCCAGGCTGCGCCTGTCAGCACCGGTGGGGCAGCACCGGTGGCTGTGCAGGTGTCTGGCACTGTTGCCATCACAGCGGTGGAACAGGTGGACCTGGGGCACAGCAGTTGGAGGGGCAGCAGCAGCAGTCGCACACCAGGTCTGGGGGTACAGTGTCAAGCAGTGGCACATGTCCACTGCCCTTTGATCCGCCCATACCTGGTCCTGGCGAACAGCGCCCACCCTCAAGGGGTGATGTGCATCAGGACCGTCCACACCCTGGGGGTCACGATGCCATTGGGGCACAGTACCCATTGGACACACACACCCACCTGCTGCAGGAATCAGTACAGCTGCAGGGGCGGGTTGCAAGGTCCGTGGAGGCACTATCTGTGTCCATGGAGTGGCACAGCAGGGAATGTGCTCGGGACCGAGCTGAGCTGGTCCGTATGCGGATGGATGTGACCGCCACCATTGACAGGCTGACCCAGGCAGTGGTCTCTGTCATGGACGCATTGGGCACACAGTCAGGTGCCCCTGTACCACACACCCCACACAGTGCATGCTCCACTCCCCGTTCCTGGCGTCGTGCGACACCAGGCCTGTCGATGCCGGGTTCTGCTGTGGGCATCCCGAGCACCCCTGGTGCAGGTTTGTTCGGTGTGCTGCAGACCCCTGTGCAGGCAAGGTCGCGTTTGCGCAGTGGGACCCCTGGTGGTGCAACAGTGCCACCCCACGTGGCCCCTGCTCAGCCTGCCCGTGCTGTTGGGTCATGGTGGGGCCGCCCACGCATCTGTGGTGGCCGTGGGACAGTGCTACATGACTGAGCTGTCTCCCAGTGCGGCCCTGTCTGGTGCTGCCCTGTGTGCAATGTGTGTCATGGTGGGCAGTGCACTGCTGGGTGCTCTGCTCACCACGCCAACACACGGACCACCTGCACACCCTCCCAACTGCTGTCCACAGGTGCGTGTGCATGATGATGCCTGCATTGCACTGTACACCAAGGTGCAAGGGTGTCCAGGTTCTGACACACGTACTTGGACAGTACAGGTGGTGGGGGTGGTCGGTGGCGCTGTGTGTTAGCAATGTTGGTTCCGCAGTGCTGTGCATCTGCCCATGTACGCTCTGTGCCTGGTGTGTGTGTGTCCATGAGTGCTCACCCCTGATGGTGTGTTGGCATGCCTGGACCCTTCCACTCCCTGACCTTCATGCACCCTGGTGTGTTCCCCTGTGTGCCTGTAGTGTTGGTTGCACATGTCCCCTTGACTTACCTGTGTTGTGTGTAGTGCTCCTCTGTGATGGTGTCCTGGTGCAGCTGGGCCTGCCGGATCAGTCAGAGGTCCCTCCGTCCTAGGGGGGCTGCTCATCACCATCAGCACCAGCGCCACCGGCGTCCCCATCACTGTCCCCCTGTTTGACCTGTACGGCTATCCCATGGTCTTTGGCCATGTTGTGCAGGATGCAGCAGGCCAGGAATATCCCACAGGCCTTTTGGGGGCTGTACTGTAGGGCACCACCGGAGGTGTCTAGGCATCGGAAGCATGGCCTTGAGCATCCCAAACACCCGCCTATGATGTTGCGTGGTTGCGGCATGTGCCTCATTATAGCATAGCTGCACTGGGGTCGTGGGCGCTTGGTACGGGTGAGCAGCCAGGGATGGAGTGGGTATCCGCAGTCACCTGTGTGGAGATAGTGGAGAGCAGTGTCATGTTCAGGTCCATATTGGCCATCTCCCTGTGTGCCACTACCATGGCACCTGTGTCATTCCCACCCTTGCCTAGAGTTTGCATTCCATACATGTGTACTCACCCACTAGATGTCCTGTGGGGATGTCCCCACTCTCAAATCGATAGCACAGTGCAGACTGATACCATATGAAGGCATCATGTGCTCCGCCAGGGTGTGTGGCACAGACATTGATTATGCGCCCAGTGGCATCACACACCACCTGGCAGTTGACACTGGAGAATCCCTTTCGGTTCCGATAGGCATGGCCATCGGGGCCAGGTGGCGTGCAGATGGCCACATGGGTGCAGTCTATGGCCCCTAGCACGCCAGGCATACGTGCTACCCTGTGGAACTCCTGCATGTTTGCTGTGCGCTCTGCCGCGGTGCTGGGGAAATGGATGTACTCCACAGCATGTGGCAGCAGTGCACTGAGGAATTGGGTGAGGATGCGTGACGTGGCCGACTGTGTGATGCCTGTGGTGTCCCCTGTCGGCCTCTGGAAGGTGCCCGTGGTGAGCAGGCACATGCAGGCTGTCACCTTGTTCTCCACCGACAGAGCGTGACTCCGTTGTGAGGGTGCCTGCATCACATCACTGCACAGCTCACAGAGCCATCTCAGTATTGCCCTGTTCAGGTGGTACCGGCCCACGATCTCTACATCTGTGTACAGCTCAAAGCTGATGCGGGCACGGTACCGCCTGTGGGGGATACAGCCGACGGGCCCCTCCATGGCCACGTCCCCCTGCAGCATGGATTCTCACCCCTCATTACAGCTTCCATGTGGAAGCTGGCACTGTCCATCTCCCTGGCTTCTGCCCCCGTCTGCTGTTGCTATGTTACCCCGCTGTCCTGACTACTTCCCACTGCACCGGCACCCCGCTGGCCTCTACAAAGTATGGGAAACAGTTTCCTTGCCTGCCCTTTTCAGTCTGTCCATCTGTCTCTGTCTGTCTCTCTCTCTCCCCACTTGACAGCCTGGTAGCGTTCTTGCGCCGCTTCCTTGAGCCTTTTGATTTTGGCTCATTTCCGCTAGTGCGCAGTTTCCGGCTGTGCCGCTATTGCGCATTGCGCAAGTGTTTGAATATCGCATTGCGCTCTTTATGCATGGATCCGCCCCCTTCGGTTGTGCATGCCTTCATTTTCATTGCGCTATTGCTCAGCATGTTTTCGGGGGCGCAACTGCCTCCTTCTGAATATCGCAGAATGGCGCAGTTTTGGACTTGCGCATGCTCAACCCTGTCGCGCATGGCTCAACCCTTTTGAATATCTGGGCCAGTATGTCTATCTCCTGTGTGTCCTTATCAAATACAGATTGCTTAATTGTGTCTTTGATTTCTTGGATTATATCTTTATCCCTAAGAAGAGATATATTCAGCCTCCACACTGTGGACTTCTGAAAGTGATCATTTGTAAAATGAAGATATTGCGGGGCATGGTCCGAGATGATGAAATCCCCCTGCCAAGCCCTTTGGGACATATGAGCATGTTCCTGTGATACTAGGAGGTAGTCAATGGAAGAATAGCTTTGGTGAGTTTGTGAAGAAAAGGTGTGGTGAGTACCTGAACCATTAAGATACCTCCATGCATCAACCAGGTCAAAATATTTAAGCAATTTAACCAATTCCCTAGCTTTCTTAGTTACCTTATGATGTTGTGAGACAGGTTCATACATTTGACTCAGATTCAAATTGAAATCACCCCAACATACAATAGGCCCCTCAACCCACTGCATTAGTAATAGCAAAATTGACCTATAGGTGGAAAGATCAGAATTGGGAGGAAAATACATTGAAGACATGGTGATAGATTTCCCATTTAATTTCCCCTTTAGCAGGATGTACCAGCCATCTTTGTCAATTATTTAATCTGTGGCCTGAAAAGGAACCCTTGATGGAATTAAAATAACAGTGCCCCTTGTTTGGCCACCTTTATAAGAGGAGGAATAGACCTGGTTGAACCCCAAATGCTCGAATTTTCAGTGCTCATCACTAGAGAGATGTGTTTGTTGGAGCAACAAAATATCAGCTCCAGCTCGTCTTAGTGTAGACAGAATCTTCAAGCACTTAATGGGACTAGTCAGCCAATATACATTGTAAGTCTAAAATACTTGTCATTTTAACAAGATTTTAAGTTGTACAGCTGAAAAAATCCATTGTCCCCAGTAAAATAATGCCCTATGATCCAGCAGATTTTGCAGTAAAACAAATGCACACCTACATATGTTAAACTTTGATATCTCATCTAAACATAAAATGTGTAGACAGGCTGACAGTAACAATAAAAAACTAGATGGCGCCAACTGGGCACTAAACTTTATACCTTGCAATGGCTTCCAAGGTAGGAGGTCTACTATAGCAAGTGACCTCTGCACCCTCCCTGGTGTTAATTTTGGTGGGCTGAAGATGTCGTAACTCCTCCTGGGCAGGATGACTTGTTCTAGTGTTAGAGTATTACTGGACCCTTTATACATAGTAATTTGTGTCTTAATATACCTTTAAGCCCAATCTGCTAAATATAACAAGCTCAAACTGTAAGAGAGGGGGTATTTCTTCCAAGTCATTATTCAGGGGAAGGGGGGAAGGGTGGGGGATAGATTAAACAGATTGAACTTCACCCAATCTTTTTATATAACCCCCACATTCATTCTGACCATTGACCCCAACCCTCCCTTCAAACTTTTCCAACTTTTAGATGTTACAAATCAAACAAGTTGATTGCTGATTTAAAACAAAGCCCATAAAAAGTAATGAAAGGAAATCATTTCAGTACTGTTCAGTAAGTGTGAAATGAAACAGAAGCCTCTGAACCATATTAACATTTTGGGCCTGTTTTAACTGGGCCTTGCCATCCCATCATCATGGCCCTATGTAGTGACTCTAGATGAGGAAGGCAGGCTCCCTCAAACAGTGTGCAAGATTATTCACTGCACACCATCAAATGGACAAATCTCCAAAGAATAATGCTGAGGTCAGCCTTCCATTTGAAGGAGGTCTTGATTGGAGACCCAGGGAGCTTTTTAAGTAAGTCCTGAAAGAGGGAGATAGTCTCTGAGCTTGTAGACATGGTTGGGAGTTTATTCCTTTTTGCTGATATAATTTGCTAGGTTCTGTCTTGATCCCGTCGCTTCTGGCCCACTATCATTGACTGTTCCGGAACTTCAATGTCCTTTTTCATTATGGCCTGTCACACCTCTTGAAAGTTACTGTCGATCTCTGTGCCTCCCTTCCAAAAGACACGAGGTATGGAGTGATACGGTGTTTGAATACGTAGATTTTCAGCACAAAGTATCTTGATAATGGGACATACTCTTGACACTGTTTCTAAATATCAGGAGGTTAGTCATGGTCGAAAAAAAGACAAGAGTCTAGGTATTTGACCTCCCATTGCTGCCAGGCTTGCTTTAAAATATCTTCTTTAGTTTTGTAACTATGAAATTTAATGATCAACGAGCATGATCTGGCTGCTTGTTCCTTAGGTTTTGGTATCAGGGCATGGTGCGTTCTCTCTCAAGTTTTTTAATTTGTAGCCCTGGGGGAGGTTTAGCACATCATGTAGCATGTCAGCCAGAAATTCAGACATTTCACCCTCATTCAAGCCATATAGGTGCAGATTGTCCCTCCTTGACCTGCTCTCTAGGTCTAAATATTTCTTCTCAGTGGTAATTGCATGTAAGCATAATGCTGAAACCATGTGGCCAATATGTTACAGGCCATCCTCCATGGCGCCATTTCAGTCCTCAGCCTCCTGCAGTCAGGTCTCCACCAGTGACAGCTTCTGGTTCAATTGTTTGAATTCAGTTTTATTTTCTGCCCCCATACCCTGAAGTCCCCTCATCAGTGATTCAAATCTAGATTGAGAAAGTTGCTTAGTCTCCTCATCGGTATCATAAGTAGAGGCAGAGTTGTTATGACACATGGCAGTAGCAGGGCCTTGTGAAGGAGAGTTTTGCTTTGAACCATGAGTATCTTTTTCACCCCGTGGCTGTGGAGCATGGTTTCTAGACCCTCTATCCCTTTGCAATCCTCTGGATGCCATTTCTACCTTTTTCCTGAATTTTTAGTGATTTTTAGGGAGGATTAATTTGCAGATCGGGTGGAGCGGCTCTCTTAGCTACTTAACGGAGCCGTGCTGGAACCTGAAGCCCCAATGAGGTACTTCAAAAATTCTATCATGTCCCCCCTCTGCCTCCTTTCCTCAAGTCTATACATATTAAGCTCCTTTAGTCTCTCCTTGTATGGCTTCTTTTGCAGACCCTGCATCATTTTAGTTGCCCTCCTCTGGAATGCCTCCATCCTGTCTCTGTCCTTGCAGAGATGGGGTCTCCAAAACTGGACGCAGTACTCCAGATGGGGTCTCACCAACTGTCTGTACAGAGGGATAACAACTTCCTGTTTTCTGCCGGTGATGCCTCTTTCTATACACACCAGTAACCCCCAGCCCTCTCTACTGCCTTCTCACATTGCTTGCCAACTTTAAGATCATCTGATATGATCACCCCCATGTTCCTTTCCTTTTTTGTTGTTGTTACTACCTCTCCCACATTGTGTACTCTTCCCCTGGGTTTTTGTTTCCCAGGTGCATTATTTTGCACTTCTTTGCAATGAATCCAAGCTGCCATACTTCTGACCATTCCTCCCACCTTGCCAAGTCCCTTCTCATCCTTTCCAGACCTCCTTGTTTATCAACCCTATTGCAGACCTTTGTGTCATCTGCAAAGAGGCAAACTTTTCCTTCCAGTCCCTCTGCAATGTCATTATAAAGACATTAAAAAGGACTGGACCCAGTACTGAACCCTGCGGTACCCCACTAGTAACCCTCCTTTCTTCAGAGTGGACTCCATTTACAATTTCCTTCTGTGTCCTATTGTCCAGCTAATGTTTTACCCACACTACCACCCTGGGACTCACTCTCAGGCTGGTTAATTTGTTTATTAAACTTTTGTGTGGGACTGTGTCAAATACCTTGCTAAAGTCTAGGTAGGCCATGTCCACAGCCCCTCCCTGGTCTATTACTTTGGTCACCCAGTCAAAGAAATCGATTAGATTCATCTAACATAACCTTCCCACTGTGAACCCATGCTGCCTTGGGTCCTGTGCCCCACTGGCCTCTAGGTACTTAATTCTTTCCTTCAGAAGCGATTCCATCACTTTCCCTACCACTGAGGTCAAACTGACAGGTCTGTAGTTTCCCTACTCTGTCTTGCTCCCACTTTTGTGAAGGGGAATCACATTCACCTTCTTCCAGTCCTCAGTTACCACACCGTCCTTTTATGATTTGTTAAAAAGGGTAGTCAGTGGTGTCACTAGTTCTCCCCTTAATTCTTTTAGAATTCTGGGGTGAATCCCATCAGGCCCCACTGCTTTGTCCACCTTCAGTTTTAGGACTTCTTTCAGAACCCTTACTTCTGTGAAAGAACCTCTATCCAGAGTGCTTCTGTTAATTGGATTAGGTACCTCCCCCTCCTCCTCTTTTGTGAACACTGAGCAGAAGTATTCATTCAGTATCCCTGCCTTTTCACTGTCCCTCTCTGCCCACCCACCGTCCATTCTATTCAGCCTCATTATCCCTCCCTTTGTCTTTCTACGCTCCCTGATGTACCTATAAAAGGTTGTATCCCCCTTCTTAACCGAGTTGGTTATCTTTTCCTCAGTTTGGGCCTTTGCTATTCTGACTTCCCTCCCTGCTTCCTTCTGCCTTAACTGGTACAGTTCTCTGTCCTGCTCCTTCTGTGTTTCCTTATACTTCCTAAATGCTATCTTTTTCTCCATAACATTCCCTGCCACTTCATTTTAGAACCATAGTGGCTTTTTCTTTCATTTTGATTTGTTTATTTGCTTCACCCAAAGGCTTGTTGCCTCTGTGATGGTGGATCTGATGTTTCCCCATTGTTGCTCCACCGCTCCTTCTTGCCTTTTTGCTAGTGCTTTTCTAAGACAATCTTCCATCTTGTCAAAGTCAACCCTCCTGAAGTCTCGTACCCTCACTTTTGTATGGCTTGACTCTGTAGCTGAGTTTATTATGAACCACTCTGTTTGGTGGTTACTTGTTCCCAGCTGGCTACACACTTCTGGATCTGAGATCCTCTCACTGTCCCCATTTGAGAGTATGAGGTCTAAGATTGCTCCCTTATGAGTGGATTCCAAAACTAGCTGTCTGAGGCATGCTCCCTGTAGGGCATTGAGAATGACCCTGCTCTTGGATGTGAATTCAGCAAAGGGGCTCCAGTTAACATCTGGCATATTCAGGTCCCCCATCAACAGTATCTCTCCTTTCTCTGCCATCCTAAGGATGCCTTCTATCATATCCTTATCCATTCCTTCCCCCTGAGATAGGGGTTTGTATACAACCTCTGTGTGGATTGTGGTGCCATTTCCAGTCTCTAAGGTGACCCACAGTGCCTCATCTCCTCCCTGTTTACTCTTTTGTTCTGTTGCTTTTATCCCTTCCCTTACATAGAGAGCTACTTCTCCCCCTCTTCTCCCCTCCCTGTCTCTCCTGTAGGTTGTGTGCCCTGGTATGTTAACATCCCAGTCATGGTTCTTTGTGTACCATGTTTCTGTGACTGCCATGATATCCAGGCATCCCTCTTCCATCAAGGCCATAAGTTCAGGGAGCTTGTTGCCCAGACTATGGGCATCGGTACTCATGACACTCCATTTCTTGATGCCTTTACCCCTTTTTGCCCCATCCCTGTCCTTATTGCCTTTGTCATTTTCTCCATTTACCCCAGCCCTTCTCCCTATCATAATGTCTCTATCTTGGTGTTTACCTCACTTCCTACCCTGATTTTCTTTGGGGGGACTAGGATTTCCCTGCTCCTTTCCAGTGCCTCCCCCCCTTGGCTAGTTTAAATGCTTGCCAATGGAGCATTAAAACCTATCACCTAGGATTCTGGTTCACCTCCATGACAAATGCAGACCATCATGCCAGTATAGGCCTGCATCACTTCAGGTGGACCCCCTTTCCCCAATGAAGCCAACCCCCTGAGCTCTGCACCAGTTTTTTAACCACAGATTGAATCCCATGGTGTGGAGCACCCTAGCCTCACCCATACCATAGACAGGCAGCACCTCCAAGAAGGTTACCGTGCATGCTACTTGTTTAAGGCCCTTCCCCAACTCCACAAACTCTTCCTGCACTGCTTTGGTCCCTTTCTCAGCCACGTCATCTGTCCCTAGGTAGACATCCAGCTCCCTCCCCCGTTCAGCTGTTCTGTTGATCCTGAGGATTTGTTCCCTGTCCCTCCAAGCCATGGCATCAGGCAGGCACCTTACAGCCCTCTTCCCTTCATCCCCCAGTTCCATCCTCCTAACAATGGAGTTCCCCACCAGGAGTTGTTTCCTTCCTCTGTGAGGTCCCATGCCACCCTCCTGTGAATCTCCTTTGTGTAGGTTCCCAGCATCCTCCTGGGTTTTCACTGCAGATGCCTCCATAGAGGAACCACACATTGTCAGAATGGCATATGAATTGTGAAGAGGTATAACTGGAGGGATGCACATCTGTTCCACCACCCTCACCCTACCTGATCCCACTGTGGTCCAACTGTTCCTCTTTCTTAGCAACCTCTGAGGCAATTGCAGTGGCCCTGGTGGTCCCTGGGTGGGAGAGGCAGTCCCCCAAATCCTTTTTCAACTCAGCCTGTAGATGAACAACCTCCTTCCTCAGTCCAGAGAGGTGCCTGCAGATGGGACACCACCGCATCCTCCAGAACGTGTCCCAGAAGACTGCTGCTCCATAGCCACTGCAGTGCACCACTCCCATCATCTCTTATTTCTGGCACCTTAACTGTTGTTTTAGATACTTACTTTTTCCTCTGTTTATTTTTAATTTTTTTAATTTTTACTCACTACTTACTTACTGCCTCTGTGCCATTTAAGCTCCTAATCTTCCTGTTATGAGACAGGAAGTTTCTATATTTCTCAGTAGTCTCCTTACTTGCTCAGAGTCAGACCTCCAGCAGCTTGGGGGGGTGGAGAGCTACTCTTTTCCTTCTAAGATGATGAGTCTTTTGTGGCTCTGTGATCACTCGCTTTCTGCTCCCAAACAGGAAGTTCCTGTTGTCAGTCAAATCCTGTGCCTATCAAAGTAGAACTGGCTTAGGGTGGGGGTGGATGGGAGGGAAGGAGGGCAATATAGTCCCAGTAGAGAAGAATAGTTATAACAGCAGCTCCTTCCTCTTGCTGTTCTCTGCCTGTTCTCTGATAGTAATCCTCTTTTGTGAGCTGTCAAAATCCTCTTTCTCAAGCTGATTCCTATTTCACTTAGCTGTCAAAATCCTGTGTCATAATTGCAAAACAGGATTAGGGTTCTCAGACCAGATGGCCCTGCCCCTAGTCCTGTTTCATGACTGTGAAACAGGATTGTGACAGCTTGCGAAAATGGAATCAGTTCACAAAAAAGGATTTTGATAGCTTGTGAAAGAGCATTACTTTTTGATTCCTCTTTTGTGAGCTGTCAAAATCCTATTTTACCAGACAATTTCTATTTTGTGAGCTGTCAAAATCCTGTTTTGGGATTGTGAAACAGGATTATGGGCAGGGACCTTTTACCCCATTCTCCTTTTCTGTTGCATATCAACCTGTTTACACATGAAATAGGGTGGGAGTTGGGCCTGATCACCCCAAGACACACCCCGGCCTCTGTTGGTCTGTGGAGGATGGGAGTGGGTGGGGTTAGGGGTCAACCCTAACATCTCAGTTCCCCACTTTTGTCACTTTAACCCTAGCAGATCCAGCAATTAAGTTTTTTTGCAATGAATATATAGTTTTATATATATATATATATATATATATATATATATATATATATATATATATATTCAGCAGAAAACTCTGTTAATGTATCAGTTAGGGTTGTTCCACAGCAACAAAAGCTGTGAAATTCAGTGTTAGGGTTCAAAACCCTAACTGCACATTCCACCCCACCCCCCACCACGATATACATAGATACACACATACATGAAAGTAGTGGAAGGACCAAGGCAACACAACCAATCACACACTGCCAGCAGGAGGTGTATACCTGTGTTACTGTAGCAAGTAGGGGAAAAATTCAGCTTGAGGTATCATACAGCATTTCCAAACTTGGTCCACAAGATTAGTTCACCTAAAGGAGAACGAAGCTGCCAGTAGCAAAAATTGTGTACCTTGCTTTGTTTTTGACATACGGATGGTGAAAGGCATCACAGGTGATGCAATATTAGTCTATGGGAAATTGCTCAATTTCAGAACAGTGTAACTTTGTCATCTGTAACTATTTTAGCACCAAAGCAGGAAAAGGCACATCTGTGGGACCACGGCTTGCCACCTTGTAAATTTCAACCCAAAGGACCCAACCATTTACTTGCAGGAGGATGGCAAAGATATGTAGTTATCAGGAGCATAGTTTCACAAAATACTTTTGCAAACACAAAATTGTAGCAAACGGAAGATGTGACACTTTCACATTTGCAAAAGCATGTAAAATACTTTGGCAAAATACTTTCGCAAACACAAAAGTGTCACAAATGCATAGCATGACAGTTTCACATTTGAGAAAACTGATTTTTGAAAGTATTTTCAAGGAATGTCCAACATCCTATTTTGTGGCTTGTAAACCCCAAAATAGCATATGTGTAGTCTGTGTTATGTGTTGGTTGCAGCGTGGGGCCCAAGATGCGCAGTTGTCCATAGTGGTATGTGTTTGGAGGACTTTGGAACATCCAGGATCAGTGTTAGCAGTGATGACTCCATGCCACACCCTGACATCTGTTGGTTTGGAAAGAAGGGAGCATGGGGGTGTGGTTTCATTTTTTAGATAGTTGTATGTTATTTCTGTTACCTGCTGCTGATTGTGTGTGTTTGGTTGTGTTGCCTTGGCCCTTTCCCTACTTGCATGTATGTGTGTGTGTGGTGGTGGAGGGGGTGGATAGGGAATGTGCAGTTAGGGTTTTGAACCCTAACACCAAATTTCCCAGCTTTTGTTGCTGTGGAACAACTCTAACTGATGCATTAACTGAGTTTTTTGACATGAATTTCCCTTCTTTTTGAGAATGTGCAGTATAAATAGTAAATGGTATGTGGTGGTAGGTGCTCAGGGCCCTTTGAGTACGCGCTCCCCCCATGCTGCCCATTTGTGCGTAACAACTGCAACAGTAATGCTAATGCTAACAGTAACAGTAACAGCAATGGTAATGGTAATCTTAACTGGAATGTTATCAGCAATGGTAACACCAATGCTAATGGTAACAGCAACAGTAATGAGAACAGGAATAGTAATGGAAGCGCAGACACATATGCTAATGGTTATGGTAATGCAAACAGTAATGTTAGTGCAAATGCAACTGCTAATAGTAACGGTAACAGTGACACAAACACAAATGGTAATGGTAATGCCAAAGCAAATGTGAACACAAATGCAAATCCTAATGGTTACGGTAATGCAAATGGAAACACAAGTGGAAACACAAACAGTAACGGTAATGGTAATGTCAACGCAAATGTGAACAGAAAAAGAAATGCTAAAGGTTACAGTAACACAAAAGCAAATGCAAACTACAATGCAAATGGTAATGAAAATGCAAATGGTAATGGAAGTGCAAGCGCAAATGGTAATGGTAGTGGTGATGCAAATAGAAACAGTAACACAAATGGTAATGGAAATGCAAGCACAAATGTAAATGCAAATGGAAATGATAATGCAAATGGTAAAAAACACTCTAATGGTAACACAAATGGAAGTGCAAAAACAAACACAAATGCAAATGGTAATTGTGATGCCAATGGTGACACAAAAGGAAATGGTAACATAAATGGTAACGGAAAATGCAAGCGTAAGCATAAGCGCTAATGCTAACTGTTATGGTAATGTAAATGTAAATGGTAATGCAAATGCAAGCAGTAACAGTAACACAAATACAAGTGCAAACGCAAATGGAAATGGTAATGCAAATGGTAACAGAAAAGCAAGCGCAAATATAAATGCAAACAGAAATGATAACGCAAATGGCAAAAAAAAAATGGTAATGCAAACACCAACAGTGACGCAAAAGGGAACTGTAATGCAAATAGTAACGGAAGCACAACAGCATATGCAAATGGTAAAGGTAACATTAACAGTAACGTAAATGCAAATAGTAATGCTAAAAGCAAATGGTAACAGTAATGCAAACACAAGCAGAAATTCAAATGCAAACAGTAACACAAATGGTAACACAACCGGAAATGCTCACATAAACGGTAATGGAAATGCAAGCAGAAAAGTAAACTCAAATGCTAATGGTAACAATAATGGTAATGGAAATGCATACACTTTGTGTCCAAAAAAAGTTAATTCAGAAGCACAGTGAATACAAAGAATGTGGGCATAATAATGGCCATTGAACTGGAAAATGACCACTTGGAATACTAAATTGCTTATATCTCAGGAACCGTACGAGGTAGAAAAATAAATAAATGTCATATTATTTATGACTTTCCAGGCTAGTTTTGCACTTAGCCCCTCAGTGGGGGATTAAGCATTTTTGTGATGAAAAGTCTTGTGAACCATTTTCAAAATACGGGACCTGAAAGGCATAGTGGATGCCGAAATGTTATCCTATGAGAAAAATTGCCAACTTCTGACTGCCATAACTTTGCATTCCTGTAATATTTTGCCACCAAACCATAACAAGGCATATCAGTGGAATGTTGGCTTTCTTCCCTACAAATTTCAGCCCAAAAGACTAAACTGTCGTTTTACAGCAGGGTGGCAAATATTTCCTGTTGTTTTGGCCATACTTTTGCAAAGTACTTTCAAAAATCATGACACTTTCACAAAACAAATCACTAAAGTGTCACATTTGCGAAGTATTTTGTGAAAGTACTTTTTACAAAAATTTGAAAAACATATTTCAAGGGTGTTTTTCCCCCCAAAAAAGACATGGCTAGCTTCCTCAGCACTCGACTAGGTGAACGCAACAAGAATTGTGTCCCTAGAGGGTCCCAATTTTATATGCCAGGCATTGTTCTCAGCTGTAACTGAAAAAAATGGCCAACTCACGATAGTAAAAGGGTCATTTGCGACAGTAAAAGTAAAAACTGCATTTTCGAAAGTGTCACAATTGTTAACTTTTCTCATAGACTATAATGGGATTCAGTTTTTTTGAATAACTTTTGATCCATTTAATATTTTTTCACAAAATCTTCAAAAGGCACATCAGGGACCCTGGCTGCATGTTCCCTGATGTTTTTGGACCAAATGCGCAAACCATGTCGCCTGTAGGCATGAGCAAAGAAACACGCAAAACGTCCGTAATTTTGCATTATTTGGAGCTCTGTAGCTCCACAACTGTACATTCGACCATAATGCAACTTAACAGATCCAGAGAAGTGTGGTGCCAGACTATGTATGCCAAATGTTAGGCATATCTGTCATATGGTTGCAAAGTTATTAAGGTGCAAATTTTGAGATTTAACCTTGAATGGGGTACTGACTAACTATAGTGGCACTACCATGCCACTATAATATACATATATATATATATATATATATATATATATATATATATATATGTACACACACATATGTACGTATATACCATATACCAGCTTATTTTAGCATCCTCTTTATTTAGCATGGAGTGGGGTGCAGTACTATTTAGTACCCGATTGAATTAGTGCATCTACTTCATGTCCAATTACAGCACTAAGCTCCCTGTAATATTAACAATCAGCTTATTTTAGCATTGTTGTCAGTTACACAAATATAGTGAAAATAAACTGATAGCTAATATTTCCTGCTATACAGTATGTATCCTGTGTGTGTGTGTATATATATATATATATATATATAAAAGACAAAGAACCTCTGTGCGCAAACACTGAGGCAAGGGTTACCCCAAAGGGCATTTAGCTGGGAAGCCAAGTTTCAAGAAAATACAAAATCACACATGCCCCACAATGCAAAGCATCATGGACTGCATATGCAAATCACCACAGAATGTTATGCTGGTCCAACTTTAAACAGAATTGCATGGTGCCGAAAGGCATCTCATACAGTTTGCAAAGGGTGCTAACAGAAGACATAGACACGTGTTTTGTCCTACCAGGACTCATCAGTATGCCGCATCTGTTTGACACCCCAGTGGAATGGACCAGCTACCCTTAAGGCAGTGTGCCTTGGATATATTGTAGTGAACCCATTAAAATAAAAAACTATTTAAAAGACAAAGAACCTCTGTGTGCAAACACTGAGGCAAGGGTTACCCCAAAGGGCATTTGGCTGGGAAGCCAAGTTTCAAGAAAATACAAAATGCATTGTGGGGGCATGTGTGATTTTATATATATATATATATAAAAATATACAGTATATATATATATATATATATATATATATATATATATGCAAAAAACTGTGTTAATGCATCATTTATGATTAAAGCATAAAAGTCAGGAAATGAAAATCTTTAGGGTTTCCTCTCCCATGTGGACTCTCCAATTTCCAAGATGGATGAGTGATATTATTGTTGTGAGGCCTAAATGTCACCCATTCTTTCCCTGTACCTTATCAATATGATAACACATGGAATGGGGTGACATTTAGGTCTCATAACCCCAATGACACACCCCGTCATCTGTCAATCTTGGGATGATTGGTGAGTCCACAAAGGGGGGGAAGGGCAACCCTAAAGATTTTTCATCTCCAGAGTTTTTATGCTTTAACCCTAAATGATGCATTAACGCAGTTTTTTTTGCATAAAAAAAATATAATTTTTTTACACAAAAAAAACTGCGTTAATGCATCATTTAGGGTTAAAGCATAAAAAGTCAGGAAACGAAAAATCTTTAGGGTTGCCCCTACCCCCATGGACCCGCCAATCATCTCAAGATTGACAGATGATGGGGTATGCCATTGGGGTTGTGAGGCCTAAATGTCACCCCATTCTTTTCCCCTGTACCTTATCAATATGATAACACATGGAATGGGGTGACATTTAGGTCTCATAACCCCAATGACACACCCCATGATCTTTCAATCTTGGGATGATTGGTGGGTCCACAAAGGGCGGGGGGAAGGGCAACCCTAAAGACTTTTCATCTCCAGACTTTTTATGCTTTAACCCTAAATGATGCATTAATGCAGTTTTTTGCATAGAATTTCCTTACTTTTTGAGAAAGAATAGAAAACTAAGAACTTGCAGAAGTTGGTGGGAGTGCAGGCCCTTTAGAACCCTGTGCTCCCACCAACTTGTAAACATGTGACTACCATCAACACCCTCCAAATTTCAATGTAAAGACCAAACCGTGTCCAAGATATAACAAGTTAAAATGTGAGATTTTCATTCATCAGAATTGCAGAGAAAACTAAGAAGTTGCGGAAGTTGGTGGGAGTGTGAGCTCTTTGGGCCCTGTGCTCCCACCAAGTTGTAAACATGTGTGTACCATCAACACCCTCCAAATTTCAATGTAAAAGACCAAACTGTGTCCAAGATATAACATGTTAAAGCTTGAGATTTTCATTCATCAGAGTTGCAGAATTCCACACCAATTAACATTTTACAGGCACAACGACTGAAAACTACATCCATGACACTAAGACTAGGTACCCTATCAATTTCAAGCCACAAGCACAATACAAAACACTGTCCACAACACGTAAATTGCATCACGCAATATCTCTGCAAAAATAAAAAAGTCTCTGACACATAAACACCATTATTCACATCTACAGGACATGCTGAGAACACCCTCCAAACTTCAAGTAAAAAGACCAAACCATTTCCAAGATATGTAAACTTTAAGATTGGTGATATTGGCCTATATAATGCATTATAAAATCTGTCCATCTTGTCCCTATCTGGTGATCAAAGATGGCGATCAAAGAATCTCATGATCAAAGAATTTGCAGGCTCGCGATCAAAGAATTTGCAGGCTCACGATTAAAGAATAAAAAATTTGGTGCCATTTTTGTTTGCAACAAATACACAAAGAATTTCGACTTTGGTTATTCCTTATTACCTGGCCCCTGTATTCCAAACTATATTGAGGACCTGTTCAAGTGTATTTGTCATTACCGATGACAAAAACATTGAATTTGACTGGTAACCATCCAAGAATCAGCAAAGAAAATAGCCTAATGAAAATATGTGTACTCTATTAAACAATCATATACTTTCATAATAACCCTGACAACTTTATGAGATACATAGTCGGGTCTAGAGAACATTGCCCGTGCCCATATTTACTGTTCTGTAAACAAACAATTTCTGTATAGAAACGCACTAAATATATTGTTTTTTTTTATAATTTCCAGTAATGGGCGGAGGAAAAAACATGCCTAAAATCACCAATTTTAACTATACTCTCACTGAGTATGTATTTTGTGGCAAATCCACTATTCCACTTGAAGTAATGTATAAATGTCGGCTTTTTTTCATAGTTAAGTGTTGAAGTCGGAGACCAATATTTGGCCTCAGTACAAGTTGGCATTTTGTGAAATCCTTATAAGAATACACACCATTTCTTTACGAATTGTATTTCCTGGCAACTTCTTGATTATATGTTTTCAGTATTCTTTCTCCTGTAATAGCTCTCATAAATTAATTAGTTAATTAATTTACTTTAGACATTTATTACTGTTGTCTCAGTTTAGATAATCTGTATTTTTATTGCTTGGTTTTCATTTGTTAGTTTAGCAGATATTGATCTTTGCCGTATAACACCTGCACACATTCATTTATTGTTAATACTATATGACCCCTCCTCCGATTTTAACTAATGTTAAATAATTAGTCTGCAGTCAACAGAATATCAGATTTACATATGAACAGATGAAAAAAAATTTACAGAAGTACCCAATCGACCACTTTTCGCCCACCAGTGTTAGATAAACATCTGCTTCTGCTTCCCAGTTAGCTCAGTCCGACAACATGAACATACCATAGTAGTGGTACACTACAGTATTTTGATTTGCAAGCTTCGAAATACTCCTTTCTAGTTGTTTTGCTGCAATTCTTCAATCTTCTTAAAGGCCTTAAGTATTAAAGAGGTTGATTCAACACCTTGATTGATTTTCGCTTTCCTGCAAGCTCTTACACATACAATCTAACCTTATAAGGTTTCTCATTTTTCAGATAGGATACCATGAAACATACCTTTTGGCTTTATAAGTAATAATAAAAAAAGAAAACTGACTAACATTACCAAAATTCTGTAGTCCACTACTCCTCACCCCTTAATACCACCACTCAGAAACCCTGAGAGTCAATCAATCAATCAAAGGTTTTATTGTTCGGCAAATAAGCCATTACAATATACTACACTAAAAACATAATTACATACCAGTAGAATATAGCATGTAATGGCAATATAAATTGATATGACTTCATAATTATGCACACAAGTTTACATTTTGTACATTCTGGCCCAGATATTCAAAAGGGCTGCGCATGGCGCAACAGTGTTGCACCATGCACAACCCACTGATGAGCCCTGGTGCGATATTCAAATGGGAATTGCACCGGGCACAAATCCTGATGCACCGGAGCGCATCAGTAATGTATGCAGGTGCAGGTGGTGGGGGGGTGTGCCCATGCATACGCTGCACTTCCCGATATTCAGCCCGGGATGTGCTGAGCCATGCATGTGCAACCCCTACTTATACCGCACAAAGCTGATCCAAAAAAAAAAAAAGGAACAACGGCCGGCCACCAACAGGTGAGCTGCCATATTGCAGGGTGCAACACGGCTGTTGTTACCTGTGGATGGCCACCCAAGCTCCAGCTGCACCTTTGTGGTGGTGCCTCCCAATGCCCAAGCGCAGGCATTGGTATGAAAAAATAGAATCCTATATCCCTGGTGGTCCAGTGGACCGCTGTCAGCCCGATTGCGGGTTTAAGTAAAATAATAATGATTCCTGTTTCCCTGCTGTCAGCCCGATCATGGGCTTAAGTAAAATACTAAAGATTCCTTTTTCCCTGGTGGTCCAGTGGACTGCTGTAAACCTGATTGTGGGCTTAAGTGAAATAATAATGATTCCTTTTTCCCTGGTGGTCCAGTGGACCGCTGTCAGCCCGATTGTGGGCTTAAGTAAAATTATAAAGATTCCTATATCCCTGGTGGTCCAGTGGACCCCCTCCCCACCTGCCCACTGATCCCCACCGCCCCGCTCCCCCCAGTCAGTGGCAGGCGGCAGCACCCTACCTGCCTGATGCCCCGCCGCCCACTGACTGACACCATTAGTAGGGCTGTATGCCCATTGGTCCAGAGCATGAGCCAATGGGCATGCAGCCCATACCATACTACACATCCCAGATCACATATCTAGAATATGTAGTACGGTATGGGCAGCAGGTGGGTGGGGAGCTGCTGGCTGCTGCTGACCTGGGGAGTGGGCAGTGGGGATCAGTGGGCGGGTGGGGATGGGGGTCCACTGGACCACCAGGGAGATAGGAATCTTTATAATTTTACTTAAGCCCGCGATCGGGCTGACAGTAGTCCACTGGACCACCAGGGAAAAAGGAATCTGTATTATTTTACTTAAGCCCGCGATCGGGCTGACAGTGGTCTGTCCACTGGACCACCAGGGCTATAGGAATCATTATTATTTTACTAAAGCCCATGATCAGGCTGACAGCGGTTCACTGGACCACCAGGGAAAAAGGAATCATTATTGTTTTACTTAAGCCTGTGATTGGGCTGACAGCGGTCCACTGGACCACCAGGGATATTGGATACTTTATCATTTTTCAAATGCCTACGATCGGGCTGTGGGGCACATTGCTGCACTGCAGGGGGCGTCAGTCCCTGGCGGCTGCTGCCTGGCAGTGGGCCAGGTGCAAGTCACTGGGGATTAGTGCTCCTGCATGCAAATGGGGCCATAATGACATGCAAATGGCCCCATTTGCACCTTGCATCATTATGGCCCCATTTGCATGTGCACTTTTGAATATTGCAGTTGTTGCACCTAGCACAATGGAACTTGCACTAGCACATCTCCCTGCACCACTCTGGCCACTTGCACTGGCGCAGTGCCACTGCGCCATGTGCACAGCTGGTGGCCAGGGTGCGATATTCAACGATGCTGAGCCACGGCACAGCTCCGTTGAATATCGCCCAGTCAATGCCCCTGTGCAGCCAAGTTGTACTGCGCCCAGGCTTGCACCACAGCCTGGCACAGTTTGAATATCTGGGCCTCTCTGTCAAGGCTATCTATGTAGTAAGCAGCTCTCATATCAATGCAAATTAAATCAATAAAACATCAAATATAGCATTACGTGAAAAAGCATAAAACTAACAAGCTGTTATCATTCCCACTAGAAAACTCCAGAATTCCTTAATAGGAAGTCATTACTTTAAGCATATTTTTAGAAGGAGGACTATTAATAATTACTAAACTTCTGGGGCCAGCCGTAGGTGCAAATCCATTGAATATTTTAAGTACACACGCTAGCTTTATCCAGTCTGGAAGAAAAATCAGTAACAAAGGGTTTGACAAAATGCTCGAGCCGTGTTAAAATGTTATATGGCCAATAACCATCTCAAAGTTCCTATATTCCATTATCACAAACCAAGGCTCATTATGATGCACCGGATAAGCTCATTTATAAATGAATCTCAGAATAAATATTATGCCGCTCCTATTTACTTTCAGAAAGAACACTTTCCAGAAAAGTCACTAAATTATTAAATAAAATAAACAAATACAGGAGTCTGGCATTAATTTCTGAGAACACATAAACTAGGGAATTGTTTTTCTGACTTAATCGGCCATACAAACAAGTGGAGTCTCTTAAGTTTTATAGTATCATAAAGGACTCCATTCCTGAAAAGTAAAAAAACAAACTCTCCCTCAGCATTTTAAAGTCCCCTTGTTCCAGGGTCCATGACTTGAGGGTCTCTATTACGCATTCAGGAATCCTTTTCATTAGAATATATGCATGTGGTTTGGCTAGAGATCAATGCATGTAAAAATTATGCTCACGGCAGTTTTCGCCATAATTCGTAAGTGGCACAACCAAATCAACTGAAATACATCCCCATCACTACTATAGCGTTCTTTGGAGATTCAAAAGCACCACTTATGGAAAAATGAAATAAAAAAGTACCTGATGGAGGATATATCCCCTGTGCATCTCCATAATAAATAGCACTGGTATATACATATATATATACACCAAATTTCTAGATAAAAACACCAGTTAGCAGGCCTTGAGCAAATTTATTCCCTTTTTCCTCTTCCTTTATCCGAATATTTAGGGGTGTCATGTTACCATGTCCTTAATAATTTTAATTCCATTAATCCATCTCCAGATCCTCAGCTCCACTATTCTCGATTCTCTTCTGCTATAACAGCACTCTTGCCAGGACATGCCATCTCCAAGGAATTTACTGGGGCCATGCCTAGGCCAAAACTTACACCTTAGTTCCTTCTCTCCAGGTGCTTCAGATGCTTATTCTAATTCCACAAGCCGGCATTACAACTGGACTTTCTATGAAGGATTAAATCCATCTTAAAAGCCCAAGTTTTTAAAATGTGTCATTCTTTTGCCTCTAGAACAGCATTCCCTCTCTTTAAATCTTCAATATAACAAGATGTTAAGAAAAGTATAAACTGGTGGCACAACAAGTTCACAGGCAGAGCACTTTTTATGGCTACAAAAAAAAGTTTAATCAAAAACTACAGGCTAAAATGCAATGATTTTCATTCATGAGGTCTATGCCTCATCATTTCAATTAGACTCATCAATTAAAGAGAAAACTTGCTCTGCACTTCTCCAGTGTTTTCATCATCTCATAACTCCCCATTACTGGAGGCCAGCTGGCTTACTTATTTAGTTCATCCCAACTATAAACATAAGTACATCGGGAGTATCAACAAAAAGAAGCACCAATTCAAATAGAAAGAGGTATTTACTCCCTCTGGAGTAAAAATTATATGGCAGAACTTGAGGCAGGTCTGGAGCATGGAGCAGCACTGCAGCCATCTTGCCACCTCATGCACCCCAGGATCCAGGACTTTCCCCAACCCCAAGAGTTAATCTCGGATATTATTAGCTATATTTAATCTGTTTCACAAGGCTAGATGAGTCAGTACACAGCCACGTTGGACCACCTTTGTAAAGGAAGTTCCTTGAAGAATCCTCCGAACTATGCCTATTGCTGCCAACATTTAACAACTAAAATGGATTTAAATTCCAGGTGCAGTGACCGCACTGTAATACATACATGCAGCATTCTAAAATGAGTACACTTTTACACAAGTTCTGCATCAGAAAGTACATTACATCCCACATACAGTATATCGCTATCTACAGTACATGAAGGATTGAATTTAAGTTGCTGAATGGGGCATTCTGTTCATACAAGCCGAAGATACATCTGATAACGGTTCCAATTCTAAGAAAAATAAGTGCAAGGCTATCAAAACAAAATACAAATTTCTATTGGCCCGATATCCTGCACAAACAAGTGCCTGGTAGCTGTTTGTTGAACAATAAGGGCATTGAAAGAGGCCTGTCCAGTGTGCCTAACCTCCCCTGGAGTTTGCCCAGGCCCACACACTCCTACTTATTAATTAAGGTACAGAGGCAGATGCAGTAAAGTTAATTGTGTAATTATTAGCCATTAATTGGATGTAGGACCTTTGGTGGCTGTGGAAAATGTAGAGTTTTGGCAGAATTACATGAAACCATCAATGTGCCTTAATAGAATAAAGCCCTCTGAGCAAAACCCACCCTCATTTGTGTTCCTTGGCCTGCCCTGGGCTGAGAAAATTGAATTTTTAAAAGAGACATTTCATAACCATATAAATGTTCCTATTGACTTATAATGGGAACTTAAAAGTGGCATAACCTTTGAATGCCTTAATATTTTTTCACCAAACAAAATGCAGCACGTTCAGGTGACCAAGCTCTTTCAGATGAGCCATCCTGCAGAGCAACATGCCACACAATGGCTGCACAGGGCCACGGACAAAATCCCAAAAGCTGCCTCCAGAACTGGATAATTTTGCATTTTTCAGTGTTTTGGTGTGCAAAGACTGTAAGTCCAAGCAAAACAGAATTTGGCAGATCATGAGATATACCATGCCCCACAGCACATACCAAATTTCAGGAAAATCCATTGAATGGGTCCAAAGTTATTAATGGGCAAAATTTTGACTTTAAAATAGAAGTACCTTCATAACTCTAAATATAGTGGCATGACCGCGCCACTATAATATCTATATATATAGATATTATAGTGGCGCGGTCGCACCACTATAGTTAGGGTTCAGTGATCAGTTACATACTAGAGTCAAAAGTTTGGGCATTCATACCTTTGGACCTGTTCAATGGACTTGCTTGAAATTTGGTACACACATTGGGGCACGGTAGATCTCTTGATCTGCCAAGTTGCATTTTGGTCAGAGGGCCGGTCTTTGTGTACAAAAGCTCTGAGAAATGAAAAATTATCCATTTTTGGAGGCATCTTTTGGCATTCTGAATGTGGTCCTGCACGGCCATTGTGTGGTATGCTGCTCAGTGATATGGCTCATTTGAAAGAGCTGTGGTGGCCGAACATGCCGCTTTTTGTTTGGTGAAAACCTATTAAGGCATTCAAAAGTTATGGCACTTTTAAGTTTCCATTATAAGTCAATGGGAACATTTATATGTATATCTTGTGATCAAAGAATGGGGTTCTGGCCATCTTGTCCTGCCTGGTAATCAAAGAATTTGTAGTCTCATGGTTCAAGAATCTTTGTCCCTGAGGAATTTCAGAAATTCTTTGATCGCGAGGTCCGCCATCTTGTTTTCAGTTTTCTGATTGAAAAAAATATTAAAATCTCGGTGCAGGGATCACTTCTGAAGTAAAACTTTGATGGGTTTTACTTAGGGGGCTCCGATCTATCAAGCCATGCCTTTGGTTACATCTAAATCAAGTCAGTCAAAAATAGAGTTATAAGCTTTTAAAATCTTAATTCGTGGTTTGCTAATGATCTTTGATCGTATGCCTGAAAATTCTTTGATTGTGAGATTCTTTGATCGTGATCTTGCATCACGACCTAAAAACATTAATATCTTGTCTCGGGGTGGGCTAGGGACACAAATAAGGGTGGGTTTTGCTCAGGTGGGTCCGTTCTATCAAGGCATGCCTTTGGTTCAGTTTAATCAGTGACAGATTCGCATTTCACCATTTTTAATTCTTTGTTCTTGAGCCTGCAAATTCTTTGATCATGAGATTCTTTGATCGCAGTCATTCATCGTGAGCGAGGGACAAGATGACCCAATTTTTCTCAGCCCAGGGGTGTCCTAGGAAGTCAAATAAGGGTGGGTTTTACTCAGGGGGCTTCATTCTGTTGAATCACGGCAGTAGTTTACCACAATTCCTTCAATTTCTTGATTTATAATATTTTTAATCCTTTGCTCATGAGCCTGCAAATTCTTTGATCATGAGATTCTTTGATTGTGATTGTGCATCGTGGCCAAGGGATGAGATGGCCCAATTTGAAAATAAATGTTGTCAGCCCAGGGGTGTCCTAGGAAGTCAAATGAGGATTGGTTTCACTCGGGGATTCCTTCTGTTGAACCATGATGGTGGTATACCTCAATTCCATCAATGTTTTGATTTATAACATTTTTAATTCTTTGTTCATGAGCCTGCAAATTCTTTGATCGTGAGATTCTTTGATCACCATCTTTGATCGTGAGGGAAGGACAAGATAGCCAGATTTTTTATAATGGAATAGATAGGGAAATTTTACCAATCTTTAACTTTGAATATCATGGAAATTGTTTGGTCTTTTTACTTGAAATTTGGAGGGTGTTTACAGCATGTCCCGTAGATGTGAATTATGGTGCTTATGTGTCAGACAAAATTTCTTTTGTGGACATATTGTGTGACGCACTTTATGTGTTACGGGCAGTGTTTTGCTTGTGGTGGCTTGAAATTGGTAGGATACCTAGCCTTAATGTCATTGATGTAGTTTTCAGTCATTGTGTGCATTAAATGTCAACAGGTGCAGAACTGTGCCAGTCTGATGAATGAAATCTCATATGTTAAAATGTTATATCTCAGACACAGTTTGGTCTTTTCACTTGAAATTTGGAGGGTGTTGACAGCATGTCATGAGGGTAAAAATTACAGTGTTTCCATGTCAGAAAATATTTTTTTGGCAGAGATATGGTGTGGTGAAGTTTATGTTCTGTGGACAGCGTTTTGCTTGTGGTGGTGGCTTGAAATTGATATGATACCTACTTTTAGTGGCATGGATGTAGTTTTGAGTTATTGTGTGTGTTAAATGTCAACAGGTGCAGAACTGTACCACTGTGATAAATGAAAATTTCAAATTTTGACATGTCATTTCTTGTACATGGTTGGGTCTTTTTACTTGAAATTTGGAGGATGTTGTAGCTTGTCCTGTAGATGTTAATAGAGGTGTTTATGTGTCTGACAATTTATTTTTCATGGACTTATTGTGTGGCACATTTTATGTTTTGTGGACAGTGTTTCTATTTTTCTGCTAGATTAACATTTGTTTGGTGGCGGCCTTACTGTTGTGAATGTACTTTTTAGTCATTGGGTGTGTGATGTGGCTTGACACTTACAAGTTGGTGGGAGCGCGGGGCCCAAACTTTCTACTTATATACATGTAATATGTGTGTGTGTGTATATATATATATATATATAGATATATATATATCTATATATATAGACACTACCGGTCAAAAGTTTTAGAACACCCCCATTTTTCCAGTTTTTATTGAAATTTATGCAGGTTAATGTCTCAATGTACTCTGAAATTAAAGCATAGAACAAATAAACAATTGGAGATAAAAAAATAAATTATAGAATCATTTTGTTTAACAAAATTTAATCTAAATTTTTGACTCATCAAAGTAGCCACCTTTTGCAGATATACTGTAACCGCCGAACACACTCGTGGCATTCTTCCTACAATGGACATCACATATTGTTCGGGAAGTTCTTCCCAACACTGTTGCAGAAGTTCCCACAAATGTGTTGCACTTATAGGTTGCTTTGCTTTCACCCTTCTGTCCAGTTCATCCCAAACCAGCTCGATGGGGTTTTAGTCTGGAGACTGTGCTGGCCATTCCATGATTTGAAGCCTACCGTCTTGTTCTTTTCCCTCGAAGTAGTTCTGACATAGCCTGGAGGTATGTTTGGGTCATTATCTTGCTGTAGGATGAACCCTGACCAACTAGGCGTAGACCAGAGGGTTTTGCATGGCGCTGCAAAATGCTGTGGTAGCCCTTTTGGTTCAGGATGCCAGTCACTCTGTGCTGTTGTCCTGTGAGCCACCTATCACACAAACTGTTGACTCTCAGAAACTTATCTTCTGATTCTGTTGTGGCTTTGGGTCTGCCAGACCTCTTCCTGTCAGAGTTTCCTCCAGTTTCCAAGTGCCTTTTGATGGTGTAGGAAACTGTACTTACTGACACCTTGGCTTTCTTTGCAATTTCTCTATAGCAGTTTTTGCTAATCTAAACTTTTTTTAACCTCTAGCAGTTTACTGCTTACTTTTGTACCATTTCAGGTTATTCACTGGACTTGAATTGTTTAAATTTCAATAAAAATGGAAAAATGGGGATGTTCTAAAACTTTTGACTGTAGTGTATATATATATATATATATATATATATATATATATATATATATATATATATATATATATATATATATATATATATATATTAATTATGGTAGTACGGTAGTGCTAAGATAGTTAGGGTTGAGTAACACTTTTAAGGTTTAAGGGTGAAATTTTGCACCTTAATAACTTTGCCACCATTCAACGGATTTGCCTGACATTTGGTATACATAATTGGGCATGGTAGATCCTGGGATGTGCTGACTTTCCTACCAGTCAGATATACGGCTGCGGAGTTATTAATCAACAACCAGAAGCAAAATTACGTTTTTTGTGAATTATTTGCTCTCGCCTACAGGTCACATGATTTGTACGACTGGTCCGAACAGTTCAGGGAACATGCAGCCATGTTCCTGGATGTGCCTTTTGAAGATTTTGTGAAAAAATATTAAACAGTTCAAAAGTTATTCAAAAAACAAGTTCCCATTGTAAGTCAATGGGAAAAGTTAACAAAAAGTTCAAAAGTGTCACAAATGCACTTTTTAGTGTCTCAAATGGCCCTAGTAGTGTCACAAATCCACCATGTTGTTTTCAGTTAGTGATCAGAAAAATGCTGGGCATTTAAAATTGGGACTCTCTAGGGACACAATTCCTTCTGTGTTCACCTAGTCAGACACTGAAATATGTTTTTCAAATTTCTGGAAACAGTAGTGTCGCAAAGTAATGTTGCACCTGTGACACTTTCGTAAATTTTTGCAAAAAGGGTCACAAATTGCGACATTACTTTTCCAGACTATGGCCACAATGACAGGAGTTCTTTGCCACCCTGCTGCAAATGAACGGTTTGGTCATTTGGGCTGAAATTTGGAGGGAAGATAACCAACATCTCACAGATGTGCCTTTTGGTGGTTTGGTAAAAAAATATTGCATGGCTGCCAAATTACAGTACTCTGCAATCAGTGTTTTTTTCTGTAGACTAACATGGTGGCATCTGCCTCGCCTTTCGTGGCTCGTATCTCAGAAACGGTGCGAGATACAGAATTTTTGTCATGACAATGCGCAGCCAATGGCTGCGCATTTAGTGAAAATGTAACCAGGAAAATCATGAATCATGTGAATGTTTTTTTTCTCCTACGTTGTATGGTTACTGAGATATAAGCAATTTAGTATTCCAACACCTCATTTTCGGCTCCAAGGCCCATTATTATGCATACATTCTTTGTACACACTGGGTTTTCTTTATGCAGCTGTTGGGGAAAAACAGGGTATGCGCTTCTGTTAATGTTACAGTTACTGTTTCCACTTGCGTTTACGTACCCATTTGCATTACCGTTCCCATCTATGCCACCGTGTGCATTACCCTTTGTGTTCTCATTAGCACTTGCCTTTGCGTCACTGTTACCATTTGCATTTCTACTACTGTTTGTGTTTACGTTTCGGTTTGTGTCACCATGTGCATTGCCATTTGCATTTACGGAGCCCTTTCATTTGCAATTGTCTTTCGTTTTACGTCTTCGTTGCTGTTACTGTTACCATTAGCATTTCCTATTGTGTTACTGTGCCCATGCACATTACAGTTTTTTGCGTTTCCATATGTGCTTGCATTTCCCTTTGCATTTCTGTTTCCTTTGGCATTATTGTTGCTGTTACCATTACCATTTGTGTTTACAATTACGGTAATGTCACCGTGCGCATTATGGTTTGGTTTACGTATGCGTTTGTGTTTATGTTTCTGGTGTCCTTTGACATTATTGTTCATGTTAACATTACCATTTACATTTACAATTGTGGTACCATGCCCGTGGGTGTTACGGTTCATGTTTACATGTGTGTTTCTGTTCATGCTTTTGTGTCTGTCCCCTTTGGTGTTCTTATTGCTGTAACACTCAGCATTTGCATTTACAATACCGATGCCATCACTGTGCACATTACCAGTTGCATTTTCATATGCGCTTGAGTGTCACTGTTCACTTTGACGTCAATTTACGCTTGCGTTTCCATTAACATTTGCTTTACCATTTACGTTTGCTTTACCATGTGCTTCACCATTGATGCTTGCAATTGCTTTGCAGTTCCTGTTACTATGTAACAAGACATCATGGGGTGGGAGCATTCCATTCACAATTTATCATCCTCATTCTCAAAAATAACGGAAATTAGAGGCAAAAAACTCTGTTTAATGCGTCAGTTAGGGTTGTTCCTTGGTGACAAAAGAGATAAAATTCATTGTTAGGGTTGAAAGCCCTCTTTGGACCCCCCAGTCCACCCCCCAACTGGCATGGGGTGTGCGTTGGGGTCATTGGTCCAAACTCTCACCCCATTCTTCTATACCTCTGGTTCTTTACACATGTAATGGGGTGAGTTAGGACTGACAACCCCAACTTGCTAATTTCTGGCTAATGTAACAGTGTAAGTATTGAATATAATATGTATTGGTGGGAGTGCATATGGGTGGGAGCATGGGGCCCCTTTGGGCCCCATGCTCCAACCTTGTTGAAACAAAACAAAGTATCATTCATCAGAGTGGCATAATTCCACACCTGTTTACATGTCAGAGACCTAACCACTGAAAATTACCTCCATGGCAGTAATGCTAGGTTCCCTATAAATATGAAGCCAGTACCACAGTGCAAAACACCATATGTAAAACATAAAGTGTGTCATGCAATATGTCTGCAGCAAATTAATTTTCCCACACCTAAACACCATAATTCACATGTACAGGACATCCCCTCAACACCATCCAAATTTCAATTTAAACGACCAAACCATTTCCGAGATATAACATTTGAAAGTTTCAGATTTTCATTTGTCGAAGTAGCAGAATTCCATGCCTGTTAACATTTTACACACCTAATGACTGAAAAGTACATCCATGGCAGTAAGGCTAGCTACCCTATTCATTTCAAGCCACTACCACAATGGGAAATGCTGTCTGCAAAATATAAACTGTGCCATGCAATATCTCTGCAAAAAATGTATTGTCCAACACCATAATTCACATCTACAGGACATCCCGTCAACACCCTCCAAATATCAAGTTGAAAGACCAAACCATTTCTGAGGTATTTAATTTGAAAAACAATTTAAAATTGGGCTATCTGGTCCTTCCAAATCTGGCCATCTAGTCCCTCCCTCGCAATCAAAGATCACAATCAAAGAATTTATAGGCTTGTGATTAAAGAATAAAAAATGGCAAAAGTCAATTTGTAGAGAAAAATAGATGAAACCACAGCCATGACTAAACTGAAAGAAGCCCCATGAGCAAATCCCACAGTAGTTTGGCTTTATAAGTCACCCCTGTGCTGAGAAAATTAAATTTTTCATCTGGCCATCTTGTCATGCCCTTGCAATCAAAGATCATGGTCAAAGAATCTCATGATCAAAGAATTTGCAGGCTCATTATCAAAGAATTTGCAGGCTGGTGATCAAAGAATAAAAAATAGTTGAAGTCAATTTTTAGGCAAAAATGCATGAAACCACAGCCATGCCTCAATATAACAAAGTCCCCTGAGCAAAAACCACCATCATTTGGCTTAATAAGCACCCTTGAGCTGAGAAAATAGATTTTTTCAAGTGACTATCTTGTCCCACCCACGCGATCAAAGATAGCGGTCAAAGAATCTCGCGATAAAAGAATTTGCAGGCGAGAGATCAAAGATCATTAGTGAACCACGATCAAAGAATAAAAAACATAAAAACTCTATTTATTTACCATTTTGAAAGACACTATAGACATGGCTTGATAGAGGGAAGACCCCTGAGCAAAACCCACCATAGTTTCACTTCAGAAGTCCCTCCTGAGCCGAGATATTTGAATTTTTCTGACCACAGACTGAAAACAAGATGGTGGCCATCACGATCAAAGAATTTCTCAGGATCAAAGATTCTTTGATTGTGAGCCTGCAACTTCTTTGATCGTGAGGTGAGACCAGATGGCAAAAACCCCATTCTTCTTTCACAAAATAACCATAAAATTTTCCACTGACTTACAATGGGAACTTAAAAGTTTAATAACTTTTGAATGGATTAATATTTTTTCACCAAACAAAAAGTACCATGCTCCTTGACCCAAGGTCTTTCAGATGAGCAAAGTCACACATGGCATGCTACATGACAGCCACGCAGCACCATGGACAAAATCCCCCAAAACTGCCCACATAACTGGTGAAAAGTGCATTTTTCAGCATTTTGGTGTACAAAAACTATAAGGCTAACCAAAATTAAATTTGGCAAGTCCAGAGATCTACCATGCCCCACCAAGCATACCAAATTTCATGCAAATCCACTGAACGGGTCCAAGGTTATTAATGTACACAATTTCGAGTTTAACATAGAAGTGCCTACTCAACCCTATATTTAGAGGTGTGACCACACCCCTATAAAATATATATCTATATATATATTCTTCGCAAGAAAACTTTGTTAATGCATCAGTTAGGGTTGAGGCAACAAAAATAAGGACATGAGGTGTTAGGGTTTCCAACTCTAACACCTTCCCCCACCGACACCCAACCTGACCACCCCACCCCAAGGCACACCCCGATGACTTTTGGTCTGTGGAGGTTGGGGTGGGTGGTTGGGTTGGGTGTTGGTGTGGGGAGGTGTTAGGGTTGGAAACCCTAACACCTCATTTCCTTACTTTTGTTGCTTCAACCCTAACTGATGCATTAACAAAGTTTTTTGCAATGAATGTCCTTACTTTTGAGAATGTGTAATGTTACTCTTATGTGTTTATATGGCAGCCTAACTGCCACCTCTGTCTTACCCCAGCAGCTCAACAAGTACTTTCCACCTCTCCTCCACCCTTTCTCACCCCCAAACCCTTTTCCTGTACTTCTTTATGTGTTGATAATACCTTTCGGCAGCTTATACTCCCCTGTGTCCTAACAATTGTTTTTAATACTGTGTGCACAACAATGATCATGAATGCTGATGCTCTACCAAAAATGTATGCATCTTCTATTGTATCTGATTGTGAAACTGTTAAACCTACAAGTAATCATTGTTCATGTTCTTGCCACAATTGTCAACATCCAGCACTAGAAACTGCTTGTAAACCTGAGTAACCTGTTATCTCTGCCAAACTTTCTGCTATACCGCATACATTTCTGTTGTACCATGTACTGTTGTAACATTGTTTTGCTGTGCTCAATGTGATGTGGAACCTTTGTAAAAGAGCCTTGACTCAAAGGTACTTATAATCCTAGAATTAAATAAATAAAATAAATGTTTTTGGGAGTGCAGAGCCATCTGGGCCTTGTGCTTTCATCAGTCTATACTGTCTTGTGGTTGCATCTCCCTCTGGGAGCCATCACACTTCCATCACTCTGTAATGGCATGCATTAGTGGGAGCAAAATTCCTGTCTATCCATAGCTGTAGACTGAACTTTTATCTCCCACTACTGCATAATGAAGGGCCCTTCAGCCTCATAACTGCTTAATAATATACATATGTGGGAGTACAGGGCCATCTGTGTCCTGTGCTCCCATTTAACAATACCTATAGAGACACAGCTCAGGCCTACAGACTTTCCAAGTAACCCTTGTGATGCAAATGGTGCAATATTTCAGTACCCATATGCACTGGAAAACATTTTACCACAGTTGTTATCATGCCCTGGAAATCTGCCAGTCAAGGTGTACTAAGAGATGTTTAACCAAAAATCTGTATCTCAAACTGTTTTTGACATATAGGAGCAGAACGGTACTGTGTCCGCCACAATGTTATCCTAAGGGAATTTCTGATCTTCAGAATCTTATAACTATGGAAGCTATGTAAATTTTATCACCAAATCAGCAAAAGTCACATCTTTGGGGCAAGCCCTTTCTACCCTGAACATTTCAGCATGACATTTCAAACAGTTTCTTAGCAGTGACCTTTTTAAATTCCTTTTCGTGATGTGTCAAAATCCCATTTTGCAAGATGATCCCTTTTTGTGAGCCGATCCCATTTCACGATGTGGAGTCATGTGATTCTCCCCTCAGGAAAAGGGAGTTTGATATCTCAGGAAAAGGGATTGGAACCAAGTAATGAAAATGGATTTTTTTAACTTTGAAAGTGAAGAAAACTGAACTAAACCAAAGGCATGGGTTTGTAGAGGATGTCCCACTGAGCAAAACTCATATTTGGATATCTACAGAAGACATCCTTGGAGTAAGTTATAACATTTTGCTTGTGATAAAAAATGAAAAAGAAGATGGCAGCTCACAAAAATATTTTTTCATAAAGAAGGATTTAAAAATACCTTTCTGCAATCCTTTTCATGTGACAAAATCCCTTTTCAACACTGTGCAGCTATCCAAAAAACAGAACTGAGCATGCTCAGAACCTGAAATTTCAAAATTGAATAACTTTGGAACAGATTCATATTTTCTCACCAAACTAATGCTGGCTTGTTCTGTGGGCTAGCTCTTTCTACCCTGAAACTTTCAGACCACAATTCCAAATGGTGTGGATGTGAGGGAGCAGCAAGTGATACATTTAGTGTTTGGTGACCTCTAGGGGTGAAAGAGTATAACCTGCAGGTAAGAAAGTGAGGTGATGAAAAATTGTGATTTGCACAATTTGGGACACTATATCTACATGCCCTTACATGCAACTTAAATGAAACTTACAACTTTGTGAGATGTCTGCTTCATGGTGGGGCATGGCAAATTTCATGCATATCACCTGAACTTTTTCAAAGTTATTGAAGCACAAACTAATAAGCTTAACCTAAAAGTGAAGACAGAATTTGATAACAAATTATGATCTACACATTTTGAGACTGAATTTCTCCAGAGGTGCATGCCCAATCAAAATTTAATTTGGCATGCCAAGAGACCATTAGTCCTTGAGGGTGCATGCCAAATGTCATGCAAATTACAAGAAAATCTGTGAAGTTATTAAGGTGTAAAATGTGAAAGAAAGAATTTGACAAAAAATGGTGATACACACATTTTGGGACTGCAGAGCTCAAGACGTGTGCTCCCAATCAATATAAAACTTGGTATATCAGGAGATCACTAGTCTACAAGGGTACATACCAAATACATTGAAGGAACAGCTGTGAAGTTATTAATTCACAAAATACACAAAGGAGGTGATTGTGCCTCTATAATATATATATTCAATGTTAGGGTTACCAACCCTACCCCCCTCAACCCCCACCCCCACACACCAACAGGCATTGGGGTGAGCCTTGAGGGTCATTGGCCCTAACTTTCACCCTATTCCATTTGTAATGAAGCTGAGATGGTACAATATAGGAGAATGGGTGAGAGTTGGGCCCAGTTCTCAAGGCACACCCAACTGTCTGATGTGAGGAGGTGAGGGTGAGGAAACTGAGGTTAGTAACTCTATACAAATTTCTAATTTTTTGTCACTGTAATGACAACCCTAACTAATGCATTAGCAGAGTTTTTTTTGCAATGCATTGTTTTTGACCAAAACATTGACACTGGAGTGGGGGTGAAATGTATTGAATTAATTCTGACACATAACAACTTCAGTTTCAACAGTAAACATTATGGGCCCAATTCTAGAAGGGTGGAGCAAGTTGCCACCTGCAACTGTGACAATGACCCTGCACCCTATTCTAGAATTGGAAGGGTCTCTGCAGCAAAGTCCTGCAACTTGTGACATGCGGTCAGGTATGCCGAATAGAGGGCTTACCTAGTGAGCATGTCACAGCCCACAGACACATGTTGCAAGGGCACCCCCTGCCCAGTAAGCCACAATAGTCAGCCTGCAGGGCTGCCCACACCCCTTGCCCCCTACACCTCTAGTAAGTGCTCCATAGGGCTGGCCACATCAACTGGCCCCCAAAACCAACATAGACATGCCCCACAGGGCTGGCCACATCAAAGGGCCCCTGAAACTGACATAGAAATGCCCTGCATGCCTGGCCACACCAACTGACCCTCAAAAACAACATATAAATGCCCCACAGAGTGTCACTGTTATCCCCTCACCTGTGCCCAGACCCCTGAGTCTCCAGCCACAAAAAGTGGCAAATGTCCTGCTCTGGTAGTCTAGTGGCCCCCCACCCAGCCATGCCAGCCCACCCAGCACCCCCTCACCTGTTCCCAGCCATTGACTGGCACAGCCCACCTCTCACCACCACGGCCAGCCACTGACTGAGTTCAGTATGAGCACATACAGTAATGACACACTCAGAAATTAATTTCTGAGCCTGTCTTTAGAGGGCATTTGCCACTTCTGTGGCCTGCAACTTGGGGTTTGGGCATGGGTAGGGGAATGACAGCGCTGCCCTGCGAGGCATGTTCCAACAGGGGATTCGGGGGCTGGGGTGTGGGATGCCCTACTGGACATTAAATGCACAGGGATCCAGGGGCAGTTGGTGTGGGCAGCCCTGCAGGTCACTTACTGTATGGGAGCATGTACAGTAAGGGGGCTGAGGTGGGATTGTAGCCCCAAGTCTTGACTGTTTGTGAGGTGCTCATTGGGGCAACAATGGGGGCAGTCTGGGCAAGGGGCGAACATGGACCAGGTTCTACAGAACCCTCATAGGATGTATGTCAGTCACACCAGCTAAATGCAGGTGTAACTTATGATGCTGGTTCTCCTCCGGTGGTTCTTGTAGAATCCCAATATTGGGGTCTTTGTTTCTGCCCTTCTGGAATGGGGTGCAGCAGCTGCCGTAAACTCCCTAGCACCATGTCACAGGGGGTTTATGGTGCAACTGCCGGCGTAACTGCTGTTTGGCGCAAGCAGCCTGCAACATGTCAGAGACCACTTTGTAGAATAGTGCAAGTCACAACTGCTGGCGTAAGTTGCTACTTGGGCCAGTCAACTTGGCACAAGTGCTGTTATGCCAGGCATAACATTTCTAGAATTGGGGCCTATGTTCAAACTATGGTAACAGCAATGGGCACCAGGATGGCTCCACAGTATGCTAATCTCTTTATGGAGAACTTGGAGGAGGACTTTTTAAGGCACTGTGCTCACAAACCACTTGTTTATTTCTGTTACATTGATGATTTGTTTATAATTTGGAAAGAGGGCACTGACGCACTTCAAGATTTTCATCAGGAACTTAATAATCTCTGCCCTACCATAAAGCTTACCCTGGAGTATTCTGCCACCAGTTTTAATTTTCTGGACACCACTGTCATCATCAATGTTGGAACCTTACATACATATATTTACAGGAAGCCAACAGATATACAGAGATACTTGCACAGGAATAGTAATCACCTAAGCCATACAAAAAAATCTGTCATGTAGTCAAGCACTTCAGTATCACCATATCTGTTCAAATGAGGAAGACTGAGATACACATTTGGCTACTGTATGTTGAAAATCACCTTTATGGAGCAATAAAATGTGCAACACCGGTACCTAGAGAGCAACTACTTCAGTATAAGGAAGGGACCACTACCAACAGAATACCCTAAGTTGCCACTTATCATCCGGTCCTTGAACTTCTATGTAAAATTATTAAGGACCTCTAGTCTATATTTAGTGAGGATGAGACACTATATTGTATTTTTCAAGAACTACCACTACTATCTATTAAACAACCATCTAATTTAGCCAACCTGATTGTTAGGAGTAAACTTGCACCAGGACAGGGTACTATGATATTAAATGGTACATGACTCTGCAATCAACCCAGATGTGGGACTTGTGAGCTCATTTCCACTTTGGATTGTATGGTTACATCACAAAACAGCATATTCAGGATACAGGGGAATTATACTTGTACATCAGGTAAAGTTTTTTATGTCATTCAGTGCAAGAGATGTCCACAGACAGGGAATGTTGGAGAGACAAGTCAAGCTTTCCACACTAGAATGAATGTACACAGACATACCATTAATATGAAGAGGGCTCACAAACCAGTGGGGTGACACTTCTTTCAGAATGACCACTCAATTTTGAACATGTCAGTAATGGTCTTAAAAGGCTTTTTAAAAAATACTCACCAGAGACAAACTTTTGAGATTAAGCTTATTTTACTTCTCAGTATGATAGCAGATGGCATAAATATTGATTTGGGTTTCATGATACACTATCCCACTTAAACTTACACAGACTTTTACTTCATATGATGGACATTTAACAAGACTTTAACAGGACTTCAGTGTGTTTTTTGTTGTTATTTTCATAGAGTTCTTTTTAACAGGTTGTCAGTTTGTTGATTTCTCACAAAATATACATATATGTTTGTAGGGGGTTGAAGTGGGGTGGGTTGGGTTGTCTTGGGTGAATGAGGATGAGGAGAGGAGTTTACTGTGTGTATGTGTGGTGGGTAATTGTCTGTGGGGTTTTTTGAGGGTTTGAAGGATGGTGTTTTTTTATGGGGAGGGTGCTATGTGTGGGGGAGGCACTGGGGTTCTACTTACATATTTAGGAGGCTTATTTATATTCAGGTACATGTCATAATTATGCTACAGGGTGTTAACACTCTTGGCTCACATACATAGTAAATATACACTTCTTTTCTAGTTATCTTTTCCCGTGGGCTGGGTAGTTTAATTCCATGAGGTTTTATACAGATTCTTAAGACTGTTTCTACACATATAGTTAATTGATTATATACTGACTCATTATTGAACTTTGAACATTTAAGATGCAGGAACTCATTCTATAGGTAGTCCTTGTGAGATTTATTTTTTATTATTTTTTTTATTTGGCAATAATACTGACAATTGTTATCTTGTTAAAAATATTGTTACACCACTGTAGGTGTTAATGTTTAAGGGGTGTGTTAATTGGTTGAGAGTACAGTTTAGAAAATATATCCAGACAAGTTTAATTCTGTATGAATGTTTTAAACAGTTGTTCATACAAGGTATAATTTTCTTATTCCTCTCTTATTACCATACTTGTATTTCTGTTGTACAGTTTTTTATCATACTATACTATCAAGTTGTAACTTCAACATTTGTGGTATTAAATCTAAAGGTCTTGCTTTTAATTTTAAATGATTCTCCTAACACACATTCATTAATAATTTAAGTTACAGTCTTTGACTGCTTGAGTGTTCAGCTTATCTATGAGTTTGACCTTGAAAAGACTCTCACTGATAGCAAACTAAAGGGATGCTATTCATTCCATTTAAATTTTTGATTTTTTGAAATAGGTACTTCTAACCAATGAGAATGTTTGTGTTTTATTTATGTATGATCTGGGTATTAATACATTGTGACTCTTTGAACAATTGTCATAAGGCCCAGAGAAAGGACTTGGTTGAGCCAAAAGCTTAGACATTGTTTTATTTAGTAACATCTATGTTGGTCCAATAAAATGTATCAAACCATTTGCTCCTGGATCTGTTCATACAAGGACCAATACTGAAAATAATCTATTTCTGTATGCCTTCTTTTTGAGAAAGTGTAATGTTACTCATATCCTTACTGTGTGTGAGAGCATGGGCCCTCTGGGCCCTGCACTCCCATCTATCTATATACATAGAGACATATGGCAGGAGGGCCCTGTGCACCAGTTTTGCAAAATGGTATCCATAGATGGAAGTGACAGCCCTCGGGGTCCTGAGTTCTGACCCACCCATAAGCATAGAGGCATTGCATAGAAGGTCCCTGTGCTCCCAGTTTAGCACAAATGGCAAGCATAAGTAGAATCACAGGTCCTCTGGGCTCTGTGCATCCACCTACCTATAAGTACAAACACATAGCACAGACCTAGAGACATTTCAAGTAACCCTTCTACTGCAAATGTGGCAATATTTCAGTAACCACAGTAACTTTGGAAAAAAATTCCTTCGCAGTTGTATTCATGATCTGGCCACCTTCACGCAGGCTTAGTAAAAGGTGTACTAAGCTGTGCTTATCAAAAAATCTGTATCTCAAACTGTTTATAAGATATAGCAGCTGAAAGGTGCCATGATTGCCACAATGTTATCCTATGGGAAAATTCACAATTTTGGAGTGATGTAACTATGGAACCAGTGTCAATTTCAGAACATGTATTTTTCCCCATAGGTTATAATGGGAAACTTTAAACTTTAATAACTTTTGAATGCAAAAGACACTTCTCTGACCCAGTCCCCATATACCCTGAAAATTTTAGACCAGACAGAGAAACCGTTTGGGCTGTAGAGATGAGCAAATAATTTCAAAAAGTTGAGGATTTTTCACACTCTGCAGCTCAGCAGCCACAAATCTCACTGTAATGAAACTTTCCAGATCCAGAGATCTATGGCACCAGACCATGTCTGCAAAGGTTTAGGCAAATTGGACAAATGGTTGCAAAATTATTGAAGTGCAAATGCTGGGGTTTAACATAGAAGTGGCTGTGAAACCCTAACTATATAGGCCCTATCGGGCCAGTATATTATAATATATATATATATATATATATGTGTGTGTGTGTGTATATATATATATATATATATATATATATATATATATATATATATATATTACACTGACAGAAGATTTCTTTTTATTTAAGACTCTTCAAGGATGTCTCTAAATTTTCCTGTCAAGCAGAAATGTGGAGAGGAACATCCTAATGTATTACCCTGTGCTGACAAGAGACTCTGACTTGTCTCTCTGAGTGACAAAAGATAATGCTCACTTATAGAGAGCAAAGATATTTGAACCCAGTTAGGTGGTGAAAATTGCTGTGATGAACAGTGTGCATCACTTCCAATGCCTTACTAAGATCCTGCTGAGCATGGCTACCATAGATAATGCTATCAAACAGTCACAAAACCCAAGAGTATCAGAAAATCTGGAGGACAAGGAGACACTGGAGAAAGTTGCTCACATCATCATCTCAGGGGTGGTGTTACTTGTGCCTCATCATCTAAAGTGTTATTTCCTGATACAAGTGGAATATGTAAGAAATGTGTAATCAAAGTGAAGGAGAAGAAGCAATATCTAACTGCTATTATTAAAAAAACAACTGAAACCACAATGAAAAGGGTGGCAGAGTTACAGTACATGATGACCAAGAAATTCTCACAAAAATTAAGGCAAAGGACCTCATTGAAAGGGAGTTTCATAAACAAGACAAATACTACACAAATTATACAGTGATCTTAAGGGACAGGACCCCAGATGATCATAATAGAAGTGATAATGAAGATGAAAATGAGCAGTCAAATGGAACTTGGTTTGAGGCCGTTTGTCATGTAATTGAAGACAACGTGTTTCAAAGACACAAAGCCATTTCAATGAAAGTGTTGAATGAAATCTCAGGCATCAGAGTAGGAGACTGACAATACCATTATAGACTGAGAAGTCAGTTGAAAAAGAAATATGGAGATTCACTTTTATTTTTAATAGCTGATCCTCAAAAATCACTAGTTAGAATCGGTGCTGAATTATTAACTGGTGGTGCATCAGTCACAGAACTTTGAGAACAGATGACAATCAAGACATCAAGCATGCTGCTTCCTTGTTGTGTGAACATATCTTAAGATTTGTAGAGACAACACCTTCATTATCATGTCCACCAACAGTGGATGCTCTCCTGAGTAAGGAATGATAGCCCCAGAGACAGTTCAGTAGTTTTTCTTGCTTGTACTAAAAGCCCCCAAACATGCGAAGTGTGAACAAGTCTCCCAGTTGTCAAAATGCTACTCAGAAGACCTAATTCATTGTGTCATGCACAACACGTTTCTCACGATAAAACATGCACTTGTTGGAGTTGTACTGCACAACATGACCAGACAGAAAGTGCCCCTGAACATCTTGTTTCATTTAGGAAATAGTTGCAGTTATGACGAAGTGCGTGAAATTGAAACTGGTTTATCAGAGCTTTCTCAGCATTTTCAAGAGCAAGGTCTGTTACTAGCCCCTCAGTCAAAGTCAGAGTCTTCTGTTGTCTTAACAGTTTTCTTGAAGGACAGCTTTGATCAGAACACTGACACAGTAACTGGACATGGAACAATACACAATACACATGGTGTTGCATACCAAGAAGAATCTGAAGGCTCCATTCTCCGAGAAGCTTCTATTGAAATTCCTCACTCAAAAAGAAGGACAATTTGTATCTAACAAAAATGAATTAGAACAACGACAGGTGAATTCAAAGAAGAAGCAAACCCCATTTGACATTATGCCCAAGACTACTGTGCCAGTATCAGTGGTAAATATTGGCAAAGTAAAGCAAATGGCATGGAAACTTAGTCAGGAAACACACACGGAGGATCATCTTGTCCCAAGGTTTACTGGTTGGCTGATGCTAGTTTGTAACAATCATTCAAGTTCACCAAAGAAGATGGTTATCACATTTCTTCCACCCATCCACAAACCAGTCATTGATTATGTCACTGTAGTTGAATACCTCACACAAACACAAGAAATAACTCAGCAAGTAAATATGCTCTATGTTACATAGAAACATAGAATCTCATGGCAGATAAGGACTGCTTGGCCCACCTAGTCTGCCATTTCCCTAACTAATAGATAAGGTGCAGCTCCGAGTTAACCAACAGCCTACTTCCTCCTACCCCTCACTAGAATTGCCTTATGTCTGTCCCACGCATTCTTGAATTCACCTTGCTGTTTTTGAATTTACGACCTCCTCAGGAAGGCTGTTCCATGCATCTATAACCCTCTCTGTGAAGAAATACTTCCTTACAATGCCTCTGAGCCATCCCTCCTCTATCTTCAAATTGTGCCCCCTTGTTCTTGCACATCTCTTTTTCTGAAAGATGCTACCCTCTCGAACTTTGTTGATTCCCTTGACTTATTTGAACGTTTCTATCATGTCCCCCCCTCCCTCCTTTCTTCGAGGCTATACATCTTAAGCTCCTTTAGTTTTTCTTCATATATCTTCTGGTGCAGACCCTGCACCATTTTAGTTGCCCTCCTCTGGACATCCTCCACCCTGTCTATGTCTTTGCAGAAATGGGGTCTCCAGAACTGTATACAGTACTCCAGATGTGATCTTACCAACTGTCTGTACAGAGGGACAACAACTTCTTGTTTTCTACTGGTGATGATTCTCTCTATGCATCCCCGTATCCCCCAGCCCTCCTTACTGCCTTCTCACATTTCTGGCCTACATTTAGGTCATCTGATATGACTACCCCAAGGTCCCTTTCCATTTTTGTTGTTGTCAGTATCTCACCCCCCATGGTGTACTCTTCCCCTGGGTTTTTGTTTCCCAGGTGCATTACTTTGCACTTTTTTGCATTGAATCTAAGCTGCCATACATTTGACCATTCCTCCAACCTTGCCAAGTCACTTTTCATCCTTTCCACCCCACCTTGTGTATCAACCCTGTTGCAGATCTTTGTGTGATCTGCAAAGAGATATACGTTTCCTTCCAGTCCCTCTGCAATGTCACTTACAAAGACATTAAAAAGGACTGGCCCCAGTACCGAACCCTGTGGTACCCCACTAGTAACCCCCCTTTCTTCACTTTGGACTCTGTTTACTATTACCCCCTGTGTACTGATGTGCATCCAGTGTTTTACCCAGGCTACCACCCTGGGACCCACTCCCAGGCTGGCTAACTTTTTTATTAATCTTTTGTGTGGGACTGTGTCAAATGTCTTGCTAAAGTCTAGGTAGGCCATGTCCACAGCCCCTCCTTGATCTACTACTTTGGTCACCCAGTTAAAGAAATCAATTATATTTGTCTGACATGACCTTCCTGCTGTGAATCCATGCTGCCTTGGGTCCTGTTCCCCACTGGCCTCTAGGTACTCAACAATTCTTTCCTTCAAAAGTGATTCCATCATTTTCCCTATCACTGAGGTCAAACTGCCAGGTCTGTAGTTTCCGGCCTCTGTCTTACTCCCACTTTTGTGAAGGGGAATCATATCTTCCCTTCTTCAGTCCTCAGGTGCCACACCATCCTCCCATGATTTATTAAAAAGGATAGTCAGTGGTGTTACTAGTTCTTCCCTTAGTTCTTTTAGAATTCTGGGGGTGAATCCCATCAGGCCCCATTGCTTTATCCACCTTCAGTTTTAGGAGTTCTTTCAGAACCCTTTCTTCTGTGAAAGGATTAATATTAAACCCCTATCCAGAGTGCTTCTATTGACTGGATTAGGTGTCACCCACCTGCTCTTCCATTGTGAATACTTAGCAGAAGTATTCATTCAGCATCTCTGCTTTTTCACTGTCATTCTCTGCTCAACCGCCTTCCTCTTTATTCAGCCTCAGTATCCCTGCCTTGATATTTCTTTGCTCCCTAATGTACCTATAAAATGTTTTATCCCCCTTCATAACTGAGCTGGCTATCTTTTCCTCGGTTTGAGCCTTAACTGTTCTGACTGCCTTCCCCACTTCCTTCTGCTTTAACTGATATAGTTCTCTGTCCTGCTCCTTCTGTGTTTCCTTATACTTCCTGAATGCTATCTTTTTCTCCTTAACCTTCCCCACCACTTCTTTTGAGAACCATAAAGTTGTTTTATTTTGTTTTGATTTGTTTATTTGCTTCACACAAAGGCTTGTTGCCTCTGTGATGGTGGTTTTGATGTTTCCCCATTATTGCTTCATCCCACCTTCTTGCCTGTTTGCTACTGCTTTTTTGAGGCACGCTCCCCTTTTGACAAAATCAGCCCTCCAGAAGTCCAGTACCTTGACTTTTGTATGGCTTGATTCTACAGCTAAGTTTATCATGAACCACACTGTTTGGTGGTCACTTGTTCCCAGATGGCTACCCACTTCTAGATCAGAGATCCTCTCTCTGTCCCCATTTGACAATACCAGGTCTAAGATTGCTCCCTCCCGAGTGGATTCCAAAACTAGCTGTGAGGCATGCCCCCTGCAGAGCATTGAGAATGGCCCTGCTCTTGGATGTGGCTGCAGAAAAAGTACTCAGGTTAACATCTGGCATTTTTACCTCATACTTGATGTTGGAGCAGCAACAAAGGCATATCATATTCTGTTGAATTTCCCTGATCAGTTCCACAATGTCATAATTCATTTGGGAGATGTCCACCTATTCCTGGAAAACTTTGGCATTACAGGATAGTTAGTTGGTGGCAGCAGCTTTGAGAACATAGTATTTTATTTAATTATTTATTTAAAAGTTGATAACCAGGAAAGACACACTGAGACAAGGCTCATTTCCAGGTATGACCTAGGGCAGGGGGTAAGGGTACAAAGGACACATAATACATATACATTTATAAAAAAATGAGATATACAGGAATACATGAAAATAAAGAGTAGTAACAGCTTATACATGAAGTAGGGCCTAACAGTGCACCTAACAGTGGACATTAAGTATGAGGAACTAGCAATACATGAGCTAACATAACAAGACAAGGTGCTTTGATACAGATGAGAGTGCACAAGTATTGTGCAGCCAGAATTATATACACAGTAGCAAGTGGGGTGCAGCAGAAAAAAAGAAAAAAGAAATAAGAGCTGGAGTTGGCAAGATATTAGAAGGGTATGGCCAGAGTAACTGGTAGTACCTAGCAGTTAGAGAGGGTGGAAACATTGGCAAGGATGGGGTGAGAGGCACTTGAATTACTTTTTGATGGATAGCATGGTTGGCAAGCTATTTACAGTTAAGAGAAGAAAGCTTCAGAGGGCAGGCAGCCAATAGGCCAAGGCTATTTTCCCAGCAAGTGAGTGAGGTGTGGCCAGGGTGAAGGAGTGGTGATCTCATGAGCACAGGGAATAGCCTGTACTAGGAGCTAGGACTAATAAGTAGGAGACATAGGAGAGAAGGGTGTTAAACCAGAATTTAGCATTAAAGGTAGCACAATGTGCAAGATGACGATTAGGGAGTGAAGGCATGGAGGCAGATTGGTAGAGGAGGCAGTGATGAGTGCAGTATGGGAGATTAGAGGCAAATCGGCAGAAGGCATGAAACAGCAGGTCTAATCTGCCAAGGGAGGACTGCAGTGCAGAACTATAGACCACATCTGCATAATCAAACAAAGGAAGGATAAGCTTAAAAATTAGTTCCCTCCTGATGGGGGGGGGGACTGTCCTTATGCCTGTAAAGCATTCTTAGTTTTGGCTGAAGTTTGTTGTGAATAGTGTCCAAGTGTGGGGAGAAGTCTAGTTTGGGATCCAGTCAAATTCCTAGGTATTTGTATGATTCAACTGATGTGATTTTGGAGACATTGAGGGTGTAAAAGATGGGAGGAGATGTCATTTTGGCTAGTTTCTGGGTGGTACCAAAAGTCATAACAACCATCTTATTGGTGTTGCATTTAAGTGGATTGTCTTCAAGCCACTTTAGGGTGTCTATGAAATTGGTTTGAAGGTTGGGTTCAACCTGGGCTATGGAGGGACTGCAAGCAAAGATCACGGTATTGTCAGTGTATATTTGAAAGTGGGAGACTGAGCAGGCAGAAGGGAGGTTGTTTTCGAATATAGAGAATACAGTAGGTCCAAGGATTATCCCTTGAGGTACACCAGCCAGAATGGGGAGGGGAGCAGATTTGTTTCCCCTCAGCTGGACAAATTGAAACCTATCTGTTAGGTAAACCTTGAACCATTTGCTAGAGGTTGAGGATAGTCCTATAGCTGAGAGTTCTTCTAGGAGTAGTTTGTGAGCAACAGAATCAAAGGCCTTGGCTAAATCTATAAATGTAGCAAGTGTCAGATGACTCTTCAGGCTTGTATTTGTGCTTCTGGCATCATATGGGGAGTTTTACATGGGAGAGATTACAATCAGGCATGGACTGGACATAAGCATTTTACAGATGTCTTAGAGTGATTGCTTTATTTCCAATTTCTAGAGTATTCAACAGAACGGAATGCCACCCTTGCAGTATTGCTTGACCTGATCAGGTCATCACCTCAGCCTATAGACTTCAATAAACTGCTTCAGGAAGATGAGATTGTCACTTTCCAGACTAAGTATAAAGCATTCAAGCAGTGGATTTGTCAGAGCGAGCTGTTGAAAACCCCACAGCTCTGGATGTCATATCTGGATATAGTGGATCGGCAGCATTTGCTCCACACAGCAATAAAATAAAACAACTTTGATCATAGACTACTGTGTTGGAAATATTCACTGTTAGTACAACACTGTTGTAGCTCTGTTGGAGGAAAATGTCTGTAAACCGTATGGAAGGAAACAAATTATTAGTGTAAATATAGTGAGGCAACAGAACTTCTTGGAGAAATATAACAAAGACAACAGAATAACTGATCTGTCTCTGCTACCACACTGCCAGAAAACTCTGAAGTTACATAATCTATGAGCCAACAATGTCTGTCAATTGTGGAGGCTTTCTTTGGTTGCAGCTATCAATGCCCTAAATGCAACTTTTCACAGTTAGACTGATAATCTCAATGTAAAGTTGATGGACATACCATTTCCAGATGATGTTATGTTTCTGCTCTATAATGCAAATGATGAGGATTCAGATGAGGACCAAGATGTATGTGATTACCAAGATGATATTGGTGTATCTGATGATGATGAAGATTTTTCACAGATGGACAAGACTAAGTTACAATACTTTACCAATAGTCATATTTAAAATTATACATTTTTTGAAATAAAAATGTTTTTTGTAAACAAAGGTTTTTTTTTTCTTTTAAATAAAGTTCCTTCTTTAAAAATACTTTTTAAATTAACCTTTGAGGCAACTTATGGGAATGCATTGTAAAGCTCTAACTCCCACCTATTCATTGAGATTACACTTGAATGCAAATTTGAAGTAGTCTTAAAGTAATGGCCCAAGAATCTGCATTAAGTACAGTACAATTCACATTAAACTGATTCAGTTGCATACGTGTTGCTGGAGTCAGTTCAAAGCCTTGCACAAATTGTTTCTTAAGAGATATAACTCAGTTTTGCATTGCATTGTGACTGGGCTTTGGGTATGTTTCAACTGAGTTGCAAAGCCATTTTATAAACATTGCTCTTAAACTGGTAAGTGTTTAAAAAACAGTGTAATATGAGTTGCCAACGCATTTCCAGCTGTAAAAACAATGCTAAACTAACTCATTGGCAAGACAGTTTAATGTGACTTGTACTGTATGTGTAGCTGAAAATTGAAAAATTTGATAAGGTATAAACTTGCTGAAGTTCTGTCTATTAATGGTGTCTTCCCTTTTATCAATTTATCTTCTTACATTTCCTTAAAACTTCACAACTACATACTGTATGCATTTCAAAACAGAATCCTTACCCTTTTAGATAACATAACATTTTATTATAAAGTGCAAAAAATCCTGTCTGACAAGATTAAATATAAGAATATTTTGAAATTTCACAAGAAATTAAGGGGTGGTGGTTAGTACTTAACCCTATCACTTTTAACATTAGTCTTTTGAGGAAACATATGGTTATACATTTTAAAGGCTAACTCCTGTGTATTCATTGAGACCACACGTGAATGTATATTTCACTTACTCTTGAAGTAATGGCACAAGAATCTGCATTAAGTACATGGAGCTGAAAATCACAAAGTTTGTCAAGGTGTCAATACAAAATTGATGCAAAATGCCATTTTGCCCCAGTGTTCATGCACCCAACAGACAGATCATGCATTTTGGGTATATCTGCTACATTAAACAACCATCAGCATTTATTTAGCTTTTAGGTGAGACCCACCTCCATCTACAGCTGGTCTAAAAATGTAGACTGAATAAATGATGCAAGACAGAAGATATTTTCTCTTTTGTGGAGTTTCTGTAAACACACGCATACAAACAAAAGTCTCAAATGCAAAATGCCAGAATGAGGAGACAAGTTGCAGCAGTCTGTATTAGCTGCAAGTGTTTGACCTGGATAAATATACTATACAAGTTGAGAAAGCACAGGGATGCAAAATACAGCCAACAGCTTAATCTGGTTTAATTTTGGTTGGTTGGCATCTGTATTCCCCCAGGACAAGGCTGATTATAAGCAATATTGTCTAGCCCTCCTTTTCTGGTAAAAAAAACAAACTCTACATAACGTGAATGCTAATCCGAAAGAAGACGAACAATATGTACTGTAGGATTGCAGGATGTGTAAATAAAACAGGAAGGCAAATACTGTTCACTTTTGGGGGTTTCTGTAAGCATACATACAATCAGAAGCCCAAACCCAGCACAAATCATCACAGGTATACACATCTATATGTGTGTGAGGGGTAAGATGATATATTGGAAATTTATTTTTTTACAAAATCCACAAGCATAAAACCCAAAATGCCAATGCGAGGAGGCAAGCTGCATGATTCTGCAGCAATTGCAGGTGTCTGACATGCCCATTGACATTAGACTGCTTGAAACAATATGGGGCTGTACCACTATTTTAACATCTTCAGCTCCTAGAAAGGGGAATCTGGAAATAGTAAAAGCAGCCCTTGCCCCTTAACTACACCTGGGATTCCAGAATCAGCATTTTAAGTTGAATCTTATAAGAATGAACCACTATTGTTGTTTTAGTTTCCTGGGAGCCCATAATGTTGAAGTCTCGTTGTTGATGTAGTGAGTGGAAATAAGTGAACTCATTTAAATATTAATCTGAATGAAAACAAACAATATGTTTTGTGCATAAATGATTCAAGAAGGCAGCTACTTTCCAATTTGTGAGGTTTCTCTAAACAAGAATACAATCAAAAGCCTCCAACCCAGCTCTAAATATCATGAGTGTGCTATTGCGTGTGTGTGTGTGGGGGGGAGAGGGGTGTGCTGCCTAGAAAATATCTATAAACTGGGCCCCCGAACACCCCTTGCAGAGAACTGTGTAGCATGTGCCCCTTTCTATTGATTGTTAAATCTGAGTCAGGGTTAACCCTGGGGGGGTGGTGAAACTGTGTATAAGGGTAAAATTTTGCCAGAGGATCCCCTACAGTGACATTCTTTAAACTTGTAGAATATGTCACTATGGGATATTTTGCTGACAGGGGATTTTGCTCTTGTGTCAGCACACCAATATAGACAACAACTGAAATCCAAAAGTCTGCATTTGCAAAGAATGGGCAGCAACTGTTGTTTTAGCTTCACAGGACCTCATAGACTTAAAATGTTATTGTTCCAGAGAGTTGAAATATGCAAAGTAATTTTAATGCTAACCAGAAAAAAGAACAAAATGTAGGCTATCTAAATGATACCAGAAGCTAGATCCATTCAAATAGTTGAAGTTTCAATAAATATACACACACAATGAAGAGCATTAAACCAAGCACCAGATACAACTCCATGTGTATGTACAAGGAGGGTGAGCTGTAGGAAATATCTGATATTTTTGCCCTACAAAAATCCACAAGAATAAAATGTAGGGAACAAGACTGAGGAGGTAAGCTGCAGCATTTTGCATCAGCTGAAAGTGTTTGGCCTGCCTCCAGCCCTGTGTGTGGAAAGTTGAGCACTGTTTCAAGTTTCAAATTAATTATTACAATAAGATGTATAAAATAACATTTTGTTACATCACCATACCATGCTAACAATAAATACAAATGCCATGTTACACTAACTCTACTCTTAAAAACAGAGGCCTAGATATTCAAACTGCACCAGGCTGTGATGTGAGCTTGGGTGCAGTGCAACTTGGCTGCGCAGTGGTGTGGACTGGGTGATATTCAATGGAGCTTCGCCATGGCACTGCATCATTGAATATCACACCCTGGCCACCCGCAGTGTGCATGGCGCAGTGGCACTGTGCCAGGGCAAGTGGCCAGAGTGGAGCAGGGGGATACACTAGCGCAAGTTCCATTGCACTATGCACAGCAACCATGATATCAAAAAGTGTACATGCAAATGGAGCCATAATTTATGCAAAGTGCAAATGGGGCCATTTGCATGTCATTATGGCCCCATTTGCATGCAGGTGCACCGATCCCTGGCGACTTGCACCTGGTGCCCTGCCAGGCAGCAGCCGTTGGGGACCAATGCCCCCTGCAGCCGGCAATGTGCTCCACAGCCTGATTGCGGGCTGCAGTAAAAAAAGAAAATCAGAAATCCATGGTGTTCCAGTGGACTGCTGCCCGCCCAATTGCGGGCTTCAGTATAAATAAAAAAATAGATTCCAATATCCCTGGTGGTCCAGTGGACCGCTGTGTGCCAGATTGCAGGCATTTGTAATAAAATAAATAAATATGTCCAATATCCCTGGTGGTTCAGTGGATCTGCAAGCCTGATCACAGGCTAAGTACATTAATACACCCCATCAATATCACTGGTGGTCCAGTGGACCTGCAAGCCCGATCATGGGCTAATTACATAAATACACCCCATCAATATCCTGATGGTCCGGTGGACCCCACCCCACCGCCCACAGAATCCCACCACCGCCCGACCCCGGTCAGTGAAGGTGGCAGCATCCCACCGCCTGCCGCCCGCCGCCTGCAGACCGACACAGTTGGTAGGGCTGTATGCCCATTGGTCCACAGCATGAGCCAATGGACATACAGCCCTACTGACTATGACAGTTGGTGGGCAGCGGGTGGCAGGCAGGTGGTGCTGCCCACTGCCACTGACTGGGGGTGGAGGAGCGGGCCAGTGGGATTCAGTGGGCAGGTGGAGTGGGTGGTCCACTGGACCACCAGGGTTATTGATGGGGTGTATTTATGTACTTAGCCCACAATCAGGTTTGCAGGTCCACTGGACCACCAGGGATATTGATGGGGTTTATTTATGTACTTAGCCCGTGATTGGGCTTGCAGGTCCACTGGACCACCAGGGATATTGACGGGGTTTATTTATGTACTTAGGCTGCGATCAGGCTTGCAGGTCCACTGGACCACAAGGGATATTGGACATATTTATTTCTTTTATTACAAATGCCCACGATTGGGCACACAGTGGTCCATTGGACCACCAGAGATATTGGACATCATTCTTTATTTTTTTAACAAATGCCCACAATCGGGCATGGGGGGTGCCGCCAGGTGCAGCTGGAGCTCTAGTGGCCACTCACAGGTGTCATCTTCCGTGTTGCACCCCGCAATGTGGCAGCTCACCTGTGGGTGGCCATCCTTTGTTCCTTTTTTTTTGGATCAACTTCGTGCTGGTGCAGGTAGGGGTTGCGCATGCATAGCTCTGCACATCCCGCGCTGAATATTGGGCTGTGCAGAGTATGCATGGGCACACCCACCCACCTGCTCCTGCATATATTACTGATGCACTCCAACACATCGGGATTTGTGCCACGCACTTTTCCCTTTTGCATATCACACCGGGGCACATCAGTGGGTTGCACATAGCGCAACACTGTTGCACCATGCACAACCCTTTTGAATATCTGGGCCAGAGTGTTCTAAGTTTAAAAATGTGTTTCAACTTATCTTTATTCTATTTATAAACAGTGCAAGGCCATAAATATCTTTAATTTTCTCCAGTCTTAATAGTTGTTTCATACAACTCTCTTTACATTTCAAATTACATACTTGTATTAGCGGCAATACCCATTTCATTCTCTCATTCAACAGTTCATCACATTCTAAAAATTTGTGTATTAAGCTAAAGGTTTCCACATTATTACATTTACATTCCGGTCTATTCCCAAACTGACCCCACCATTTTTTATATTGCAGCTGTCTTATTCCCAGACTTTCCAATCTTAGGTTACATAACATATGTCTATGCCATTTATTTTCACAGTAAACTAAATAATATTCAATTTCACCAGTAGGTTTTATACTAGAATATATTCCTTGTGTATCTATCTCATGGATCGTTGACAGGTCATTCTGTATTGCAGCATCACCACTGGACCACCACACCTGCCGTCACATCGGCAACCAGGGTTCAAGACTAAATCTTGATCACTGGGGGTAGAAGGAGGGGCTGGATGATTGAGTTTCCCAGTGTATGCTTGCTTCCTCTAGGGAGGGAGGGCAGTGATACTGTGGTGCAGTATTGGCACTTGGGTGATCACAGGTAGCAGTGCACTAGGAGAGACTTACTGTGTGAGGATTGCAGGTGGTGATGCACTTCATGCTTGTGTGTGAGCTTGCGTACCACCCTAAAGCTGGCATCCTAGGGAAGGAAATCAGAATGGAACATTTCCAGGCAGAGCAACAATGAAAGGTCTGACTCACTGCAGGTGCCACGCTGGAAACTGGGCCCTCCCTCCATGTACTGGATCCATTCTACAGCAAGTAAGAAGGGGCCTACTGACTCTGCCATGGGGGGGAAGCTGTGCGGGGAAAAATGGAGGTCAATGCTAATTCATTGGAATGTGGGATGATGGGGCTGGGGTCAACTAGGATAATAGGTTCTGTACCAAAGGACATATACAAATTATTAAACAATGCCTGGCCTGCCTGAGTATATTATACAACGAGAAATATTTGTATTTTGTATTGTTATTTTCTGTAGAACTTATTTTAGTAAATAAGTAAGTAAAATTTTATTTATAAAGCGCCCATTCCTGGCAGCTATAGGTGCTGTACAGAGACAAAAGTAATACAATAGAGACAAAAGTAATAAAATACAGCACTCTAAAAATAAACAGGAGTAACAGATAAAATGTAACACACAAACTATTTCACAATGAACTAGATAAAACTTAATATCACTGAGGCATGTTCAACAATTTTAATCTAAGCAAAATGCCTCCTTAAATAGGTGGGACTTTACACTAATTTTAAAGGCTCATAATGAGGGTGCCTCTCACAAGGACCTTGGAAGCAAGTTGTGCAGAGTCAGACCTGTGACAGAAAATGCATGCTCCCGAGATGATTTCAATTGGACCCTGCGAACTGTCAAGAGACCCTCCTCAGAGAAATAGAGAGGATGGGGAGCTGGTAGGAAGACAGTAGGTCTCACAGATAGCAAGACCCAAGGCTATCAGGTGAGGATAACACGCAGAGTTTTCACCTTTGCTGAGATAATCAACTGGGAATCACTAGAGTGTTAAGCCAGAGTTCTCCCCAACCCACTCAGCATCCTGACAGTGACCCAGCTATATTACCAATACCTCCATCTTATCTAGGTTGAGCTTTAGCCAGTTGGAGGACATTCAACCTTAGACCTCAGCCAGGCAACAATTAAATACAGAGACTGCATCCTGTTGTCCAGGTGCAAAAGGCACGTACAGCTAGGTATCATCTATGTAGCAGTGAAAATCCATTCTGTACCATCTAATAATGTCATCCCTCGGGCAGCACATATACTGTGAAAAGAATGGATGACAAGATCAAGCCCAACAGGATTCCACAAGACAGGGCATCAGGTGGGAGAAAAAATTTCCATCACCACTCCCTGCATCCTGCCTGTGAGAAAGGACCTGAACAGGTTGATGACTGTACTGGCCAGTCCATGACATTCCCATTTACCAGGTAGGGAAGCAGAGCCCTGAGGCTCATTTCCAGCTGCAACCTGAGGAGAGGGGGAAGGGGGTTGTTAAGGATGCATGCATATACACAAGCACAAGGCTACAATTGTGAGGAAATACATACAGTGCATATGATTTAATGCTTACAGTTATACAACAGAAGTACAAGACTCATAGCTGAGAGGAGAAACATACATGCAATTCAGTGTGGTATAAGTCACATTTAGCTAGAGTAAAATTCTGCCTCCTATGGTCACAAAGGTTTCAAGAGATTGCAAAATGCCATGGAGGATACTACACTTGCTGGTTTTGGGTAGGTTAGGTGAGGGGTGCTGCACAGATAAAGTGCTTGATATTGCAGATATATTATACCTTGGGACAGTATTTTTTCAGAGTGAGGTGAGCTTGGCTGGCCAAGGAAAAAGTCAGGGAAAATTGTAGCAGGACCTCACACCTGTGAAGCTGGCCTTAATTAACCTTTTGCCCACTAGAAATTACAGCGCAGTGGTTGTGCTGGGGGGTAGGTTGTTCCAAATTTTGGGTGGATGTTAGCTGAATGAGACTTACCCAATGTTCTGTTTGTATTTTGGGATTTGGAGTCATTGACCATCTTTGGGTAGGTCTGATTAGCTACTGAGGAGAGTAGGTTTGCCAGGTACCATGGAAGTTTGCTTGTCTAGAATTTTGCTCCCATGATAGCTGTGGGGCATCTGTTGTCTTGCCTCTGGTGGAGCTTACTTGAGGAGACAGCACACTGAGTTGTGGTGGGTTTGAGGGGGCAAGCCAAGATACATCTGCACAGGGTATTAAATAGGGTGAATAACTTGGTCAGGGTTCAGTTCCAAATAAACAACATCCCCCAATCCACCAGGGGGAGTATGGAGTGTTCCACCACTTATTTCTTGGTGCTGACCTACTGACAACTCTTCACCCTGCTCAGTGCACTAAGTTTTGTGTAGCATTTGGTAACTGTTTTATCAGTGTGCACTGAGTACGAACATATGAAGAAGCCAGCAGAAGAAGGCAATTTGGTCTATCAAGTCTGTTCATATTGCAGGGCCCACAGTTTGAGCTAATGCCCCTGCCTCCCCACTGCTCCCATTCTCCCTACCCATGATTCTTACCTTCCCCTGTGTCTATCCCAGCCCCTCTTAAAGCTGCCCACTGTATTCAATGAGATGGCCTCTTCCAGCAGCGCATTCCAAGTGTCCACCACCCTCTCTGTGAGTAGTCCAAGTACTGATCCAGGAGGAAGCCTAGGAATTTGTAGATTGATAGAGACAGAGTCCAGATGTTGTCCCTGGGTAGAGGAGATGTTCAATGTGGCATTGGTTGGACCTAGCCACAGTTTGGATCCAAACAGCATGGAGACAGTTTGTTTCTGCTTAAAGACCAGCCTATTGTCTTGGAATCAGTTCTGCACTGTGTAGAATTCCTGGTTTAGGGGTTCTTCAAAGGAGCTGCCATAAGACCAGATGGAAAAATGCTAGTATCATCTGTGAAAATATGAATGTTGCAGGAAGATACTGATGACGGGAGGTCATTTATAAAGATAGTTAAGAGCAGGGGTCCTAAAGCTGATCCCTCAGGGACTTTAAGGGTAATAGCCAGGGAGATGACACAGTGCTTCCAATTTTTACCTACTGTGACCTGTCTGACAGGTAGGAACTGAACTATGTAACTCAGCAAGACCCTTCTCTGTTAAAAGAGGTCAACAAGCTTAATTGGAAATAGATAGAAAAGAGGGAAATCAGCATATAGTCACAGTAAGAATTCTCAGACTGTACAGTGGAATGATACAAATACAATAAAGACCAGTAAAATGATATCTGAGAATTCAGCTGCCCTCCAGATACAGCTCCACAAATAGAGGAGGAGGCTGCAACAAATTCCAAGGAGCAGCAAGATTTTGGAAATGCACCTGAGCCAACAACAGGCACCAGCCAAGAAGATACTATTTCTGACTTTCCTCTGGTTTAGGCACAGCAATTAATTAATAACTTCAGTACCCTACAGTCTTCCACACACAAACTTCAGCATCTTCCTGATTCCTTAACAAGTCTAACTGTAACAATTTCTTGCATGTAGTCAAAATTGAAACAAGAAATCAAAAGAATAAATAAACTGGAACATTGGCAATTCCAGCTATAGGACACCATGGTTCCTACTGTATTCCAAGTAATGTTAAATTTCTCCAGAAACAGTATGATGCCCTTAAAATTAAGATTGATAATCAAAAGAATTGTTCTTGTAAAAAAAAAAAAAAACATGTATTTTTGGCTTACTATCAGAATGGGAGAAAGCTACTTCATTGAAAGACTTATAAACGGAACTCATTTCCACACATATTGGGAAAGACAAAGATTTACCTATGATAGACCATGTTCATTCGCTGATACCAAATTGTAGGGAGGGAGGAAATGGGGCCAGACCAGCTATTAAGAGGTTAGCATCTGATGGGAAAGACAGAGTGATGAAAGCTTCCTAGATAACTAATAATTTCAAATTTAAATAACTTATTTATTTAAAACATGATTTTTTTTAAATCTTATGGGATCAAAGGAGACAATTTGCCAGGGTGAAACAGGCTCCTTGGAAAGGCGGAGTTAAGGCATATGTTATTTACCCCTCCAGCATGAAGGTTCTTCCTAATAATCAAAATGCATTCTATGGTTGTGTATCAGAAGCTGTGCAGGATCTTAAAATTTGACTACCAGAATGTTTTATTTCATATAAACAGGTGTTAGTTTAACAAGTGATACAGGATGAAGGCTACTGGCCGGAGGTACTTAAAAATGAATCAATTAACATTAATTATAATAGCAGTGGGGGTGGGGCTAGCAGTGGCTGAGCAATTGTCTCCAAGTGCTACAAGGGTAATGCCAGACCTAGGTCTATGGCATATCGAGGTGGGGAGAGGTAAAAAGTGAGAGTTAAGGAGGATGTTCAGTGATTGGGTTACAGTGAACAAATTGGGGGATCAGCTTAGAGGATGTTCTTACAGTTAGAGTACAGTTTATGTATTTATTGAATTAGAGTTAGATTATTATCATTTATAATATGGTTTTGCCACTTAAGGGAGCAACCTGGGATGTGAATGGAGTGAATTCACCTGTTAAAAGATATAGAATCCTGTCCAGAACTAAAAAAATATGTTTAGATGTGGTGATGCTTCAATAATTTTCTTGAATCCAAGAAGGTTGACAGGTTAAACAAGATGGGTAGGAAAACTATCTCACTCTCAAAGTACAAACAAAAAAAGTGCACAGGTTGCTGTGCCATTCAACTAAGAATTTTAAAGGGAATAAGACTGATTCAATAACAGACCAATTAGGCAGAACTGGGTTGGTTACAATGGAGTTTTCCCATTAAGGGGCAGACCAGGTTGTGCTGGTGCACCCCTTCCCTCCTACATAGAATGGTTGTGCTCAGAAGGGAAGGGGCTAAGGGACAGAACAATGGGCAGGTAACAGGAAGAGAAGGGGTGAAGGGAGGTATATAAGGGACAGCACAAGGGGGCCTCAGCCACTTTTTGCTGGAGTGTTGATCTACATCAACTGCAGCACATTGGATTGGCAAATTCTTTAAGGTTTGTTCACCAGGAGAGAGAGGTAAGGAAGCAAGCAATTGATTTGCAGGATGAGATGTAAAGTGTTTTAAAAAAAAAGTGAAGGGAAGGGATAATATATACAGTATTAAGATTAAATATGTTACAGTATATAACTGAGCAAATATGGGGGCACTGAGTAGCGATGGGAGTCAGAGTGTGGATAAGAGAGCGACCTAGGACCACTTTGGGCAATGACGCTGCGTGTTTTTTTTTTGTGGTAAAGCCTTTGCTTGTTTTTGATGCTTTGTGGTTTTTTGTGGCCTGGTTTTGCTGGCTGGCAAGTGTAGGTAGGCCTGGAAGAGCCCCTGAGATGGGAGGGGGAGAGAGTGTGAACCGAGACTGCATGGTGTGATGCCACACACCACGTTGGGAGGGGTATAAAAACCTTTCCTTGGCCTCTCAGTTTTCTGTGGAAGTTTATTTCCCCTTTGGTGGCTGTCCGGTAAGAACAGTAGGCCTGGAAGAGGTCTTGAAGCTGGGGGGAGCGAGCACGGTCCGGGACCACATGGCATGACGTCACACACTGTGTGGGGGGTTGTAAAAACCCCTTTTCCTGTTTCTGGTGCTCTGGTGGCTGTTTTGTGGTCTTGTTGTTTGCCTGGAGTCTGAATTGGTAGGCCTGGAAGAGGTCCTGGCGCATGGACCACGTGGCATGACATTACACGCCATGTGGGGGGTTACTGGAAAGCACTTGCCTTGGTTTTTGGGATATTGTGGCTCTGGGTGGCCATTTGTGTTGCCCGTTAAGAATAGAAGGCCTGGAAGCTGGGGGGAGCGAGCGCGATCTGGGACCACGTGGCGTGATGTCACACGCCATTTGGGGGGTTGTAAAAATCCCTTTTTTCCTTGTTTTGGGCTCTGATGGCCATGTTGTGGCCATGTTGGTGGCCTGGGGATGAATGGTAAGGCCTGGAAGAGGCACCGTTGCATGGACCACGTGGCGTGACATCACACGCCATGTGAGGTTTATGGAAAGGCACTTTCCTGGGCTTGGTGCTAGCTAGAGCTAGTGGCATAGTAGGCTGGTCATCATGCTAAAAGTCCAGGGTTTGATCCTGAAGGATAACCTTTGGGGGGGCTTGGGGTTGTGTGAGGCCTGTTTTCTTTTACTTAAGTATGGATAGTAGGCCTGGGAAAAGGCCCAGAAACAAAGGAGAGAGTGCGACATGGGACCACATGGCGTGACATCACACGCCACGGGGGGATTCGGGTAATGCTATTTCTGAGTGCTCAGGCTGTTTTCATGGTTTTGGTGGCCTTTTTGAGGCATACTGGGGGGAGTGCAAGGGGCCTGGGAGAGGCCTGGGGCAAGAGGAGAGAGAGATTGTGACCCGGGACATTGTGGGTGATGTCACATGCCATGAGGTGGTCACATTGGAAGCAGTGCCCTCACTTTTTGGTGGGGCTGTTTGCTTTGTTTTTGGCCCTTCCTCCCTTTTTGGGATTGGGTGCTGTGAGAGAACAGAGGATGGCAGAGGCATGAATAAGGGGGTAGGTGACCAATTTTCAGACCACGTGGCATGACCACTTCCTATGGTGGGGATGCTGACTGCGGGGTGCCTTGGTCAGCCCAGGCAGGCTGGGAGGCCAAAAAATTACAGCAGTTCTCAGGTAGGAAGCTTATGGGGAGGCCACCACGGTGCAGCATTTCCAAGGGACAGCAGCAGGATGCTGCTAGGGGTGTGAGGCCAAAAAACAAAAGGGGAGTATAATAATAAATAATTGTAAAAAGGGGGAGGCACCGGAATAGATGTAACAGAGGGGAATGATGGGGGTAGAGACAGGGTCCAGCGGTGGGGTTCAAAAAAGTAAAAAGGGGAAGGCATTGGGGGAGCACACACCAGAAGGCCTAAGGGGGCTGATGAAGAGACAAAAAAAGGGGGGGAAGTGGCCCGCATAGTGTTGGGTTTCTCGCAATGGGCATGGCAGGGAGCAGCCAGAGGACCTGGTAACCTGACAAGCAGGATGGAGGCCTTTACTGTTGGCCCGGTTGGTTTATGTGGGCATGTGGTGTGACAGACAGAGGGAAGGTACATATATACAATTAACCTTATTTTTCTTTTCCTGTAGTTGTCTACACAGAGCAAGGAAAAGAAGGACTTGGCACTAAAGAAGAGCAGACCATCAAAGGAAGAGGCTTACAGGGCTATAATTGAACTGGCAGAAAAGACCAACAGAATGTGAGAACTGGTGGAGGGAGAGGAACCAGGGAGACCCGGAGAGAAGAGAAAAGTGGGCCTGGGAAAAGGTGGCAGGGGGAAATGACCAGCCAAAGGGCCACGTAGTCCAGTTAGGGTACCAGCGGTGGAAGTGGGGCCCACCAAAGCAGTTGATCCAGTACCCCTGCAGCCTATGGACCCATTGATGCCGGTACCCCCCCAATCAAGGTGGGATCTCCCTGGCTGAACCCGGACATGATTCCCAGAATGTGGCATTCCCTCTGCAAAACCTAGCAGCTCACCTTCCTCCTCAACCACAGGGAGAAACAAGGGGACCTTTGAAAGATTCCAGGCAGCACAGCCTGGACAAGGTAAGAGCTAACACATCTGGTGCAGTGGGTGACAGTATAAAAGAATACATAGGGCAAATTGTGGTGGCACTGGGGACAGGAGGTCTAGGGCAGATGAAATCGGCTCTGGCAGAGATTAAGATGGAGAAAGAGGTGCCAGAAAAGAAAGAAAGGGGAGCGGAGAGAGAAGGAGAAGGTACACGGGAGATAGGTGTGTCTGGGATGAGGATAGGTGAGCATGTGCCACTGGCCACAAAGGAAAAGATATGGAAAGCAGAATATGTGGATATATTCACTTTGGTGAGCCGGGAGGTGGCAGCCAAGCGTGAGGAAGCTGAGAGCATAGGTAAGAGTGAGATGGCAGCGGCTATAGTGCTTTTAGGAAAAAAAAAAGCATGACAGGTTCACAAAAGGGAAGACTTAGAATGGGTGGTTCCTAGGCTTTGCCACTTTCTCAGCCATCATCCTGGAAAAAAGGCTGAAGCTAGGCATCCCACTCATCACTTATTCATTGATAATACTGACAGCAAAAGCAAAGGGCGGGGTGAAGTGGTTATACTATGATGAATTTCTTTGGTAGAGAATGGCAACATTTGGAGAAGTGAGATGGGACAGCAAGCAGATAGATTTGTGGACAGATTACCTAATAGATCAGTCCACACCTGAAGGTGAGTGGGGCAAAAAGGGGTTCACGCCCCAGAGATGCTGCTGGGCTTACAACAGGGCCTTTTGCTCATGGCCTTAATGTCATTTCCGGCATGCTTGTTCCAAATGCGGGGAAGGGCACCCGGCAAACAAATGCAGAATGGCATGGGCCCAGGGGGCACAAGGGCATGGGGGTCAAGGATCAGGTCAACAGTTTTTTCGAGATGGCAGGGGGTTTAAAGGACAAACATGGAATGGGGAGGTTGAGGTAGGGGGACCGTGAATAGAGGGAGTCAGAGCCACTGAGAGAAGAAAAGTCAGGCAAAATGGGAGGGACTGGCTGGTGAAGAGTGGCTCGGGGTATGACAGGGAACAGTTTGGGATGGCCAGGACCCCCATCAACTTGAAGGCATGGACAGTTTGCCTGGACAGATATCCAGACACGAGCGTGTGGGATATGATTATAAGGGGTTTTAACACAGGGTTTTCACTGCAGTGTAGGGGACCCAGGCAAGCGAGGGAGGCACGCAACCTGGGGTCAGTAAAAGGAAAGGAAGAGATGCTAAGACAGAAGATAGAGAAAGAAAAGACAGCAGGTAGGGTAGATGGCCCATTTAACACCCCTTCCATTGCTGAACATGCAGATTTCACCATCGGGTTTGGTACCCAAGAAACAAGTGGGGGAGTACAGGGTGATCCACCACCTGACCTATCCAGAAGGGGAGTCGGTGAATGATTTCATCAGAGAAGAGCATAGTAAGGTGACATATGTGACACTAGAGGATGCAGTCCGGATAATCCAGGCCACAGAGGATGCATGGATGGCAAAAACGGACATTGAGTCCGCTTTCAGACTGCTTCCAGTTAGGAGAGAAGACTGGGATCTATTGGGTTTTAAAAATTGGGAACAGTATTATTTTGACAATACAATGCCAATGGGCTGTCCCATAGCATGTGCTACATTTGAGGCGTTCAGCACCTGCTTGCAGTGTATATTCCAGGAAAAAACTGGTTATAAGATGGTCATCCATTATCTGGATGATTTTCTTTTCATTGGCAGGGGAAAAAGAGAGACACAGAGGATTCTGGGTAAGTTTCAGGAATTGTGCCAAGAGCTAGGGGTCCCACTGGCACCAGAAAAAAAAAGAGGGGCCCAGCAGGCTTATGGAGTTTCTGGGGATTCAGATAGATGCTCCAAACGAAGTATTTAGACTACCAGACAAAAAAGTAAGTAAATTGAAGGAGCTAATCCAAGTACACACCAGCAGGAGACGGGTACAACTAAAGCTGGTGCAGCAGGTACTAGGTCACCTGAAATTTGCATGCAGGGTTATCGGACCAGGAAGAGCATTCACAAAGAGGTTAGCTAGGGCTACAGCAGGGGTTACCAGACCACATCACTGGGTGGACCTGATGCAAGGCATTAGGGAGGATTTTAAAATCTGGGTAGAATTCCTTCAGGAATACAATGGGTGCTCTTTCTGGCAAGAGGAGTGGATATACAACATAGACCTCGACCTCTACTCAGATGCCGCTGGGGGGCTAGGACTGGGGGGTTACCTGAGGGGTAGATGGTTCACAGAACCCTGGCCTGCCAGTTGGGTGAGGGATGGGAAAGTGAGAGATATAACACTATTAGATATCATGCCCATATGGGTGTGTACCTTGGTCTGGGGGGAGGAATTACGGGATCAGAAAGTGACAGAGCAGTGGTGGATGTTCTGAACAACACGGGAGCCAGGTCAAACACAGTCATGTAGGTATTACGACTTTTAGTTTTAAGGACTTTGCAGCTGAACATGTCATTCGGAGCACAACACATAGAAAGGGTACACAACACCCTGGCTGACAGCCTTTCCCATCTGCAGCTGGACCATTTTCAGAGGCTGACACCAGCAGTGGAAGAACAAAAAACACCCATACTAATGAACATCTGGGACATTGGCAAGAAGGAGCAGAACTGTTGTTTCACAGCTCATGGGCGCCTCGGACTCTGAGGGCCTATGATGGGACCTGGCGAGTGTTTCAAACATTCAGGGCAGAGCACCAGATGGAGGTAAGTAGGCCACTCACTGAGGAACAGTTGGGAATGTTCATCGTGGAGCAGTGGCAGAAAGGCACAGCCCACACCAGAATTGGAGTTTATTTGGCAGGGATTAGAGCTATCTGCAGTCTAAAAGGGTGGAAGGACCTGACAAAATCATTACTTATCAGAAGAATGATGCAAGGATGGAGCAGGTTGAAACAGGGCCTAGCAGATAATAGAAGACCTATAGGGGAGCAGTGGCTAATAAAGCCGAAGGATGTGGTCCCAGCAATATGCAGATCAAAGGCCGAGGCCCAACTATTTCACACAATTTACGTGGTTATGTTCGCAGGGGCCATGAGAGTGAGTGAGGTGGTAGGCCATGGGAGAGAAGACAAGGAAGGAGGGTTAGAATGGGAAGATATAAGCTGGGGGGTGACAGAGATATGGATCAAGATTAGGAGGTCAAAAATGGATCAAAAAGGGCAAGGTTGCATAGTGACACTGAAAGGGCAAGCAGAAGGTGCAATATGCCCGGTACAGGCTCTGTGGGCTTTCGCCGCAGAGCATGGGAACAGGACTGGGAAATTATTTGTACATGGTGATGGAAGAAGGGTCACCGGCTACCAAGTCACAGTATTACTTAAAAAGGGCATGCAGTTCATGGGGGAAGACCCAGCTAACTATTCATCCCATTCCTTGCGGATTGGTGCTGCCTCACAATGGGCAGCAGTGGGAGAGACGGTGAATGGGATAATTGAAAAGGGATGCTGGCGATCGGCCAGTTATAAGAGATACATTAGAGCACTGAAGTAAAAAAAAACAAAAAACTTGAAGGTGGTGCTCCTGGCATGAACTGCAGAGCTGGGGGGGGCAAGAACTGTTAAAGGCCTGGGAGGACAAAAATAGGGGGGAGAATATGGGGATGACACTAAGAGCATGTGTAAAATAATGAATTTTGCTTGAATCCTATAGATTAGAGGGAGGATCACAGAATTCTGGATCTGCAGCCATTCCTATATTTATTGGGCTTGGAAAAAAGCAGTGAAGAAGGCTGGGGGAAAGCAGCCGTACCAAGATGTGAAACAGTATAGGTTGGTCTGGCATGGCATACTGGGATGAGATGGGCACAGCTGCTTCCCACTTTGAAAGAACTCAAGGGACAGCAGCCCAGTCCAGATCTAATTATTATACATCTAGGGGGTAATGACCTTGCAGGCAGGCCATGGGTAGACACATACTTACAAATAAAAAGGGATCGAGGGGCAACACGACAGTGGTGGCCTCAGGTGTGCCTTGTCTGGTCAGATATGATACCAAGGAGGGTTTGGAGGCAGAAGCACAGTCACAGAGTGGTGGAGAGGGTCAGGAGAAAGATGAATAGGAGGGTTGGGACATTGGTAAGGCAGATGGGAGGACAGGTGATACTGAAGGGGTTAGAAGAATGGGTAGAAGACTTCTACAGGTCAGACGGTGTGCACCTGTCGGACCTAGCCATAGACATGTTCAATACAGAAACAATGGGCTTTATAGAAGCATGGAGGAAACATGCAAAAAATGGGAAACAAAAAAAAAAGAGGAAAGAAGGAAAGGGTAAAAAGGATCTTCCCTGAGGTAAGGGAGAATGGTACCCTAAGTATGGGGGAAGCCAGCCATCCAACACAAGCTGGAGACTGGCTAGTGGGGAAAAAGGGGAGGAAAGGGTGGAAGAAAAAGGAATAACACAAGAAGAGGAAGAAGATGAAGGAGAAAGCGGTCTCGGTTTTCACCGTTACCTAACAAAAAAGGAGAAGAAGAAGGCACCCAGGTTTTCACCTGGGGGAGGGATAATCAGAGATTGATATATGGATGGAAATAAACAACATTTTAAAAATATGATAATAAAGAAATGGAAATGGAATAAGGAAATATGAATATAAATAAATTAATTGCCAATCTGAGTGCAACAACAAACAATGGTCTCTGTCTTTTTGTGAGGGAAAAGGGGGGGAATCTGGGACAATGGAAATGGAAGGGCTACAGCACATATAATTGTTGGCCCAGTATATGCTTCCTTTGGAGGGGATGGCAATTTCCTGGCATGAAATTAGTAAAATACTGTGCAGATGGAACTACCATGCTATAATGCTAGTTGGGGATTTTAATTACACAATAAATGTTCAATAAACAAAACTTCCCAATCCTCTAAATGTATCAGAATAAGTCACAATTGCTTCACATTTTTTTAAACTGACAGAGTTTGTTGGATGTATGGAGATAGTTACATTAAAATAAGAATTATACTCATTATTCGGCCCAACATAAGATGCATTCTAGGCTTGACTATATTTTTATTTCTAGAGAATTATTAATAAACTATCATGGAATAGTCTTTAATATAGACCCTTTACTGGTCTCATATCATAATATTATCAGTTATAGTATAACAATGGATTCAATTAGTAAAAGAAGTATCCAGTTGGAAGTTTAATAATAATTTATTAGTAGAGGCACTATACAAAACTTTATTATGGATAATAAAGTTTTTCAAACAATGTTGTTAATCTCTGGGATGCAACTAAAACTACATTTAAGGGTATAGTTTTTTCTGAGGCATCTTGGAAAATTAAACAGAGGATACAAATGTCAAGGAAGGTTGAAGAACAACTCAAAACACTGCAAAAGGCAATGAAAAATGGGTACATAATCAAACAGGAACATACGTATCTTAAGACACTGATCAATTCTACAAAAATCTTACAGGTGAAACAAAGCTGGGCCAAAAGCAACCATAACTGGAAAATGAACAGTGAAGTAATAGGTAAACTATTGCCTAAAAGAATACAAGCCTCAGAAAACAAACAAACAAATATAAGTAATCAAAACTGTGGGTGGACAAGTTTTGACTGAACAAGATAAAATAGCAGAATTTTCTACATATTGTTCTTCTTTATATGATTCTGAATGTTGTCCTTTAAATTCAGTGATTTGCTATTATGAAAACTATTGTCAGGTCAAAATGTCTAACCAAGATAGGGAGAATGTAACTAAACCAATTACTGCTTTACAAATATTGGAAATTCTTCATAATATGAAAATGAACAAGAACATGTAAGGTTCCTAGTAAAAACTTTGTAGTAAACCTGATAGAGACCACAAAGCCTGAGACCTGTACACCTAAATCAACCAACCCCCTTGAGGTGGCCTCTCTAATTACTGAGACCGACCAAAATAGAGCAGAAAATATGCCTGTTGTTGTAGAAGCTGAGGTGCTAGTGGTTAAATCTACACTCTCCCAAAAAAAAGAGACCCACAGAAAGTCAGAGGTTGTTTCCGACTTTATTAAAAATCCCCTGCTGCCTCAGGGATTGATCCCTTTGTGGAAGAAAATGAGGCAAATATGGCATCATACTGTATATTAGGGTAATTTTGTCCTCTATTATTAATTCAGCAGACCAGACCTGGGTTTGAATCCCACAGCTTTCACTTGCATACTGTGTGACCCTAAGCAAGTCACTTAACCTCCTTGTGCTCCCAGGTCACTCCTGTAAAAAAGCTTTCAGCTTAGTGTGCTATACCTGGTTAAACAACTAAAAAAAAAAAAAAAAAAAGGTCCTCGAGTCAGAAGAGGGGCAGTCTAACCCTGTTGGTTCTCACCCCTACCAATTTATTACTACTGGTAAAGAAGTAGATTTTAAACTAGAGAACCTGTTTACTAAACCTTATGAAACTAATGAGACTCTTATGGACCTGATAATGTATCTTTTCAGAGCTGAATTAGAACTCCCATTGGCTGAATCTTCTGTTGCTTCTGTCCACAGGGATAAGACTAACCCCTATCATCATGTGTATGTATTGATCTCCAGTATGGATATTGCTAAAATTATGTGGGCTAAACAATTACTTCTAAATACTTAAGGACGTAACATTTCTTCCCCAGTGATGTGGTGTACAGTTTGGAAACACACTTATGGTAGGGCTAAACCCAGTAAACTACTTTCCCTTGAAATCTTCTCCTCTGCTGTAACACTTCTCAACTGGAATTTTGAGACAACCCAGCAATCAAATGTTTTGTCCATATTTGGGATTGATCCCTATGAGGGAGAAAATGAGGCAAATTTGGTATCATATATTAGGGTCATTTTGGCCTCTATTATTAAATGGGATATTTTCCCCTTGGACCTGGGCATTGTAGAAAGAGTTTATCTAAACTCTAGTGGGTCACAGATAGACTGCTGGATCTACTCTTCAGATCTGTTTTCCCTTCTGCTAGAAAACGGTCACAGATTTGATACTGTGGATAGCCACCTGGTTTCATTCTTTGAATTGGATCAGATGACTAATTCCCCAAAGAAGTTGGAAAAGTCAATATAGCTAACAAGTTTTGATAGTTCAACAGATAATTCTGTTTCTGTCCTAACCACCCCACCGCTAGTCAGGATGATGACTCTAATGTAATCATTTGGAATATCATTGGATTGGGGGCCAAGCTACCAGACCCACAATGGCTTGATTTTGTTTTGAGATTTGAGATTCTTATCTTTCAGGAAACTTGGGCTCTCCAATAGCCTTACATTAATGGCTACACATCTTATCACATCCCAGCCATCAAGGCAAGATCTTATGGTAGACCTAAGGCAGGTCTTAACACCCTAATTAAAATGATGGAGGGGTTGAGGGTTTTGGAAAATCTGGTTCCCACCTGGGAGTTTCTTCTTAAAGTTGTAAGGTGGGATTCCGCTGTTAAACTTCTAGTAAATGTTTATATTCCACCTTATTTCCACTCAAACTCAAGTTATGACATTTGATCTAAATTGATGACAAAAATTGACACCATGTCCTCCATGTTCCTATTTCATTTAGTTATTATAGCAAGGAACTTTAATTCTAGAATAAAGCAGTTTGAAGATCATTTTTATATGGGAAATTTAGTACCTAGAAAGCCCTCTGATAAAATACTGAATGACCCAGGAAAGCATTTCCAGTACTTCATTGCAAGTAATAATTTATTAATATTAAATGGACGGGGGAATGGTGACCAAGCAGGCACTTGTATTTTTTTCTTCCCCTTAGGGCAAAGTGTTATTGGCTTGTCTTGTGTTCACCTCACTCTTGTGATCAATTTTAAAACCTCACAATAACAATGAGACCTGAAAGTGATCACGCTGCTGTCTTTTTTTTTTTTTAATAACCAGGAGAGACATACTAAGTTGAAAGACTGTTTACAGGTGCAACCTGGGAGCACAAGGAAGTTAAGTGACTTGCTCAGGGTAACACAGTATGCAAGTGGGGGCTGTGGAATTCCAACCCAGTTCTCCAGGTTTGCAGCTCAGAGCTTTAAACCACTGCATTATCCTGCCTCCTCTGGGATATTCTCTTTCAGTTGAGGTAGGGGATACATCCTTATCTGTGGATAATCCAGCTGAAACCCTAGCTTCTTTGGCCTTATCTGGCAAAGCCAAACTAATTTTTAACAGCACAACCTGGGACAGTGTTGCCGATTTAATATATTCCCCATTCTTTTCAACTCTGTTTACACTTGCTGATGATAATGTTAACACTCAACATTTGAGTAACCAATTAGGGCTTTGTTACCAGCAAATCAATAAAAAATATATATTTTCCAAATAATAGTAAGCACTCCTTAAACACCTGGTTTGATGTGCAATGTAAAACAAAAAAAACAAAAGTTAGGGAAATTAGATTTGTAAGAAAGAACCCTTCCAAGGCCAATTTTGTTTACTTAAATAAAACTCACAAAACTTACAAAAAGCCTTTAGTGCAAAAGAAATGTGAATTCACTTTAAAACAATGGAATTGTATGTATCAGGCTATAAATTCCAATGATACCGAATCTTTTTGGACATTGGTTGCGAAGGGCTTAAAGCTATAGGGTGGGATATTCAAAAGGGTTGCGCCATGCGCAATAGGGTTGCTCTTGCGCAAGACCAAAAGTGCACCATTCTGCGATATTCAGTAGGAGGCAGTTGCGCCACTGAAAACATGCTGAGCAACAGCGCAATGCAAAATGAAGGCATGTGCAACCGATGGGGGTGGAGCCATGCATAAAGAACATACGAAATTCAAAACTTGCGCATTAGAGAAGCAGAACTGCTGAAATTGCACATTAGCGAAATGAGCCAAAATAAAAAGGCTCAAGGAAGCGGTGCAAGAACGCTACAAGGATGCCAAGTGGGGTAGAGAGAGAGAGAGAGAGAGAGACAGACAGACAGACAGACAGTGACAGGCTAGGGCAGGCAAGGCAAGCATTGTGGGCCATAGGCTGCAGAGGCCAGCGGGGGTGCCCGGTGCAGTGGAAGTAGCTGTCAGGACAGCGGGGGTAACACAGCAACACCAGCCGGGGGGGGGCAGAAGCCAGGGAGATGGACAGTGCCAGCTTCCACATGGAAGCTGTAATGAGGGGGGTGAGAATGCAAGCTGCAGGGGGATGAGGCCATGGAAGAGCCCGTCGGCGGTATGCCCCCAACAGGCAGTACTGTGCCCGCATCAGCTATGAGCTGTATACAGATGTAGAGATCGTGGGCCGGTACCGCCTGAACAGGGCAATACTGAGGCGGCTTTGTGAGCTGTGCAGTGATGTGACGCAGGCACCCTCACGACGGAGTCACGCTCTGTCAGTGGAGACCAAGGTGACAGCCTGCATGTGCCTGCTCACCACGGGCACCTTCCAGAGGCTGACAGGGGACACCACAGGCATCACACAGTCGGCCACGTCATGCATCCTCACCCAATTCCTCAGCGCACTGCTGCCACATGCTGCGGAGCACATCCATTTCCCCAGCACCACAGCAGAGTGTACAGCAAACATGCGGGAGTTCCACAGGGTAGCACGTATGCCTGGCATGCTAGGGCCATAGACTGCACCCATGTGGCCATTCGCACACCACCTGGCCCCGATGGGACCACGTATAGGAACCGAAAGGGCTACTCCAGTGTCAACTGCCAGGTGGTGTGTGATGCCACTGGGTGAATAATCAATGTCTGTGCCACACACCCTGGTGGAGCACATGATGCCTTCATATGGCATCAGTCCACACTGTGCCATCGATTTGAGAGTGGGGACATCCAAACAGGCCATCTAGTGGGTGAGTACGCATGTATGGAATGCAAACTTGGGGCAAGGGTGGGAATGCCACAGGTGCCATGGTAGTGGCACACAGGGATATGGGCAAAATGGACCTGAACATGACACTGATCTCCACTATCTCCACACAGGTGACAGCAGGTACCCACTCCGTCCCTGGCTGCTCACACCGTACCGGCGCCCCATGACCCCATCGCAGCAACGCTATAATGAGGCACATGCTGCCACATGCAACATCATAGAGTGGGTGTTTGGGATGCTCAAGGCACGCTTCCGATGCCTAGACACCTCCGGCGGTGCCCTACAGTACAGCTCCCCAAAGGCCTGTGGGATACTCCTGGCCTGTTGCATCCTGCACAACATGGCCAAGGACTATGGGATAGCCGCACAAGTTGAAGAGGGGGACAGCCATGGGGACGCCAGTGGCGCCGGTGCTGATGTTGATGAGCAGCCCCCCAAGGACGATGGGACCCCCGACTGATCCGGCAGACCCAGCTGCACTGGGACACCATCACAGAGGAGCACTATGCACAACACAGGTAAGTCAAGGGGACATATGCAACCAACACTGTCCATGCGCAAACCACAGGCACACAGGGTAACACACCATGGGTGCACGACGGCCAGGGGAGTGGAAGGGTCCAGGCATACAAACACACCATCAGGGAGGGGTGAGCACTCATATGGACACACACACCAGGCACAGAGTATACATGGGCAGATGCACAGCACAGCAGAACCGACATTGCTAACACACAGCACCACCGACCACCCCCACCACCTGTACTGTCCAAGTACGTGTGTCAGATGCTGGGCACCCTTGCACCTTGGTGTACAGTACAATGCAGGCATCATCATGCACACGCACCTGTGGGCAACAGTTGGGAGGGTGTGCAGGTGGTCTGTGTATAGGCGTGTTGAGCAGAGCACCCAGCAGTGCACTGCCCACCATGACACACATTGCACACAGGGCAGCACCAGACAGGGCCCACACTGGGAGACAGGTCAGTCATGTAGCACTGTCCCATGGCCAGCGGATGCGTGAGTGGCCCTGCCGTGACCCAACAGCACTGGCAGGCTGAGCAGGGGCCACATGGGGTGGCACTGTTGGACCAACAGGGGTCCCACTGCGCGAACGCGACCTTGCCCGCACAGGGGTCTGCAGCATGCCGAACACACCTGTACCAGGGGTGCTCGGGATGCCCACAGCAGAACCCGGTGTCGACAGGCCAGCTGTCACACAATGCCGGGAACAGGGAGTGGAGCATGAACTGTGTGGGGTGTGCGGTACAGGGTCACCTGACTGTGTGCCCAATGCATCCACGACAGAGACCACTGCCTGGGTCAGCCTGTCAATGGCGGCAGTCACATCCATCCGCATGTGGACCATCTCTGCATGGTCCAGAGCACACTCCCTGCTGTGCTGCTCCACAGCCACACACAGTGCCTCCACAGACATTGCAACCCACCTCTGCTGCTGTACTGATTCCCGCAGCAGGCGGGTGTGCTCGTCCAATGGGTACTCTGCCAGAACAGCAGCCTGTCCCCCAGGGTGTTGAAGGTCCTGATGCACAACACCCCTTGAGGGTGGGCGCGGTTCGCCAGGACCAGGAATGGGCATATCACAGGGTGGCGGGCATGTGCCATCACTGGACACTGTACCCCCATACCTGGTGGATGACTGCTGCTGCTGCCCCTCCAACCGCAGTGCCACAGAGTCCACTTGTTCCACCCCTGTGGCTGCAACAGTGCCAGACACCTGCACAGCCACTGGAGCTGCCCCACCAGTGCTGACAGGCACAGCCTGGGACTGTGCCGACATGCTGGAGCACAAGTTGGAACCAGCAAAGCCCAGGGGCATGTGATGGCCTGCTGTGTCTCCGTCATGGGACACACACATGTCACTGCCCCATTGCAGTCCTTGCATCATCAATGGTGCAGGTACGTGCTATAGCCACAATCACAGCGTGATGGCATGCTTGCATGCCAGACTGCTGAGACACAGGCTGTGCACCCCCCACACCCGAATCACCGACACCAGAGTTGACAGCCCTGCGTGCATGCTGGTGCAGTGCATGCTGGCTGGTGACAGAGGTGGATGGACCCTCCTCCATGTCCAGCAGGTCATCCTCACTGCCTGGTCCCACCACCACCGTCTCCTGGAGATGAACAGGATCTGCAACAGAAAGAGAGGACATGTGAGTGCATGTGACCAACCTTCCTCCCCCCCCCCCAACACCACCACCATGTCATACCGTGCAGTGATGGGCTTCCACCTGTCTGGAATCCACCTCCTGGTACGCCCTCAATAGCACTGCGCTGCATAGTTGCAGCCAGTCGGTCCTCAGCTGGGGTCAGCTCCACCACTGCTGGCTGGCCCCCTCCAGTGCCAGCGCGTGCCACCCTGAGGGTCGCCACCTTCTCCTTCACCCTCCTGCAGTCTGTCCCAATCTTTTTCTTGCATTCCTGCACAGAGCGCTGGTGGCTTCCATGCAGGTTCACTGCCCGGGCTACCCCCTCCCATGCAGCCGGACGGGTCTGAGGGGTGCCCCAGCTTCCACGCAGTAGTGCCTCATCCTCCAGGTAGGCCTGGAAGAGGGCCTCAGTCTCTGCCGTGGTGAAGTTGGGCCTCCTCCTTCGCCCACCATCCTCACCTCACCTTGTCTCTGCTCGGTCATGGTGATCTGTATGGGTGTAAGTGGACACCTGTCACTGTGCAGTCTACAGCATTATCCCATGCCCATTGTCCAGAACAACCACAGCATGCAACTCACCTCTCACCTGCAGTAACCGACTCTGTCCAGCACAGCCCACTGTTGCACTTTTATAGCGCAATGCATGCAAATTAGGAGAGGAGCAACTGTAATGAGATGCAAATCATGCCACTGCACCTTTGAATGGCTGATCAGATGATTTGCATGTGTCAGCTGAATATCGCACCATTGCACTCTTCGCAAGATGGTTGATCCGGCTGAGCCAATAGTGCAGATCTGTGACTGTGTGGTACACTGCATTGCGCATGCCCAGGTAGCTTACGCAGGCGTCTGCCACACTGATGACGTGCTGTGCGTGATCGGTAATTCAGGCCATGGCCACCATTGTGCCAGTGGTGCTACAGCACTGGGCACTATATGGCGCTGTGGTACTACTGTGCAATAGTCCACTGTGGCACTGGTATGCAGGTGGTCGGTCGCGCAGGATGCGTATACATCAGATGGCGCTGTACGTGGCCTTGCGTCATAGACCCCTGACCTGGTGTCTGACCTTTGCCCCCTGGCGCTGTTCGGCTGCCATGTGTACGGCCCTATTGCGCTGTCTGGTGACAGCGCTATGTGGACTGATTGCGCTGTTTGAACAGCGCAATTGGAACCTATGGTGGTCTATTGTGCAACATCTCCACGTGGGGTTGCCAGAGCAGGGCACCATATTGCCTGCTGTAAACTTGGTAGCATGGCATGCAGGAGGGCAGTGCAATGGAGCCCCGTGGAGGTGGCCAACTTGGTGGCCCTGGTGGAGCCCACTATGGGCACTGTATGGTGAGGTGCCCCTCACCATGGCTAGGACCCAGGTCTGGCAGCAAGTGGGCAGTGACCTGGTGGGGGTCACTGGGCAGCGCCGGTCTGCTGAGCAGTGCCGGCACAGATACAGTGACCTCCGCAGGAGGGAGCCTGAGCTGCATGAGTGGCTACGTTCACATGCCAGGAGGGGCATGGTGCCTTGGCCAGGTGGACGTACTGTCTATGCACCTGTATTCTCTGTAGGGGTGTGAGTGTGTTTTGGTGGATGTGCATAGGTGATGGCTCTGACATGGTTGGCTGTGTCAGTGTGTGCAGGTGTGAGATGCATGGGGCTGGCTGTGTGGGCAGGCACTCTCACTGGGGCAGGGGCAGTCAGCTTTGGAGTCACACTGATGTTTTCTCAACATATGTCTCCCACAGGCCGGGAAGTGAGGATGCAGGCACATGCTGAGGAGGGCCATGACAGGGCCCCGGTGCCAGTCGGTGGTGCAGCAGGAGGTGGGCCACAACAACAGCGGCAGCAGCAGCAGCAGCAGACACACCTTCTTGCGGAATGTGAGTATCATTACATCATGGATGCTATTGCATACTGGAGGGGGTGGGCATGACCACCAGCCATGCACAACACAGCCATGCACGACACAGGTGACATTCATCACTGTCCAGTGTCACTGCACGTCTGTGTGTGCATCACTGGTGGTCCATGCATGCACTGGGCACATGGCTGTGTAACTGGCATCGCACCACATTGCCACGTCACTTGACAGCCTTGTTTGTGCTGAGATGGACATGGGCAGTGTGTGTGTGCAGTGGTGCACATAGCTGGTGCCGCCTGTTTGTGATGGCCATGTGCATGGTCACTGTGGGTGGGTGCATGCCATCACAGGTGCGGGACATTGGGCTATATGGCTTGCAGGTTGGGTGGTGTTCAGGGTTGTGGTCAGTCACAGCCATTGACTTTGTTCCAATTTTTCTAGGCTTCAGTGTTCTCAGGAGGTACAGCGGGAACTGCATGGGCTGACACAAGTGTCCTTGGACAACCAGGCTATCCTCAGGGACATCCAGCGACATGGCCTGCGGAGGATGCATCGCCAGGCACAGCAACACCGGGTGGAGGAGGACCAGCCTGCTGGGCCTTAGGCCAGATTCCTCTTCCCACTTCACCCATCCCTCCCACCCTGCCTTCCCTCTCCAAGTTGTTCATCCCTACCCCTTGCCCACCCCTACCTTGTACCCCTACCCCCCCTTGTAAATAGTTATGGTGTTGATTGTTTTGTGATTTACATTTTTATAATACATTTGTATTTTGTTATGAATACTGTGTTAGTCTCTGATTTGCAGCTGGCTATGGTTGCTCAGTTGCAGTGGTGTGCATGCCATCTGGGGTGGTATGGTCCTGGGTATGTGTGTGTGTGTGTGTGTGTGTGTGTGTGTGCATGGGGAGGTATCTCCAGCATGGCAGTGACTTTCTGTTGGTCTTGCCGTCTGCTGCCACCCACTGCTGGGTGCACAGGGTGGGTCTGGCTTGTATGCTTCTCTGCTGCACTGGGTTGACGTGTGCCGGAGGGGATGCATGGTGTTTCCTGCAAAGCCAGTCACTGCACATGGGTGGTGTCTTGGGGTCACGGTGCAGGGTGTGCTGTGCGTATGGCGGCTGATGTGCACTGTGGTTGTCAACCCCCTGTGTGTGGCACTCTCAGCCTGCCAGTGGTTGTGCTGGGGCGTCATGGCTCTGCTGAGCTTTTTTGGCTTGTCCCCATGGACCAGTAGATCATACGTCCCACCCCCAGTGATGCTGTGCTTGGGGTGTGCAGGTGTCTTATTGGTTCTGCAGTGTGTTCCTGTGCCCATGTGTGGCATGGCTGGCAGTGGGCCCCAGCCTGCCTCCCTGGTTGTGCACTTCCATTGCTCTGCTGCGGGGGGGGGCGCTGTGCTTGCGCTATGGCACCTCTGGACTGCTCAGCTGGGCTGCCCTTGTTGCGTTATGGTGCAATCTTACTGCTCAGCTTCCCCTTCCTGGTTGCGCTATGGCGCAGTTAGTGCGATATTCAGACGTTGGCTGCTTGCGCAATTTGTTCTGCTCCATGTTTGAATATCGCGTCTGTTGCGCATATGCGCAATTGACTTGAGCTTGCTCCTGCTGTTGCGCACATTTTGAGCGCAGTTTGAATATCTGGCCCATATTCCCCTTACTTGTCTTTTTATATTCCTAAAGAGGCTTGGGTTTTATATTATAAAACCCTTTTTAATAGTAAATCCTCAGTTACACAAAGTGACTTTATCCCTGATTGGATAACTGCCACAAGTTTACCCTCCTGACAATTAGTTTGCATGACATGGAACAGAAACACAGAAACATAGACTTTGACAGCAGAAAAGGACCGCTTGGCCCATCTAGTCTGTCCATTTCCATACCTACAGGATAGGCCACAGATCCTAGTTAACCAACAGCCTATTTCTTCCTACCACCCCCCCACAAGAATTGCCTTATGTCTGTCCCATGCATTCTTGAATTCTCCCACAGTTTTAGACCCCACAACCTCCTCAGTAAGGCTGTTCCATGCATCCACTACCCTCTCTGTGAAATAATACTTCCTCACATTGCCCCTGAACCACCCTCCTTCTATCTTTAAATTGTGTCCCCTTCTACTTGCAAGTCTCTTTTTCTGAAAGATGCTACCCTCATGGACTTTGTTGATTCCACTGAGATACTTAAAAGTTTCTATCATGCCCTCCCCTCCCTTCTTTCCTCAAGGGTATACATATTAAGCTCCTTTAGTCTCTCCTCATACGGCTTTTCTTGCAGACCCTGCACCATTTTAGTTGCCCTCCTCTGGACTACCTCTATCCTGTCTATGTCCTTGCGGAGATGGGGTCTCCAGAACTGGACACAGTACTCAGATGGGTCTCACCAACTGTCTGTACAGAGGGATAACAACTTCCTGTTTTCTGCTGCTGATGCCTCTCCCTATACATCCCAGTATATCCCTAGCCCTCCCTACTGCCTTCTCACATTGCTTGTTAACCTTAGGTAATCTGATATGATTACCCCAGGTCCCTTTCCTTTTTTGTTGTTACTACCTCCCCATCCATTGTATTCTTCCCTGGGTTCTTGTTTCCCAGGTGCGTTATTTTGCACTTCTTTGCATTGAATCCCAGCTGCCATACTTCTGACCATTCCTCCAACCTTGCCAAGTCCCTTTTCATCCTTTCCACGCCTCCTTGCATATCAACTCTGTTGCAGATCTTTGTGTCACCTGCAAAAATGCATACTTTTCCTTCCAGTCCCTCTGCAATGTCACTGATGAAGACATTAAAAAGGACTGCACCCAATACTGAACCCTGCGGTACCACACTAGTAACCCCTCTTTCTTCAGAGTGGACTCCATTTACAATTACCTTCTGTGTCCTGTTGTGCAACCAATGTTTTACCCAGGCTACCACCCTGGGACCCACTCCCAGGCTGGTTAATTTGACTATTAATCTTTTGTGTGGGACTGTGTCAAATGCCTTGATAAAGTCTAGGTAGGTCATGTCCACAGCCCCTCCCTGGTCTACTACTTTGGTCATCCAGTCAAAGAAATCTATTAGATTCTTCTGACATGACCTTCCCACTGTGAATCCATGCTGCCTTGGGTCCTGTGTTCCACTGGCCTCTATGTACTCAACTATTCTTTCCTTCAGAAGTGACTCCATCACTTTCCCTACCACAGAGGTCAGACTGACAGGTCTGTAGTTTCCTGCCTCTGTCTTGGTCCCACTTTTGTGAAGGGGAATCACATCCACCTGCCTCCAGTCCTTGGGTACCACACCATCCTACCATGATTTATTAAAAAGAGTAGCCAGTGATTTCACTAGTTCCTCCCTTAATTCTTTTAGAATTCTGGGCTGAATTCCATCAGGACCATTGCTTTTCCACCTTCAGTTTTTAGGAGTTCTTTAGAACCCTTTCTTCTGTGAAAGGACTGGGATCGACCCCCTATCAAGAGTGCTTCTGTTAATTGGATTAGGCACTTCCTCCTCTTTTGTGAATACTGAGCAGAAATATTCATTCAGTATCCCTGCTTTTCACTGTCACCTCTGCCCACCACCGTTCATTCTATTCAGCCTCACTATCCTCCTTTGTCTTTCGCTCGCTGATGTACCTATAAAAGGTTTTATCCCTTTCTTAACTGAGTTGGCTATCTTTTCCTCAGTTTGGGCCTTTGCTATTCTGACTTCCTCCTGCTTCCTTCTGCCTTAACTGGTACAGCTCACTGTCCTGCTCCTTCTGTGTTTCCATATACTTCTGGAAACTATCTTTTTCTTCCTGATTTTCACAGCCACCTCTTTTGAGAACCATAGTGGCTTTTCTTTCATTTGATTTGTTTATTTGCTTCACAAAAGGCTTGTTGCCTCTGTGATGGCAGTTTGATGATTCCCCATTGTTGCTCCACACTCCTTCTAACCTGTTTGCTAGTGCTTTTCTGAGGCACTCTCCCATCTTGCGAAAGTCAGCCCTCCTAAAGTCCAGTACCCTCATTTTTGTATGGATTGACTCTGTAGCTGAGTTTAATGTGGACTACACTGTTTGATGGTCACTTGTCCCCAGATGGCAACCCACTTATAGATCTGAGATCCTCTCACTGCCCCCGTTTGAGAGTACGAGGTCTAAGATTGCTCCCTCATGATTGGGTTCCGAAATTAGCTGTCTGATGCCTGCCACCTGTAGGGCATCAAGAATGGCCCTGCTCTTGGATGTGGCTGCAGCAAATGTGCTCCAGTTAACATCTGGCATATTCAGGTCTCCCATCAACAGTATCTCCCCTTTCTCTGCCATTCTAAGAATGCCTTCTATCATATCCTTGCCCATTCCCTCCCTCTGACATGGGGGTCTGTACACAACACCTGTGCAGATTGTGGTGCCCTTTCCAGCCTCCAAGGTGACCCACAGTGCCTCCTCTCCTCCCTGTTTACTCTTTTGTTCAGTTGCCTTTATCCCCTTCCTTTACATAGAGAGCTACTCCTCCCCTTCTTCTCTCCTGCCTGTCTCTCCTGTAGGTTATGTACCCTGGTATGTTAACATCCCAGTCATGGTTATCTGTGTACCATGTTTCTGTGACTGCTACGATATCCAGGCATCCCTCTTCCATCAAGGCCACCAGCTCAGGGAGCTTGTTGCCCAGACTACGGACATTGGTACTCATTACCCTCCATTTCCTGATGGCCTTACTCTCTTTTGCCCCATCCCTGTACTTCTTGCCTTTCTCACTTTCTCCATTTACCCCAGCCCTTCTCCCTATCGACGCCTCTATGTTAGTGTTTGCCACACTTACTACCATGATGATTTGGGGGGGCTAGGATTTTCCTGCTCCTTTCCAGTGCCTCCCCCCTTGGCTAGTTTAAAAGCTTGCCAATGAAGCATTTCAACCTGTCACCTAGAATCCTGGTTCCCTTCCCGGACAGATGCAGCCCATCATGCCAGTATAGGCTTGCATCACTCCAGGTGGACTCCCAGTCCCCAAATGAAGCCAAATCCTGAGGCTCCACACAGTTTTTCAGCCACTGATTGAATCCCATGGTGCGGAACACCCTAGCCTCTCCTATGCCATAGATGGGCAGCACCTCCGGGAAGGTTACCGTGCGTGCTACTTGACTAAGGCCCTTCCCCAATTCCACAATCTCTTCCTGCACTTCTCTAATCCCTTTCTTAGCCAGGTCATTTGTCCCTAGATGGACAATGACATCCAGCTCCCTCCCCTGTGCAGCTGCTCTGGCAATCCTGAGGATTCACTCCCTGTCCCCCCAACAGGCTATATTTCACCTTACTAATAATAAGGTGCCGGGACCAGATACTATTCCTGGTGAAATTTATAAAGCCCATATGAATTATTTGGTTACTTTTCTTACAAATTTCTTCAGTACATTTCTGAAAGAAAGTTTTTGTACCACCATCATGGACTAAATATATAATTGTATCCATACATAAAAAGGGCCTATATCAACTTCCTTCTAACTATTGACTGATTAGCCTGATAGACATCAACAGTAACATTTTTACTAGAAGTTTACTTGGTAAACTGCAAAATTGGGTAGAAACGGTGATGCATTTTCAAGCAGGTTTTCATCATGGCTTTTTGACTACTGATAATATTAATAATCTCAAGCATCTTTTGGAAAAATATAGATTGCATAGGGAAATTAAACTTTATGCTCTTTTTATTGACTTTTCTACTGTATTTGATTTGGTGGTCAGAGAAAAACTCTGGGATATTCTCATGAAAAAAGGAATCCCTTTAAATCTACTAAGCTGTTACATACAAATACCTCTACCACCATAAGATATGACAATAAGGGTATCCTTTTAAAATATTTTAATACATCATTGGTAGTGAAATGAGGATGCCTTCTAGCCCCATTATTTTTTAGCATTTATATTGATTCCTTACTTTATTTCGATGCTTTCTTACCGTTGAACTCTCCTTGTATTAAGCAGCATAACATTCATACATTAGCTTACACTGATGATTTGCTTCTTCTTTCACTCTCCACTGCTGGACTTCAGCAATAAATAAATAGTTTAATGCCCAAATGTGACTAATTAGTGCTACAAATTAACCCTAAAAGGCAAAAATCATGGTCCTTGGTTCACTAAATTCACATTCACCATCATTCAAGTTTTATTTGGATAAGGACCCAGTTGAGGTTGTACCTTCTTATACATACTAAGAAATTAAATTCACCTCTTGGTCAATGGTCTTCTCACTGGAAATAACAGATATCTAAAGCTAGATTAGCTGCTAAAGCTTTACAATGTTTTAATTTTAAATATGGAGGGCAGACAGTAATGCCTGCTTTAATAGCTGGTGAAGCTAAGATAAATCCTATTTTATTACATGGGGCTGAAGTCTGGAGAACTAAACATACTGCTTCCTTAGAACTTCCTTTATCTTCTTTCTATAAGTCTTTGCTACATGTACCTTCATCAACAGCCAATTTAGTAGTTAGGGCTGAGTTGGGCAGACTTCCTCTAGCTACTCCAGTTGAAATTAGGCAATGCTCCAACTGGCTTAAAGTCACCAACAACCAGTCAAACCCAATTCCTAAGACTTGTCTCCAAGAAAAAAATAAGCTGGCTAGGGCAAGGCTTTTCATCCCCTTGCTTAAAATGCCTTGGAACTATACTTTCAAAGGCATCTTTAACTCATCTTTGGAAAGATTCCCATAAAGGGATCTCAATTTCCCACTGTTCAAGGGTTTACCTAAAGGAAAACTTTTTGCAGATGCACAAATCAAACACATGGAGCAAGTAAGGGTTCAGAGACAAGCCCAATGGTTCGGCTTAAACAAAAGTGGCTCTACTTTGGAAGATTATCTTATTTTACCTTTGGCCCCTAACTCTAGGAAAATGTTTACCTGGGCTAGACTAGGCATTTTTTCTTCTAAATATGCCTACTTTAATAAACAGCTCCATGGTGGCCTACTTCAGGACCAATGTAGGTGTGATCGGCGTTTTCAGGAAACCCTCTATCATACCATAATTCAGTGTCCCTTATATAACAATGCACATTATCAAACAATAAAAACATTTTTAATAAAATATGCTAATATGGATTACAATCCTCTGTCTATTTTATTTTACCCCTTGACACTGAGTTAGTTTCCAAATTTCTTGCACTGGTAATGAGGTCTAAAAGGAAGTGTTCTCTTGCACTACAAGCTCTGTGATGTTAGGTATATTAAAACCTTGTCTACTATATGATGAATAATGTTTCACAAGATATTCTGCATTTTGCACTTTATGTATCCAGCACTTTATGCTTGTACTGTTCTCTTCTTTTAATATGTAACATTTTTAGCACTGTTTTAATGTCCATCATTTTTTATGTTATGAATGATCAATAAACTATGATTGATTGATTGTCATAATATGACAAATGGCAAATGCATGGGTCTAGATGGGTATACGTTAGAATTTTCTCTTGCCTTTTAATCATTTCTAGGGTCACTACTCAAAATATTATATAATCAAATATAGATCATGCATAAACTTCCAGATTCATTCTATCAAGCATACATTTCACTTATATCAAAAATGTGAAAAAGATCTGAATAAAGTACAAAATTACAGACTGGTGGCTATACTCAATGTTGATTACAACATTTATATACCAAGATTTTAAATAACAGATTACTACCAATATTGGGCAAAATCATATATACAGGTTCATTCAATCAGGACTTCACATGATTCAATTTATTACTGAATATCTTATAGACTCAAAGACACCAGCATTTTTTCTCTCTTTAGATGCCAATAAGGTAAGGTATTCAACATATTGGAATGAAAATATCTGTTTGGGGCTATGAAACTTTTCAACTTCCCAGATGTTTTCATGAATTATGTAAAAGATATTTATAGCAGACCAGTGGCCCAAATAAAGGTCAACTAATACTTTTTCAGATTCTTTGGTGCTTAAACAAGGGGACAGACAGGGATACCCCCATCCTCTTCTTTGTTTATCATTGGTCTGCAATTTTTGCACTGTGACATTAGAGTGAACAGTACAAAAAAAAGGCATTAGGATGGCCTCACAGGAGATAAACATTAGTGCATATGCAGATGATCTGCTGCTTTGGTTGCAAAATTCAGAGACAAGTATGGAAGAATTGTAATTAATAATTAACAGATTTCCAAAAATAGCAGGGTATAAAGTTAATGAAATAAAATCAGAAATGATTACTTTTAATCTGGCACAACCAAAGAATCTGAAAAAAAATCATGAATTTCACTATATATGAGAAGGGTATGAATTATTTGGGGATTACTGCCACTGAAAGATTTCTATATTTTTTAAACATAACAAGCTATGTATTTCCATAAAGAATAGATTATTGGGGTGGAGTAAGATTCCATTATCACCATAGGCAAAATTCAAATTATCAAAATGTTGGCAGTTCCCTTTCTATCTTATAGACTACATTCTATAATTACACAAATTCTTTCTAACTGGATCAGAAAATGTTATAATGTATGGGTAGCCCTTATTACCCACTGAAAGTCAGCTTTTGTGATGTCAGAACCTTATAAACCCCTCTCATATATGTCATAGTAGTGAGTTTACAAAACAGAATGCCACTGTTATTCAGTATTTTACACACCAAGAACATGATTGTTAATCTCAATACAGTATTCAAATAGCATTCCCATTGTCACAGTTTACTGTTATTGAGTCTCGCAAACTCTCCATGTCTGACAGAGATTTTAATTCTGACGCTATTTCAGCCCACTATCATTCAGTCCATGTATCCTAATAAATTGTTTTCCTACACAATCATGTGGCCGTAGTGGTAAGGCTAAATTTCTTGTGTTCGGGGGAAGGGTGTAACTTCTGGTGTCGAGTCCCATACACTATAAATGGCAATGTCTGATGTACAGGTGATAACCACAGTGTAATGATCTCTTGTGTTTGCTAGGACAATGATAAACCTCTTGAGCTATGCTCTCAAGGTTTACTGATGCCCTAGCAACCACTCAAGGTGATTACACCATGGTTATCACCTGCACATCAGGCATTATCCTCTATCTTTTGAACATTCATCTGGAATAATAAATCACAGAGGATTTCATGGCAAAGACTTTGTATGCCTAAAGAGCTGGGAGGCTTGGCCTGCCTGATGTAGAAGTTCGTTATACAGTATATATGGCTAAGCTAACAATTAGGTGGTGAATGGTGAAGAAGATAATATTAGTTTAGAGAATGAAAACAATCTAAAAGGAGTTATTTACAGAGGTAATAGATATTAGAAAAAATTTGTTTACAGCAAAAAATTAAATAGTGTCATAATTAAAAATCTTTCCCGTATAATCGATAAATTTACCAACAAAACCAAGTGGGCAATTAATGCATCACTACTGAATGATATTTGGCAGAACCCCAATTTCAGGCTGAATGGGAAGATGATATTTAAGAAATCTGGGGTAGAAAAAGAAGTCAGGAAATGGCAAGGCTTCTATGAAAATGGTGTCAGGTTAAATTAGAAGAAATTTAGAGGCATGTATAATTTACATAATCATCAGAGTTTTTATTTCAATAAATTAAGCAGTTTGTTTATAAATGAATTTTATTTATTATATCTCAGAATTACAATACCTTTGAGTCAGAGACTCATTTACAAAAGCTCCATGTCAGAGTGTATAGGTTACTGATTAAGAAAGACAATAAGACACATATAGTACAATAAAACCAAATAGTGCTCAGAACAATAATTGAAAAAAATGTCTGTGGAGATATAGCCAGACAAACACAGTACAGTACAGAGTGGTACAATAGCTACAATAACATCAGTAGTAATAATGAAATTCAAAATACAATACAGAGTGAAATACTAGATATCAGGGCTAATACAGAGTGTGGCACAATGGTTGGAGAGAACAATATAAGGGGAGTAAAATGCCCAGCAGTAAATTCAACCATCTAATGCACAGAAAATAACAGTCTAAGTAGACATAGTCATCAGAGGTGATTCTCTTGCAGAAACATGGGGGTTGGAAAGGCAGGCAAGGTTAGGTGCAGTCACATGAGCTACTTGAAAGTAGGTGCTGCCATAGTTTAGCTTTGTAGGGCTCTAACTTTAGTTAAGCAGAGACTTCAGCAGGCTGGCTACTTAGCCAAACTGGAGCCCTTTACATAAATACCTGCTGGCATTGAGATGTCCTACAGAATGAGATATAGAAGGAGACTTTGGAGGAACTCCTTGTGTTCCTGGGAGTGGTTGCAGGTGTGAGGAGTGATTTTGAGGAAGGTGGAGTGAGGCCGAGGGTAATCTTCCTTGCTAGTAAGCAGGACTGGTAAGTGATCCTGCCCTTAAGCATTAGCTAGTCAGTACGTGAGTAGAGGTCACAAGTATATGTGAGTCTATGGGCTCCGGTTACTAGATGACATGCTTTCTTGAGAGCAATCTTTATTCTGTTGAGGACATTATCCTTGGCAGAGCCATAGTTAACTATTCCATAATCAATGATAGAGTGGATGAAACTAGTTACTGCCAGTCAGAGGGCGTTGGGTGTCATGCAGTGCCTATGCCTATAAAGCAACCAAATTCTTATGTTCACCATCTTACAGACCAGGTTTATGTGCTCATGAAATGATATGGACCTGTCGAGGGTAACTCCAAGGTATTTGAAGCTGCTGACTTCATCTAGCGACTGGCAGTAATTATTGAATATGCTGAGGTGCACCCCATTGTGCTTGTTTTGGGTGCTAGCAAATACCACGTGTTCCGATAACCCCAGTAGAGGGATGCATTTCTTATATTTTTCTTTATCCTACTGAAATCTGTTGCACAACAGTATATTTCTATACTATAGTTTACCATTTTCTGCCCCTGGTTTATGTTGGCCACCTAAGTCAGTCTTTTCTATCTCTCACTAAACTTTTTCCCCACTACTTTTATTTAAAATTTCTATATTTCCATCCCTCACCAATAACTCCCCAAAATAATGCACCAGGCTAAGGCCAGCTGGCAAGAATGAAATAAGGTGCATTTATGGCATTAATGCCAAATATATGAAGTGACTTTAATGAGATAGAAGGTGCTGGTTAAATAAAGTGCAATAATGTCAAGTGCATTTTAAGAAGTAATGTGCACAAAGTGCATTTTCTGCCTTTTAATGATGTTAAAGTGCTGCAGTGCTTAAGTTAATGCCTATGCCATTCTATGTATATATGGTGCAGGAGCACTGAATTTAAGGTGCCAGAGAAATAAATGAAAAATAAATGCTTGAAATGCCAGTTAAATAAAAAGAGATGTCCACCTGAATAGGTGGAATATGAATGTAATGGAGCGGCATTATGTCTCTATTGTTTGTATTATTTTGCTGTTGCTCCATGTTAAATAGCTGCCAAAGAAATCCTGCATCAAAGCAGGAACTGTTTGAACCTAGCAGCAAATTTTTACTTTTGCTGACGCTCAATATCTGTGTAAATAATTACTGATGCCCCTATATTATTAGGACTCCCAGCTGCTGGTTTTGTATCAAATATGTTGTATAATTGTGCCAGCTAGCCGTGGAGGAGTCCATGGCATGTGTGCAGCCAGACCAGGCTGCTAGAGAGGCAGGCTTCCATGGAGTGGCAAACTTTCACTTTCAGCTGCTCTGCTTCCCTGAATGAATAGATCACTCTGAAAAGTGAGCACTTGAAAATAAAAAGGAACTATCCTGCCCCTGGACATAAAAGCTACAGCCCAGAAAAAAAAAAAGAAATAAAAAGGGGCTTACCAAAGCTAAGCAGAACCCCAAAGCAGAGTGGCTAGGTAATGATTGTCTAGCAGTCTGCCACTCTGCTACAACATAGAAAAGAAATGATTTAAAGGGACAGGAACATCCCTATGTATGTGAAAATGCTAAACAGTTGAAGTAGCCCTCAGAATAAGGACAGGGCTGCAAGATAAACTAAATACAATAAATACATTAAACAAATTAAAGAATAAAGAGGTGCTGCAAGTCTCTAAAGGAGCTCCATTATGTACAAAGCCCTGAGATATAAATTAAAGGGCTATTGTCCATATACTATAACAATACAGCACATGTATAAATGAAATACATGTTTGCACTGTTTGCGTATATAGAAAATAAGGTACTGACCTGTTAGCAAGACCTCAGGAAGGGGATTTCCTATAGAGGGACTTCCCATAAGTAAAACCTCATTGTGTAATAGAGGAGGAGTTTCCATATTTAGGGACCTTTCTAGAAAGAATTAGATGTTATGGGAAGGACTTTCTCATAAGTGGAAGGGCTATATAAGCCCTCCTCACACACCAAGAGTCAGATTAACTGCATAGCCAGTTCCACTTACCTGAAGGAAGGTAAGCAGAAGGACCTGTACCAGAACAGGAATTTATCTCTAACAGCAGGAAAGCTGATGAATTGTTCTGAGATAGCGATGTAAGTCAAAATAGTCTTGAGCTATTGTTTATTTTCTTGTTCTGTTTGAACTGTGTTAGTCCTATTTATTTTTTCTACTTTTGTATAAAATAAAACACACTGCAGGTGTGTTGTACCCTATTACGGTGTCAAGTGTTATTTTTATACCGACATACCTGTGACATATGGTGTCAGAAGAGGGATACTGGAAGTCTTAGCCACAGGTTGGATTCCAGTAGGTGTCAGACCTGATACCAAAGTAACCCATGGCGTGGTGGTATGTTTTTTTTTATTATGATGACCCCTGTACTACCCATTCTGACCAGAGCTCAGGCTGAGCTGACAGGTGCGCTGTTGCTCCCAGGCCTTGAGTTTGAGAGGAAACCCAGGGCCAAGCCAGGCATCAGTCAACAGACTCCTCTGGGTTAGAAGATGGTGGAGAGAAAGAAGCAGGACTGGAGGAGGTGAGAGTCGAGTAACCACCAGAACACATGAACAAGCTATTGAAGTGGCTTGTAAGGCAACAAATCGAGATGGAGGAGCTTTGGGAGAAGGACAGCCAAGAGTGAGAGAGGGAAAGAAGATGGCAAGATGAGCATTGGGCAGACTCACTGAGGACCCTGCAGATCATTGGGACCAGTAAGTCCAGTGAAGGCATGCATACCCTCCCTAAATACATCAAATTGACCAAGATGTCAGCTAAAGATGACATGGAGGCATACCTAACCACCTTTGAAAGAGTAGCGGAGGTGCGTGGGTGGCTTCCAGAGTAGTGGGTGGTCAAGTTGGCCCCTATTTAATGGGTCAAGCACAACTGGCCTATAGCCACATGGACCATTGAAGCATTGAGAAGCATGACCTTGTCAAAAAGGTGATTTTTAAGCACTTCAATATTAATATCAAGACTTATCTGCAGAGTTTTTGCTCCCTGAGACACCAAGAGATGATACTTCCCGAGAAACATATACACATCTGAATGAACATTGCAACAAATGGCTGCAACCAGAGGGGAAGACACTTTTGGCTATAATTGAGGCTCTAGTCATGGAACAGCTCCTTCTGATTATACCTGCAGAGGTCCAGATCTGGGTGATGGTACACCATATGGAAATGGCAGAAGTTGCAATCAACTTGTCAGAGGATTTACTGGTGGCCAGGCAACCAATAAGGAAGGGATACCGGACAATGGACTCAACCATCACCCCCACCCAGCACCTGGTAAGACCAACTTCTTTATCCCATCATGTCCCTCATGTCCCTCTGGGAGAAATGCAGGTAGACAAGAAGGCAGAGGGGGTAGGCCATATAATCCAGACATTATCTGTATATAGTGTAATAGTAAAGGCCATATTGAACGGTTCTGTTACAAGAAAAAGAGTGAGGCTACCCAACTGGCCCTGTTTAATTCGGGTAATTTTGCAACAACAGTCTCCATCAGAGAGAAGAAAATTATGGGCTTAATTGACACTGACAGTCAACAGACATTAGTACACCCAGGCATACTAGTAAGGCCCAATTTTCTGATGTCTACACTGGTGTCATCTGTGTGCATGGGGACATTCACTGGTATCCTCACTGGTATCCCTCCACCAAGGTGAGTTTAAACACCTACAGTATGGTCAGGAAGCAGAAATGGTGGTTGGAATAGTACCAAAGGTGCCAGTCCCTGTGGTTATTAGGCAAAACATTTCCCATTTTACAGCACTGTTGATCCCTAAAAATGTGACAGCCATTACCACCAGGTCGCTGAACATGGCAAAAACCCTTAGAGATAAATTTCCTCTTGAGGGGGATGTATTTGATACATCAAGTGCCAACAGGAGATCGAAGTGGGAAATGAAGAAAGCACAGATTTGGAGAGATAAACATGGACTGCCTAATGAAATTGTAGATAAACTGTTTGCTAAATGTGATATTGCCCAGGAACAATGTAAGGATGACACATTAGCTGTTTTCTTTCAACAGATGGACCAGGAGAAACCACTAGGGCCCCCTATGTTTAAATGTAACAACCAAATACTGTACTGGATATATAACAACCCTTGTACAGGTGAAACTGTTGAACAGCTAGTAGTCCCTAAACCATTTAGGAAACCACATTTTGTATTTAGGTGATGACTTACCATTGGCAGGACATGCAGGAAGGGATAAAATCCAGGCCATGCTGTTACAATAATTTTACTGGCCCAGTATACATGAGCAAGTGGCAGAATACTGCAGAGCCTGTCCAGAGTGTCTGAAGGAGGCCCAGGTAACCCAAATGGATGTAGTATCCCTAGTACCCTTGCCCATAGTTAGCATGCCCTTCAAAAGGATGGCAATGGACATTGCTGGCCCCTTACAGAAAATTGCCCGAGGATACAAATACATATTAGTCATCTGTGACTATGCAACAAAATACCCTGAGGCCATACCATTGTGTGCATATACTACTCGCAAATAGCAAAGGAGCTAGTTAAGGTTTTCAGCTGTCTTGGGATACATAAGGAGGTATTTACCGACCAAGGCAGTCATTTTCAGGATACATTACTTTAAGAATTGTACTATTTGTTGGGGGTAGTGACAATAAGAACAATGCCCTACTACCTACAAACAGATGAATTGGTTGAGAGTTTCAACCAAACACTGAAACATATGTTAAAGAAATTTGTACATTATGATGGAAAGGATTGGCATAGGTACCTCCCCCTCTTATTGTTTTCTTACAGAGAGGTCCCACAACCAGCGACAGGGCACTCTCCTTTTTCACTACTGTACAGAAGGAAAACTTGAGGACCAATACATGTGGCAGTGTCAGTGGCTCAGCAGGTAGCACACTCACCTCTGAGGCTGGGAGATCAGTAGGCTGTGGGTTCTATCCCCACACCAGGTACTTGGGTTAATATCCCAATACTGACACTGCAGTGCAGCATGAGGGAGGTGCTGCACTCCTGAGGTGCTGTCTTTTGGATGAGACATTAAACCAAGGTCCCATCTGCCTATTCTGGTGGTAATTCAGGTGGATGTTAAAGATCCCATGGCACATCTCAAAAAGAGCAGGGGAATTTCCCCAGTGCAATGGCCAGATTTCCTCCATTCATGAAAAATACCACCATCAGCTTAATCTGGTTCAAGGTCAGTTTGCATTCATCTGTATTTACCTCCCCTGGGTCATGCCTCAAAATAGGCAGGATTTGTCTAGTGCACTTACCTGGTCAACAAAAACTAAATAAATAAAAAAAAATGTAGTAAAGGAGTTTTTTTGGAAGAGGGAACCAGTGTGAGACAAGCCAGCATCAGTGATTATATGATTCAGCTTTGCAAAAAATTGATAGAGTACACAAAAAGGGCACACCAAAATAGTACTGTGTATCAGAAGACGCAAAATACCTACTATGATCAGAATTGTAAGCCCAAAGAGTTGCAGGCAGGAGAGAAAGTGCTGTTGTTACTCCCTACCACTCAGAAAAAACTACTAATGAGGTGGTCAGGGCCATACACAATCATCAGACAAACAGGACCAGTAATATTTGAAGTGGAGACACCAGATTAATACCCAGGGAGAAACATTTACCATGCCAATCTTTTAAAGAAATGGGTAGAGAAAAAGGAAGCTACAGGGACTATGTGCATACTCCCAGTGAGGGACATGTCTGAGTTGGAGATAGCTTATCAAAGATTAGAGGGAAAGGACAGCATCTCTAACATAAAAATCAATCCCAAGCTAGACGCACAGGAGAAAGAAGGCATACACCAGCTGTTAAAAACCTTTTCACCCATGTTTACAAGTGTCGTGGGAAAGGCAGTTGGTGTACAACATTATATTAGAACTGATTCCAGACCCACCAGGCAGAAACCCTATAAGCTTCCAGAAAAAGTCAGAGAAGGGGTGAAACAGGAGATAGAGAAGTTGAAGAAACTTGGCATAATTAAACCATCCACTAGTGCTTGGTCATCTCCCATAGTGGTGGTCCCTAAAAAGAAGGGTGGCATCAGACTGTGCCTGGACTTCAGGAAGGTCAACAATGTATCACGCTTTGATGGCTACCCCATGCCAAGGGTAGATGATATCATAGACAACATGGGAAATGCTAGATACTTTAGCACACTGGATCTAACTAAGGGACACTGGCAGATTTCCTTCTCCCCTGAGTCTGGGGAGAAAACAGAATTCAGCACACCACTTGGATTATACCAGTTCACTGCCATGCCTTTTTGACTACACAGAGCCCCTGCAACATTCCAGAGACTTATGGATCAGATCCTGATCCTGCACATTGCCTACTGTGCCACCTATCTGGATAACATTGTCATCTATATTCCAGATTGGCTGACACACATCATACAGTTGACCACAATGTTGCATTCCATCCAGAAACTGGACTCACTATAAAAACAATGAAATGTGCACTGGCTATGTCAAAAAATGGATACCTTGGATTTCTTTTGTGTAATGGGTGTGTGCAGCCAGAAATAGAGAAAGTAGAGGCAGTATCTAACAATTCATTGCCAAAGACAAAAAATCATGTCCGGTCATTCCTAGGCCTAGCTGGATATTATAGCCACTTATACTGTAGCTAATTTTGCTTCTATAGCCACACCATTAACAGAACTGACAAAGAAAATGTTTAGTAACCTACTAAAATGGAGTCCTGACTGTGATGAGGTCTTTAGAGCTATAAAGGCAGCCTTGAGTGTCTCACCCATATTGAAGTGCCCTGATTTTAGTCTCCATTTAGAAGCACACAGACGCTTCTGAGACAGGGATAGGAGCAGTCCTGAGTCAGACCATTCAAGGAGAGGAACACCCTATCATTTATATCAGCAGGAAATGGCATGATAGAGAGCAAAGGTTTTCCACAATCAAAAAAGATTGCTTTGCCATCTAGGCCCAGATATTCAGAAATGCACCAAAGGCCAGCGCAAGTCCGGTGCAGCACAAATCTGATGCGCCATGGCACAACAGGAGCCATATTCAGAGGTTGCACTGGCCACACTGCACCAGCGCAACCTGGCTGAATATGGCACAGCTGCACCATGGTGCAACCAGGCTTGTGTTATTTCCCAAACACAGTTGTGCCATGGTGCAAACACAATTGCGCCATGGTGCAGAAAGAGATGCTGCAGGGCAACTGTATGAGCAGAGCAGCAGAGCAACAAAGGGAGGCTCGACACAGACAAAAGACCCAGAGACAGAGCCAGGGAAGCAAAATGACAGGCCACATGAGGCCACCACCAGCAGGGCACAGCTGAGCATACACAGGCACCTAGACAGCACCCCCGGAATACAACAGTGGCACAGATAGTAGGCAACAGGAGGTGCCAATGGCCAAGACAGGGCCTCCAAGGAAGCCCCCCCCCACAGCCTGCAGGCTCTGCCCCCCACACCCAGACCACAGCAGACCACACCAGGACCACACAGCCAAGCACAAACACACACCACACAGGCACACTGGTGGCCCACACAGTAGGCACGAAATGCGCTGGGAGGTACGTAGCATGGCAACCACATAGGACAGGCTGCACAATGCCAAGCAGGGGCCGCAACATAGTGTGCAGCCAGAACCTGATCAAAGACCATGTCCATGTGCGTTCACCATGCACACACTTACCACATACCCCAGACAGCCACTCCATGGGCACCCCAAGGCACAGCCTCCAACTGAGGGGAGGGACACTACCATAGTGAGACACACCACAGCACACAGCAGTGAACCACAGAAGCACAACATGCACCCCAACACAAGCACACCACACAGACATGCACTGGGCCATTGCAGCATGGCTCCTCACACAACCTTCAAAGCAGACACTGACTCAGGCAGGTAAATCAAAAAATATATAATGCAAAACCAAACTATGTACAACAACAAGGGGGTGGCAAAGGGTAGGAAAGAGAGGGAAGGAAACAGGGAACAGGAACTGTGCAGTGGGATGGGGGACTGTAGGGGGAGGTACAGCAGGGGAAACAGGGGATTGCTGGGCCTATCTACCAGTGGCCACAGCCTGCTGCTCATTGGTGCCCTCACCACCTCCGGTCCTCCATCAGCAGGTGGTGAGCATGCAGGACAGCCTCCATCATGGTTGACTTAATGAGAATAAGGTGCCAGAGCAGCCTGCAGTAGATGAGCCTCCAACTTGTGTGCGCTGGACACCTGAGACAAGGGACAGTACATGTGATCAGTGCAATGTCCCAAGGAACCATGCCCACCCACAGTGCACAATGGGAAGTGGGAAAACACCCCCCCAGAGGACCTGTATTGGCCACCTGCAGGGGGGTGGACCAATGCCTGCCAGCAACGTGGCACACCATGGCAATGCACAGAGGTGGTCCCTGCTGCACAATGGCCACCTGACTGCACAATGACAGTCACATGGCACACTGCACTGGCAGCACCACAACAATGTCCGTGGCAGATGGGTGCACACCCACCCCTCCAACAGCTGGTAGATGTGTCCAATGGATGTGCCACAGTGGCAAACAGCACGCACAGTGTGACACACACAGCTACCATGGCACATGGCGTAGGCAGCCATTCCCGCACCCACGCAACACCACCCCCATGAAATGTGTGAAGGACCATGACAGTGCCTACCTGCTCTCCGTAGCCCCACTGGTGTCAGAGCTGCTCCAGTGCCACCTCCATGGCCCTCTACAGCCTGCTGTCCTGCTGCTGCTACCACCACTGCCTGTGCCCTCCGGCAATTCTCAGGCCCTGGAAATGGAACATAGACAGGTACACATCAGTAAACATCCACAGCAGCTGCATACCACCCCCACCCCTGTGCACAGGGTGATCCCCTGCCCAACACATCCCACACAGCTTGATTGCAATGTAAGCGGTGGCTGGAAATGGAAATGCCACCCCACGATGTGCATGATGGAAGTGCACCACCCTGCAGAGCATGCCAGGCAGCCTAGCCAACACCATAATACAGCACCAGGGCACACACGCAATATGGGCCTACTTACCTGGCTGTGGCTCAGACCCACACCAGACATGCACCTCAAGCCTCCTCAGGTGCTTTGGGTCCCTCTGCACTAGGTCACCATAATGGTGGTGGCACTGTTCCCACATCCTGGTCACCCCGGTCCTCTGCTGCAGTGTGGCAGCAATCCACTGCCACATCGTGACCTTGGACTGCTGCAGGGTCACCTGACCAAAAAGTTGGTAGGAGTGGGGCTGGACACAGGTGACCAGGTTGACCAGTGTGACCTGTGTCCAGTTCTACACTCTCAGTACTTGTCACTGCACCATGCTGTGAAAGAAAGCTGGTTACCAAAATGGTGGCAGTAAGTGTACATGGCCACAACATGCACCAGTTGCACATTGCGAGGGAGCATGCACTGTGTCCACCCATCATGCAGTCTCAGAGATGTGTGGCATGGACGTGGCTAGGTGGGGTCACCAGGTGAGTGGAGTGACCCACCGGTCAGTGGCCACAGCAGGGCTTGCCCACCTCCACACAGTGTGCATGTGCATGACAGCAGGCCTGGCGCATCATGTGCTATGCCCCCCAATGCTCTGTCAGTGTACAGTGCACAATTGACACCATGATACCATTCAGTGTATGCACACTCTGGGCCTGGGCACTGCGCATGCATGCACATTGTGCCACAACTTGCCACGGAGCAATCTCATTGCACACAGAGCACAATCATGATATTCAGACATCACATGCAAATGAGCTCATCAGCCAATGCGTGGTGCACTGGGTGGATTAGTATGTCAATACCGTTGCGTTAAACCACATTGCATATGTTGAGCTATATAAGTGCAATGGAACAGCTGAGGCCATGATCCAGTATTGCATCCTTTCAGGGTAAGTTGCACATGCCACTGCAGCTCACTGGGAGCAGCCAGCACAGCATGGTAGGATGGAACAGGGTGATGCTGCCAGTTACACACTGTGCTGTCCATGTCCACAGGAAGTAACATGTTAGATGGTGAGAAGTGTGGGCCTGCTCACAAGCGCAGGCTCAATTTTACAAAGGCGGAGAAAGGGGTCCTGTTTAATGCCTACTATGACAGGGAGCCCCTTTTGAGTAGTGCCATGGGCACACCACAGGCCAGGGCTGAGGCCTTGGAGGAGGTGGTGGCATACATCAACCAGCATGGCAGCCACCAGCGGTCAACACAGGTGTACCAGAAGAAGATGGGCACGGACAAGAGGCACATCAAGGAGAAGGTGTGTGCCGTCTGTGCATTCTGGAATGCCACCAGAGGGAGGCCTGCAGATGCACCACTGCTCACGGAGCAGGAGGAGTTGGTGGCAGCCACCATGTGCTGCAGTATGGTGGAAGGTGTGCATTACGGTGGATTCCAGATGGGTGGCAGCTCATCACTGCATAGTACGTATGGCAGCCATGCACAGCTGGGAGTGTGGAGGGTGCGTATATGGCCATGCTGGCACGCATGCATCCAGCTTGCATATCATGTACATCTTTGCACACCCACATGCATTCCATGCTGCATGATACATGCAGTTTCAGTGGGGGGAGGGCATATGTGGGCAATGCATCACTAGCACACCTCTCTTTCACTTGCAGCACCATTATGCCTCCATGCAGATGATGGGGTGGCTGCGGTAGCTGCAGCTGTGGATGTTGGACCAGCCCCAGAGGACCAGCTTTCCAGCTCCAGTGGCATCTGGGGGCCCGACAGGCTGCAGTTCACCACCAGTGCGCAGGTGGATGTCCTGGACCTGGGGTTGGATGAGGCCTTGGATGTGTTCCTGCAGGATGCCAGCCTTGGTGTCCTCTGCACAGAGACACAGATTGGGCAGGGTCCAACACTGATGACAATGTTATGCTCATCCTGGGCAGCATGGCCACCATTGTGGGTGAGACACCCCTGCTGGCCACTGACACAGGCAGCACACCCAGTGCTCTGCCAACGGCAGAACAGCTGTCCACCACCACTGCCAGTGCAGCGATGTGCACTGCCCTGCCCATGCCCTGCAGTGGAGGTGGTGTGGCTGTGTAGGTGCTGGGTGGCAGGCAGCAGCCTGACAGGCAACAGCAGCAGGCTGCAGGTGCCACCGGGCAGCTGCACATAGGGTCCACTGCCAGTGCACCTGTCGTGCCCAATCACCTTGCAGACCCCACTGTGCAGCATCCATCAGAGAGGGGGGGCTGTACAGTGTGGCCAGTCACCACATGGGGATCAGTGTCCTGCCTGGGAGCCCCAGGATGCTGACCCACTGGCTAAGCACACCCGTTTGCTGCAGGCGTCTGTTCAGTAACAGGTGCTACTCACCACTGGAGTGCAAGGATTGTGCATGGAGATGAACCAGTTAGCCAAGCAGCAGGAGAAGGGCACTGCACAGATCCTGGCTGGGATGCAGTGCATGCAGGAGGCCACGACTGCATCCCTGGATCATATTGCCACTGTGATCTCAGATGGATTTGTGCTGCTGGCTGCCACAGGGCATGGCTAGGCACAGATGACCCTCCACAGTACGCTGTCCACCCTGCGAACATAGTGTTGGGTGACCCCAGTGCATTTGATGCTGGACTTTGATGTTGGCATCCCAGGCACACCGGGGGGCTGGCCTGTTTGGGCACCTTGACACCCCTGCATGGACACTGTCATGGCCCCACAGTTCAACCCCTAGGGGGCTGTTACACACTCCCATGGCTGATGCACAGCCTGTGGCTGCCGAATGGCCCAGGTGCAGCTGCTCCCATGGCCATGGTGGCCATAGTTTTGTGCAGCGGAACTGAGGTGTGGGCCACCCCGCCTGCTGTCTTCAGCTGCTGCCCAGTGCACACATGGGTGGTGTGTGTGTGCCTACCACTGTTGTGGTCCCTGTGTGTCACACCACATGCTGCCTGTGTGCATGCTTACCCTTCCACTGGGCCTTGTGGTGTGGGCATGATGACTGCAGTCTTGAACCAGTTGAGCCTCTACAGTGGTGCGATGTATCTGATCCACTCCACATACCCACATCTGTGTGTGTGGGTGCATATGTATGTGTGTGTGTGTGTGTGTGTGTGTGTGTGTGTGGGGGGGATATGAGAGGTGCTGTGTGTGGTTGTGTGTTGTTGTATTTCCCTGTCTCCCCTACCCCTGCTTTATGCCTCTGTGGGTGCATGCCCAGTGCCATGCAAGGCCCTGCATGTGCGCTGTACCTGTTTGTGTGGCCCATGCATTTGTATTGCACCACCTACCTGTGTGCACCATAGTGCTCCTGTGCAATGGTGTCCCGGTGTTGTCTCACCTACTGTTGTAGCTGGGGATCCCTCCACCGAGGGGGGGGCAGTCCACCTCCCTGCGGCCCATTGCCTCCATTGTCCCCACTACTGTTGCCCTCATCAGCCTCAACAGCTATCCCATGGTCAAAGGCCATGTTGTGCAGTATGCAGCAGGCCAGGAATAAGCCACAGGCTTTCAAGGGGCTGTACCGTAGGGCACCACCTGACCGGTCTAGGCAATGGAACCATATTTTTAGCATGCCAAAGATTTGCTCAATGATGTTGCACATGATGGCGTGTTCCTCATTGTAGCGTTCCCCTGCTGGGGATGATGGGCACCGGTAGGGGGTGAGCAGCCAGGGCTGCAGTGGATAGGCACTGTCCCCTGTGTGGATAATGACACGGTTAGCCATCTGCTATTCTATGCTGCTCCCCTTCCCTGTCCGTGGTACCCAAGCCAACATGTACACCCTGCCCTCCTCATCCCTAGGTATGCTCTGCCTATTGCCCCTTTCTCATGCCACACTCACCCACTAGGTAGCCCGTGGTGATGTCCTCATGTTCAAACCTGTGGCACAGTGCAGAGCTGTGCCAGATGAACACATCGTGTGCACTCCCAGGGTGTGTGGTGCAAATAATGGTTATGTTCCCCATGGCATCACACACCACCTGCAGTTGACACTCGGGCTCCCCTTCTTGTTGATGTACACCACACCCTCAGGGCCAGGTGGCATGCAGATGCCCACCTGGTTGCAGTCAATGGCCCCCATCATACCAGGCATACATGCTACCCTGTGGAAGTCCTGCATGGTTGCTGTTCGCTCTGTCTATGTTCTGGGGAAACAGATGTATTCCGATGCATGTGGCAGCAGAGCATTGAGTAACTGTGTGATTAGGCGGGACATGGCCAACTGGGTTATGCCTGTGGTGTCCCCTGTTGGTCTCTGGAAGGTGCCCATGGTGAGCAGGCACATGACGGCTGTCACTTTCGTCTCCACAGACATGGCATGGCTCAGTCTGGTGGGTGCCTCCATCTCCTCACCTCACACCTCACAGAACTGCCTCAGAATGACCCTGTTCAGTCAGTACTGGCCCAAAATCACCATGTCACTGTAATGCTCGAAGGTGATGCGGGCGTGGTACCACCTGTGTCAGGCATACCACTGATGGGAACTTCCATGGCCGCGTTACTGTTCCTCTTGCCCCCTCACACCCCTCATTATGGCCTCCATCATGAAGGGTGCACTATCCATGGCCCTTGCTGTCCAATATCCCCCTGGGCTGTTGGCTGCTGCTGACTGTGTTCCACCCTTGTGCACTGCCTGGCAGTGTGTCTGTCTGTCTGTCTCACTCTCTTTGCTCCTGTCTCCCTCTTCAATGCCATCTCTGTCCCTCTCCCTCTGTGTCTGACTTGGTCTGTCTGTCTGTCTCTCTCTCTCTCTCTGTCTTTCTTTCCTTCTCCTTCTATCTCTCTCTCCCTCCCTCCTCCCTCTCCTCTCTCTCTCTTTCTCTCACTCCTCTCACCTGGCACAAGTGCTGTGTGCTTGCACCCTGTATATAAAGGAACAAGTCTACTCAGTGCATCTTTGATTTGCTCTGCACTTGCACCATGGTTTCACTGTTGAATATCCCACTGTGCTAGATATTCATGGGAGCGCCCCCTGCACTTGTGCCTGCATTCATTATAGTTGTGCACTGGTGCAATGAGATTTGCACTGCACACTGACTCCTGCTGAATATGGTTCCTTGGCACAAGTCTACACTGAGTTGCACCATGTATAACTGCTTTGAATATCCAGGCCTTAGTGGGCAATTCAAATGTTGCACTTTTATTTGTGGGTTGAGGAGTTTACTGTCCTTACAGATCACAATCCACTAGTGTGGATAAAGTAAATGAAAGATCAAAATGCTCACATCATGCTGTGGTTCCTGACATTGCAACCATATTGTTTTGTGGTAAAACATAGGTCAGGAAGTCAAATAAAACACTCTAATTTTTTCTAATGACATGGGTCAGATATACAGTAGTGAAGAAGAATGAAACCTGAGTATGTTTGTGTATATGAAATTGTTATAATGATGTACTTGGATGGTTAATAGTGCAATGTGTTTTAAAACCCCAGGGTAATGAAGTAATTACAGTGCGTACAGTAAAGATAGTACTGTAATTTGTTTATTGTTTAAAGGGACCCTGGGTGGAGCTTCTAAAGCATGGGTGGATGAAAATTCCAACCCCAAACCCCAATCAGTGTGGAATGTATATACATTCTGGGGGCTTGTTGCTAAACCAGTTGTTGTAAGAGCTACTGCTTTATTCTTAAAGAGGGAGGAGTGTGGAAGAACTGCATTCTGCCAGTCCAATAACCCGGTGGAGGGATGCCTTTCCTATCTTCTTCTTTTCCCTACTAAAATCTGTTGCACAACAGTATCTTTCTATACTATTCTTTAGCTTTTTCACTCCTGGCATAGGTTGGCAACCTACATCAGTATTTTCTATCTCTCACTAAACCTTTTCCCTACAACTTTTATTTCTAATTTCCATATTTTGATCCCTCACCAAGAACTCCCCAAAATAATGCACCTGACTAAGGCCAGTTGGCAAGAATGAAATAAGGTGCATATATGGCATTAAATGCCAAACATATGAAGTGCCTTTAAAGAGATATAAGGCGCTGGTTGAATAAAGTGCAGTAATGTCAAGTGTATTTTAAGATGTAAAATACATAAAGTGCATTGTGTGCCTTTTAATGAGTTTAAAGTGTTGCATTGTTTAATTAAGTTAATGCCTATGCCATCCTATGTATATGTGGGGCCAGATGCATAAATGAATAGATAAATATTTTTTCTACTTTTGTATAAAACCAAACACACGGCAGGTGTGTTGTATCCTATTACTATGTTAAGTGTTATTTTTATACCCATGTGCCTGTGACACCATGACACTGGTCTTTTTATAGTTAGATTGTGATCTGAGAACCAGGATTCAACTTCTGTAAAGACTCTATGATTACAAATTATGGGAAAAAGCTATGAACAATAGACAGATAAAAAGTGACTTGCAAAACAATCTTAATAACCAGCCAGAAAAAAAAACAAAAAACACTTTTTGCATGGTTAACTGAACTATTACATAAACCATTTGTTATAGTCTACAATATAATATTCCAGAAATGGGAAAAAATAACTGAAGTGTCCATTTACAGAGCAACAGTGGCTAATGGCTTCTGTTTCAATAACAAAATACAAACTTTTCAGGAATAGAGCTATTCAGTATTAGACTTTGAACAGACTCTCTTTTCCCCTTAAAGGTTATACAAAATAAATCCATCTTTACTGAATGCATATTGGCATTGTGGGTGTCCTATGGCTGATATAGCTCAACTTTTCGGGATTGTTTGTTATGTACCAGTTGGTGGTCTCAGACCTTTGTGATTATAGATCAAATAGGATATGGTTTTTGACAGTGGAATGACCCCAAAATAACACTTTTGGAGATGTGTAATGATTTTAATTACAACCAAAGCATAGATTAATTTTGTAAGCTAGCATTATGCCAGTCAAAAGACCAATTCTTAAATATTGGAAACATCCTACAGATTTGTTACCTTTTCCAAGAATGTATCAGAAATACAAACAGATCACTTCTCAATGCAGCTTAGTATCTACCAGGCGTATTTTAAATCAAGAATGGAAATGAGAAAGGAAAAGTGTGGTCCACTGGAAACTGAACTTTAGAACCCTTGTATGCCATTCAAATACTCTAACCATTAAGCTATAGGTTTGCATAGTTAGCAGGCCTGAGTCTTTCCTTAAATCCACACAAATTCCTCTCTCAAGTGTCGCACAATACTGCAGCATAGGAACATATCAGAAATACAAAAAGACCTCATCTTAGTGCAGCTCAGCCTCTGCCTGGAATATTTTAAATCAAGTATGAAAATGAGAAAGGAAAAGTGTGGCCCACTGGGAACTGAACCTCAGACCACCGATATGCTGTTCCAATGCTCTAACCATTAAGCCATAGGCTCACATAGTTAGCAGGCCTGAGGCTGAGGAATTTGTGTGGGTTTAAGGAAAGACTCAGGCCTGCTAACTATATGAACCCATAGCTTAATGGTTAGAGCACTGGAACAGCATACCAGGGGTCTGAGGTTCAATTCCCAGTGGGCCACTATTTTTCCTTTCTCATTTCCATCCTTGATTTAAAATATGCCTGGCACAGGCTGAGCTGCGATGGGAAGTAGTCTGATATACTCCTATGTTGCAGTATTGTGCAACACTTGAAAGAGGAAGGTATGTGGATTTAAGGAAAGAATCAGGCCTGCTAACTATGTGAGCACTGAAACAGCATACCAGGGGTCTGAGATTCAATTCCAAGTGGGCCAAACATTTCCTTTCTCATGTCTATCCTTGATTTCCAAGAATGGAATGGAAACAATTATTTTTGAGCACCTTATACAATTATAATTTTGGAGGGTCTATGAACTACTGAGAAAGAACTTCAGTAAAAAGATTGGGAATTGGGAAAGTGGATATTTTACTTAATAAGGTTGAAATACCCTTTACCTTTGTAATACAGGAGGTATTGATCATATTTAAAGGTGACTTATTATATATTTACAGTGCTACCTAATATTTCTGATTATCTCTGACTGTTAAGAAGTTGTGTAACTCAGCTGAAGAAGTTCAAAACATTGTAATTGCAACTTTGGATTGATTATTACAATGCTGAATAAAATATTATTAGCAAAAAAAAAAAGCTAGGAGCTGAACTAGGCAAGCAAAGTGGAATAGATACCACAGGCTGCAAGCTTGTTCAGAAGGAAGCTGTGGTCCATGGTGTTAAAGCCTTGCCTAATTCTTTGAAGATGGCCCTTATGCCCAGTCCCCTGTCCATGTAAATCAAATCAAATCAAATCAGACTTTATTTTTAAAAAAGCACCTTTCCAGCAGTCAAAGCACCTGTATGTAAAATCAACAAAATACATCAAATAATGAATTAAAATATAAAAACATCAGCATAATAAAATGCACACAACCAGCAGATCCTAACAAGATGACAGTCCAACCAAAATTAATCTTACTCTGGAAAAACTAGGCCAAAGAGTAAGTTTGCAGTTCTATTTTATACTTTGGATGGTCAAGCACTCCCTTATCTGATAAGGTAGAGAATTCCACAAGGTAGGGACCACAAATGCAAATGAAAGGGCCTCAGATGTCTGAAGTCACATCCTGGGAATCTCTAGCAATCCCTCATTGGCGGATCAGAGAGGTCAGACAGGGCAGTAGGGAGAAATGAGATCTTGAAGGTAACTTGGTCCCTGATCATGTAGGTCTTTACAGGTCAGCAAATCAATCTTGATGGTGATTTGCTATTGCACTGGCTGCCAGTGCAGTCCATGAAGCACAGGCATAAGATGGCTGGTCCTAGATGTACCTTTCAAAAGCCTGGCAGTCACATTCTGCACCAGCTGTAGGTGGTGAATATCAACCCCTGGTAACCCTAGGTACAGGGCATTGCAGTAGTCAAGGTGAGAGATCATGAAGGCATGGGCCAGTGTTAGAAGACCCTCAGGAGAGACCAGGTGTTTCACCCAGGTGATATTGCTCAGATGGTAAACAGAGATCTTGACAATGGCCAACACCTGTGATTTTACGGTCAAACCATCATCAAAAATAAATCCCAGGTTTTGCACCTTATCTGAGGAGATGAGCTGGACACCCCCAAGTCAAAGACCAGAGGGTTTCCTGCTGACACATCCACCTTCCAATGATCTGATTCTACCACCAACACCTCAGTTTTATCCGGGTTCAACCTCAGTCAACTAGCACTCATCCAGTCCTGGATCTCGGATAGGCAGTTGTTAAACACTGAGAGAGTATCTCCCTGCCCAGGTACAAAGAACATGTACAGCTCAGTATCATCTGTATAGCAGTGAAAACTCAGACTGTACTGCTTAATACGTCTCCCAATGGCAGCATGTACACAGCCAGCAACATGAGTGCCAAAATGAAGCCCTGCAGAACCTTACAGGATAGGATGAGAGGATCAGAGAAATAAATTCCTGAGACCACTCTCTGTGTCCTATTCTCAAGGAAAGATCAAAATCATCTGAGGACCATAGCTGACAGTCCACAGATGAACCGCAGGTGCTCCAATAACACACCATGGTCCACATTGTCAAATGCCACTGAGTCATCAAAGAGGACCAAGATGGAGCAGGTCCTCCAAATCTCTTGCTATGAGGAGATTATTTAGTACCCACAAAAGGGCAATCTCAGTGCTATGCCTCTTCCTAAATCTGGACTGGAGAGAATCATAGACATTTTGGGTGAATAGATGATCATTCAGCTGCAGCAAAATCACCTTCTCAATAACCTTACCCAAAAAGAGCAGGTCAGACATAAGTCTGTAGCTGGCGAGACAGTCTGGATCAAGGGAGGGTTTTTCAGGTGTGGTCATACAACTACCTCCTTCAGGGGATTTGGAAGGAACCCCCCCCCCATGTAGGTGTGGATGACGTCCATGACTTGAATAGGGGAGGTGGCTGTGGAATGGTTTGGCCAAAACCCTGCTTAGTAAGGCATCAGAAAACTAGAGCTGGAACAAAACTGGGTGAGATGCCTGGACTCCAGGACTTTAGACAGGAGACGAGTGAGTGAATATTGAAGGCTATGCCTACTGGGGCACCTTTGTAAATGGGGACTGCCACTGCATGTTTCCAGTTGTGGTGGAAGGACCCAGTGGCCAGAGACAGGTTGAAGCAGTGTGCCATAGGGTCTGCTATTGCTGAGGTGCCTGTTCTGAGGAATCCTGGGTAGACACCATCTGCTCTGCAGATGGAAGATGAATCAAGACGCATTAGTTCTATGAGGACTTCTTGGGTTGGGATTGCCTTAAGGGTGAAGAGGTCAGTGGAAGAGTGGCGGGACTACTGTGCAGGTTTAATGTGTGGTATCAGGGCCTTCAGACCATCTGTGAAATATCAGTTGAGTTCATCTGCAGAGAGGGTGTCATTAGAATTTACTCTGATCACTATTAGTGAATGAGGAGGGGTTGTGAAGGTTGTGGATTGTCCTCCAGAACCTTTAACAATCAGACCCAGAGGTTGAAAGCTTGTTTTAAAAGAAGCCTGCTTTGGTCTGCCTTATGAGTCTGGTACCCTGATTTCACAGTGTGCTGAAGGCTTGTCTCTCTTAGGGAGATCCTATAGTCTTGTGTTGGCCCATGCTTCATCCCCTTGCTGGAATCAATTTAGTATGTCAGTGGTGATCTATAGATGTTGGTGGTCCTGGACTCTTGAGTGGTTTTGGGTGGGTGGATATTTATCGCTGATGTCTGTGAAGGCAGCAGGAAATATGGCACAGTTTATTTTGGGTCTTGGGCTGCTAGTATGATGGCACGATTAGTTGTGGTGAGATTGTAGGTGAACTCTTCCTGGTTGAAGATTCTAAATAATCTTGAATGGATTACTGTATTTTAGGAAGGGCTTTTGTTGTTTTGATTTTGTGGTGCAAAAGATCATGTAGTGATCATTAAATATGGTGGGTGTTGTGTCCACTATTAAGATCCTCTGTGAGTGTGACAACTGTATCCATTCCGATCAATTAAACAGTGGTTAGCGGTCCTGTTATTAACCCAGGTGAGTGATGCTATCAGCTGTCTGAGGTTGCATGCCTTGAATCTGGAGTAGAGGTTGTGATGTGAGGAAGATCATGGGCTTGTTCCTCAGCTGATATGAAAGTCTCCAAGGATTATATGTTCTCTGTTAGGACTAGACTCAGTTGCCTTCTGTAGAGGGTGTGTGACTTCATCTGGGGATTTCCCTGGTATGTAGTATACCCCCAGTGACTATAGGTACAGAATGGGGGAAGGAGAGGACTCCTGATATGAGTTCATGCAACTTGTGGGCTACGTTCTGGAAGGTGATTTTGAAATTGAGATAGGAAGCGGTGTAGATAAGAACACCCTCTTGTTTAAATCATACACCATTTGGTTTATTCTTTTCTCTGTTATTGCTCATTAGTGTAACCATATTCTACAAACTTTTTGGGGATATTGTTGCTTCTTTTGGTGTGCTGAATAAAGCTTATTCAACTTGTATAAGAACATCCTCTTGTTTGAAGCAGTTCCTTTGATAGTGAGTGTATCCCAGGTGTATCCTGGGATGTCTGTCACTGAAGAGACTTTGCATGATGAAAGTTATGTCTCCATTAGGATCGGGAAGTCAGGGTAGTTCACAGTGACCCAGGTTCATATAACATAATGTTTGGGAAGAAGGCTACTAGTCTGTGTGATATGTTTTAAGGTTCTTTTGAGTGGGTTGGGTGGTGCTGGTTGTTTGGGGGATTTACCTTTTTTATGAGAATAGGTTCTAGAGGGAACACAGCAGAACTATGCTCAGGTTTAGTTGAACAGATTTTGTCCAGCCCCTTGACTGGACCAGTATTTTACCTGTGTATCCTAAAACATTTGCAATTTACAGGCCAACCCTAAATAGACAGCAGCATGAGTTGGTGACTATACCAGTAAATGCTAGCAATTACAATTTATAAACACACCCTAACTGGAGAAGCAGCATAACTTAAGGGTTTTACTACTGTTTTACAGAACAATTGCAGTATATCAGACCCTAGATAGTGACCAGCACATCTCAGAAAATTGTACCAGTATATAATAACAGTTTCAGTTTTCATAGGAAGACTCTAGATAGAGAGCAGCACAGGTTGAGGACAATACCACAAAATGTTATCAACTACATTTATAAGAAGATACCAATTAGGGGCAGCATAGCCGGCCGTTAAGCAGTGGTGGGATTTCCGCTTGCGATGCACTGCAGCGACCGGGTTGGGGAACGAACTCAGGTCGCTGGAAGGGTGGCTGGGGAGGAAGGATTGAGCGTCCTATGGGCTGCCTCTCCTTCCGGGGGAGGGGGGCTTGATGCTCAAGCACGAGCGATCCCCAGCGGAGGCTGAGCCGCACAGCCACCGGGCACACGAAAGACACTTTGGAGGTGGGACAGGACGCTGTATGCCACATTGCACGCCCCGCCTCCTGGAAATACAGAAACAACTGGCTGCAAGTCATCTCTATGAAGCGCACTGGCAAGCCTAATTAGCCCCCAGGCCAGCACCTGACCTAATACAGGTCCTGCAGGTTTTGGCCCTCAGACTCCTGTAGCCCCGCTGTGGGGGGTAAGCCATGGGGCTTCGGAGGGCTCGAGGCCGTTCTGGGGGGTGGAAGCCGTCGGCCCATGACCGGGCGGATACCCTGGACGATCGGGCAGGAGGAGAGAAAAAAGAAAATAGAAAAAAAATAAAATAAAAAATTAGGGAGCAGCATGTCACAGGGATTTTACCAGTGTTTGGTACTTTCACTTCTCTCTGGTTAATGGTATTATATCATAGTGGAAGCTCTTGACTCGACACTGAGAGTCAGGCTTCACAGCATAAACAGCCTGTAAGATGTGGCATTATAAATGAAACAGATAAAAGAGTTGAATGAACTACTTGAGAAGGTGGTGGTTGTCCAGCTGGTTGAGTGTTTGGAGATTCTATCCATCTTTGAACCTCTCCAGTTGGGTTTTCGGCCCTGGGACAGCACTGACTTGGCCTTGGTCAGGGTGGGACATGATCTCTTCATAGTGAGAGACTGAGAGCAATGTACCAGCTTGGTGCTGTTGGATTTATCCTCAGCTTTTGACATGGTAGATCACAAGGTGCTATTGGATCATCTGCAGAACTATGTGGGTGCTACCAGTGCAGCTGTGTGCTGGTTTAGCTCTTATTTAACTGGGAGATCACAGTGTGTTGTTCTTGGGAATTTTTTCTTGGGACTTTTTGCACTAACTTGTGGTGTTCCACAGGGTTCTATTTTGGCCCCTATGTTGTTCTCCATGTACATGCTGAAACTCAGAGAGATCATTAGGTGGTACAATTTGGGGATTCACTGCTACACGGATGACACCCAGTTCTACCAGCCGTGTGCTCCTGGTGACCTTTCAACCTCAGACACCCTGATCCAGTGTTTGGCAGAGATAAACAACTGGATGTCTGCAAACTGGCTATGCCACAATCACAGCAAGACAGTGGTTATGGTGATTGAGCCTGGTCATGGTGGTGCTTCCAGTTTCTCGAAAAGTGCAATGGTGCTTATGTCTTCTATATTTTGGCCCAAAGAGGTGCTGTAACAGCTTGCAGAAATATACGATAGGAGCATTGTAAAAAAAATAATTTTCCAAACTTTTCAATCATTTCAATTCTGTTTATTATTTTTCCCCTATGTTTCGTTTTGTTAAAGAGCCTGTTCATGGGGATATTTTAACTGTATCTGTTGATACAAAAACATTTTGCACTTTTTAGCAGTCATAAACTCTATAAAGTTACATTGAAATATATTCTAATTTCCTATATTTGTAAATTCTTATGCAGAACGTGAACACTAACAATAGCATCGTACTGGACCAAGGCTCATGAGTGACGTGACATAACTGGGTGTCCTGGTTCATGATGAAACTGAAGATTAAAAAAAAAAAACAGGGTTGCACCAAAAAAAGTTGTTTCTTCTTTAATCACGAAGTGTGGAACAGGTACTGTAGGTGTATTTTTGTAGGATTTCTATGTCTGTACAATCAGAGATAAACTTTGTTATGCAACCTTTAGATACTTACTTAGTAAAGTATCTTTTATGAGAACCGAACAAAACACAGTACGTGTTTAAAGAATGGATACTTTCTTTGTAATGTCCCAAATGGGACAACAAAAACTCAAGAGTTGTAATAATGCATGTTTTCTCTTTCTGAAGAAGACAAAATTGAAGTGTTATGTATCACAGAGCTGAGGATACTGTCCCTACTGGAAGGGTTTGCTACTGCTGTTGTATTGTATTAAAACAGGTTTCCAGAAATAGTTGGAAGATGTGAAAATCATGACCGTGATGACTGTGAATGTGAATGTGATCGTGACTGTGATGACTGAATGTGATTTCTTGTGAGGGTGTGGAATTGTGTAACAGTGAAAATGCTTTCTGGAGCTTCTTATACTGGATGGAACTGAGCTTCTTCTTGACAGTGATGACCGTGACCATGAACATGATTTGTCATGAGGATGAGGGGCCATGTAATAGTGGCAGCACTTTCTGGTACTTCAGATACTGGATGGAATTAAGTTTCTTCATGACTGTGATGACCATGAATGCAAGCGTGATTTGTTGTGAGGATGAGGAATTGTGAAACTGAGAGAGAGAGCTTCCCGGAGCTTAAAACACTGGATGGAACTGAGCTTCTTTGTGACTGTGATGACCGTGACCATGAACGTGATTCATCGTAAGGATGAGAAATGGTGCAACAGTGCCAGTGCTTCCCAAAGCTTCAAATACTGGATATAACAGAGCTTCCAGAAATAGCTGTCAAATGTGAAATTTGTGACCATGATGACCGTGAATGTGATTTTATTTATTTTTGTTTTTTAATTTATTCCATGTGATGTGATGTGATGGAATGCCCTGCCTGCTGAACCAAAGCATATACTCCGCTGAGCAAGCGCAGGGAGGAAGATGACAGATGACTGACTTCTTGTGGGGGGGATCACACAGACAGTATGCAAGAAGTGACAGTGGTGCACTGATGACTGACTGGCAGTATTGGCAGATTTTATTTCACACACCACCTATGCTAAGGGCGATGCTGCAGGCATAACTGTTAGTATAGCCACAGAGATTCTGGGGGACCCTGCCTGGTGTATCCCTCTCTGACACAGTACTTTTCCCCCTTCAAGGATTTTTTTTTATTCCACATGATGTGATGGAATGCCCTTCCCACTGAGCCAAGGCTTATACACCACTGAGTGAGCACAGGAAGGAAGAAATGGCACTGGTACACTGATAACTATCTAGCAGGTTTTATTTCACACACAGAATTTATTTCACACACCATCTAGGCTATGGGCTGATGCTGCAGGCACTGCTGCTGCCAACAGAGAATCAGGGATCCTGCCTGGCCTAACTCTCTCTGAAACAGTACTTTTCCCTTTAAGGATTTTATTTTATTTATTCCATATTATGTGGCAAAATGCGCTGCCACTGAGCCAAAGCTTTTACCCCACCTAGTGACCACAGGAAGAAAGAAGGCAGATCACTGGCTTCTTGGGGGTCACATAGACAGTATGCAAGAACTGGCACTGGTGACTGACTGGCAGATTTTATTTCACACAAACAGAATGTATTTCACACATCACCTAGACCACAGGCTGATGCTGCAGACACTGCTGCTACCAACAGAGAATCAAGGACCCTAACTGGCCCAATCCTCTCTGACACAGTACTTTCTCTTCAAGGATTTTATTTTTTTATTTATTCCACATGGTGTGATGAAATGCCCTGCCCACTGAGCTAAATTTTGTACCACACCTAGCGAGCACAGGGAGGAAGATGACAGATCACTGGCTTCTTTGGCTTGGGGGGGGGTGTTGAACAGACAGTATGCAAGAAGTGGCACTGGTGACTGGCTGGCAGATTTTGTTTCACACAGAAATAATTTATTTCACACACCACCCAGGCTATGGGCCAATGCTCCAGGCACTCTTACTGCCAAGAGAGAATCAGGGACCCTGCCTGGCCTAACCCTCTCTGACACAATACTTTCTCTTCAAGGATTTTATTTTATTTTTACGGCTGTGTAGGCGGAGCCTGCAGCCTTTTTGCGACAACTCAGAAAAACAAGCTACTAGAACATGCCTTGAAAAGCTTCCATTTTGGAGTTTCGGAATGATCCTTCCAAACTGAAAAATGGTGGGTAGTAGTCCTCCACAGCCGCTCATCCCACTGCTCCGTCAGATGAAAATGGCTGATCTCACAACAGCTTCAGTTTAACTTTTGGAAGTATCTTCCTAAAAGCCCAGCAGAGCTTAAACCTCTCAGCTGCTACGATCAGGATATGGAATAACACTCGCACTATTTTGGCTGTTACTTCTGCATTCTGATGCATGAACTGTGCATGTGCATGACTCGTGAGCATGTGCAGTTCTATGGGTACCACCAGGTTGGGAATGGCACAACGCCATTCCCTGTAGTACAACCCCTAAAAATATTGTAATGTAGTCCTCTGAAATGTAGAAAACAGTCCCTTATTGTCCCTTTGGCTGCACCCCTCCCCACATTATGCCCGACATCGATGTACCCAATCCCCATGTTGGCTTCCTGTCCAACCCCCTTTCCCATTCATGTGGCACACTTGGAGCCCACCCCAGTGTGCCAAAATGTGATTCCCATTCATGTGGCACACTGAGAGCCCACCTCAGTGTGCCGAAATGTGTTGTTTGTTGTTTTTCTTCTGTAACTTAGAAAACAGTCCCTCGTTGCATTCATGTGGCACACTGGGAGCCCACCCCAGTGTGCCAAAATGTGTTTTTTCTTGTTTTTCTCCTGTAAATTATAGAATGGTCCCTCGTTGCATTTTTGTTCATCCCTGTAAACCTGAAAATGGTCCCTCATCATCGCTGCAGTCCCCCTCCCACTGAGCACCCACCTCCCCATACCCCCCTTACCCCATACTTACCTCCAGAGGTTGGCACTGTCATCTTCTCTGGGCCGGGACATGTTTGCACTCTTCAAAACCCAACTGCGAACTGATGAATTAAAGGTAAACATCCTATATAGCCATTCAATGGGATTTTCAACTTATGCTGATATCGCAGCCATTTTTTTGAATTTTTGGCCCAAAGTTTCAGCACAGGGTTCTTGGGACCCCACCTCATGAGAACTGTCACTGTCATTTTGTTACTTAGTCCCAAAAGGCTATTTCATGGTCACTGTGTGGAATCACCTTCTGGGGCCAATTCATGAAATGACAGTGCCACTGTTCATGAGGTGAGGTCCCAAAAAGCCCATGTTGCAAATTTGGTGAAAAAATTCCAACAAATGACTGCATTATGAGCATGTGTTGCACAGTTTTTAAGCACGCTCTGAACGCCACCACGTTTTACTGTTTTCACTCCACATTTGTACCACTGCCATTTTTGCACACCTTCTTCAAACCAGTACAGCTGTCATTTTTCACAACCTGCTCAAAACCCATTTTCACACCTGTGGTGCACAACAGTGCATTTTCTCTGCGCAATCACCTTTTGAGACAATTGAACTAAATGACACTGGCACTGTTCATGAGGAGGGGTCCAAAAAAGGCCATATTGAAAATCTGGTGAACACATTCTGAAAAATGACTGCATCATGAGTGTGCATTGTGCACTTTCTATGCATGCTCCTAACTTTGCTAATTTTTTATATTTTCACTTCATATTTTTTACATTGCCATTTTTGTACACCTCCTTCATAACAGTGAGCTGTCATTTTCCACAACCTGCCTGAAATGTGTTTTCACACCTGTGGTGCAGAATAGTGTGTTTGGTCTGTGCAATCACTTTTTGGGACAACTGCACAAGATGACACTGGCACTGTTCATGAGAAGGGGTCCAAAAAAGGCCATGTTGAAAATTTGGTGCACCACCTCCAACATATGGCCAAGTTACACCTGGGCATTTACTGATTTCTATGCACATGTGTAACTTATGTCACTTAGTAGCACTTCACAGCCCTATCGGCTCCAGCCACAATATTACATGTGGCATTCACATGCATTCAGCAGCACTTGTTCCCCATGGTGGTGGCGCTCCTGCTCACTGCAGCTGTATCAGCTCTGGCTAGAACTTGTGTTATTTATATCACATGATGTATCAGAATGCCCTTCCCACCAAGACAAAGATTATACCCCACTGAGTGAGCAAAGGGAGGAAGATGACAGGTCACTGGCTTCTTGGGGTGGCGCACACAGAGATAATGCAATCAGGGGCCTTGCCTGGTCTAACCCTCTCTGACACATTGCTTTCCCTTTAAGGATTTTTATTTATTCCGCATGATGTGACGGAATGCCCACTGAGCCAAAGACTGTATAATAAAAAGTAAAATAATAAAAATAATGAATTCCCCCTGTAGTGTCTGAGCAGTGTGCACAGGCAGGAGAATTGAGAGATGAGCTGTCATTGAGGGGGTGCAATTGGGCAAACAGCAAGAAGGCAATATGGGAGTGTTGTGGTATGGGTGGCACAGTTCACCCACACTGCTGCTCCAAAAAAAAAAAACTGAAAGTCTGGCTCTGTCACTTCAGACTTTTCTCTTCTTGTCTTTCTTGACACACTCATTTTCCCCCATTCTTAAAGTTCCTACACCCCTCCCAGAGTCTTCTCTCCCAACTCCCAAATCCCCACTCCTCGTCTCTCACACCCACACTCAACCCCCAGTTCTCAGCTCTAACCCCCTCATGATCCTGAATCCTCAGTTGTGAGGGGGCAGCAGACAGCATCTACATCACACTGGGAGGAGGGGCAGAGCAGTTATTTAAACCTTTTGCTGCTATTTCACTGACCAGGTACATCTTTTAGCACACAACTGCTGTGTAAATGAAAGCTGCAGTAACTGTGTCATCCAGCTAGTTTGTGAATTGTGCCATTGCTCAACCTGAGTTCTTGATACATCCTGCAGTCTGCTGAAGCTGATTCAGCTGTGAGGGGGCAGCAGACAGCATCTACATCGCACTGGGAGGGGGCAGAACAGCTATTTAAACCTTTTGCTGCTATTTCACTGACCAGGTACATCTTTTAGCACTACAACTGCTGTGTAAATGAAAGCTGCAGTAACTGTATCATCCAGCTAGTTTGTGAACTGTGCCATTGCTCAACCTGAGTCCTTGTTACATCCTGCAGTCTGCTGAAGCTGATTCAGCAGTGAGGGGGCAGCAGACTGCATCTACATTGCACTGGGGGGAGGGGCAGAGCAGCTATTTAAATCTTGTGCTGCTACTGCACTCGCGCAGTTGCACGAGCACACTCGGAAGAGAAAATTTTTACACTGCAACAGTCTTTGCTTTTATTTTTAATGTATAAATTGCATGTTTGATAATTCAGTTTGTTTTATTAGACTTTTAGCAGGTATGTACGCTGTTATCATGCGTGTTATACTGGTAGTTTTATTAGCAATACTGTGTATTGTGGGAAGGGATAACCCTAATGGGGGAAATTATGTTCTCATACAATTTGTAGGAAATGAGATCTTTCTTCCCAATGTATATGTAGAGAGGTTTGATTTGACTGAGAGCTTTGTTTTAGTATTAACTGAGGGCTGTGGGATTTCACATGTGCGTGCACTTGAGATGTACTATAAACATACTAGAGATACACAAAAATTAAAAATATATTCAATAAAGAAGTTTGTATGGATTAGGAAATTGATATTGTTTAGTTTGCTGATCTCTGGTGATGTACATGTGAACCCCGGTCCTCAGTTGGGAAATGACTATTCTTTGGTTGATTTTGGGGAAAGGAAAAATGTGGGTTTTTTACACCTAAATGTTAGAAGTGTGTCACTCAAATTGGATATAATAAGAACTCAAGTTGAAACATTTAAACCAGATGTATTAGTTTTAACAGAAACTTGGCTCTCATCTAAAATCAAAGATGTTGATGTATCCATAGAGAATTATAATGTTTTTAGGCAGGATAGACAAAAGGGGGTTATGTTGTATTTAAATAGCATATATAAGGGTCAATTGAAACTTGCTAAAACATTTCCAGATCAATTGTACTTGTTAATTGTACAAATACAAGGAAATACAGGTCTCTTATTAAATATTATGGTCTGTTATTGACCCCCATCTGCTAAAAGTTTTGCATTACAAACTTTGTGTGAACATATTGCTCCCTTTATAAACTGTGAGACAGTATTGCTTGGACATTTTATTTGGAATATGTTAATTCCTCAATTAATGATTCTAAATCAGTTTGCAGCTCTTAATTTGCAGCAATTGATTAATACACCTACTCGACTGCATAAATCAAATAATGAAAAACATACTTTATTGGATTTAATATTTACAAATAGACCTGAAAGATATATATCAGGAGTTCATGAAAATGATGTGAGTGATCACTGTTACATTTCTTGTATTAGGGACACTCAGATGGAGAAAAGAAAATCACAATTTATTTATGTAAGGATGTTTAATCATTTTAATGAACAGGCATACTTAAATGATGTGGCAAACATTCAATGTAATTTAATGTATACTTGCCCAGAAGTACACACAGTATGGCTTTTCTTTAAATGGTCTCTTGAGAAAGTTATAAATAAACATGCCCCACTTAAATTAAAAAACATAAATAAAAGAAAAAGAGTGCCTTGGATAACACAAGAATTGAAGGATTTAATAAAAGAAAAATCAAAATTATGGCATATAGCTAAAACTACTAAGGAAATTAAAGATATCTTGGCATTTAAGGTCATTAGAAATAATTGTACTAAAAATATTAGAAAACAAAAAAGGAAATATTATGAAGATTATTTCTCCTTATCAGAAAAAAATCCCCATGCACTATGGAAAGGTATAAATTTGATGAAGGGAAGTCAAGGTTCAGTTAACTTGCCAACATCTTTGTCATTTGAAGGAAAAACTTTTGTGATGGATGTTGACAAGATAAATGTATTGAATTCCTTTTTTGTCTCCGTTGGTGATGCATTTAATAAAATGCATCCAGACGTGCCACTCCCTGTTTTGGATATTGATTTTGGTAGTGGACTTAAATGACCTGTGTTTTCATTTAGTCCAATTCAATTATATGATGTTAAAAAACAGTTACAGACTTTAAATATTAGAAAAGGTCCTGGATGTGATGAGATCCCCTTTTTTCTGAAATTGGCAGCTGAATTATTAGCACCTCATCTTACATATATTTTTAATTTTTCTTTGGATAGTCGTGAATTACCAATTGATCTGAAAACAGCTTTTGTTAGTCCAGTATTTAAAGGAGGTGACCTATCAAACCCAGGATCTTATAGACCAATTTCAGTATTACCAATATGTGCAAAAATACTTGAAAAACTTGTGAGTATTCAATTAACTAATTATCTTATTAAGTATAATATAATAACACATTTACAATCAGGATTTAGAAAGGGGCATAATACTACATATACAATTTTAAAAGTAGTTGATGACCTGTTGAATGCTTTCGACAAAAAACAGGAAGTTCCATCATTATTTCTGGATTTGTTGAAGGCATTTGATACAGTTCATCATATTATATTACTTAATCAGTTAAAAAATGTTGGATTAGGTATTCCAGCATTAGACTGGTTTCATAGCTATTTGATTGGGAGATTGCAATCTGTTAAAATAGGAGGTATGTGTTCAACATCAGCTACCCTATTAAATGAGGTATCTCAAGGGTCTGTGCTTGGCCCCCTCCTTTTTCTATTATACATAAATGATTTACAAAATTATTGTTCACCTAAAACTTGTATACTACTTTATGCGAATGATACAATTTTGTACACCATGAGTGATGATGTGGATACGGCAATGGTTGTTTTGCAACAAGATTTTAGTAATATACAGAGGGAACTTGTTAATTTGAGATTGCTTCTGAATGAGAAAAAAACACAGTGGATGATGTTTGGTAGAAAATATTTTAAAGATTCAACTATAAAGGAGCTTAGATCTTTATCAGCAATTAACATAGAAAGAGTAAATGCCTATAAATATTTAGGAGTTATACTAGATCAAAATTTGACTTTTGAATTGCATATAATGTCTATGTCAATGAGACTGAAGAGACTTCTGAGTTTCTTTTATAGGGATAGAATTCTCTTTAGTTTAAAGATTCGGAAATTATTGGTTTCTGCCTTATTTTTACCAATATTAGATTATGGTGATATAATTTACAAAAATGCAAAAAAATCATTGCTGTGTTCCTTGGATGTTCTCTTTAATAGTGCGTTGAGATTTATAACAAATCTTCCTTTTAGAACTCATTGTTGTGTGCTATATCAAAATTTGGGTCTTCTTTTATTATTTGATAGGAGAGATTATCATTGGAATCTACTTGTGTATAAGTTTGTACAACGGTCATTGCCTATTTTCTTTGTTAAATATATTGCAAGTAAGAATACAGAGTCAATATAATTTAAGATCTTCTGTCCAGAAAGGTTTTATTAGATCTAGAACCAGAAGAAAATTTGGTGATAAAACAATTTCAAATGTAGTGCCTAAAACTTGGGAACTAATATCCAAAAGGTGGAAATGCACAGTAGTGTTACCATTTAATCGTTTTAAATCTTTTTTTAATGACTTTATATAGCAAACACTGTAATTGTTATGGATAAATTATTGATATTTGGGTTTGTGTATAACTAAAATTAATCAATACTATATTGAAACTGAAATTATTTATGTATGTCTGTTTATGTGATGTTATGTTAAATGCAGATTCAATTGCAAAAGAGATAATTTAATCTAATTTTGAAATCCAATAAAGTTTGAAAGTTTGAAAGTTCCTCACCCCAAGTATTCTTTTAGGTTTTTTTTTACTCAATATAAAAAAAAATGTAATTCTTTAGTTTTTTTTTTTTTTTGTCCAGGAGTTGACTTCTTCCTTGCCCAACCGTCAAAAGCAAGCAACACACTCAAGCACAGAATCATGCAGCAGCCTGTAGAAGCTGCTGCTCCTTCTCCATCCTGTATTCCTCCATGTAGCTCCTAAGATGGGCCATGTAGGTTGCTAAAGCAAACCCAATCAGGTGCCATCTTAGGAAGATGGACAGCTTGGCTATCCAATGAGGAATCAGAGTATTATCTCTGATCCCTCCTGTGGATTCCTCCTGCTGTTCAGGTCAGTTCGTATTTTTGATGAACCAGTTTCACCATCCCTGGCAAAAATCTCCTTGGTATGAGGTTTGACTCAGAACTATTCAGAAGTGAAAAAGTCCTAAAAGAACTGTGGAAACTGAAGATTAACGAAGCTATATGACCAGATGAAATACACCCTAGAATTCTCACAGAACTAAAAGAGGAACTGATGGCACTCCTGCCATAACATTTTAACCTGTCACTGAAACAGGGAGTAGTCCCAGGGAACTGTAAAAGGGCCACTGTGGTCCCTCTCTACAAGAGTGGGAGCAGAGAGGTGGTGTGGAACAATCAACCATTAAGCCTCATATCGATTGTGGGCAAAAAATGGAAGCTTTCCAGAAGGAAAGAAGTGTTTCCTTTATAGGGGGAACAGTAAATTATATCCAAAAAAAAACTTTGGTTTACAATGGGATGATCATGCCAGATGAATCTGATAGATTTCTTCAACTGGGTGACCAAAATAATGGATCAAGGTGGAGCAGTGGATGTGGTATATCAAGACTTAAAAAAGGCATTCGACTCCATTCCACACAGGAGGTTGCTAAACAAGCTCACAAACCTGGGAGTAGAACAGAAGGTGGCAAACTGGGTGCAAAACTGGCTGAGTGATAGGACCCAGAGGGTGCTGGTAAATGGCGCATTCTCTGAGGAGAGAGAGGTGACCAACGGTGTGCCTCAAGGGTCAGTACTGGGTCCTATCTTTTTCAACATTTTCATTAGAGACATTACCAAAGGTCTGGAGGGCAAGGTGTGTCTGTTCACAGATGACAGAAAGATATGCAACAGGGTTGACTTTCCTGGGATAGTGTACAAGATGAAGTCTGACTTCAAGAAGTTAGAACCATGGCCAAACATTTGGCAGCTGAATTTTAACAAGAAGGGGGAATCTGGGGGAAGACAACCACATGGGGGGCATGAGTCTGGAGGTTACAAAGCAAGAAAGGGACCTGGGTTTGGTTAATATGGATGACCTAAAAATTATTAGGCAATATGAAAAGGCAGCACTGAAGGCAAGTAGTACGTTGGGATCCATAGAAAGAGAAATCACCAGCAGGAAAAAGGAGATGGTACTCCCGCTCTACAGATCACTGGTGAGGCCGCACCTAGAGTATTGCGTACAGTTCTGGTGACCACACCTTAGGAGGGCTATAGATAGGCCGGAAAGGGTGCAGAGGAGGGCTAGTAAAATGATTCAGGGACTGCATCTAAAATCCTATGAAGAGAGGCTAAGGGATCTCAGCATGTACTCACATGAGCAAAGGGGGGAGACATGACAGAAACCTTCAAATATATGAAAGGAATTGATAGAACACAGATACATGATCTGTTTCTAGGCAGGCACTATGCAAGAACAAGAAGGCATGACATGAAACTGGAGGGTGTCAAGTTCAGGGGCAACATGAGGAAGTTCTTCTTCACAGAGAGAGTGGTGGATGCATGGAACAGGCTCCCTCATGAGGAGGTTGGGGCCAGGATGGTAAAGAGTTTCAAGAATGCTTAGGATAAATAAAAAGGCATCAGAACAGTGAGCAGCAACTAAGGGAAGGAGGTCATCTTTATAGGGGAGTGGGGGTAGTTTCCAAAAGGGCAGACTAGATAGATCACAAAGTCCCCATCTGCCATCACTTTCTATGTTTCTAGAATCAGAGCTTGAAATTGTAATAAAATGAATTTAAAAATTACCCCTATGATTTTCTATGGAGCCCATCCATGTGCTCTCCATTTACTGACATTACAAAACGTGGTAGTGCAGGGGCGTGTCTCACAATGTGGAAGCTGCACTATTTTGGCTTTCAGCTCTACATAGCCAAATACAATCTTATGGATGTTTTAAATATTGTAGAATTAAATAAACATTTTTACTGCAGACAACTTGGGGCCAAGTAACCTTTCATATGCTGTATATGTGTGTGTGTTTGTGGGGGGGGGGTGGCGTGAAGTAAGCACCTGCTCTTTAAACTTTACAATTTCTGCAAATTAATTAAAGTGGAGCAACCAATGAGAGCCACGTACATTAATCATAATTAATCATGAACAAATCTTACAAGTATATGATCGAGCATGATTAAACATGATCTATGAAGCCAGTTCCGATTGGTTTCCAGTAACCTGCATTAGATATTGATCGAGTATTAATCATTACTAATAAAAATCAAAAAAACACCATCAGCAAATAAAGAAAAGTGATGGTTTATGGTAGTTTTGGGTATTGATCAATCATGACAGATAATGATTTAGTACTACCAAAAGTACTGATTAAAAATGACCATGACCCAGCATAACTATTGTGACCAGTATTCATCAATCATGATTACATACAGATTCAGTTTTTGCTGTATTGGTTCTTGTAAGAAGAGATCCAGAAGCAAATCGTCTGATACCTTTTATTGGACATACATAGATGTTACAAAAAGAACACAGTGCTTAAGCTTTCAGACTAATGAAGTCCTTCCTCTGAAGCCTATGACAGTTATTCAGAAACTCACATACTACTAAAGGAACAGTAAACATTGCAGGGCTTGCTGAAACTGTGAAAGACCATGAAAAGTTTATTTATTAGATCATCAGTTTACAGACCTTTGAGTCATAGACTCAGTTACAAAGGCACCTCATCAGGAGAGCAATATATCACAGGAAACAAAACAGTACAGTACATAATGCTTAGATTAAAAAAGCAACCAGTGTTACAGGCATTCACTGGTGCTACGTGCTTGGTAATAGGTAGATCACAGTGGTCATAATATAGGTACACGAGTACCACGTAAGGTAGCAACCAGAGATATTTTATTGCATTAGTCAGCAGATGTTGCCTGAGACCCCAGGTATATACAGCAAAATTTGACAGGGCAGACTTAACCTAGGGGTGAGGGTAAAGGGCAGGTGGGGGATTATGTGCAGTTGCAGCAGCGAGTGCTTGTCAGATGGCTTCTGAGGGAGACCTTGAAAGGACCAAGCTTAGTGGAGTCAGCTATGTTGGCTGGGAGGGAATTGAACCAGAAGGGAGCCCATTAGCAAAAGGATCTCTGGGCCATGGTGGTCCTTACCCTCGGGACAATAAGGGAGGTTTTGACAGTGCTGCGGGTGGAGACTGAAGGGGATGCATGCTGCAGGGAGGTGGTGACCCCAGCAGGGGAGAGTCCTAGCAGGGTCTTTTTTACAAGAAGGCAGGTTTGGAAGTGGAGCCTTTCTTCAAGCTTGAGCAAGTTGGTGGTGGAGTACAGCAGGCATGTATGGGTGTGCCTAGGGACTCCCAGCATTAGCCTGCAGGCTTTGTTTATAGAGAGCTGGATTCTTGCAAATGCAGTGTTGTCAGCTGCAGCATAGATGGGCAGCCTATAGGTGACTAGTGACAGGACAGAGGAGATGATTGCCAATCTAAGGGCCTCTAGTGGTAGGCAGTCCCTATGGTAGTATAACAGTCCAATCCTGACATTGGTGGCAGCAGAAAGGGCATTGACATGGTAATGGAAGGAGAGTGCTGAATCAAAGGTAATGCCCAGATACTTGTAGGAGGAAACCTGCTCAATGGGGTTTAGTGTGCTAGGCAGTATCATGGGGGGGAGGGGTACCACTGGCTTTGCTTTGGTGATGTGAGAAGAGCATAGCTTTGGTCTTTTTTAGGTTCAGTACTAGACTTCATGATGTGAACCAATGCTCAGCTCTATCAAAAGCTTGTTGGAGGGTGGCCTGGAGAGTGTTGGGGTTGGGGTCAACAGCAAAGAGCACAGCATCATCCATGTAGAGGAGGATCTTATTTGGGCAGGCCAAGGGAAGGGAGTTGAGGTAGAGACCAAAGAGGAGAGGGCCTAAAATGAAGCCCTGGGGAACCACAAAGCAGACAGGTCATGTGTCACATAGGGTGCTATTGATTTTTACACACTGAGTTCTGGCAGAGAGGTAGCTGGTGAACCATGCAAGGGGGCTGGGGGAGAAACCAAGGCATCTGAGGGAGTCAAGCAGGAGAGGATGGCAAACCATGTCAAAGGCCCTTGAGTGGTGAATAAACATGACACCGGCAGGACTTTCAGCATCAGGAGCAGAGTGCAGGAAGCTGGAGAATTCAAGTAGCACAGTCATGGTGCTGTGACCTGCATGAAAGCCATACTGTTCAGGGCACAGTATATTGTGCATGGCCAGGTATTTGGCAAGCTGGTTGGCAACTACTTTTTCAAGGGCTTTAGAAAGTGGGGGGGAGGATGGAGATAGGTCAATAGTTACCCCGGGGTCGCTTGATCGCCACGCTTTAGGATGGGAGTGATGATGGTGGTTTTCCATGTGCTGGGGAACTGCCCCAGGCACACAGAGTGGTTGAGCAGCTCAGTAAGTGGGACCAGAATAGCACCCAATGTCAGATGAAGTAGCCTAAGCTTGGGTGGTGGAAGTGCATGTCCAAGGAGAGATTCAAGCGTGTAGACAGCACAACAACCTCCATGCTTACCCACCCGATCTTCCCTGAAAAGGATGTAACCAGGGAGGGAGATGAAGGAACCAGGGGTGGGGTTATCCAGGGGTTATTCTGAACAAGGTATCTGGCTTCCTTATCAGTGTCAAAGGTCCCAAGATATGAATATTTAAATAATCTGTAAATCAAAACAAGGCAGGAGCCATTTCATGTAATCTTACAACAGAAAGTGATGTCAGTTAGAAGCAAGCTGTACTTAACAACATAGAGCTTGCCCTCAGTGACACCACTTCCTGTTTTTAAAACTACACAAAATGGTTGTTGCTATGATTTGATTTACACATTACTTAGCCATTTATATCTTAGTACTCCTGTCCCCTACAGGTAAACCCAATACCTCATGTGAAAGATCTTTTCATGGGCTTTCACAATGTGAGTAACTCCTGCAATGTTTAGTGTCCCTTTAACACCCAGATCATACATTAAAAAAAAACAGAAAGAATTCTCATTGGTTTAAAATACTCATTTAAACCATCACTGAAGTCAGAAACTATTGAACCAGACCTCACCAGTTTGCTATTAGCTGAGATGACATTTGACCTTGACGGGACAGGACATTGCTGTAAGTATTATTTTAGGCATCATGCCCCTGTGGAAGCCATAAAATAAATATATTATGCTCCAGCCACTGCTGCTACATTCAGAGCAGTGATGTTATCCACATCACTTAATGGGTAGATTACCTATGCAAACTTGTGAAGCGCTCAATCAGGACCTGCTCAGTGCTTCTTGGTTCAGTGATTTACTTTGCCAATACTTTAAAATAGAACTATATCTCCAGTAATGTTGTTGATACCAGTCACTCACTCCTGCAGCAGTATGACAAGGTATGTGGGGATGGGAGATGCCTGCAGCTAATGTCGCAGGTCGCCATTAAGTACCTTCATTATCATTAAAATCCTGTTGAAATGAGGATGGTGAAATAGAGGCAATCATTGTTCATGCCTATAAACTACACAAGTAAACAGAGTAATGGCTGAAGGAACCTTCCCTTTAATAGAAGAATATTTCCTGAACCTTACTCTTATACTTAGCTACTGCATCTTGCTTGGGGATAACAGTGAGCAGAGTAAGTGGCTCCAGTAAAATACAAACCTGACCTTGCTGGTTCCCAAGCCTGTGATCTAACCAGTAGACCCCTATCATATCCCCCTGTCATATCATTAAGGCAGTTAGTGAAGCTTAAAGCAATGTAAGCAGATTTCTTGTTAGCATTCTGCTGGGCTTGACCAATACTGAAAAGGTGAATTTTGCTGTTTTAACCCCACTGAGGGAAAAGATCAGTAAGAGCCTAACACAGCAGAGAAGTAATGCAATGTTGTAGATCGTATATGAATATATACCATTGCATGCCAGCTGCTTGCTACTCCTGTTTCAAGTACAGGTAGTTCCTGGAGGGTAGCTGAATCCATGTCCCGTAAATATTTTCCCTGTTGTCCAGTAAATGTGGGATTGTTTTCATCACAATAATACAACAAATAAATTACAAGATAGCCACACAATATGTTTTATCCATATACAACATATATAATATGTTATAGCCATTGACAGGCTATTGTATTAGCAGCTGTATCAGTTCAGACCACAGCTTGTTGTTTTTGTGAAGAATGTGCTCCTGCCATTGGATCTGGGACTCACTTTGGTCACTGCAGCAGAAGTTTGACCAGAAAAGTAAAATAGTTATGCCAGAGCACTCTTTTTCTGCCCACCAGCTGTATTCACAGCAATGTTTGTTACTGTGAGCCCTTTTGCACCTAAAGTATGCTGTACTTAAGGTCATTAAGGGAGACTTTCACCTCCAACGTACTGTACATATTGTGAATTTTTTCCTTTACTTCTTACCAAAAAGGATGCTCAATATAATGTTTAAATGGGTCCCCTCTATGTACTGACTGCCTAGCATTACTAACCCTTCCTCCTGAAATGTCATTGAAGGGGAATTGTTCCAGGATGAGTGATCAGGGAAGGGAGTGCCACTACAGACCAGTGAGATCATCAACGATCATGGGCCAGGTGATCAGAGGTGCCACTAGAAAAAGGGGAGATTGTCAGCATACACAAGCTGGGTGATCAGGGGTGGGTTAGCTACTAGACACCGAAGAGATTGTCACCAAACACAGGACAGGAGATTGGGTGGTAGGGGGTGCCACTATACACTAGAAAGATGTCTGAAAGACAGGAGATAGGTGATTGTGGTGGGGAGTGCCAATAGACACTGGGGAGATTGTCAGTGAATATGGGCTGGGTGATAGGGTGCCCCTAAACACCAGGGAGATTGTCAGCATACATGGGCTGAGTGATCAGGGTGGGTGCCACTGGACACCAGGGCCTGCAACCTTGCTGGAAAGACTGGTGATCAGAGGCAGGTGACTGCAGTACAGAAAATCTGCCATTGTTGGGGTGGGGGCATGGTCTTATGACCAGATAAGCCATAGTTTTTGGAGGCAGTAAATAGCATTGCTTTTGGTGCCATTTATCACCATCACAGGCCTTTGATCACACCACTGTACTCTTACGCAGGAGAGGACCCCCTTATTATCATGGGCACAGCGTTATGTTAGCACCTGGGTACTAATGGGTTTAGCACACACTACAGGTACCTCTGAATATAGCCCTCCCACCACCACAGGGACTACTGTGAACACACATAGCTAGCACTGGCACAAACCCTGATTACGCCAGCACTAACCTTTGGATATCTGTCCCATAATCTTTACCAATAATTGATTATGGCTCTTTAGTTACTGATGGTGCTTCAAAAAACATCATTGATAAAAGGAAAGTTCTCTATTACAAAATAACTAAATTTACTTAATTTCCAGGAAACAGAGTAGGTCATTGTGTTAACCTGATTAGTTTAAATTGATTGCTCCTGGAGCAAAGGACTACCTTGCACCTTATTAAATTTACATTTAAAATCCTATACAGTGTCCACAATGCCCAGCACATTAAAACATGCCACTTACAGTTTTAACTCGCAGTTCTTAGGGAACAATTGTCTCACTACCCCTCATAAGCAAACTAACATTCATCTATCAGTTTTTATATATTTTAGTTTAGTTTAGTTTATTATTTTACCAGGATAAGGCTCAGTTGAGGAAGCTTATTTAAAAGGAGGTCCTGGGTAGGACAGCATAAGATGATAAAAACAATGCACAGTAGCATACATTAAATAGTACAGAATACTATAATACATAACAGTAGAATAATGTAGAAATATTACTAGACAACAGATCTAACAAGAATATAAGTAAGTGTATACAATTCACAAGCGGCGCAGCAGTATTTGCAGTAGAAGGAAGAGCAATGGAGAAATTAGTTGAAGGAGAAGAAGCAAGATCATGTGGACATACAGTACAGGGAAGGGGATCTTTCAGCTGTAAATTGTTTTAGTAGAGCATACACAAATCATATAGGTATTCAAGTGACCACACTATTACATGTACATGGCTTTATACATAATTTTTCAATCATAGTTTTAAACACTATTTGGCTGACTTTGCTGGTGGGTTTAAGGGTTTTCTGCAGTGTGTTCCATATTATTGGCATAAGACTACTTATGGCCTTTTTGCCATAGTTGGTGTGGACTTTTGGAATATCGTACAGTATGTATTTTTTTTCTTGTGCCTAAGTGCTGTGTGACTTTTTGAAGAGTTCTGAGATCTATGTCGAAAGATCATTGGTGGCTACTTTATAGGCCCATCTACAGTATATACATGTTTTAATCATCTAGTTGATAATGAAATTCATCCTATAGTTTTGTATAGGATTCAGTGATGTGTTCTAGGCTCCAACTCAGTGATAAATCTAAGGGTTTTGTGATATAATACATCCAGATTGTGTACATGTGATGGCAAACAGCTGTCATAGCTAGCATCTGAATAGTCCAGTAAACAAAGTAATGTGGCTTCTATTATGCTCTTTCTTGTGCTCTGCAGAAGGCAATTTTTATTGTGATGAAAAAAGCCTAATCTGCTTCTTAGATTTGTACATAAAGCCTCGACATGTGGTACAAAGGACTGTTTATTGTCAATCCATAGACCAAGGTATTTTATGCTATTTTCTGCCTTTAATGTGTCGCCTAGTAGGGTGGAAATTTGGGTGGGGGGGGTTGTATAGCAGTAGAGGTGGTGTTATTGGGGGAGAAGATTACAACATTAGTTTTATCCACATTACTGTAAGTAATAGTTTGTCCTGGTTGAGATCTACTTGTAGTTTGTTAAATTCCATTTGTAAATCAATGAGTAACTCAGATAAGGTCAGTTTGGTGACATATAAAACCATAGCATCAGCAAAGAGATGTATGGAAGCCTCTTTTATATTTCTGTTTAGATTGTTAGTATGGATCATAAATAGCAGTAGCTCTTAGATCAACCCTTGCAGTACTCCCTTTAGTAGCTTTGTGCAGGCAGAGAAAGGGTCTTCTTTTGCCTGTTTTTGTCTGCCCTTCAGATAATTAGTGAACCATAGCAAAATGACATCACCTACTACCAGACCTTGTAAATTATGCAATAGGAGATTATGATCGACAGTGTTGAAGGCTTTGCTGAGGTTGAGAAATATGGCACCTGTGAGATATCTTTTATCTAGGGATGAGAGCCAGTCATTGGTGACTTTTGCCAGTGCTGTACTTGTGCTGTGTTTGGCCTTAAAACCTGACTGTAATGGACTAATTAGATCTGTCTTATTCAGGTAGTACGAGTTTCTCAAGAAGTTTGGACAGCACTGGCAGTATAGAGATGATTAAAAATTAGTTAAATTGAACACATTTCCTGATTTGAACAATGGGATGATGTGGGCTGATTTTCAGATTATTGGAAAGTCACTGGTGGATAGAAATGCAGCAAATTTAAAATCTGCCAGTGAAGTGAACGCAAAGTGGCCACTTCGCATTGACATTACGCTAAACGAAGTGCCCCATAGGAAAGGCTCACTTCGCCTTGTTATTATTACTTTGCATTATCTTTCCACCTTAAACATGAAGTAAGGTAGAGTGACAATGATATTGGCAGAATCCCTCCCACATGGTCAAAGAATGAATGTGCATACCCAAAGTGCTACTGTCTCATGTCCAGAAAACTCCCCAGTGCTGATGAAGTGAAATGAGAATGCAACAAGAAATGCAAAGTCTCCCAGAATTAATGGTGCACTCAGTGATGCATGCAGTGGTCAGGCTACACACAGAGTCACCATAATTAATGTGCATCCCCAAAATGCTACTGTTCTGTGTCCCAAAAATTCCCCAGTGCTGACGAAGTGAAATGAAAGCGTAACAAGAAATGCAGTCTCCCAGAATTAATGGTGCCATGCAAATGCACAGACAGATTAAGATTGCACTGCACACTCAAGAGATGCATACAAAAGGGAACATTAACACCTAAACAGTGCTCACAAGTCACAAATCCAAATCTGGAAAGGAATACATTTTGCCAGTTGTGGGACTAGTGCATGGCAGTAACAATCCACTACCAGTAAAGATACCACAAAGCAGTATAAAAAAATTCATGCAGGTGCGGTGGATATCAGGTTCACACTGCTGTAATTACTCTGGAACACAATAAAACGTGTCCGATTTAATGGCACGTATTACACACACACTCACACGCACACTAAAGTAATGCGTAGCAAATTGAAAACCTTTAATAACATAACTAAATATTTTAAACAGACAAATTGTACACTGCTGCACAACAACAATCAGCAAAAAAATCAAGAATCACTGTACATATTATTGCGTGTACATTAACACAGTTATTCAAGAAAAATATAACCAAAACAGAAAGACTGCCTTTTTTCCCACTTAATCTACCTACACCACAAATACACCCCTCCCCCAAAGCACACTTCACGGTACACAGACTGACTGTTTTAAATTAACATTCAAAATCCACACACAACAATAAATACTTGATAATATGAGCACAGAAGGGTTTCCTACAATTGATGTACTAAATTGTGAGCAAAAAATATTACTCAAGAAGGCATTTTAAACAGCTTTTAGAGGTTCTGAATTGCAGAGCTCTGAGAGCAAACTGTCTCTAGCTACTACTGCACACACACACTACCCTGGTCAGAACTGAGACTATGCAGAACAATCTAGAGCCCATGTGACCTGCAGTCCCATGAATCACTGCAGAATTTCATTTGGAGATAAATTACAGGGCGAAGTGAGGTGAATTACATTGATTTCAATGTAGTTCACCTAAAAATTGGTGGAGAAGTGGTTTGGGGAAGACGGAAGAATGCAAAGTCATTGATTTCAGCAGACTTTGTGTTCCTCATTATGAAGTAAAGTACTCTGCTTCACATTGTGGAGTGCTTCACGGGTTCTGCATTACTCAGTGAATCACTTAGCAGAGCAAATTAGGGCCACTTCACCCACCACTACTTACAGTACTGCAACTCACATGCTGCACAGGAAGGAATGCTAATATCTATGGCTCTACTTCCCTAATGAGCTGTAGCACAAACTCCCTGACTTAAAAATGCTCATTAATGAGTACAATGGCAGGGTGGATAAGCCTGGAGAGATACTACAAACAGGCTTACAATACATCCAAGTAACTAGTCAAAAAATTAGTGTTGTGATTCATGATGTGATCATGAATCATGATTTATGACTGTATTTGTGACCGTGATGATGAAGAACATGATTCGGTGTCAACGGTGTGAGATAAACAATATGGAACTATATTGGGAACATGAATGCCTATGGCTGTACTTCCCTGATGAGCTGTAGCAAAAAACTCCCTGACTTAAAAACGCTCATTAATGAGTACAATGGTGGGGTGGTGAAGCTTGGAGAGATACTCCAAAACAGGCTTACAATACATCCAAGTAACTAGTAAAAAAATTAATGTTGTGATCCTTGATGTGATCGTGAATCATTATTTGTGACTGCATTTGTGACTGTGATGATGAAGAATGTGATTTGTATGACAAATGATTCATCATAATGGTCCTGACTTAAAAAAGCATATTAATGATACAATGTTCATGCAGAATTATGCACCATACTAGTCCAGTACTCTGAAGGCAAACCAAAGAAACAACTGTGACTTTAGTTACAGATGGAGATTGGGCCCTAAAAAGATGCAAATCCACAGACAGATTAAGATTGCGCTGCACACTGAAGAGATGCAGACGCAAAGGTACAACACCTAACCAGTGCTCACCATCAGAAATTTAAATCTGGAAAAGAATACCTTCGCTGGTCGGGATGGGCCATGGGGCAGTGTACTGCACTGCTGCAGTAACAGTCACTAGTACTAGTACCAGTAAAGATACCACAAAGAAGTACACACATCACACAGCTGCATTGGATAGCAGGTTCACATTGCTAAAATTACTATGTGGCAAAATAAAAGGTGTCTGATTTGATGACACACATCATACTCACTCACACGCACACCCACTAAGTAATGCATAGCAAATTGAAAACTTCACTAATATAACCACAGAGTTTAAACAAACTAAAATTATGCACTGCTGCATCACAACAACCAGCAAAAAAATGGCAAGAATTATTGAAAATATTACTGTGTGTACATTAACACAGTCATACAAGAAAAATAGCACCAAAACAGAAAGAACTGTCTTTTTCTCCAAGTTAATCAACCTACATCACAGATACGCCCTTCCCCAAAATTACACTTCCACTGTCTCTCAGTACACAGACTGAATGTCATACATTAAAATTCAAAATCCATCCCCACTAATAAACGCTCGATGATATGAGCACAGGAGTGTTTCCTACAATCGATGAATTAAAGTTTCAGCAAAACAAATTGATCAAAAAGGCTTTTTAATAGCTTTTAGAAGGTTTGAATCACAGAGATCTCTCAGAGAAGACTGCTACAGCTTCCTACACACACTACCCAAAACTGAGGCTGTGCAAAGCAATCTAGAGCCCATGTGACCTGAAATCCCATGAATCACTGCAAAATTCACCTTTGGAGCTTAAAAACAAGGCAAAGTGAGGCAAAGTACATTGCATTCAATGTACTTCACCTAAAGAATTGGTGAAGTAGTGGTTTGGGAAGGCAGAGTAATGCGAAGTCATTGTTTTCAATGGACTTTGCATTACCCATTATAACGTGAAGTACTCCTCTTCGCATTGTGGAGCACTCCACAAATTCAGTTTCACTCCACGATCCACTTTGAGGAGCGGATTGGGGCCACTTCATCCATCTCTAGTGGTGGACAATGAAAGGTTGAAGATGTGGGTTAAGGGAGCCGTGAGTTGCCTACATCCAACTTTCACAAATAGGGATGCACAATATCTGCTCCTGTACTTTTGTGTTCATCTGTTCCTAGGAGATCTTCAACCTCCTTATAGGTGACAGCCTGAAGGTGAACTAGTTTTCTGCATCCAAGATGTGGTGGAATGCTCCAATGGTGGGATAGGGTAAGATGCTGCTGACAAGGTTTCGAATGCTAATACTGCTTTAGCAAAATATGAATTTAACTCCTCGAGGATGAATTGTTTATCATATATTATTTTACATTGTGACTCGATTTTAACAGGTTGTGAAGGGATTGTTTTACAGCCTTCCATGGATTTAACTATTTCCAGAATTTAGATGAATTGTTTCTAGAATTTTCAATAGTGTTGAGGTAGAATTTAGATTTAGTTTCTCTTAAATGTTTGGTACATATGTTTCTCATATTTTTAAAACTTGTGTAATCAGAGTTGGATTTGGTCTCCCTGGCTTTTGATCATAGTTTATTCCTCTTTCTTAACATTTTTCTGAAATCTTCAGTGAACCATAGACATGGTAGGACTCTCACTCTCCTTTTGTGAAGTGTAACGTGTTTATTTATTAATTCCAGGAGCATTTGATTAAAAAGGGTTAGTGTTTCATTGGTATTTGGGGGCAAAGTAAAATTGTTGCCAATTTAGCTGGTTTATGTCTGCTATAAATTCTTCGACAATTAATTTTGCAAGACTTCTTTTAATAATAAAGTTTGTTTTAGACTCTTGATTTTTAGATCCTCTGACACATGACACTAGGTTATGATCACTAAGATCATTGTGGAAAGCTGTAACATTAGTAATTTGTAGGGTCTGTTAGTTAAAATTAGGTCCAAGGTTATAGCATGTATCAGGTTTTCTGGCTTTGGTCTAGTAGGTGAATTGGATGATTGAGTCAAACCTAGATCGAACACATATTTTTAGTAATGTATGCTTTACTGGAATCTCACTATAAGTTTTTTTCTGAACTTTCTTTATCCTCCTTCTCTGGTCCCTTAGACCTCTATCCGGTGAGGTCACTTCCAGCTTGCCTTGACCTGTCCTACCTAAGATCCTCCCTAGTCTGGTCTGCTGCTGGGAAGCACTCCCCTCCAACTCCTCCCAGGGTGGGAGCACCTTGCTCTTCTGGATCTCTATCTATAGTCTAGAAGGGCAGCTGAGAAGTGGAGGAGAGGTAGCAACCAGCCAGGATGGATATGGCAATTGACATGGGGCAGTCCTCTGGGCCCACTATCACCTGTCTAGGTGCCAGGGTATATCCAATTTTCTGGTTTCCCTTGGGTATGAGGAGGTGCCATGATGTCTCACATATGATGGGTGCATTCCCACTCCTGAGTGAAAGAGGAATGCCCACACCCCATCCCTGAATTGTGTCCCCCAAGTTGTTCTCAGTTTTCACCAGAGGCCAATGGCTCCGCAGCATGTGTACCCACCTCTCCACAGGAGAGGAGAGCAGTCCTCTGGATGCTCAATCCTCTCCTGCCCCTGCCAACCCCCGATGGCCTGAGCTCATTCCCAAACCCAGGTCACCGGCGTGACATGAGATGTGGTGTCCAGCAACTCACTCTCAGTGCCACCAGGCCATGGAATCTCAATCTAAGTTGAAGTCCCCTAGGATTATACCCTCACTACAGTATGAGTTTACTAGGGCTGTGATATAATTTAACAATTGTAAACCCCCCTTTGGTGATCTGTAGCATCCTATGACATTTATGATCTTGACTTCAGATAATCTGAGCTTCAGTGAGAGGCATTCATATTTGTCTGGTTTAGAAAGGGAACTAATTTCAGTTGTAATCAATTTGTTACTAATGTATAGGACTATGCCACCTCCCTGGATTGCCTATTTTGTGTCACTGTCTCATTTAGCTATGTTTCAATGAGTAGGAATATGTCTGGATTTGTATGGGCAATCCATCCCAGTTTTTTTTAATAAATGTCACACATTTATCAGTAGGAAATTTAGACCTTTTAGTGATGCAAACTCAGTGGGTGAGTAGTTTGCAGTGGATGGGCCATTGTTTACCTCAATAGACCCAGAGCAAATTAAAAGTAGGGAAATTAGCTTTTGGCACATGTTAAACCTAATTGGTAGCCTCCGCTATTTAATGTTATGTTTCCAGCGAGTGTTTGAGGCATAGTGGCAGATTATTTCATTTTTTTGGCAACTTCTCTGTGTAACCATTTGCCTGTAGCTCCTCATGCATTATCTTCTGCTGACACATTTTGTATGACTTTGTATGAATATTTAAAAGACTTAAATGTCTGTTCTTTTTCAGAAAAAAGTAATTGTGTAATTATTTTTGCACTGAGAGTTTATCTATGTTATTTGCAATTGAACCTCATAGTACACTGGATTGCACCTGAATAAGGTCATTTGGCACCAGTGTATTTACCTGAATATTAAACTAAACTACAGTGAACTAAACATAAATGCCAAACTTTATCAAGTTATGTTTTGTACCAGTTTGCTGTAAGTTGAATTTTAAGATTTATAGCATTTTTCTCTAGTAAATACCATAAATCAGTGGTCCTGATAATGACTATTAAATATATAGCTTTTCACCTATAGGCCACTGCTTTGATTGGAGGGCAGATTGGATTTGACAAAAGCTGCTAAGCCTCTTAAGGGAGTTTGTTGGCTAACAGTTTGTGAAATGGCTTGTAGAGTCCCAGGTTACTTTCTTGGGGACAATTGTCAACACCAGAATAAAACGCTATCAAAAAAGTAGCATTATTTGGGGCTAGCCCAGTGACACAGAGGGCTGAGGCACAGTAAACTGCCTTATCTCTCACCACACAGGTGACCCAAGTTTGAGAAGAACCTGAGTCACTGGGGTCAGTGGTTGGTAGGCCTGGGAGAGGATCAAGAAGTTTCTCTGGCAGCTTTCCTCACTTGGACTAGGGGGTTGGGTCATCCTCACTCTTAGATGCCATCTGGTGGAGGCCTGGTGCTAGCATCAACACTCAGAAGACAGACTTAGATCAGGGGAAGGTGGAAGGAGCTGCAGTTCTGGAACACATGTGACACTCCATGCATATGTGTCCTCCATGCTGCATCAACTCTGTGATGTAAGGGAGAAAACTAGAAGGAAAATGAGGAAGACCAGAGCTTTGTAAAGCCCTGCCCAAGGTCCAATAACCTGTTCTGCCACTTTGGTTGTAAGACAACTTCTGGATGTGAGTACATTGGGGGATGGTCCTTCCCTCCCTGGCTCCACCACAGGGGAAATCTATTGAGGAGTCTAGATCCCAGCCTAGAGGGAAGCAGAAGATGGTCAACTGTGCCTGGGAATGAAGCTGAGTAGCTGCCCAGTCTGCCTCAGAGGGATAAAAACCTTTTATGGAGAAAAAAGTTAGCATTAATTTATAACTGTATATTATGGACCAGTATCTGAATGGGTAACAATTTGTATTCTATCTTCTCACTCAGCTGGAAGGCTCATACTGATACACATTGTTAAGGAAGTGTGGAAAATGGATGCATTGAGGCAATCTATGCTGAACCTGTCACATGGAAAAATAGAGGACCTCAGTCTCCAATGCTGTCAGTTTGGCAGTTTTTGTTAGCACTACAGAATATGGAGGGAGACTAGCCATTTTTGTCAAGACAGAACCACAGTACATGCACTGACTGTATTCAAATACAAGCACAAAACACAGCATTAATACAAGTCACTAGTAAGCTGTGAAAACCCTAGAAATAGTACATATAACTTATGTGGTTGATCAGAATATTTTCTTTGTGAGAATTGGGCCATAAAGGATGGATTGAAAAATAACAATTTCCTGACCTGTAGTGGCAACATGGTAGCTGCAGTATTTAGAAAAATCCCTGTATACAGCTTTTAGGCCAGATTTTCCAACCATGGCACATCGCTTGCATTCAGCCCTGCACCATTTAGGTTTTGCTGGTGCACCTAACCCTTCACCACAACTGCACCCAATTTTACAATCTCAGGCAAAGTTGCAACAGTTTCTACTGATTACAGCAGCTTGCACCAAATATCTGGCACGATCTCTATAATAATGGCCCCCATAACTGCCCCAAGTTTGACTGGAAAAAGTTGGTCTAACTTGCAGCAATTGATGCATGGGATGTAAAATCCTATTGGGTCACAACAAGCCCATGTGCTGTATCGATGGCACACTGGGGCTTGCAGTGATCTAATACTTTTGAAAATCTTGCCCATTTTCTGTTAATGGTGCTGTGTTGTTATTTTTAGCTCTCACCTACTGTACTCTGTTGGTGTGCATGTCAGTTATGGTCACCTTGATTTGTCCCTAGCAGTCTGTGATGAATTATGCAGCTGGGTGCAGACCCATGGGGTAATGCAGATTATCAGTTCTATGTGGAATGTTACAACAGCTTCCAAAAACTATACCTAAAATGTTTCATTGTGGACTGACAGCAACTCAAGATGCAAATGTTGTGTTTGCAGCTTGCCTGTGGTTCTAAGTGATACTAGATGTTGCAGTCCTATACTGGCACAAGGTTCTGCAGTCCTGTGTTAGCAAAGGGCATGGGACAGTCAGAGGACTCCAGGAGGAACAGATACGGTTAGAGAAAATTAACAAATACCAATTTCATAGAATTTTATGAACTTCTGAGAAATTTCCTGAAATTTTACAACATTTTGTGGAATTTTCCAAAATTGTTTATTTGGTCAGCTCAGTTACTATATACCTAGCGATCAGCAATTTGGCAATAAGGGCAAGTTTGTGTCATTGGGGGTGGCTCAAAATCAGGCAATTTATTATTTGTGTGAAAGTTCTGAAAATATTTCTGTGCTTACAACTTAGCCACCTTTGGAGCTAGATAACTGAAAATGATATGCATACTGTCTTGAAAGAGTAATAAAAACTGCTAAACAGAGAGATTGCTGGTTATATAAATTGAATGTTCCAGGAGTTCAAAATTTCACAATTTAGTTATTTATTAAATTGTGTAAAAATAATCAAAATATTTGGATTTTTATAGCTCTACTGCTATGGCAGGTATACACTCGCAATTTAATCATTTATTTATTGAAAAGTTTCACCAGAAAGATACATGGAAGGACAAGTTGCTTGTCTCCTGGTGCATACTGGGGAAAGGTTAAGTGGAGATGTATATTCAGAGCACACTTCCGTGAGAATAAAACAATCAGTACAAACAGAGTACATTACATTACATAATTGAGAATAGTACAATCACTACATATAGTACACTGTAAATTACATACAAAAATATAAGGTTGAAACAATACATAAGATACATTTTAGGTGCAGTAATTGGAGCTAGTCACATGCATAGGACAATTCTTAAGTGCAATTAGGTTAAGCAAGTGCTAAAGAGCTACTATAGCATGTGACATTGTAGAAGCCATAGTCAAAGCATTAATCAGAGCAGAGTTAAAACTGAGCACAGCTAGGGGCAGGAGCAATTTGAGGAATAGCAATTGAAGAGGGCATTGGAGATAGAGTGAAGAGATGATGAGTGTCTGATCTGAGGTGGTAACAAGTTCCAGAGTTTTGGGAAGTAGTGGGAGAAAGCAGACTGGACAGCATATGTAAGTCTGGTGGGCATTGCCAGTGTCCTGGGGTCAATGGATCTTGAATACCAAAAAAAAATGTCCTGTAATCTAATTAAGCTGGATAAAAATATGGTTTAGTGAGCTAAACGTTTATTTTGGATACTTTAGAAGTTATTAATTGGCAACATTTACTCACAAATTCACTGATGCATAATAGGTAATGCCACTAAAATGCCACTTAAGAAATTTAACTTTCTCAAAGCACTTGTCACAACTGAATTACCTTATCTGCACTAGACTCATGACCCTGCAGTACCCTTCCAAAACTCCTGTGAAAGTGATGATCATCATCATGCTTTATCATGACTTAAGATAACCAGATACTTCTGTCACAATGGCCTAAGTTGCAACCACTTGCAAGGCTTTATGACACTTGGTGCCACTATTTTCAAATAGTAAAAATATACATTGTTATCTACAGGGTTGTGAAACAGTCAGTCTTTTTTTTTTTTTTTTTTTTTTTTTTTTTTTTTAATTTCTCTTTATCCTCCCTCTACTTGCAGCCCCTCCTCTTGAGGAGACACCTATAGGCTTATCAGCCTTATCACCTACCTGGAGCAGTGCAGTCCATGCCCCATGGAGCCGTGGCTATACCCCCAGGCGGATGCAGGCGGGACACCCCTTCCACCCGACGCCCGCTTAATCTTTGTCGGCATGCTGTCTCCGGGCAGGTAGGGGCATTGAAGTCGGGCCCCTGGTGCTCCGTCTACCAGGAGGCTGCAAGGGTTTCCTGGTGTTTCTCGGCGTGCCAGGTCCGATGGCGTCAAGCGCGCCGCGGCCGGCGTCTGCTGCACTCCTCCCTCTGTTGGAGCATCGGGCTTGCTGTACCTCAGGTCTCCACCTGGGGTCAGACAAGCACCGAGCTCAGTACCCCTCCCCGGAGAGGGACAGGCAGTCCTTGGGACGCTCAAGTCCTCCCCCTCCCTGACCCTCAGCTCCCGGGCTCGTTTCCGAACCGGAGTCGCTACGCCTGCCGGAATCCAATCATACCGGCAGGGCAGCTGAAACAGTCAGTCTAAAGATGCAAAGACCGGCACCAGATCAAATAGAGTGCAAAATCAGCTTTATTAAACAATATGCCAAAGCTCCATTTGGCTCAAATAAAAATTACAACCTCAGGTTGGATCTTCCTGATGATGCTTACCTAAGCGAAACCGGTTGAGGTTGTGATTTTTATCTGAGCTTTGGCATGTTGTTTAATAAAGCCAGTTTTGCACTCCATTTGAGTGGGTGCCAGTATTTGCTTCTTTGGATTGACTGAACTATTTCTGGCACAGGTCCAGGGCTGGGAGTGGAGATTGTTGTTTCATCTTTGTTAAACCGTCAGCAGGTGGCATTGTACAGAAACAATGCATGTGCTTCAACAAATCAGTAAGTCAATGAGTTCTAGTGGTTATCTAATATACTGCAAGAATTCAGGCTAATGGCCAGTGAAGTCCATGACTATTCTTCATGCTTCATCACTCAAGATACTGACCTGACACTTGGCACCATTTTAATTTTACAATGGAGCCTCCTATGAATGCTACCTTAGTGCCACTTTACCCAGTCTTTACCTTCCTCTACAATGGTAACTCAAGTGCATGACTGGTCAAAATGTATGGACATGATTTAGAAAAAAATGTCACTAAATTCCACAATTTCACAAAAGCTCTTGAAATGAATTTATTATTTTGGATTCTTTAGAAATTATTTACTGGCAAAACTTGTTCACAAATTCATGGATGCATAATAGGTAATGCTACTAGAATGCCACTTGTGGAATTTAACTTTCACAGAGCACTTATCACAACTGAATGACCTCACCTGCACTAGCATCAAGACCCTGCAAATCCCCTCCAAAACTCCTGTGATAGTGGTGCTCAGTATCATGCTTTATCATGACTAAAGATATCCAGATTCTGTCAGAATTATAGATGCAGCAAATTTAAATTCCACCGGCAAAGTGCCTGCGAAGTGGGCACTTCACGCTGTCACTCCGCTACATGGAGTGGCCAATGCAAAAGGCTCACTTCACCTAGTAATTATTACTTTGCATTGTCATTCTACCTTTACACGAAGTAAGGCAAAGTGACAACAATATTTGGCAGCCCTTCACACACACACAGTCACCAAAATTAATGTGCATCCCCAAAATGCTCATGTCTTATGTCCTGAAAACTCCCCAGTGCTGACGAAGTGTAATGAGAGCACAAGAAATGCAAAGTCTCCCAAATTTATAGCCCACTCAGACGTTGTGCATGAAGTAGTCACACACAGTCACCAGAATTAATGTGCATCCCCAAAATGCTACTTTCAACTGTCCAGAAAATTCCCCAGTGCTGACGAAGTGAAATGAGAGCGTAACAAGAAATGCGAAGTTTCCCAGAATTAATGGTGCACTTAGTCATGTGCACAGTGGTCACACACAGCCACCAGAATTAATGTGCATCCCAAAATGCTACTATCTTGTGTCCAGAAAATTCCCCAGTGCTGACGAAGTGAAATGAGAGCATAACAAGAACTGTAAAATCTCCCAGAATTAATGGCACACTTTGTCATGTGTGCAGTGGTCACACGCAGTCACCAGAATTAATTTGTATCCCCAAAATGCTACTATCTCGTGTCCAGAAAATTACCCAGTGCTGACAAAGTGAAATGAGAGGGTAACAAAAATTGCAAAGTCTCCCAGAATTAATGGTGCACTGTTTCATGTGTGCAGTGGTTACACACAGTCACCAGAATTAATGTGCATCCCAAAAATGCTACTGTCTTATGTCCAGGAACATCCCCAGTGCTGACGAAGTGAAATGAGAGCGTAACAAGAAATGCAAAGTCTCCTAGAATTAATGGCGTACTACAAATGCACAGACAGATTAAGATTGTGATGCGCACTCAAGGGATGCAGATGCAAAGGCACAACAACACCTTACCAGTGCTCATAATTCACAAATCCCAATCTGGAAAAGAATACCTTTTAACGGTTGGGGGGGGCAGTTAGTGCACAGCAGTAGCAGTCCACTACCAGTAAAGATACCACAAAGCAGTATAAAAAATGAACGCAGGTGTGGTGGATAGCAGGTTCACACTGCTGCAGTTACTCTGTGGCACAATAAAAGGTGTCTGATTTAATGGCATGCATCACACACACTACAAGTAATGTGTATCAAATTGAAAACCTTCAGTAAAATAACCAAATGTCTTAAGCAAACTGAAATTATACACTGCTGCACCACAACAATCAGCAAAAAAATGTCAAGAATTACTGAAAATATTACTGTTCGTACATTAACACAGTCATACAAGAAAAATATAAACAAAACAGAAAGATTGCCTTTTTCTCCCAGTTAATCTACCTACATCACAGATACGCCCCTCCCCCAAAGAACACTTCACAGTACACAGACTGACTATTCTAAGTTAACATTCAAAATCCAAACATAAAAAATAAACACTCGATAATATGAGCACAAGAGGGTTTCTTATACTCGATGTAGTAAATGGTGAGCAAAAAAAATAGCTCAAAAAGACTTTTAATAGCTTTTAGAGGATTTGAATCGTAGAGCTCTGAGAGGAAACTGTCTCCATCTTCCACTACACACACTACACATAACTGAGGCTGTGCAGAACAATCTAGAACCCATGTGACCTGAAATCCCATAAAGCATTGCAAAATTCACCTTTGGAGCTCAAAAACAAGGTGAAGTGAAGCGAAGTACATTAATTTTAATGTACTTCACCTTAAAACTGGTGGAGAAGTGGTTTGGGGAAGGTGGAGTAACGCAAAGTTATTGTTTCCAATGGACTTCGCATTCCCCATTATAATGCAAAGTATTCCGCTTCATGTTGTGGAGTACTTCGCGGATTCAGCGTTACTCTGCAAATCACTACACTGAGCGAATTTCTGCCACTTCACCCACCACTAGTCACAATGGCCTAAGCTGCAACTAGTCATAAGGTTTTGTGACACTTGGTGCCACTATTTTCAAATAGTAAAAATATACATTGTTATCTACAGGGTTGTTAAACATTTCAACAGCTGGCATTGTACAGAAACAATGCTGCACATGAATGTCCTTCCACAAGTCATTAAGTCAATGAGTTCTAGTGGTTTTCTGCTATATTGCAAGAATTCAAGCTAGTGCCCACTACCTGGTGATATCCATGACTGTTCTTCATGGTTTGTCACTCAAGATAGTGACCTAACACTTGGCATCATTATAATTTCACAATGGAGCCTCCTATGAATGCGACCTTATTACCACTTTACCAAACCTTTACCTTATTTTACAATGGCAACTCAATTGTATGACTGGGCAAAATGTATGGACATGATTTCAACTAAAGTTTCACTAAATTCCACAATTTCAGAAAAGCTCATGAAATTCAACTTTAATTACTGATGTTTTTTTGGAATTTTTGGCACTTATAACTTGGCCAGACACTGAGTAAGAGATTAGAGAGGTTATTTTTTTTTATATTGTTTTTTCTTCTGGCTGGCAACTCATCTCTCTGGGATATACCCATTTCACAGGAATATACCCTGATCAGGGTTTGTCTCAAATTTTGTTTCCCTTCCACCTCCCTAGTGAGGGAAGTACCTCTGTCAGCCTCACACAACCACAGCTTCCCCTGCAGCAGGAGCAAGCTTCCTGGCCCAGTTGCAGTGGTCACTGGTTTGGTGGAACTTGCCACCAACCACCCCTGACCGAGATACTCCTGATAAGCAGCAGCTGTCTCAGCCATGGCTGCCTCCTAATGTGACTTCCTAAGCACACTTCTGAACCTGGGTTTTCAGCATGGTAGTGTAATGCTCTGCTGCTGAGCCATGGGGATGGCCTCAAAGCTTAATATTTAGGGTAATTAAATCTAACAAAACTGGTGACATTCTGTTGTCTAGTTTTAAAGTTATAGGGGCTTAAAATGCTTCGCAACACGAAATGGGATAGTTCACGTTATAATGGGTAACGCAGAGTCCATTGGAAACAACAACTTCTTGTTACTGCACCTTCCTACACCACTACTCCACCAAATTTTAAGGGGAAGTGCATTGAGAACAATGCACTTCAACTTGTTTTTAAGCTCTGAAGGTGAATTTTGCAGTGATTCATTGGATTTCAGGTCACATGAACTCTATATTGATCTGTACAGCCTCAGTTTAGGGTAGTGTGTGTAGGAAGGAGTAGGAGACAGTGTGCTCTGAGAGCTGTCAGTGATTGGAAAATTCTAAAAGCTGTTAAAAAAGTGTTTTTTGCATTTTTTCGGGGGGCTCAAACTTTAGTTCACCGATTGTAGGAACCCGTCCTGTGCTCATATCATCAAGCATTTTTGTTTTTGTGTGATTTTGAATATTAATGTACAGCACTGAGTGTGTGTAGTGAAAGACAGTGAAAGCGTGCTTTGGGGAAGGTGTGTATCTGTGGTGTAGGTCGATTTAAGTTGGAGAAATAGTGATTTCTTTGTTGTTTGGTTATGTTTTTGTTATATAGCTGATTGTGTTAATGTACACACAGTAATATTGTCAGTAATTGTTGACATTTTCTTGCTGATTGTGTATTGTGTGGATCTGGTACAGCAGTTCATAATTTCAGGTTGTTTACATTACAATATATGGCATATTACTGAACTTTTCAATTTGCTACGCATTACTGTTTCACCATTGTAGACAAACTGTTCTGTGTGTGTGTGTGTGTGTGTGTATGTGTGTGTGTGTGTGTGTGTGCATGCGGTGTTGCATGGCGTCAAATTATATACCTTTTATTGTGCCACAGACTAGTGTAATTGCAGGGGCAGCAGTGTGAACCTACTATCCACTGCAGCTGCCTGATTTTGTACTACGATCATGGTATCTGTTCTTTGTTTTGCTGCATGTACTGCAGTAAAATTCTGCAGTCAGTCCTCCCCCCACCCTCACCAGCAAAAGGAATTTTTTTCCCGATTGGATTGTTTTTGTGACCTCATCAGCACCACCGGTTACTGAAGTTGTTTTCATTGCACGACAGACTAGTCTCTTATCTGTTGCTGAAGCTGCAGCTGTTTTTTAGGCTTCACATCCAGCATCCCCCAATCAGAGAGTGAACATATCAAAATCTAAATTTGGTTATAATATTGTGGTTGATCCCCCGAAATGCTCGCAAAGAGGTGTGCAAGTAAAGCTGGTTCTTGCCATTTCGATGCTGGCAGTAAGATAGTCTGTGGGTGTGGTTGTACGCAGAAGTGCATTGCTGATGTCATGAAAGGTATTTCTCCTGCAATGTTTTTACAGCCCAATCAGTAGCTTCACTAATAGTTGGAGGAGATGATGTTTTCCCAGCCAGTGGTGTTAGTGTTACTGGTGTTAGTGATGGTGGTAGTATCAGTATTGGTGCTTCAAGTTCGAATTCCAACCAGTGTACCGTATCCAAAAATATTGAGTGTGATAATGCCATACTTCCCAGTAACATCCCAGTAACTGAACCTGAGGATTCTGATAATCATGTCAATGATAGCATACAATGTGATATTCCGTCCACTGCGGCGGTTAATGTCAAACATTTTCCATGCAGTGATTCACAGTGTGGTGCAAAAAATTTCAGGTGATATTGGTGCAGATGCTGATGATGAATGTGATGATGATGATGATGATGTTGCTGTTGTTGTAATATGCAGTCCACATGCTAGCATCCAAGCAGAAGATGTGGATGAGTGTGATGTTGATGAATATAATGATGATGTAATTGACCCCAGTTGGGAACTGGAGAAAAATAAGTGGCTGTGTCTGAGTCTGTTTGCAGGAGTCCCCCCCTGAAAAAATGTGTGATCTACTGGTTTTAGTTGATGATGATGACCCAGTAATAAATATGACAGGTATTCATGGTGGCCAGTTGCAGTCCATGTGTGCAGTGCCCAAAACATCACATACCCCCCCACTTCAGTGCTTAAAATAATGGACTTAAATAAGCCACATCATGGACATGTTAAAAGCAGAGCATCACAATCCCTTGTTTGGGATTTTTTTGTTCAAGATGCAATGATGAGTCAGTTGCAATCTGCCAGGTTTACATGTGTGTGAGAGTCGAGGTAAAAAGGAGAGCCATCTGGGCACAGGAGGACAGCATACACATCTTAAGGATAGGCACTTGGTACTGTGAACCCAGCACAAGCTGGTAGCTAATACCACAGTGGTGCATTCACCCTTGTCACCGGCAACCATAGCGAGCATGTTATCCCCTTCCATGACTGTTAAGCCCAGTAGTATATTAAACATGTGCATTACTGAGGTAATAAGAGCAAAGGATTACTACAAACATGATGAGGTGGAGGACCATAATGACTTTGAAATGTTGTCCAGTGCTAGTGAGAGTAGCAGTTTTGGTGGTGGTGTTGGTGGTGGTGGTGGTGGGGAATGCAGTATGTCTAGTGCAAGTCGTACATCAACCCCGGTTGGCAAATCTGGCAAAATAACTGCATTTCTGGGTTTGTCATCATCACCACCTGTGCAACTGTCTTCATCAAATGTCCACACGCCACCCCCTGCCAATGCCATTCATCACAGACCACAACTATCTGTGATCACACCCCGTGTAAAATGCTTAAGTCAGCCCACATTACAGAGTGTTTTTATGCATCAGCTGAAGTAACCCCCAATCATACGGTATCACATGAACTTAATGCTGCTGTAGCAGAAATGCTGGCAATTGATCTTTTGTCCTTCTCCTTTGTGGAGAATTCTGGGTTCTGGCAGTATGCTGCATATGGCCATCCAAAATAGAAAGTCCCATCCAGGACATACTTTTCTACCCGTGCTGTCCTCGAGTTGTTCTGCACTATGTCCTACTCAGTAAGACATGCCCTTCAATATTCCTCCTCTTCATTCATCCATTTAAATATGGATATGTGGACAAGTGGCAAAACAGTGGGGAGTTCATATTTGTGTATAACTGCACACTGGGTGCAGGTGCCGAGGGTTGTTTGTGATGTTGGTAGTGTGAATAATCAGTGCAGAAAGGTGGATTGTCGTGGTAGCAATCTCCCAGGAATTTGACAGCATGCAACGATTGCTATGTGCAATGTGACCTCTTCATACACTGGTGAGAACATGTTAGATGTGGTACTGACTGAAATTGACAAATGGCTAAACCCTCTGTCCCTCAGAGCTGGATTCATAGCAAGTGACCATGGGTCAAATGTGGTGAAATGCATCACAAATGGTGCTTTTTTTCATGTTCCATTCATGGCCCCCTGTTTAAATGTTGTGGTGCAGGAGTTTCCACAACACCCTGATGTAAAGGAAATGCTGACCTTTGCATGACATATCTGCTCTCACTTTTCAAGATCTGGAAAGGCCCGTGACCAACTGTGGCAGGTTGCAGATACAAAACAGTCTGCCTTAGCACCGCTTGAAGCTGGAAGTTGTCACCCAATGGAACTCCACTTTATACATGGCAGAGAGGTTGCATGAACAATACAAAGCTATCTCAGAATATCTTGTGATGCACACTAGCTGTGGCAGTTCCGGGGCCTCCATGTCTATGTCGACTGAACAGTTGCACCTCATGGACTCTGCAATAACAATTTTGCAGCTTTTTGAACATGCCACACAGGCAGTGAGTGGCGAGTCTGCCTCAATTAGCCAATCAATTCCACTGCTGCAGGTGCTGAAGCAGACATTGGTGAATGTACAGCACAGCATTGATGTTGCTGGAGATGGTGGTAGCAGTATGTTGCTGCAACACATGCTGACATCATTAGACCAGAATCATCACATTGTGAATATTCAGCATAGCGATAACTTTGTCATAGCAACAATGCTGGACCCATGATACAAACATGGAATTGTATCAGTAATGGAGCGAGGGCCTGAACAGGTAAAGAATATCAGTGGCCAACTGGTGCGCTTGGTTCATGGGGCACAGAAGTCATGTGCCAAGGTCAGCAAACCTCAGCTGCATAAACTGGCTGAAGGTGTACCTGTAGGACTATCAAGCATATCCTGCAAGTGGAAGGGGACAGTAGTTCAAGGTGGTCTGTCATTCAAAGTGGCTGGCATCAACCCACTTTGGGAATCTTTGTCCCAAGTGGGTATTTGTGAAATAAATGATTCAGGAGAACAGGATGGTCCATCAACAACTGGACTTAGTGCAGCTCAGAGAATGGTTGAGTCATATTTGTCTGAAAACAGGTATCTGACAATAACTGAAGATCCTCTTTTGCACTGGAGTGGAAAGGTCAGTGAATCGCCAGAGCTGACTTCTGTGGCACTTAAGTACCTCACATGTCCACCCTCCAGTGTAAGTGTTGAGAGGGTATTCGGAGCACCAGGTGCAATAGTCAGGGATTTTTGGACAAACCTGTCTCCAGCAAATGTTAGTTTGCTAACATTCATTAAAATGAATGAGAGGCACATACCAGCACAGACTGCAACCTCAGTATTCATACCTCGGACTAGTCATGGTAGTCTTGCTGATGTGGAAATGGAGCATCCTGGTGGCACTGGCTGCCTGAAATGGCCCACTGATGTAGATGATGACACAATGGAGAAAAAATTTCCCAGTGGTCAGACTTCAGACATAGATGACTGTGAGTGAAGCTTTCTTTATGAGGATGATGATGTGGTTAATGCTGGCAGGTTTTAACTTTTAACTGAAGTTGTTAAAAGGTGGTGTGCCACCCCGGACCACCACCACCACCACCGGGATTGATGTTAGCCACTGCCACTACTGAGCATGAGCCTGTCTGAACCACGGACCACCACCACTGGGACTGATGTTGTTAGTCACTGCCACCACTGAGCATGAGTCTGTCTGACCCCCAGACCACCACCACCGGGACTGATGTTGTTAGCCACTGCCACCACTGAGCACAAGTCTGTCTGCTGCCCCGGACCACCACCACTGGGACTGATGTTAGCCACTGCCACCACTGAGCACAAGTCTGTCTGCTTCCCCAGACCACCACCACCGGGACTGATGTTGTTAGCCACAGCCACCACCGAGCATGACTCTGTCCGCTCCCTGGACCACCACCACTGGGACTGATGTTAGCCACTACCACCACTGAGCACAAGTCTGTCTTTCATTAGCCACTTCCAACACCACCAGATGCTGGAAGATGTAATAACAGAGAATGTCATCATGTGCCACAGCTATCACCAGTTCACCAACACCCACCACCAGTGTCATTCAGACAATATATCCCCATTACATTTACCATGCCAAGGCAGAGGGAATCAAACAGGAGACCACATCCATCAGCCACAGGCACAAAGCTTCTTAATATTTAAACCATAAAGTGAGTATGTGTATAATGTTTGTTATGCTATTTCACTTTCTTTAGTTGTATGTTTTGTTTTCTGTAGCTTTTCAGAGCCGCAATGGTCAAACACATATGGCACACTTATTTATTTATTTTTTTTACAGGTTAACAAAAAATCTCTCCTTTACTGAAACTTAGTGGGAATGGTACTGTAGCTGTACCATACAGAGGAACCTATGGAACATCCATTCTGGTAAGTATGAAGATTTTATTTCATCTGTTTTATTGTTTTGGAAAGACTGCAGCAAATGCCACTGAGTACGACTGATTCATAAACTAGGTGACGTGTACGTCACCAAAACTATTTCTGTAATATATCATTCATGCACTGTATTCTGAACTTGCAGCTGTGCAGCCCTGACCATGACAGTGCTGAAAAAGTTGCACGCAGGTTGGGTTACTTGACAAGATGTGGTTTTGAAATGTAGCTTGACTTGAGGGGATTGAGAACCAGGGGCAAATTACAATTAAGTAGTAAGAAGTCATTCATTTCCTTTTTTAGGAAACTTCCAGATGTTTTGTTGTTCTGTCAAAGTGGCCTTATCCAAACAAGTTCTTCAACATATGCGCCCCCAACCCCCCCCGGATGGGGCACACATGCAACATGCAGAAGTTTTTTTCATTAGATGACCATGATCATCATTTACAACCAGACTTGAGAAAGATGCAGATGAAATCAGTGAAGAAGTGACAAAATAAGAAACCATTACAGACAAACCTGCAAATATGCTCCCCAACACCCTCCTCAAAAAAATACTTACCTTCACGTGCTTGAGAGATATCTATTTCAAATTTTGATGCAAAAATTCTCATCGAGCACTGGACTGTGCACACCAACAGTATCTGTGACCTATGATACAGAACAACAATACCATGAGTACATGTCCATGTCAACCACCCTCGCCTACAAAATACACAAATATATATATATATATATCAACTCACCAAGGCTATTTTTAGTGTACAGACAAAAGACACCCTTCCATCCATTTGATATACATTTCCTCAAATTGCACCACACATTGGACCAGCAACACTTCGCTCACTGTCATAATTTTATTCTGGGGGACTTTGTATGTGCTGATACACTCCCTTTTTACTTTGCTACCACTTGTCAATTTTCTGCACACATGGAGGATGCATTTTGGGCATGCAGAAAAAATATGGGGACTCTGTACCACCACAGCATGCATGATTGATTGCTCCATTAATTCTGAGGGACTTTGTATGTGCTGAAACACTTCCATTTCACTCTGCTGCCACTTGTTAATTTTCTGCACACAAAGCGAATGCATTTTGTGTGTTGTGTGATTGTCCGCTCAAGATGTCATACTGACATTATCAATTAAATCAGCATTGCAAGAATGCTGTGACAATTTTGAGCTGTACTTTTTTATGCTACTTTACATTCACACAGCCACTTGTTACCTCCGAGTCGTGACTTGAATGATATGCTTCTTTTCACAATTTCTGTCTGCTTTACTTAGTTGACTACTTTTTTCATGTATGAAAAAAATTAGCACACCTTTCAATATTGTTCTGGTTAGGTTTGTATTTATTTCCACTTGCTTTTCAATAAATATTGTTCTGTGGTGTCATAAAACACTGCCTACTGCATAACTGTTAATTTACAACAGAAGTGATATATAACATCTAACTGATGTGATGGAGAAAGGCAGAGGAAAACAATGACAAAGACCTGGTCAGCATCAATTTAAAAGGAATGCTACTTTCATTATTTCACACATGAAAAAGGGTAGTATAGCAGACTCAACTACTGGATATCCGCATATCATTCCAGTCAGGATGTAAGTAAAGGATGTGGTAACATAGCATTAAAAAATATAGGTCAGAGTTCTCAACAGATTGTTGCCCTGCAGGTTTACAGAGATTCACCATGTTACATAGTTATGGTGTTGCACATAATCTAATATGTGGGCACCTTACTTCAAGGGGAATCTGTATTATTCCACATGGTGCAATACATTTCTGTGAAAACCACCTGTAATGTCAGTACAATGTGTCACGTCATGGAGGAATTCCCGTTCAGAAAAGCCACCCAAATTCTGCCCCCTCTTTCTCAACAATGTTAGGACATGATGCCAGGGAAGTGCAGGTGCGTGCTCCACTATAGTGAATGTCCGGCAGCTATCCAAATGTTTCTTTATGTTATAAGGTTCACATTGTGGTGAACTGTGGGCTCTTTTCCACTAACAAGGCTCTTCTTACTGGAAATGTGCCCACATGTTTCACCACAAACTGACCATTATAAAATAAAGAAACATTTGGAAAGCTGCCAGAAGATCAGAATTCAGTATAATGGAGCATGCACCCGCGCTGTCCCTGGCATCACATCCTAATGTTGCTGCAAAAGGGGGGCACAATTTTGGCAGCTTTAATGAATGGGAGTTCCTCTGTGACGTGACACACTGTAATGAAATTAGGGGAGGTTTTCACAGAAATGTATTGCACTATGTGGAGCAAGAAAGATTGTCCTGGAAGTAAGGCTCCCACAGCAGTGTAACAATCTGGTGAACATTTTGACCTATTCTTTTTATGCTATTTTGTATTGCCACTTACCTCCTGACTTGTATGATACCCTTCTTTTCACAATTTGTGTCTGTTTTAGTACTATTCCTCATGTCTGAAATAATAAAAGGAACACTCATTTTAATATGGCTCAGACCAAGTTTTCATCAGCTCTTTTTGAACAAATATTGTTCTGTACGGTCAGAGAACACTGCCTGCTCCATACTGTAATTGTTAATTTTAGTCATAACAGAAGTGTTATAGAAACACCAGATAGACAAAACCAGCTGAAAATACTGATTAAGACCTGGTCTGCACTGTATTAAAAGGAGCACTCCTTTTATTATTTCAAACATGAAAAAAGTAATAAAACAGACTCAAATAGTGGAAAGAATGTTATCATACAAGTCAGGAGGTAAGTGGCAATGTAAAATAGCATAAAAAAAGTATGTCAATATTTTCACCAGATTGTTGCACTGTTGCTTTAAACAACAACAAAAAAAAACACTAAAAAAGTACAGCACAGTAGTGGGGTGGGGTGGGGGGATGCACAAAACAATCCCTTACTCTGAACGTGGGATGCCATGGTGTTGCAGCAGCAGGTTCAGCATTGTGAGTATTTGCTGCTGCTGTTCTTGGAATGTATCGACCTACTGCTGCAAACCATCTACCCTCTGATTATTCTCCTCCAGGGCCGGAAACACCAGAGCAATGTTGGACTCTGCTGCAGGGACTGTGGAGGGGTCCACTGCAAGTGGGAACCCAGGTAGTGGCACTGGTGGTGGTGGAGATGGGGGCGCAGGTGGCTGTGGTTGTGGTGGTGGTGGTGGAACAGCTGCTGCACTGGCCCGTCTCCTGCTGTGGCAGCGAAGCACAACTTCAACTCCAGCAGCACCCTTGGCCACTGCCACAGAAGGACCAGGAGGTAGATGCCTGGCCCCTTCCATGGCAGCCTGCCACTCTGTCTTGTGGTGGTTGAACATGTGGGTGTGCTGCCCACCGGTCCCCAAATGTGATCTCCAGGGGCTATGGCACACCTGCACACCACAGAGATGGCACACTATGACTGTGCTGTCTCCCCCCACACTATTAAAAAACTCTCACACTGGGGAGCTGCAGGGGGAAACCAGATACAGTCCTAGCAGTAGCACCACCTATGTTTGCCTGTGGAACCTCCTGTGGCTGTGGAAGTGGTGAAGGGGGTGCTGCTGGAGCCCCTACAGCTGCTACTGGTGATGGTGGCAGTGGCAGAGTAGGTGGATGAGCAGCAGCCACAGGTGGCACTGGTGCTGCTGCTGCTTACATGGGGGGAAGCAAGACAGAAGTGTCGGGAGCAGTCCAGCAACACACGACCACCCCCACGTGTGCGCACTCTCCTCCTCTGCCTGCACCCACTGTCCTGCGACTCTCCTTCTGCAGGGTCCATCCTTACCACACAAGTTCCCAACCCCAACTACAAACAAATAAAACCAGAGTCGACGCCTAGCCTTCACCTGGTGGCCGCAGTCCCTCTCACACTCCCAGATACACACATACAAAACAAAACAAAACTTTAAAAAAAATGCACTACCAAAAAAAATCACAAACACAATACAAAAACTAAATCAAGATATAGCTTTTAAAAAAGCAGTTTTTTTAAGGCACAAAAGCAATGAAACACTTATGACTCTACTGCTCTTCTCTCCAGAAAGCCTTCTCCCTCTACAAATGCAAAGGAGAAAGTGAAACTGCTTCTCTGACTCACTCCCTTATTGCCTGCTTGGATAAAGCATGTGACTTACAGTACTGTAAGTCATGTGGCTGCCTATTTACATGCTACTTCAATGTACTTCGCGTTAAGGCATAATGGCAATGTGAAGT